>CM040124.1:318061534-318661534 GCA_022559845.1 Amorphophallus konjac
CCTGGACACCTCCATCAGGGCTGAACTAATATTTTATTCTATTTTTATTAATTTTTTTGGAATATTTTTGTGGAGACGTCCAGGGCCCCGGACGCCCCTAACAGGTCCACCGAACACCACCGACGGCCGCACGCGGTTTGACACAACGCGTGGTTTTGTGAGCGGCGCCTCGTGATTCAGAAATGGGCGCGTCCAGCTGCCTGGACGTCTCCATAATTTGGCTTTTTCACACACGACAAACCGTCGTTCAGTGGGCGGCGCCTGTGAGGGAGTTGATGGAGGCGTCTAGGGTCCTGGACACCTCCAAAAATATTTTTTATTATTTTTATTTTGTCTTTTTATGCCAAAGCTGGCTTTATATATTTTTTATTTTTGTTTTTATAGAGGCGTCCAGAGGCCTGGACGCCTCCATTAATTTATTATTTTTTATTTGGTTTTGTCTTTTATGCCAACTGTCATTTTATATTTTTTATATTTGTTTTTATGGAGGCGTCCAGGGGCCTGGACGCCTCCATTAATTTATTATTTTCCCTGGACGCCTCCATTAATTTATTATTTTTTATTTGTGTTTTGGGTCTGAAAAATAAAGTAAAAGAATGGGGGCGTCCAGGGGCCTGGACGCCCCCATTAAGGCCCACCCGGGTCCTCGGTTTAGGCGTTGGCGGCCGCCCGGTAGACAGCCTTCCTGATTCCGGAACCTCCTGATGCGTCTGACTGGTGTTGATGCCGTCCGAATGCCGTGACGAGACGATTCCGGATGCCGAAAAGGGCGGAAGAAGACTCAAGAAAAGGAAGCACCCAAGTGATTCAAAACGTGTAAGCCGTCGCGGGGCGTTGTATAGTGATATGAGACTTTCTCAGGAGACGTCAGGAATAGCGTGTCTACAGTGACGAATACCCCTTTTGATTCAACAAACTCTCCTCTCCGTCCCTTTGGGGTCACGAATGATCCGTTTGGTTTGGACCTTCCGTCCAGATCATTGAATGAACAAATCTTTCTCCTAGTCCCTTCGGGTGACGAATACCCCTTTTGATTTGGACTTGCCATCCAGACCATTAAAGGAATAAACCTTTCTCTCCGCCCACGTGGCTCGCCTTCCAACATCCTTCAGCTCGACGGCCTGCTCCCAATTTCGGCCCGCCTGGCCTGCTTTACAGACTTCGATTCTCACAGCCCCACTCTCCTCGTCATGTTGACAAATCTCTCAGTTGGTCTGCACCCGCAGGCCCCGCTCTCTCATCCCTCTCTCGCGCCGTCTACGGCTGGGGGGCATTTGTGGACACTAAAAAATTCTCACCCCATGTTTACGTGCAAGGAAATAAAGAAGAGGGGAATAGAGAAGAGAAGATGAGAAGAAGAAAGGAAGAAAAGGAAGCCCCTCAAGTGCCCATCAGCGGCACACCCTCAAAAGCCCCATAGCGGCACACTTTGAAATGCCATAAGCGGCACACCCTCAAAAGCCCCATAGCGACACACTTTGAAATGCCATCAGCGGCACACCCTTAAAAGCCCCACAGCGGCACACTTTGAAATGCCTCCAATGACACACCCCTATAAGTGCCTCTAGCGGCACACCCTCAAAAGCCCCACAGCGGCACACTTTGAAATGCCTCCAACGGCACACCCCTGTAAGTGCCTCTAGTGGCACACCCTCAAAAGCCCCAGGGCGGCGCACTTTGAAGTGCCTCCCACGGCACACCCTTGTAAGTGCCTCTAGCGTCACACCCCCAAGGCCCCTCCAGCGGCACACTCATTGTGCCCTCCCAACGGCACACTGTGATGCCCCTTCAATGGCCCACCCACTGTGCCCTTTCAACGGCACGCTTTTAAGCCCCTATAGCGGCACACTTCTCAGCCCTCTAGTGGCACACCTGCCAAGCCCTTCAGCGGCACACTGCCCAACAGCCCTCCAGCGGCACACCTGCCAGATGTCCCATCCTCGGCACGATACTCTATTTTGCTCAAACGCAAAGCATTGAGTGCTCATGCCTAAAGCCCTTGGCGTGCAGTGTGATCATGTCGAAGCCAGCCAGGACCCTGCCATGCTGTCGACCTCTGGCTCGACCATGGGAGCATCACTCTGACGGGGACGTGACTGGGGTCAACCTCAGACTCGATCTACCTCGCGCACCGGCATCAACGGCAGCCCATGTATAAAAGCCTTGGCGGAAGAAGAACAAAGAGAGAGAGGAGCTCCTGCGTAGAAAAAAAAGAAGAGAGCAGAACAAGAGGAAAAGCAAAAAAAAAGGGAGAAGAAGAGAAGAGAAGAAGAAGAAGATCAGAAGAGAGGAAGAGAGAAGGGGCTACTGCTCCGTCCACCGCCGTCCACGTGAAGAGAAGAGAGAGAAGAGAAGAAAAGAGAAAGGGGGGTGAGTGAGCGGAGAGGTCTGGGAAGGGAAGGGCTTATGCTCTGTCCCTTCCTCGTCGTGCTTCATGTCTTCTTCTTCCTCTTCTTTTTGTTCTTTCCGTTGTGTGTTTGTCTTCCTCTGGCTGTATTAGCCTTCGTGCTATCCCTCTTGTAAGGAATAAAAGAAGAGCATGAAGCATTTACGCTGTGCGGCTGTGCCACGTTCGCTCGTGTTGCCATCTTATGTTCCTCCGTGTTTCCTCATAAACTTGATTTCCGGAGCATCTCAGCTGGCCTTAGTTAAGCCCTGTGTTCCTGCAAAAGTTTCATTCCCACCACTCCAATTAGCCTGCTAGAGGGGTCAACGAGACCCTGTCTGAACCCCCTCCACTTAGCCTAGGTTTTCCGAAGTGTTAACGCCCCTGCCAGTCCCCCAGCAGCCCTTGAAGCCCTGAGCCCGGCACACTCACCTGCCTAGCCTGCCCAGCCTGGCACACCCATGTGCCTTGCCCGGCACACCCCAACGGGCCTAGCCCAGCACACCTGCCTAGCCTGCCTAGCCCGGCACACCCTCTAGCCTACCTTGCCCGGCACGCCCTTCCTGCGTCCTGCCGGCACACCCTCTAGCCTGCCTTGCCCGGCACACCCTTGGCTTACCCCTGCTGGCACACTTCAGCACATTCTGCCTGTGCCCTACCGGCACACCCTCTAGCCCGGCACACCCAGCCTGCGCCCTGCCGGCATACTCCAAACACCCCTTGGGCCACCTCCACCCGGTGCACCCAACTAGCCTCTCTATCCGGTGCACCCTCAACCTGTTTCTAGCCCGGTGTTTTCCCGCTCGCTGACTTCCGTGTTTTTCGGGGTTTTTATAAAGATGCTGCTACATATGCGCACACCTTGACTTGTCGGGTCACGCCACTCCTTATGGGCGTGTACCCCTTTCACCCCCCCCAGCTCTTGGGTCCGGGGGAGATGCTGTCAAATTTTCACCAGAATTAACATAATAATGATAATAATAAAAGAAAAGTAATGATGCAAAAGAAACAACAAACAAACAGAATAAACACCAATGAAACGGCCTCGCCAAAATAATAAAGGGCCACGGAGATCCCGAATAACCGAACGTATGCACCACCATTACGACGGAATGTCGAACATAACCCCGAACATGATTTACATGAACAAAAGAAAACCAAATAAAAACTCCTCACATGCGTCTCATGAATAAAATAAAACCTGTGTGCATCTCATGAATAAAGGAACCTCTCTCACAAGCATTCATGCATTGCACTACGCTTCGTTCATGCATGCCTGCATTGGCCTTCCCCTCATGACCCATCTGCATAGACCCTTCCTTTGATCCAGGCCCAGCTGCATTGACCCTGGAAAACCCGGCCCTTCACATATCTTACATATGCATAGACCCTGGCAAACCTTGCCCTTCACTCATCTCCAATGTGCGTAGACCTTCCCCGACCCAGCCACAGCTGTACCAACCCTCGAACCAACTTACCCCCTGCATGTGCCTTGCCCGGCACACTCTTAGCTCCTCCCCACCGACACACCCGAACGGCCCTTTCCCGGTACACCCTAGCCCGTTCCAGCCCGGCACACCCCAGCATGCTTGGCCCGGCACGCCCCTGGCTTGCTTTCTCTCGGCGCACTCCCGAACTCCCCCCACCCGGCGCACCTGCATGCCTTCCCACCGGCGCACCTCCAGTCCGTCCTTGCCCGGCACGCTCTTCAGCCTCTCTGTCCCGTCCACCCGTTGCACCTGACATGCGCCTTGCCCGGCACACCTACGGATTGTCTCTGCCGGCACGCCCTTCGACCCCTTTACACGATGCACCCTCAAACCCTTAACCAGCCTCCGCCGGCACACCCAGGCCTGCCCGTTCGCCCGGTACGTTCTCTTGGCCTCTTCCAATGCACTCCTAATACATCCGAAATGCAATAAGCATAATAATATTAAAAAAACATAATAATAAAGAAGAATAATAATAATATGTATAATAATGATAATAATAATAATAATAAGAATACCAAGGAATAATAATAAAAAGGGGAAAGGACATAACGCATAGGCAATAAAACAAGAATTAATTAACACAAACAATATAAATAAATAAATAAATAATAATAACGATGAATAATAATAATAATAATGAGAAGAATAATAATAAAATAAATAAATAACAAAAAAGGATATAACGCATAGGCAATAAAAGAAGAATCAATGAACCTAAGAAAAATAAATGAATAATAATAATAATAATAATAATAATAATAATAATAATAATCAATGGAACGAGACGGCTCTCGTCATCTCCGAACCCTACACATGGGAATATCGATAAGACCTTCGTGAGTCACGCTAGGACCTCGATTCTTCCCGGTCATGGTCATTGCCTGACCCACATCCTAGACCTATAGCCAGCTATCTCTGTACATGTCTTTGTTCTAGGATCTAATCCCAGGACGTTTTCCCGCTGCCCCTTTACCACCGGATATATATTAACGATGCCTACACAAGCCTCGCTTTGACCGCAGGAAGCTTCCCCAGAATGGTCGTGGGTTGATCTCGCACCGGCCAATAAACTCACTGATTTTCGACCCATCTAACCGGGATTTAACCGAATGTTTCCCATCCCTCTAAACAACAAATTTACCGTACCCCAGCATACATATGTTCCAGTTTTCCCGTGACGATTACGATATTCTGAAGCCGGACACTCGTCCGAATATTAAACGGTCCCCTGAGTGACCAACATGTTTCGAATGCTCGTTTCCCTAGACTTAGGGCTTTCCGACTGATTCAAGATCGATATCGTCTTGCTTCTCTCGATATGATTTCCTGGCCATGAGGCCCTTATTCTCCGTAATTAATCAAGGGTGTTCCCCTCCTCGAGAGGATGTAAATAACGTCGGGACCTTTATGGCGCGGCGGGTTTTGGTCCAGACCCAAACTACACAATCGTCTGATTAGTCAGATCGAGCACATAATAAATCGTCACTTTGTGACTAGCACGCCCGCACACTTAACAAACGAACAAACACATCTAATAAAACCAATAAACAAAAGAACACGTCTTATATGTGATAAAAAGTGCGCCCACAGAGATAGAAAGAAATGCAGCCTGAAAAATAGACATTAGATATAAGATATCTTCTTCCCTTGGGCAAAATTTTATTGACATTTTCAAATAAAAAATGACGTCTTTCTCGTGAGTCGACTATAACACAAATTTTTCATACCACATCTCACAAATCTTAACTGTAATGATAACTTTTTCATTTAAAATTCCTTGAATAAAATTTTTAAAAAAATCATATTACAATGAATATCAAAACATAAACTTTTGTATTAAAAATTGAAACACAAAATTCTCGATACACATTTGAGGAGTGATATCCCCATTAGCTCCACTAATGTCACACACGTATCTAGGGGCCCAAAGGAGAAGGAGAAAGGGGGACCGAAGAGTAAGCCTTCACTATGAAGGGGGATGAGGGCCAACTGGATGTGAAGAGGTCAAAGACGACCATGGTGGTGCTTAAAAGGAGAGGTAAGGGTTGCTATTCACTCACGAGAGAAGGTCGAGCTCGTGTCCCTGTCATCGCTGATTCATAGCTGGTAGAAGAGATGGCACGCTGTAGAGCTACAGTAGGAATCCCGCACCCCGTATGTGTGAGGGAGACTGGCAGCCGAAGTTGTAGAACAAGCTTCGGGAAGCCCACAATAGCGTCGCACATAGCCTCCTTCCATGTTCATGATCGAGGAGGGCGAAGAACACCATTGCGATCAGAAGGACCCAGGACAGATCATCGTTTATAGGCTGAGAGAAGGATGGGAGTTTCGGAGGAAGGGGAGAATAGAAGCGATCACCTGTGTGGAGGAGGGCGAAGAGGTGAAGGGAAAAAAGGTAAAGCATAGGTTTCTGCAGGAAGGACGATGGATGACAGAGCGTTGCCATCTCAGTCTTCGAGGATGGGGACGACCAGGCGCAAAAATGAGAAGTTGAAGCCCTGGATTAACCCACCTCGCGAGGTGGGTTTGTAAACCCAGATTAACCCAAAGTTTTTATCATGTTTTTACCATAATTAAGTTATCCTTACTCTCAAAGTAAAAAAATGTTAACCCATGGATAAAAATCGGGCTAACCCCTACTTAACCCACTATCAAAGTGGACCTAACACCTCGTGGCTTTGGGTGCAAAGTTACATTTTTTTTGCGATTTTCTAGTTCATCAAATAGAGCTTAGTTGGGAATGTGATTGGGAGTGTCAACATATATGTCCAATCAAATACCAATCTTTAACATCAGTCGTCATATGAAAAAATAATGTATATGTTGAACCTTTTCTTTAGAAAAAAGAAATAAAAGGGGGGGTCTACCTCTTACAATCTTTCTCAGGCCGAGGGGGAGCTCCCCTATAAATCCCCCCCCCCCTCCCCCAATGCCATGGGAGAGGGAAAGTTCTTTGGAGGTAGTGAATCCCCAAGAAACCACCAAGGAGGGGTTCCAAACTTGTGTGCTTGTTTGTTCAAAAAAGTCTGAGCGAGGGTATGTCACAAAATATACTCTTATGCTTGCGTACATATCTCTTGTCTCATGTAAACATCCATGTAATTTCTTGTGTAATTTTTTGGAAAGAATATTATAATTTTTTGAAATAATAAAAAATTATAAAAAAAATTTGTTCAGCTCATAAATTGCATAAATATCTTGGTATGTCTAGAAATTACTAAAATACTCTGGTTCAGTTCACAAATTATAAAAAATACTCTATTTTGTTCATAAATTATAGAAAATCTCTGGTTAGTCTAAAAATTACAAAAATATTTTGATCTATTTAGAAACTATCAAAATACCCCTATTCAGTCTAAAAATTACGACCAAACTATGCTCCATCTAGAAATTACATGCAAACCTAAAAAAGTTTAGAAATTTTATAAAAGCTCCTACTCAGTTTGGCAATTGCACAAAACTCTTATTTTGTTCTGAAATCAGGGTTTGACAAACCGTTACGGGACGGCCCGAACCGGTCGTCCCGGCCATAGACCGGGATGACCGGTCTGTGGGATGTAACCGGGATGCTTTATATATTATTTTAAATTTTTTATAACAAATATATTTTGTAGGCCGGTTGGTTGAGGATCTCACGTTTAATTATGAGATCCCCGGTTCGAAATGCACGTTGGACGTGTTTTTTGTGGATTTTTATTAAGTTATTTTTAATAAAAAACGTTTAAAAGAACGACAGAGGTGAGATTCGAATCGGAGACTCTCGTCTGAATGACCACACACGTAACCAACCGAGATACAAATGTTTTTAAGTTATGTTATTCTATAACATATATATATATATATATAATATAATTTTTTATCTCGATACGCAACGGTATCGACCCGTGCCGTTCCAGTGAAAAATCGAGACGGACGGGATGAACGGTCCGTCAAACCCTATCTGAAATTACAAAAATACCATGTCTAAATTCACACCTTGTATGATTCGGTGAAATGGGATCATATCATTTTCCTGAAGCAGTGTGTGCTCTTCTGAACTCTACTTAAGACTAATCATCTAAATCCACATGCCTTTCTATGACTAAGAACTATCACACCTAAAAACTCAAAAATGTCCCAAATTACAAGTATACTCAGAAGGTGGATGAAATTACAAATATACTTAGAAAGGGGATAAAATTAGAAATATACCTAAAAATAGATGAAATTGTAAATATACCGAGAAAGATGATGAAATTATAAATACACTCAAACAAGAGATAAAATTATAAATATACCTAAAAAGGAGATGAATTACAAATATACTCGAAAAGGGGATAAAATTGCAACATACTCAAAAAGGGAATAAAATTGCAAGTATACTCAGAAAGGGAAATTAAGAAACTACAAATATATATTGGAAAGTTAAAAAATGATAAATAAGTTCAAGAGAACTGAGAAATTACATAAATATCATATGAAGTCAAGAAATGGCAGAAAAGTTATGAAAAGTTAAGAAATTATAACTATATCCTCTTAGTCGAGAAATGATCGAGAAATTTAAGAAAATTAAGAAATTATAAAAATATCTTGAAAAGTTAAGAAATGACATAAATATCCAAAAAAGTCAAGAAACGACAGATAAATTCAAGAGAATCAACAAATTACAGAAATATACTAGGAAGTCAAGAACTTATAGTAATGCCCAAGAAAATTAAGAAATGATTAAAATATCTTGGGAAGTCAAGAAATGATAGAAATATTCAAGAAAGTTAAGAAATGACAAGAATGTCATTGAAAGTCAGAAAATTATAAACATACCCAAGATGAGTTAGAAATTATAAATATACCCAAGAAGGTTAGGAATTACAAATATACCCAAGAAAGTTCAGGAAATGCATATATACTCAAGAAGGGTCAAGAGTTGTGTCAATAACTTCAAAAATATTTAGGAAGGATAAAAAATTATAGAAATACTTAAAAATAGTCAACAACTTTAGAAATATACAGGAAGAATGATAAATTACAGATATATCTAAGAAGGGCTCAATCACGATCTCATTTCGAATCTAATAATTTGATATTGATTAGAAAGAAATTCAACGATTTGTTCGTGGCCAGAAATAAATTCAATAGTTTGATCGTGAATTGAAACCAATGCAATGGTTTGACCAATGATGAAAGCAAATCCAAATATTTGAGTGTAAGTCGAAGCCAATTCAACATTCGGAGTGTGACCATATGGAAATCTGAATTCTCGATTATATAATCGGGGTCAAATGTAAAGGCTTCAAAAGATCGACTGTAACCTAAGTTCTATATATTCAATGGATGAAAGTTTTCAAGTTTCCTACAATGGTGTATATCTCTAATAGACTATTATCAAGATAGTATCCATTGGAAATAAATAGAGAATAAAAGATTTTGTTCGACGATTAATAAAAGATGTTCATACTTTATGTCAACGTAAATTAACATCAACTACGGTTAGTGAATAAATATTCTATACATGAACTCTAAATCATATGGTAAATTAAATTTGGGAAATTAATAATATATATTATTTAATTAACTAAAAATATATTTTTTATTTAATAAATCAATTCTCTTAAATTTTCATTTAATTGTATGTGTCAATAGGGTGTTTGGTTGCTCTTTTTTGCCTCTTTTTTCTCTCCTAAACGTGTTTGGTAACTCTCCTTCAATTTTTAGGAAGAAGTTTCACCCTTTGAAAAATTCTCTCAAAATAAAAATAAGGGTAGACCATTTTTTTCTGA
The DNA here is from genome assembly GCA_022559845.1 of Amorphophallus konjac. Taxonomy (NCBI): domain Eukaryota; kingdom Viridiplantae; phylum Streptophyta; class Magnoliopsida; order Alismatales; family Araceae; genus Amorphophallus; species Amorphophallus konjac. Next base: position 318,071,170 of record CM040124.1, read on the forward strand.
AATCGCTCACATCTCGCGTCCGCCCGACTCTCCCTCCCCCCCTTCCCCTTGTGTCCGCCTCTCCCTCCACCCTTCCATATCTCTCTCTCTCTCTCTCTCTGGTTTGTCTCAAGGCCAGCTGGCTCCCACCTCGCCATCGGCGGTGGCTGCCCTCTCATCGGATGGCGTCAAGGTCCTTCCTTTCCCTTCCCAGGACAAGTTGAAGCGGATAGCCACCCACCGCGCCATGGAGCAGGTGAAGTCCGGCATGGTGCTCGGCCTCGGCTCCACCGCTGCCCATGCCCTCGACCGCATCGGCGACCTCCTACGCCGGGGGAGCTCCATGACATCGTCGGTGTTACATCCCATAGTTCGTGCTTGGTTTCAATGATATCAAACCGATTGTGTTTGTGTGTGTACGTGTTTCATTGAGCAACATGTTGTATATATTGATTTTATGAGTTGAAAGATGGAGTCAATGGTTACTCTTGAAAGCCATGTGAACTCTCGGTGTTTAAGGAACTAATGTTATATTTATGTTGGTTTGTAGGAACACGACTTCATGGCTGATACTTGGAATCTTAAGGAGTCCATCAATGAAGCTCTTCTTCTTAAAGGGAGTTAACTCTATTCATGTTTAAAGTTATGTGAATGATTTGTATTTAAGGATCTCATGCCTTGAATATTTTGATTTGCAGGATCAAAATCCGTGCTTCATGTTTGGAACTCAAAGGAGTGCGTCAATGAAGATCTTATTGAAAAAAGGGGGTTGCTTCTCTCATTACATTGCAATGATTCTTCTACATTTCATTCATTTCATCTAATAACTTTCAACGTCTTGGTTGGATATTTTCATACATTTTCTTCATAATATTTTTGGACTTGAAATATTCATACAAGACTTCATGAAAGTTGGTTCCATATTACTCATGTATTGGATGAATGATTGGTCATGTGTACTTTGCTCTAAAAGCTTGAGTTAATGACTTCTGTATGAAAGAATTGCATGAAGATGGCTTTTCTGGAGATGACTTCTTTTGGGTCTTAATCTATGAGATTGTGTTCACTGAACACACATTTCTAATTGACTGATAGTGACATATCATTCATAGAGTTATTGTGATTTCAATATGTACATGAATCTGTGAAACATGCCTGGAAGAATGCACATGCCCTGTACTCAAGAGAATTCATGAGAAAGCATGTTTGCATGATTGGTATATACTGATGTGTGAGATGCATGTGAAGACAATGTTCCTCTTGGGATAATGCTTCATGAATGTTAGCTCTTAATCAACAAGAATGCCATTTGAATGAATGTGGTTCCATGATATTATGCATGCTTTGCATTTGGCATATTTGTTAACACTTGTGTGATGAAGCATTTTGATGTTGAAGATTTGGTTGATTCAAGAATATGATTGAATGATTGAGCTTCCATATTATTATAGTTGATTGAATGATAGATTCATGCTTATCATTTGGTCAAATATATTTTTGCTAAGTGATTTGAGAAGCAAAACGCATGTTTGAATAGGTTCAATGATGTATTTCATTGTGAACATGTTCATAGTGTTAATGCATAACTCATATATTTTGATTCTCAACTAACCTCTTGGTTTATCATGTTTTTCAGGATGTAAAATCATTGTTGATCTTCATGGGATTATGGTAACATTTAATCAATTGTTTCCCTTTGGTTTGATGGAGATTTTAGTTATTTTTTAAACTCAAACTGTCTTACAGTCTTCACCATTTTCAATCCCACCGTTGGATCTCCCCATAAAAATTATATGTTGTATATCTACGAGTCCTCTTTCCAACGCCTCCAGTCTCGCTTCGATCGGAGTTCGGAGCTAGGAGAAATAATTCCTGCCGCCGGAGCGCGCAGTGCTGTTTTTTATGTAACCTGCCTGAAAGGGTCGACCCCTTGGGGGTCGACCCCTGTAACACAAGGTGCTGTTTTGTGTTTTCCAGCAACCTGTTGCCCGAGGGTCGACCCCAAGGGTCGACCCCTTCCGGACGGGACTTCCGAAAGTGTTTAAAACCCTTTGAAAACCCTTTCAAACATTACCATACTACCCCCTATTAGTTTCTATTGTTATTAAGGTGTTTTTAACATGTATTAGGAGGGTTTTATGAGTCTTTTCCCCACCCCTTGAGTTGCTTATATAAGAGTTACGAATTTGAGATGTAATCAACCCAAATGTTCATTTGCTCTTTCGTATAGGTGAAGAAAAAGAGGAGAACGTGCTGGAGCTCTTCCAAGGAGGATATCATCTACTTTCGTGAAGATCTGGAGATCGTGGAAGAAGAAGAAAAGGTGCGGATCGAAGAGAGGATCAAGAAGACGTAAGGATCGTCTTCATCCGGCTTCCCTCCAACTCGTGGTTCAAGGAACATCATCAACCGACCTTGAAGAACAAAGGGGGATCACTTCTATGTCTTCTATCAATTCTTTGTGATGTATTCAATGATCTATATTTTGGGTTTGAGCATGCCTGAATATTTGTGTTCACTTTCTGAACATTAGAGATATTTGTGTGTGTGACCGGTTGTGTATACGGTCGTGTTTGATCGCCTCCGTGCGATCGTGTTTATGTCTTTGTGCTGCGGTTGTTGCAGCGTGTGTGTGTGTTGTGATCCGGTCGTCGGATCGTGTGTGTGTGTTGTGATCCGGTCGTCGGATCGTGTGTTGTGTTTGTGATCCAGTCGTCGGATCGTGTGGGAGACTTCGTCTCCGTCCGTGTGTGTGCGGGCGTCGTCCCGTGTGTGTTTGGAGCGTCGTCTCCGTTTGGGGATTTATCCCCGAGTGAAGCCTCACCGAGTTTGGTGAGGGGTGGACGTAGGGAACCCGTCGTGGTCCCGAACCACCTTAAAAATTCTGTGTCTTGTGGTTTGCTTTTGTGGATACGTGCTTAACTGTTTATATTGGTTGAATGTTCGTGTGTGAACGGTGAGATCGAGAGAACCTAGTTATCGTGATTAGCTAATTCCTCAATCTTATCAATCTTGTTAATTCCGCTGTGCGCTAGTTTGTGTATTTTTATTGGACATAGTTTTAGTAGAAGGATCTATTTACCCCCCCTCTAGATCCGTGTTCTTGCACTACGGGACCCAACAATTGGTATCAGAGCGAGGCTCTGCAGTCCCTAGATCTCACGATCTACAGAGTGATCCTAGTGCATTCTATAATCATGAATTTTTCTGTTGAACACATGTCGATGAACTGCCTTCCTATTCTTAATGGTTCTGATGTTACTTCATGGATAGGTAAAATGTGTAGACTGATCAATTCAATTAATCCTAATCTTTGGAAGTTAATTTATGATGGTCCTCACATATTGCCTTTAGATGAGACCAAGTGGTCTAGTCAAGATAAATTGAAGAACCATGAAAATGTCATTGTCTTAAGTTTATTGAAAAGTGCCATTGATACTCATATGTTTCCATTTGTTTCTTCTTGTAGAACGGCAAAGGAGCTTATGGATCAGTTGATCAAAGCTCAAGAGATGGAAGGGCAAAAAGGCTTCATGGCCGACGATGCTGATCAATGCCGTGGTGAAAATGTTGATGAGGTAAACTCTGAAAATGAAGAACTCTCTAATGAGGAATGGCAAATGGCATATGCTACGCTGTATGATAGATGCAAGAAACTCAAATCTGAAAATAAAAACTTGAAAAGGAAGATTAATGAGAATGTGCATGATAATCCTTCCTGTGAAAATTGTAAAACTTTGGAGTCAAAGATTGAGAACCTAGAATATGAAAAAGAACTTCTAGAATCCAAAGTTGAATTATTTTCAGATGAGATGTCTTGTATGAATGAGGAGCTTGAGATGTTTAGAAAATCTAATACTGCTCTTGAAATTGATATTGATTCCCATGATTTGCTTGATCAAAATAAACACTTGTTGTCTAAGATTTCATTGCTTGAAGAAACACAAAAACATCTTAAAAGCAAGCTAGCATCTCTTTCTGATGATGATAAAATGTTTGATAAATTGCTTGACAATGAAATTGACAACAAGAGGATCATGATTGAAAATCAGGAGCTCAAAAAGTATAATGGTGCTATGCTAATTCAGATTTCTCTACTTGAAAGTAGGTTGAAAAGCTCTGATAAACTTGAAAAGCAAAATGCTTTGTTGAAATCTGAAAATGAACAAATGCTTGCTAAGATTTCAAAACTTGTTGAAACTGAGAAAGTCCTTGAGAAATTGACTGAAAAACTACATTCCATGAATGTTGAAAACAAAGAACTCAAGGATGAAAATGAAAGCTTCAAATCTGTGAATTGCTTGTTGAATGAGAAAGTTTGTGCATGTGAAGAAGAAATCACGAGTGCCGAATTGCATGTTTCTGCTCTTGAAGAAGAAGTGCAAAGCTTAAAAGATGATTTGTCTAGATTTGTCAAAGGGAAGGAGAACTTAGACACATTGCTAGGTGTTAAAGTGAACTTTCAAAAAGAGGGTCTTGGTTACATTCCGGTCAACAAAAAATCTTTTGAATCAAAAATGAAAACCTCTTTTGTTCATGTCTCCAACATTCCTAGCACCTCCAAAACACCTCCTCCCGTTGCTCAAGTGAAAATCTCTGAAAATGATTTTGATAAAAAGAAAAAGCCTTCCATGTCAAATAGATCTCAAAAATCAAAGTTGAATGTTGAATGCTTCTATTGTGGCATGTTTGGTCATGTGATGGATGATTGTGTTGTCATGAAAGAGGATGACAAACTTGCATGTAAAAAGAAAAATGCCTCATGCTTTTATTGTCACAAACTTGGCCATGTCATGGATGATTGCTTTGTGAAACAAAATGATGATTATCGTGTCATGAATGCTAAGTTTAACCTTCAAAGAAAATTCAGAAATGAGCATGCTTCACATGCTAAAAGGTTTGCATCCCATAAGAGAAACTTGTTCATAAACACTCATGCAAATAATGGAAAGTCATTCCGTAGACCCACATCTCCTTGTTGCTTTCATTGTGGGAAGTACAGACATCTTATGAAAGAGTGTTGGCTTTTGAAAACAGAAAACTTCCATGCTTCTAGAATGCATGCTAGGTCTAATTTTGTTAAATATAGACCTTTTGAAAATAGAAGATGGAATGGACTTGTAACTTCCTTTACTCCAAAAAGGAAGTCTTTTGGTAAAACTACTTTTCCTCAATGCCGTTATTGTGGAAACCATGGACATATCATTGAGAATTATAGGATCATGAAGAATGATGATGTTGTAGCAATGAAAAGGAAGAAAGTATTTGGTGGCAATGCTACCAACCTCCAGGGACCCAAAAAGGCTTGGGTGCCCAAATCTGCTGAATGAATTGACTTTGATGCAAGTGTGCCTTGAGGTAAATAAAGAAAGCAAAGGGGTTCCAATAAAGGGAACAAGGCACACTCATATGGTAAAATCCCAACTTTGCTTCTTCACTGTCAAACTTGATGATTTTGATGTTTTGGAATGAGATCTTGGTGTGTTCTCATGTTCTGCTCTAATTTCTTCACAAGTCACATATGTCTTCAATGGATGAATATTTGGTATATCAAATGGTGGTTAGAGAAGGTTGGACTACGTTCAACTGGATACTTCCACTAAGCGTGATGGTGGTCTTCGGACCTATGTTCTCCGTCTAATACCAAAATTCAGAAGTTGAATTATATGGCTTATAAGGAATCTTGCGTTGTGAATGAAATCAATTTGCCTTTGATTTGAATAGCTTTCAAATTGAATCTTAAAAACTCTCTTGTTTCATAAGGCAAAATTCTCTGAGCTATGGACTTGCTTGATCAAATGCAACAATTGATATTGAATGTTGACCATGGCTCAGTTTAAAGCTCATTGACCATATGTGATTGATTTGCCAAATTGATAAGTTGTTTGACATGTTCAGAAATCTACTCTTGATAATAGTTGTTCAAACACTTATCTTTCTCATTTGCTAAATTTTGTGTGAAATCTGTTGGAAACTCGGTTATTTACATATTCACACATGCAGGGCGTATCATGTTTAAACTGAAGCTTATGTCTCATGAAATATTATTTTTGAATGATCATGGTTGAACATTTGGGTTCTGGGACATGGCTTTTCATGATGAAATCTGAAATAAAATGCTCATGATTCAGTGCCAAAATCATTGAAAATCCATCTCATGCATTCACATGGTTCATGCTTTTCTTATATGTTCAAGTCATTACAAAAAACTGAAAACTTACATAAAAAGAATGCATTCGCATCTTTGCATATCATTCATATACTATGCATATAAAATGACAAAAAGATGCATATTGCATATTCATGCATATAGAGCATATGTATATATTTCATGATAATCGCATATCTTGACTCATGAATGCTTGCATGAATACTTTCATCAATCCTTGCATGCTTGTAAGTATTTACCCTATGAAACCAATTCTTGATCTTTCTAAGACCTCACCTCCTTGATAAATAACAATGCAGTGATTTTATTCATATGTGATCCATGTCATATATTAAGGGGGAGGATTTGATTCCGACCGTGCATACATTTAGGGGGAGTCATAGCTATGTCTTGTCGAATTCATTTTATACATGCAAAATAAAAATTTACCCCCACACTCTTGCACATAATGAATTCAATGAATTTCATTGATAAGGATTTAAGAAATTCTTTCCAACACTCTAAAAGGAACTTGAATCTCTACATGGACATTAAAGAGTAATCGTGAGGAAAAAGCTGCCTACCCCACAAAAAAATTCAATAAGTGGTATGTGGATCCGAGTAACCGAGAATCCCCCCTGAAACAAAAGAGGAAACTCGTGTCAAAAGGAGAAACAAAAATCCATTTGTGTGACGAATCCAAGTAGCCGGGAATCCCCATTGAGACATATGAGGAAACTCGCGTCGAAAAGTGAAGTCTATTAAAAGAAAATTCGGGGTTGTGCGAAGCTACCGAAAGTCGAGAATCTAAAGCGAAAGTGTAGAGAGGAGATTACCTTCTAGTGTTCTTTAGAAAATCTGACAATCCATATGTTTTGAAGCTCATTAGTCATTGCCTCACATTTCACATGGGCATTTTTGTGATGTATATATCTTATGAATTTGCCTACACTCATGGTTTATGTAGTACTCCTAGTTGTGTATGCACAAAACCTCTTAGTTATGCTTCATGTCTTACATTCTTGAATTTGAATCACATGCTCTTTTGTTAACCCGTGCCTCATTTAGGGGGAGTTACTATATGTAATATTTGTGTGCATGACGATTGTGCTTGTGTGCTTGCATGTTCATGCATTCCCCTTGAGTCTAATTCTGAGCATAAATCTTACATTAGAAGGATAGAAGTCATCATGTGCATAGCTTCATAAATTGCATGATTAGCATTCACATAGTGTATATTCAGTGCTAATTTGCATATTTGCATATTTGACATTTTCAGCATGCATATAGGTCCTTCATGATATCATCTTGATCAAATCCATACTTTTCAACAATTGGCACAGTTCATTTTGAAATGCATATTCTGAACGCTTCTTGTTGCTTAAATGTCAAAATGAGTTCAACCAACAAATGGTATCATGATCTACAAATGCTATCTTTGAGGCTCTCACTCTTCGAGAATTGAAATTGCCTATGTTTGTGCCTTTATCTTGATCACACACTTGGTATCATATATTTGAGCCTCTATCTTGTTCATGTTATGTCATATGCTCCCTTGTCTTTTTGTAGATGACAAAAAGGGGGAGAATGATTGGTGTGTATAAATGGTGTATGAATGTTGTTGTCTTAAGGAGTCTTGGGGAGAATGTGTATGCTCAATGTTTGCACATGTTTTCAACACATGTTATTTTCAAAATCTATATTATCACACACATCGTTTTCTCATCATCAAAAAGGGGGAGATTGTTGCATCCCATAGTTCGTGCTTGGTTTCAATGATATCAAAATGATTGTGTTTGTGTGTGTACGTGTTTCATTGAGCAACATGTTGTATATATTGATTTTATGAGTTGAAAGATGGAGTCAATGGTTACTCTTGAAAGTCATGTGAACTCTCGGTGTTTAAGGAACTAATGTTATATTTATGTTGGTTTGTAGGAACACGACTTCATGGCTGATACTTGGAATCTTAAGGAGTCCATCAATGAAGCTCTTCTTCTTAAAGGGAGTTAACTCTATTCATGTTTAAAGTTATGTGAATGATTTGTATTTAAGGATCTCATGCCTTGAATATTTTGATTTGCAGGATCAAAATCCATGCTTCATGTTTGGAACTCAAAGGAGTGCGTCAATGAAGATCTTATTGAAAAAAGGGGTTTGCTTCTCTCATTGCATTGCAATGATTCTTCTACATTTCATTCATTTCATCTAATAACTTTCAACGTCTTGGTTGGATATTTTCATGTATTTTCTTCATAATGTTTTTAGACTTGAAATATTCATACAAGACTTCATGAAAGTTGGTTCCATATTGCTCATGTATTGGATGAATGATTGGTCATGTGTACTTTGCTCTAAAAGCTTGAGTTAATAACTTCTGTATGAAAGAATTGCATGAAGATGGCTTTTCTGGAGATGACTTCTTTTGGGTCTTAATCTATGAGATTGTGTTCACTGAACACACATTTCTAATTGACTGATAGTGACATATCATTCATAGCGTTATTGTGATTTCAATATGTGCATGAATCTGTGAAACATGCTTGGAAGAATGCACATGCCCTGTACTCAAGAGAATTCATGAGAAAGCATGTTTGCATGATTGGTATATACTGATGTGTGAGATGCATGTGAAGACAATGTTCCTCTTGGGATAATGCTTCATGAATGTTAGCTCTTAATCAACAAGAATGCCATTTGAATGAATGTGGTTCCATGATATTATGCATGCTTTGCATTTGGCATATTTGTTAACACTTGTGTGATGAAGCATTTTGATGTTGAAGATTTGGTTGATTCAAGAATATGATTGAATGATTGAGCTTCCATATTATTATAGTTGATTGAATGATAGATTCATGCTTATCATTTCAAAACCTTGTCATTTGGTCAAATATATTTTTGCTAAGTGATTTGAGAAGCAAAACGCATGTTTGAATAGGTTCAATGATGTATTTCATTGTGAACATGTTCATAGTGTTAATGCATAACTCATATATTTTGATTCTCAACTAACCTCTTGGTTTATCATGTTTTTCAGGATGCAAAATCATTGTTGATCTTCATGGGATTATGGTAACATTTAATCAATTGTTTCCCTTTGGTTTGATAGAGGTTTTAGTTATTTTTCAAACTCAAACTGTCTTACAATCTTCACCATTTTTAATCCCACCGTTGGATCTCCCCATAAAAATTATATGTTGTAGCTCTGCGAGTCCTCTTTCCAACGCCTCCAGTCTCGCTTCGATCGGAGTTCGGAGCTAGGAGAAATAATTCCTGCCGCCGGAGCGCGCAGTGCTGTTTTTTATGTAACCTGCCTGAAAGGGTCGACCCCAGGGGTCGACCCCTGTAACACAAGGTGTTGTTTTGTGTTTTCCAGCAACCTGTTGCCCGAGGGTCGACCCCAAGGGTCGACCCCTTCCGGACGGGACTTCCGAAAGTGTTTAAAACCCTTTGAAAACCCTTTCAAACATTACCATACTACCCCCTATTAGTTTCTATTGTTATTAAGGTGTTTTTAACATGTATTAGGAGGGTTTTATGAGTCTTTTCCCCACCCCTTGAGTTGCTTATATAAGAGTTACGAATTTGGGATGTAATCAACCCAAATGTTCATTTGCTCTTTCGTATAGGTGAAGAAAAAGAGGAGAACGTGCTGGAGCTCTTCCAAGGAGGATATCATCTACTTTCGTGAAGATCTGGAGATCGTGGAAGAAGAAGAAAAGGTGCGGATCGAAGAGAGGATCAAGAAGACGTAAGGATCGTCTTCATCCGGCTTCCCTCCAACTCGTGGTTCAAGGAACATCATCAACCGACCTTGAAGAACAAAGGGCGATCACTTCTATGTCTTCTATCAATTCTTTGTGATGTATTCAATGATCTATATTTTGGGTTTGAGCATGCCTGAATATTTGTGTTCACTTTCTGAACATTAGAGATATTTGTGTGTGTGACCGGTTGTGTATACGGTCGTGTTTGATCGCCTCCGTGCGATCGTGTTTATGTCTTTGTGCTGCGGTTGTTGCAGCGTGTGTGTGTGTTGTGATCCGGTCGTCGGATCGTGTGTGTGTGTTGTGATCCGGTCGTCGGATCGTGTGTTGTGTTTGTGATCCAATCGTCGGATCGTGTGGGAGACTTCGTCTCCGTCCGTGTGTGTGCGGGCGTCGTCCCGTGTGTGTTTGGAGCGTCGTCTCCGTTTGGGGATTTATCCCCGAGTGAAGCCTCACCGAGTTTGGTGAGGGGTGGACGTAGGGAACCCGTCGTGGTCCCGAACCACCTTAAAAATTCTGTGTCTTGTGGTTTGCTTTTGTGGATACGTGTTTAACTGTTTATATTGGTTGAATGTTCGTGTGTGAACGGTGAGATCGAGAGAACCTAGTTATCGTGATTAGCTAATTCCTCAATCTTATCAATCTTGTTAATTCCACTGTGCGCTAGTTTGTGTATTTTTATTGGACATAGTTTTAGTAGAAGGATCTATTCACCCCCCCCCCCCCCGCTCTAGATCCGTGTTCTTGCACTATGGGACCCAACAGTCGGCATCCCCACCTCGCGGTGGGCCGAGGCGCGTGTTGTCACGTCCCGAACCGATAGCAGTGGGAAGCGATGCTCGGAACGTGACAGCGAAACAGTCATGATAATTAGTGCAGAAAATAAATAAACATAATAAATAATATTCAAACACATGGAGACCATTGATTTGAGAAAAATATAGTTTTATTGATGTTTTGAAAGTGAATTACAAATTTGACTCAATTTTTACAATAATAGACTCAATGAAAGAAATAAAGAAGAGAAAATAGCAAGACCCACTATACTAACTAGACTCAAGAAAATAAAAAGACTCCGGTCTCTAAGTTTCAGGTTTACTCGATCACGCTGGCCCGAGCCCAATTACAAACGTTCCATCTACCGAGTTACCTGAAAAGGATGGGAAGAAGGGGTGAGCAAGAAGCTCAGTAGGAATTACTCTATATCATCAGGCATATTTAAGTAATTAACCATTTTATGAATGCATGAATAATGCGAGAAACTCAAATAAGCAAACTAAATAACTAAAAAGATCCGAAGATAATCGATAGATAAATGAAAAGGTATATTGCAAGTCGAAACATCAAGCACTATTAACAAGAACTTCCCAATAAATGGCCATTTCAAGTCAAGTCAAGTCGAGTCATGTCACGCAAGCAGGTACTTCACGCTTTCAAGCATGTATAGCAAGTTTCACGAATGTGGAATGTCGTAGACTCACACGCAAGCTAGTACTCGGTGACAATGCCACACCTAGTCATTCACCTCCCCGGGGATCAAGTACTTTTCGGGTGCTCCTCCCAAGACCAGACTGGACTCTTGAAGATGATTGTCTTGGCATTGATTTGCTTGGATCATAGATCCCACGAAATCTAGACATCCACAATGTTTAATGGCCAAGAGTTTCCAAGATCAAGCTCATGTAATCAAGATAGAATGCGTAAGAAATATTGATTTTTTCTTGAGTTCCAACAATAAGGTCATTAATCGAGAGGAATAGTCATTTAAAGAAATGACTTTAGGAAGGATGAATGTCATCAATAGACCTAACAATAGGTCAAATGCGAGGTACAATAGCCTAGTTAGGCTAAAGTAGTTTCCACATATCAAAATCGTGAAAACATCAATTTCTGAAAAAGCTGGAATGTGAAACGGTCAGCAAAGGACCGCTAGGATAGGGAAATGGCCTAATCAAGACCGCATGTACACGAAAAACGGTCTAATCAGGACCGCGTGCAATTGACAACGGTCAACACCGGACCGTTCAGGTGGTATGACGCGCCAGAAAACACGAGTGACCAAGCCCAGGGAAAAATGGTCCTGGACTGACCGCTAGACCAACCTAGCGGTTCAGAGATGGCCGCTAAGGTCAGAAAACGGTTTGAACATGGCCGCGACCCTTACAGAGTAGGGCTAACCAAAAAATCATAATTTTGGTCAATTAGGAGGGTTCAGGACTTAAGGTACAACCCGTCCGGCGTCCTAGTGGGAATCCCAGGCTCGCGGGGGCTTACGGAGGCCTCGGAACATGAACACCTAGTCCGGCGGAAGGAATATCCGACGGAGAGGTAGTTCGATGCCCAAGAATTTAATAGCTCACAATCAACGGAAATGATGTATTCGGTCCAGTCGCCACCACCGGAGTGGCACGACCTTAAAACAGAACTAAAAAGATAGCAAGGTGATAATGGAATAATGAGAACCAACATTAATTACTCTACTCATTTTCAATCATAAGATATCAAGAATGATGATCATGGAGGAATAATCATGAAGAATGTTAACTTAGATCATAAAATTTAATTTTTCCTAGTTAACAGTGTGATATTTAACATAAAAGTCCTACAATCAAGTTAAGTAACATGGATTTACAATACATAACACGCTATAATCAAAGGGACTAATTTCGATCCATACACTCCATAAAAATTGGGCAAATTATCATCAATCGAAAGAGGACTCAAAGATACACAATATAGCATGATCAATTTAGGGATTTAACTACGATTAGCCTACCTAAATCAAGCAGAAATGAACGGTAAAAACCCTAATTGCATGTTCATAATGAAACAAGTAATACGCAAGATATGGTTGATAAAAGTTAGGCAAAATGGATTCAAATAAAAGCTAAGAAGAGCTCTATACGATCATGTTAACTAATTAGGTTGGGCTTGAGAGAAACCTACCAAATTGAAGAAGAAGGAGATGACGTGAATAACCCTAATCCGTGAACGCGTCGTCGATCCTCGCCCTAATTCGCCCTCGATCGGCCACCTCAGGTCGCGCCACCAGTTGGAGAAGTAAAATCTATAATAATTAGGAGAAAAATCTAAGGATTCCAAAAATATATATTTTATAATTTTATTTTACATAGTTTTATATATATGGATTTTTAAAGATACGAGTAAGATATTAACATGCATTACGTTATATATATATATATTAAAAGAATGAACGAATAGTAACGGTCATCGTTAATTAAATTAACATAAGTGTTAACCTCTTTAAACTTCAAGTTCTCGACGCACTTATGTCGGAATCGCGTAATCTATATACCAAAATGAAGGGCTCAAAAAACTCTACCTAACATGATGTTCAAAAAAATTTTTGCTTGAGAGTAGGGCTATCTTGAGTTAGGAGGACCGAAAAAAGGAGGTACCAACCTCACTACCTCGATCACTACCCCAATGGACACTCCAGCGCCCATGAATAGACCATCAGATCAAAACTCTATAACTAAGATGCTACAGTGAAAATCTTGATTCGCCGTGTTACATTTATAATACATCTTATTTAGTTATTTACTTTGTTAACTAGTAAATATTATCATATAAGGCATGAAAATTTTAAGAAAAATACTGGGATTCCAGTCACATATATTTTGTGATTTTTAGATATACGATTACATGGATATACATATTTTTAACCATGTTATATTTAATATTTAATTAAGAGAAAACATGCATAATGATGAAACACAATACGAAAATATGCAGGACGTGCGGGAATATGATTTTATGAACACAATGGAGTTTATGCACATGTTTTATCATGTTGGTTTGACTTGGGAGATTGCCTACCTCGTGAGGTTAACAGATGAAGACGTAAGGGGAAGAAGAGGGCGCAGCAGGACAAGGAGGAAGAAGGCAGGGAAGAAGCTTTCCACGTTAACAACGGCAGCTGCAGCACACTCATGACAGGATGGAGAAGCAAAGCCCGTTCCCCCTTCGTGCAGCAATGGCAGCACATCGATGCAGGGCACAACGAGCAGCAGCAGCAGCAGCAGGCCCGGCAGCGATGGCCTTGCCATCGCCCGAGAGGTTGACTCTTATAGGGAAGAGGGTATTCCCACGAGAGTTGGAGTCCTAAAGGGAGTCGGGCGCTAATCAAGCGCAAGGAATTTCATCCTTGCCATACTTGCTCCGCGTGATAATCGCCCTGCCAAAACAACGGCCGCCATCCTTATTTATCCTTATGAAAACCCTAACATTCCCCCCCACGCATTCGAGCATTCCACTGGCGATTATGGGTTGGGTTGGGTTGGTATTAAGAGGCCCATCCAATACAAGTGTATATAGGTTGTTGGCACGTCATGCATCCATTTGGCCTTTTTAATGAGGTATTTCGTGTTTATAGGTTTGAGAGAGTCTTAATGGTGTGGGTTAGGTTTGGTTCACAGGCTTATTAGTATTCATGTATTTATGTATATTCCTTGAGACCTAATAATTATCATTATATTCATTAGAATTATACATAGTTTTATCTAATTTAATTGGTAGAACTATATATGTAAATCTTATTTCCCCTTTTGATTTATCTTCCTTATTAATTTCTATTGTTGTCTCGAGTATCAGAGTCGGGTTGATCCTATGAAAATCTTTATATGTATGCGTACGCATTTATTCTTGAATTAAAATTTTAATTTGAAACTAAAATAGGTAAAGGTTACACTAATTCCTATTTCTCAATTTATTTACTTATACTTTTATTAACGTTTAGCTAATTATCACTTTTATTTTATCAAATTTTAATTTCCATGACGAATATCTATAATTATCTTTTATTTATTTTACATTTAAATTTTTGGAGTGCTACACCCTCCTCGACTTTAAGGAATTTGGTCTCCAAATTTTTCGATCGCCATTAACTATTCAAATAGTTATACTAAGATGATCTTATCTATTCAAAATAACATGTTAATCATACAACTAATGGAATGCAAAAGAATTTAACTATAGTTAAAGATGAGGGAGAACGGTACCTTATATAATTCCTCATTTGATAGAAATCGGTTCCAATTCTCCTTGTATTTTTGCTTGTGGAAGTAGCTTGGGGCAATTAGCCATTATATGATCTTTATTTCCGCAACGAAGACATGCTCCGCTCCTTCGTCAGCACTCCTTGATTAGATGACCAATTTTGTGACAATAAAAAAATTTCATTTGCGAAAGGTTATTCTTTTTCTTCTTATTACTCCGGATTTCTTTACGACGGGCTAGCCACCTTTTAACGGAACCGGACCTCAACTTACTCGCGGACCCTCTCGCTTTCATGTCAAAAGGAACTTAATTACCTGCAAAATAATTATAAGGTTAAAAAATTTTATTATCCTTACACGTCGTGCTACGTAATCTTATAGATATTTTATTACTTAACCCGAGGCACTACCCAATCTCACGAGGTGACATGAATGGATGACACAGATTACACGACCTATTACTTAGGGTAACTTATACTAATGGACAAGAACCTAGGACTCAAACAACTGAGACTCTGATACCACTTCTGTCACGTCCCGAACCGATAGCAGCGGGAAGCAATGCTCGGAACGTGACAGCGAAACAATCATGATAATTAGAGTAGAAAATAAATAAACATAATAAATAATATTCAAACACATGGAGACCATTGATTGGAGAAAAATATAGTTTTATTGATATTTAGAAATTGAATTATAAATTTGACTCACTTTTTACAATAATAGACTCAATGAAAGAAATAAAGAAGAGAAAATAGTAAGACCCACTATACTAACTAGACTAAAGAAAATAAAAAGACTCCAGTCTCTAAGTTCTAGGTTCACTCGATCACGCTGGCCCGAGCCTAGTTGCAAACGTTTCATCTACCGAGTTACCTGAAAAGGATGAGAAGAAGGGGTGAGCAAGAAGCTCAGTAGGAATTACTCTCTATCATCATGCAGATTTAAGTAATTAATCATTTTATGAATGCATGAATAATGCGAGAAACTCAAATAAACAAACTAAATAACCAACAAGATCCAAAGATAATCGATAGATAAATGAAAAGGGATATTGCAAGTCGAAACATCAAGCACTATTAACAAGAACTTCCCAATAAATGGCAATTTCAAGTCAAGTCAAGTCGAGCCATGACACGCAAGCAGGTACTTCACGCTTTCAAGCACGAATAGCAAGTTTCACGAATGTGGAATGTCGTAGACTCACACGCAAGTTAGTACTCGGTGACAATGCCACACCTAGTCATTCACCACTCGGGGATCAAGTACTTTTCGGGTGCTCCTCTCAGGACCAGACTGGGCTCTTAAAGATGATTGTCTTGGCATTGATTTGCTTGGATCATAGATCCCATGAAATCTAGACATCCACAATGTTTAATGGCCAAGAGTTTCCAAGATCAAGCTCATGTAATCAAGATAGAATGGGTAAGAAATATTGATTTTTTCTTGAGTTCCAACAATAAGCTCATTAATCGAGAGGAATAGTCATTTAAAGAAATGACTTTAGGAAGGATGAATGTCATCAATAGACCTAACAATAGGTCAAATGCGAGGTACAATAGCCTAGTTAGGCTAAAGTAGCTTTCACATATATATCAAAACCGTGAAAACATCAATTTCCTGAAAAGCTGGAATGTGAAACGGTCAGCAAAGGACCGCTAAGATAGGGAAATGGTGTAAGGTTTCGCACAGCACCATCGGGCAACGTAGCGGATAACAAAAATTTATTTTTCCCGATCCCGATTGCATGGAAACCTAGATCTGTGCTCTAATTGATGTTTTAATCACCCCAACCCCTAACTACGGGTTGCGTATTTCACCTTGCGCGAAATGACGCTGTCCGCTAAGCCCGATACAGAATACCGAGCCGCACAGCTGCACGGCCTCTAGAGATGATCCACACGGATCCTTACGCAGCGACGGTACCCCCCCGGCACGGACCTTCCCCGACCCTTTCACCTTCTGGAGAGAGAGAGCAAGAGGGAGGATAGGGGGGAGGAGCTAATCCTCCTCTCTTAACCCTTAATGCTTAGTTAAGCCAAGAGAGTTCGAATGAGCTCACGTAGGATGCCATATATATAGAGTTTTGGCCATTTCTAAAAAGGTTCCAAAGGATCGAAACTGTATATATATCCTTTCTATTATTATACATATGTATTAAGCCCCATTTACACTCCTTTCCAAAAAGAACTAAAGGGAATTAATACATACATTTGTACAATAATAATCTGTCACCCAAGAATTCATTGTGTGTGATCCTCTAGGCCCTTAGTCACTCTAGTTTAAGGCCCATTAACTTCTAATTCCCAATTAGAAGTAAATTAAACTTATTATTCGCTTCTACTAGAGCCGAATAATAGTTTAATCTATTCCGAACCTTCGATCACGTTGGGTCAAGCAAATCCGCGTGATCCTAGAGGACGCCGGGTTTAAACCATCCTGTCTGGTACCTGTAAGTCCACAGTTATCACATCGATATAATCCCCCGCTCCTTCTATGAGTCTGGTACGATCGAGGGTATGGTTTCTGTCAAACCCCATGATTGTGCCATTTGACCATGACCTCCTTAAAGTGTATGATGTCCATTCTAAACGAACTCACACGACCCTGGCCAGGGATTTGATGGAGCGTCAATGTCATGACCCATTAACTATCTGATATATACCCGACAGTGAGTGATCCCCTCTTGACCATTGATGATCTTCACACGTATCCTGGAGTGGTTAATGACTCGACAACTCATGACTTATGGTTAAAGTCACTTAGCCAAGTATTTAAATCATTCCAGTCCTCGTGTAAGATCCGATCAATGTCTCAAGTCAAAGGACCAACGATGCTACTGAGACCGTTGGATCTTCAGTTGACATTAGATATAATCAACCATCTGAAGATCCAATAGCGGATCAGTTCAGTGTACATCCTCCAAGGACACACACCTACACATATGTGTTGGTTCCTCGCACCAATGACCATGAGACTGGTCACTAACACATCATGTGTACTGGTTTAATAGGTAATCAAAGTCCCCGAGTGATTACCCTCCAACAAGGAACAGTTTAAGGTATGCGTCCATATAAAGTCAGCCTCATGTTCGAGATCCCATCTTGAACTGACTTTACAACCACATATCCTAGGGACATCGTAAAGTAATACACAATCGCATATTTATGCTCAAATACCACTTTATTAATAATGAACAAGATCGTATAACTATTGGGCCTACCCGACCCGAAATTGGCCTGTAGCACACCAACACTAACAATCTCCCACTTGAACTACAGTCAATTGCCCACAACTTTGAGGCCCATCTTATCCCGATGACGCTCAAATACAGTCTGTGTCAAAGGCTTAGTTAGTGGATCTGCTATGTTATCTTCTAACGGTACACGCTCTACCATCACATCTCCTCGATCAACAATCTCCCGAATAAGGTGGAAGCGCCTGAGAATATGCTTCGACCTTTGGTGAGATCTCGGTTCCTTCGCCTGGGCGATGGCCCCATTATTATCACAAAATAATGGGATGGGAGCTGATATCTCGAGAACTACACCAAGTTCCAAGATGAATTTCTTCATCCAGATGGCTTCCTTAGCAGCTTCAGCTGCAGCAATATATTCTGCCTCGGTCATCGAGTCTGCAGTCGTATCTTGCTTGGAGCTTCTCCAACTGGCTGCCCCTCCATTCAACATGAAAACAAACCCAGACATGGATTTACAGTCATCTGGATCTGACTGGAAACTAGAGTCTGTGTAAGCTCTAAGCTGTAGGTCCTCTCCTTCATAAAGTAGAAAAAGATCATTAACCATTCGCAAGTACTTAAGGATGCCCTTTACTGCCTTCCAGTGCTCTTCGTCTGGATTTGCCTGATATCTACTGACAATGCTTAAAGCATTGGTAACATCAGGCCGTGTACATAGCATTGCATACATGATTGACCCTATTGCCGAAGCATATGGTACCTTATTCATGTGTGCCACTTCCTCAGAAGTTTTAGGACTCATCCCCTTGGATAGGTAAAGTTCATGTCTCATGGGAATAAGACATCTCTTGGAATTTTTCATCCTAAACCTTTTGAGGATAGTGTCTATGTACATGGATTGGGATAATCCTAGCATCCTTTTAGATCTATCTCGATAGATCCTTATGCCCAGCATATAGGATGCTTCTCCCAAATCTTTCATGGAGAAGGTCTTGGATAGCCAAGACTTAGTTGATGTCAACATCCCTACATCATTCCCAATGAGTAAGATGTCATCAACATAAAGGACCAAGAAGGTCACAGAGCTCCCACTGACCTTCTTGTAAACACAGGGTTCATCTTCATTCCGAATGAAGTTGAAAGATTTGACAGCATCGTCAAATCTTAAGTTCCAGCTTCTAGATGCCTGCTTTAATCCATAAATGGACCTTTGAAGTTTGCATACCTTATTAGGATGTAGCTTGGAGGTGAATCCTTCAAACTGTACCATGTACACCTCTTCTGATAGATTTCTATTAAGAAAAGCTGTCTTCAGATCCATTTAACCAGATCTCATAATCCAGGTATGCAGCAATGGCAAGGAAAATTTTGATTGACTTAACCATAGCTACCGGCGAAAAAGTCTCGTCATAGTCAATGCCTTACCTTTGACGATATCATTTCACCACTAGTCTAGCATTGTATGTGTCAACCTGTCCATCTGCATCGATTTTCCTTTTGAAAATCTATTTGCAGCCGATAGGGACCTTCCCTTCAGGTACATCAACTAAGTTCCAAACTTTGTTGGTGTACATGGACTGGATCTCTGAATCCCCCGCCTCTTGCCATTTCTCGGAGTCTACACTACGGATCACCTCCTGGTACGACTGAGGATCATCCTCATCGATACATACCTTAGAGGACCCCTCTGAGACATGTCCAACATATCTCTCAGGTTCTCTTGGTAGTCTACCAGATCTCCGTAGTGTCAGTGTTTCACTTTGAATAGGATCAACCGATACAGTCTCATCTAATGAGCTTGTGTCTATGGGTTGTGGATCTTGGACCTCGTCCAATTCTATCTGGCTCCCACTATTTTTCTGGAGTAGATATTCTCTTTCCAGAAATACAACTCTCTTGGCCACTAAGACCCTTTGCTTAGAAGGGTGATAGAAATAATATCCAAACGTCTCCTTTGGATATCCCACAAACCTACACTTATCGATTCTCAACTCAAGCTTATCACTCTCGTTCTTCTTTACATGAGCAAGACACCCCCAAATTTTAATATGATTAAAATTTGGTTTCCTGCCCTTCCATATCTCATATGGTATAGAAGGAACTGATTTACTTGAGATCCTATTCAATAAATAAGCTACAGTCTCTAATGCATAGCCCCAGAGAGATAAGGGTAGTCCTGACATAGACATCATGGATCGGACCATGTCTAACAAGGTCCTGTTTCTCCTTTCGGATACACCATTATGCTGTGGTGTATACGGTGGAGTCCACTGAGAAACTATTCCATTGTCTTTAAGATAAGAAGTGAATTCATGGCTCAAGTATTCACCTCCTCGATCCGATCGAAGAGCCTTAATACTTTTGCCAGTCTGTTTCTCTACTTCATTTTTATATTCCTTAAACTTCTCAAAGGCTTGTGACTTATGTCTCATTAAATACACATAGACATATCTCGAGAAGTCATCAATAAAAGAAATGAAATAGAGGTAACCCCCTTTTACTTCCACGGACATGGGTCCACACACATCCGAGTGTATGAGCTCGAGAAGGTCAACAACCCTCTCACCATGTCCACTAAAGGGAGCCTTGGTCATTTTCCCCATGAGACACGACTCACAGATATCAAATGGCTTGTATTCGAACAAATTCAAATACCCATTTGAGTGTAAGTGAGAGACTCTTTTCTCACCTACATGACCAAGTTTGTAATGCCATAGATATGCAGAATTCACTTCATCAGCCTTAGAAACTTGCATAACATTAGAACGTGTATCTAATACATAAAGACCATTGACTATTGAACCATTAGCTATAACCAAACCATTATTCATTATAGAGCACCCAGTGCTATTAAAAGCCAATGTTTATCCAATGTTATACAAACCAGAGATTGTAATAATGTTCTTAATAATATTAGGAACATAATAACAATCATTCAACTCAAGAATGACTCCTGAAGGTAAACTGAGGCGTAGAGTCCCAACAGCTTTAGCAGAAACTAAAGCTTCATTGCCCATCCTCAGTTCAATCTCCTTTTTGCCCAACCGCCTTCTATTTGCCAGCACCTGCATAGAGTTGCAGATATGAGATGCACATCCAGTATCCAATACCCATGATGTGGATTCCATATATGACAAATTAAGGTCTATGATAAAAATACCTTCATTTAGAATTACCTTGCAATTCCTTTTCCAATGCCCTGTTTCCCCGCATCGAAAACACTTGTCTTCTTTTTCATTCTTCTTGCCATTCCCTTTGTCAACCTTGGCGAGTTGCTTATCCATAGCCTTTTTCTTTCCCTTCCCTTTGTCACCTTTGGTGGATATCTGAGTGGCCTTCCTTTTCTTATTGGCCCGACCAACAATCATTACAGAAGAAGATGGTTTATCTTTCTGCATAGTTCCTTCAGCACTTTTTAACATGTTGAGCAGCTCGGGGAGAGTTGCATCAATTCTATTCATGTTAAAGTTTATGATGAAGGAAGAAAAGGAATCGGGTAATGACTGGAGTATAAGATCAATGCACAGTTCAAGATCCAACTTGAACTCCAGTGCATTGAGTCTCTCTATCCACTCCATCATTTTCAGTACATGAGCCTATACTGAAGCACCCTCTGACATCCATGTCCTGAAAAGCCTTTTGGAGATGTCATACCTCTCAATCCTACCCTGCTCCCCGAAGAGCTAGCGTAGATTGAGAAGTATACTTCTACAATCAGTCTTTTCGAATTGTCTCTGTAGTTCGGGAGTCATAGAGGCTAGCATGTAACATTGGGCAAGGGAGGAGTCTTTCGACCATTTGGCGTAAGTCATTAACTCGCCCTCGTCGGCATCGAGAGCTGGCTCAGAATGAACCGTGTCCAACATGTACGCTATCTTTTCGACGGTAAGGACTATACGTAGATTACGCAGCCAATCCGAGTAGTTCGGTCCAATCAGTCTGTTGGTATCCATGATGCCGCGGAGGGGGTTGGACGACGACATTGTAATCTGGATAAAAAATAAAAGATAACTTAGCATGTGTTCAAATTCTAACTTAGATGTGGTTTTCTATTTTAGTTAGTCTCACTTTTTTTCGATCGAACTATATAACCCTCAGTATATAGAACGGGAGATCAGCGAGATCAACCTAGTGGGTCAGAATCCCAACGAGACTGATGTACGACCTTGTGGAAAGCACAACAAGCCATACACCATCTCAAGGGCAGTCAACAGGCACTTGCATCTAATGCAATATCCGATATTCGGCCCCCGAGAAATCATCCCTTGTGGAAAGCACAACAAAGGATATTCTCGGTTAGATCTAACCATCATTACTACATAGCAATGAGTTCATGACACGACCCTTGTGGAAAGCACAACAAGACCGAGTTCAATTCCTCATCCCATTGAGGCCGAGCCTTGGAGTTTAATCCCGCCCCCAAACTCATGGACCTTGTGGAAAGCACAACAAATCCATGAAATGAAGACGTTCATTCACTCCATAATGATGGAGGGCCACGACGACTCCTAGAGCCACACTTACCATATCTAAAATTTAATCGCGAGGAAATTTAATTTTATCTTGATCTCACCCTAGGTGGTAATATAAATATATCCAATATATTTACCGTACCTAGTATTTTGCACAAAATAAATGCATCCAATGTAAAATTAAAATGCAAGTGATCATGGACTTTAACCCTAATGTAACTAAGGCATCTGGCCCGCTTCCGAAGCAGCTGGATCGTCCTCGTCGGATGTGCTCCGCACTGTCAAACTCCAACGCCGCAGTAATTACAACTTTTACACAGCACACAGGCCGGAAAAATATAAATTACATATCAATAAAATTCCAGAAGCCCTTAGGGCGAGTACAACAATGGAGGAAGATAGAAGTACATTGGAATTTTAACAGAGAGAGAAAGGAGGTTCGCAGACCCCAATTAATTACATTAATCCAAGTCCATGATCACTTCCCAACTCATTCAAATAAAATCAATCAAGGGTTATTTTCTGAAAATAATCCTTACTTTTGAATTTAAAAATGGGATGTGCAAATAAAAACAGGCTAGCTTTATTTAATTTTAAAAAACGAAGCAGGATTAACTAAAATTAAACACACAAGCAAGCCATTACAAGGTAAATAAAGTAAATCACGTAAAGAACCATCATTTTCCACAGGGGCATGTAATTGAGATAATTATTTAAATTTAAATTCAAATTTAATTATCCAATAATCAAATTTAAATTCAAAATTTAAACATTTCAATAATTTAAATTTAAATTCAAACTAATTATTCAATAATTTTATTTGAAAGTAAATTTAAAATAATGTAGTTATCCACAATTAGTAATATTCTAAAATTCAAAATTTGAATTTAATAATTATCTAATAATTAATATTTAAATATTTAAAATTTCTACATTTAACTTCAATAAAATTCAAAACTTGAATTTTCTAATTATCTAATAATCAAAAATTAAAATTTACTGAAGTAAGTTCAATTATTACCATTTTATCTCAAGGTAAATAGTAATTATCTCACATCGGTAAATTTAAAAGAGTTAAATATAATTTAACATTTGACATTTACTATTGAGATAACACAATTAACCTACAAGATAAAATTCTATTTAATTTACTATGTATTTTCATATATATATCCTATATATATGTATATATTTGAGCACAATAAATTAAAAAATTAAAATAATTTTTTTAATTAAAAACAATTTTGGCGCGCGGGCGTTGACTCAGGGGGAGTCAACCCTTGCATGTACTCTTAGGTTGCATAGTTCATTGCCAACCCTTGCATGTACTCAGGGGGAGTCAACATAAATCTAGTTTGAATCATTTTACATCATTTCACTCTTGCACGGCCATGGTATATCAAATGTTGATGTATGGAAAGACAGGCTATGCTTGTCTGGAAGCACTCAATATGCGTGAGGACCAACCTTCGCCAAGTATCATGTGCCACTGTCGCATATAGGCCATATAGCTAGGGGGAGTTGTCTTCTTGAGGCATTCGTGCATATGTTTCATATTCATTATGTTGCATTTCAAAATCATGCATTATGTTGGTTCATGCATTTCATGTCTGCTAGATTCATGTTTGATCAGGTCAACCCCTGTATGGTTCAAGTAAACATCTCCTTGACATTCGTCATTCTATTTGACTGACTACATAACTCCTTGAGTGCATTCATTGCATATTCTTAGGGGGAGTCGTGTTATTTTTTTCTTGGTTCATCTGTCCTTTTTGCATCTGAACCTCAATGGCCTCCAGTGTGATAATAAGCTCAAGAGACAGACATCACTACGGTGTAAGAGCTTTCTATTATATGCCCTAATGATTATCCATTCACTGAAAATGGTTCAGATTTAATGATTTCCTTGTAGTTCTGATATATCTTGTTTGAAATTATCTATGTTCTGTAGTTTTAATAGACTTTAACTAAAGACTGCATGTTATGTCTTGAATGACTACCCTGAAATCTGAAAATCCAGACTTCATGACAATCTTGGTGATACTCTAGAGCTTAGTATTGTTTCTAAACATCTTGATGAGCTGGAATTCTTGAAAATTAATTTGCAGAGCAATGATATTGTTGCACGGAGAAATATGTCACGTCATCAAATCAAGTGACGAATGATATGTCATGATGTGCCTCTGTTATCTCTGTCTTAATTCATTTGGACTCTAGGTAGAGCAATAGCATAATTGCTGAGAAATATATCTTCTCATCAAAGAAATGAGTTTGGATATGTCATGACGTGATGTTGCTATCTCTGTTTATTTTGAAGCATAACAGTCAGTCTTACCAAATACCTAGGAATACTAGCGTCTAAACAACGTGTATTCTTACGGTTAGGAGGCATGTACTAGACTAGACTGCTCGTAAAATATGAGTCTTGTGCCTTCAAATACAAAAGATATTGAAAATCAAATTTGTTAAACTCATAACATTCCATGCTTTAGTCATGATTGTTTAGCCTCAATACTAGTTTTTGTGCTATTTCCTTTGTAGTTCTTGAATATGGATGTATAAGATAATGGAAGGTTAAACACTGTCAGGATATGCACTTCTGATTCATTTCTATTAAACCATGGATGTCGATGCCTTTTGAACTATATTGATGATCTTGGTTTTCATTAACTTTGAACCATATATATTGCTCCCGGCATGTTTCCAATTTCCATATAATGGCTTGCTCTTCCACTACCATTCCACTCTGATCTCTAGGACTTTTGTCAACCACTGTACTGTATCCCTCCTTTTTGCTGTTGGCAAAGGGGGAGAATGTCTTGTTGTGAGTCCTTGCTGTGGACTTGGGAGAAAGGGGGAGATGTTGCCTTTGTGCGTTGTCAAAGGGGGAGAGTGCATTGTGGATATGGGAGAATCCAAGGGGGAGAGAACCTTCATTTATGATGAGGGTTTATACATAGCATTCATACACTTTACTTCTCCATGCATACGTATATCCATGCATACATATCTGCATTCACATGCTTCACTATCATGGATCTTGAGCTGCACATGTTACATATATCATACACTTTGCCATCTTGGCTATTTCTGCCATATAATGACTCACAGTGTTGCCATCATCAAAAAGGGGGAGAATGTTGAACACATGTGCACCATGATTACTATTATGGTTTTGATGATATCAACTACTATAAGTCACATTGTGTTTGCATATGATGTCATTGTGTATCTATTTAAGCAGTTAGTCATTTCATCGAACATGTTGTGTGCATGAGCAGTGCATGATTTTGATAGCAAATACTAAGTCATACTGTGTTTGCATATGACGTCATTGTGCATCTGTTTAAACAGTTAGTCATTTCATCGAACAGGTTGTGTGCATGAGCAATGCATCAGTGCATACCATTGTTCATATCTTGCATTGGTTCATTCATATAGTTGGTGCATCTCTTATGCTGCTACACATAAAGTCTGTACATTTCACTGTTTGCATCGATGCATTGTTTGTCATTCGCATGCAAAGTCTATACATTCTCCATGCATTTTCATTAATAAGTCTATACATCCTGCAACTCAAAGTCTATACATCATCATGTTGCAGGCACATCAAGTCTATACATCCTTCAGCAGCAAGTCTATACATCAGCAAGTCTATACATCAGCAAGTCCTTCAGCAGCAAGTCTACACATCAGCAAGTCCATACAGCCAGCAAGTCTATACAGCCAGCAAGTCTATACATCAGCAAGTCTGTACGTTGGCTGCTAGCACAAACTCAAAGTCTGTACGTTGGCTGCTAGCACAAACACAAAGTCTGTACATTGGACGAAGTCTATACGTTGGACGAAGTCTACGTGACAAAGTCTATACGTTGCTGAACATGAAGTCTGTACGTTGGCTGCCTAGCACAACTCGAAGTCTATACGTTGCTGCACACAAAGTCTATACGTTGCTGTAGATGAAGTCTGCACGTTGGCTGCATGCACAACTCAAAGTCTGTACGTTGCGGCAGATGAAGTCTATACGTTGCTGCAGATGAAGTCTGTACGTTGACTGTATGCACAACTCAAAGTCTGTACGTTGCACAACACGAAGTCTGTACGTTGCGGCAGATGAAGTCTGTATGTTGTTGCAGATGAAGTCTATACGTTGGCTGCATGCACAAAACAAAGTCTGTACGTTGCACAAGACAAAGTCTGTACGTTGGCTGCTAGCACAACTCCAAGTCTGTACGTTGGTTGCTGGCTGCAACACAAGTCTATACATTGGCCGGCTACTTCACACGCAAAGTCTTTACATTGCGTTCTGTTGTTCGTGCATCAAGTTACCAAGTCTGTACGTTCATGAAGCAAGTCTGTACAGGCTCATGCATGCTCAAGGTGCAAAGTCTGTACAGAGTTCATACATGCACACAAAGTCTACACGTCCAAGCCTTGATGCAAAGTCTATACAACAACCACAAGCTTCATTCAAATAGCCAAGGCCACTGCACAAGATGAGAGTCAAAAGATAAAGATTCAGTTGGTACTTTCTAGACCAACAAGGATGAAGTTACAGACATGAACAGGCTGCTAATGGACACAATCGACGGAGCTGAAGCGGCTAACGGATCGACCCGGGCTGGACCGGGGTCTGCCCAGCTGGCGGTCGACTGCCAGCACAGGGGCGGTCGACCGCCCCAGCCAGGGATTGCCCGTCTGTAGTTCTTTCAACTGCAGGTCAACCGCCAGAAGCTGTAGGTCGACCGCCAGCCCCGAGCCATCAATTGTTGACTTTTGTTTCCACTTCGAAAAGGGCCATTCAACATGGATTTGTTTAATCCAAAAGTCACCTAATCACCCATGATTTGTGGATCTGGTCTGGGGCTTGTCTATAGACCATTCAAAGTCTATTTAACCAATACAAGAGGGTTAGAAACCCTAGTTGATGTAGTTGATGAAGTGAATCAAAGAGAGCTCAAGAGAGGCCATTTCGCAAGCACTATAGCACCTTCGTGAATAGTACTTCGGGCTGGAGTTCTTCATCCTTCCAAGGTGATTCAAGCTCAGATCTGAAGCCAAGCAACCTCCAAGCAAGCAAGAAGCATTTAAGGCTCTCAAAGGTGATCAAAGCTACATCCAATATTCCTCTTCATCAACTCAAGGAGATTCAAGAAAAGATCAAGCTACATCCAACATTCCTCTTCATCAACTCAAGGAGATTCAATGGAAAGATCAAGCTACATCCCATATCTGCTCCATCAACTCAAAAGGATCAAAGGAAGATCAAATCCTCAACAGATTCAAGATCCAACAATCTCAGACAAGATCTAATTCATTCTAGCATATCTTTATATCTTGTTTGAGCATTTTCATCTTGTTTCTTTCTTCATTTCATTCAATCTATTGAAACTAAAGATCGTCCCTACCGGTGGTTAGTAGGAAGGTAATCGGGAGTTCTCCGATCTGCGGTGTAGCCGTCCCTGTCGGCTTTGTGTGTAGGAAGACAGAAAGAGGGTTTTCTCTGTTCTGTGATTTGGGGTGTGTCTCCGGTCAAGCTGTGAGTCAGCAAGGAAGTCTCACCGGGTTTTGGTGAGGGGTGGACGTAGGTTGCGGGGTTGCAACTGAACCACCTTAAAAGTCCCTATGTTGTGGGTTGTTTATCGTGTGTGATTGATCTATATCTTCTAACCCCATTCACAGGTTCGTGTGCTTCCATACTTGGTAATCTTGTTTACACACTCAAGCACTCAGATTTGCACCTTCGGTTTTATCAACGGTTTAATTGACCTTAGCACTTTGACTGCATCCCTTGGGCGGCCTGCTGCACCCTTGCACACAGGCGCCAAGGTGAAAGTATTGCTAAGTGTTTCCCTTGCTTAGACTCGCATGCACCTTAGTTGATCACCACTGCATTCACACACATATGAACCTTGAGTGATCAACATACCACACACATACGTACGGTTGTTGCAAGATATTGCATGCTCTGTGCCACTCTACTTAATTTCGCTGTGTATTGTGTTTAAGTGATTCATTCACTTTATAGGAGTGGTTCATGCTTCCGATAGCTAAGAGTTTTAAATAGGCCAAAGCTTTTGATAGGATCTATTCAACCCCCCCTTCTAGATCCGTTTACACCTCGCGGGACCCAACAAGTGGTATCAGAGCGAGGCTCTGTCATTCCCAGATTCAACGATCTGCAGGGAAAGATCCCGATGTTTGTTATTTAGATGGATTCACATGCTACACTTGCTTCGATGGCTTCTCCACCCATTTATGATGGTTCAGATTTTTCTACATGGGTTGGAAGAATGTTCATCTATGTTAGCTCCATAGATCCACAATTGTGGACTCTTATATACAATGGTCCTCATGAGCTGCCATCAAATTCAATTGATTGGTTAGCCGAACATGAGACCAAACACAATGATAATCGTCTTGCATATAACTTAATTACAGCTGCAGTTGATCTAAGACTAACTCATCTTGTGTCCTCTTGCAGCACAGCCAAGCAAGTATTGGACAAGTTGGTGAAAATTCATGAAGGGAAGGAACAAGAACAAGAATGTTTCATGGCCGACCGCGCAGAACAGTCCGGCAATACATCCTCATCACAGGTAAACTCTGACTCCGAGGAATTCACTTTTGAAGAACTTATGGAAGCCTATGATGAGTTGATTACTCAATACAAAAAGGTAAAATCAGAAAACAAAAATTTGAAAAAGGATCTCAAGAAAATCAACCAAAATGAAAGCTCGTTTTGTAAAAAGTGTTCTATTTTTAAAGAGCTTAACGACACTCTCTCAGTTGATCTAGATACGCATAAACAAAGCATTGCATGTCTAAGGGAAGAAAATGAAAATCTTCATGATGAAATCACTAGGTTGGAAGAAATTGTAATAAAACTTCAAAACCAACCTAAGTCAATCTCTAATGATCAAACTATGGCCGATGGGCAAATCTATCATGAGAAGTTGATTGAAGGAAACAAAAATTCTGTTTCATGCTCTGCTAATTTTGTATGTGAAAAATGTTCATTCTTGAGAAACATAAATGTTGGTCTTCATGATGATCTTGAATGGCAACAAAAACTGATTGATTCTCTGAAAGAAGAGAATAGAGAGTTGTTGGAAAAGAAAATTGAACTTGAACAAGCTGAAGAAGAATTGCATGAAAAAGTGACTGCACATGAAAAAGGTAAATCTGTCATTGAAGATCACTCTGAAACTTTGCATGCTTTAGAACAACAAAATCAAAATCTTAAAGCAGTAAACGCCATGCTCAATGAGCAATTGGCAGCATGCGAAGAGAGCCTTGTTGAATCTAAACAGCACATTTCCTCACTTGAAAATGAAATTCAAGGTTTGAATGATTTTCTGTCAATGTTTGCCCAAATCCAAGATTCTGGCTCACCGGAAGCCACCACTTCCTGTGGTCACCAAAAAGGGCACACTGCTCGAAAGAAAAGTAAAACTCAGCATACTCATCAAAACATGCAGCATAACATGTCCAATGCTAAATATCATGCTTTCCACAAAATGAATGTCCATTGTTATTATTGTGGTAAACATGGTCACACTGTGCATGATTATTTTATCTTGAGAAATGATGAGCTTAGAGCAGGACAGCAAGTGAAAAGGCAAGGAAAGAAACAGGCCAACACTGACAGAGGGCTTGCTCAACAGAATTCTGTACAGAATCACATGGAGAATTAGAAGTGTCGACATTCCTATCCAGACAGGTCGACACTCCCCATGGCCTTTAATAGAAATGCCTCTCTTTGCTGCTTTCATTGTGGTAAGACTGGTCACACTGACCAGGAATGTTGGTATTTGAAAGAAAGACATCACCCTCATACCATGAAAGGTAAAAATTATGCTCGCCCACAAAAGTATAGTCCACATGCACACGCACATGAACATAAAAAGAAAAATCAATCTTTTGTGTGTTGTTTCTATTGTGGGAAAAATGGGCATGAGATATATGATTACCTCACAATGAGGGAGAATGATGTGACTGTCCTGAAAAAGATGGGCCAAGATGCTAAACATGTTGCTAACCCACAAGGACCCAAGCAAGCTTGGGCACCTAAAAATTCAAAATGAGAATTTTGGGTGCAGGATGCCTTAGAGCTGAGAAATGAATAGTCAAGTAAATAAAAGCTCAAGGCACAGGTATGTAAATAATTTTTTTTGTCATGTTGCATGTTTTGTCTTGACATGTAGTTAGTGCATCATAAGTTTGCCCATTTTGTTCAATAAACTTCTGCAAACTGAATTGCTTGTTTGAAATGATGATTTAACCCCCATGGTGTGAGATGAACTTCTGAGCTTGATAACTTGCTCACACCATGCTTGATTTCAGCTATTTAATTCATGAAAAAACTTGTTATGCTGATGAAGTTGATGTGATGATGAGTTGCTTAAGTCTTGCTATCAGTTACATGAAATTCTTAGATTTTGATTTTGATGATGTATACCATGGCTGTATTTTCAACTCATTATTCATGTTAGCATTGCTCAAAGGGGGAGTCTATTGGCATCATCATCAAGTTGCATTCAATTCAAAATCAATTGTGAATGATCTGTGTTTGCATCATCTTGTGATCTCACATACTTTAATGTACATCATGTTTAGAAGACACAAAAATGCACAATCATTTTGCAGCATCTTAATTGCATTGTGTATTCACATAAATCTTAGACTGCATAGTTCATTGCCAACCCTTGCATGTACTCAGGGGGAGTCAACATAAATCTAGTTTGAATCATTTTACATCATTTCACTCTTGCACGGCCATGGTATATCAAATGTTGATGTATGGAAAGGCAGGTTATGCTTGTCTGGAAGCACACAATATGCGTGAGGACCAACCTCCGCCAAGTATCAAGTGCCACTGTCGCATATATGCCATATAGCTAGGGGGAGTTGTCTTCTTAAGACATTCGTGCATATGTTTCATATTCATTATGTTGCATTTCATAAGTGTAAAATCATACATTATGTTGGTTCATGCATTTCATGTCTGCTAGATTCATGTTTGATCAGGTCAACCCCTGCATGGTTCAAGTAAACCTCTCCTTGACATTCATCATTCTATTTGACTGCCTACATAACTCCTTGAGTGCATTCATTGCATATTCTTAGGGGGAGTCGTGTTATTTTTTTCTTGGTTCATCTGTCCTTGTTGCATCTGAACCTCAATGGCCTCTAGTGTGATAATAAGTTCAAGAGGCAGACATCACTACGGTGTAAGAGTTTTCTATTATATGCCCTAATGATTGTCCATTCACTGAAAATGGTTAAGATTTAATGATTTCTTTGTAGTTCTGATATATCTTGTTTGAAATCATCTATGTTCTGTAGTTTTAATAGACTTTAACTAAAGACTGCATGTTATGTCTTGAATGACTACCCTGAAATCTGAAAATCCAGACTTCATGACAATCTTGGTGATACTCTAGAGCTTAGTATTGTTTCTAAAAATCTTGATGAGCTGGAATTCTTGAAAATTAATTTTCAGAGTAATGATATTGTTGCACGGAGAAATATGTCACGTCATCAAATCAAGTGACGAATGATATGTCATGATGTGCCTCTGTTATCTCTGTCTTAATTCATTTAGACTCTAGGTAGAGCAATGGCATAGTTGCTGAGAAATATATCTTCTCATCAAAGAAATGAGTTTGGATATGTCATGACGTGATGTTGCTATCTCTGTTTATTTTGAAGCATAACAGTCAGTCTTACCAAATACCTAGGAATACTGGCGTCTAAACAACGTGTATTCTTACGGTTAGGAGGCATGTACTAGACTAGACTGCTCGTAAAATATGAGTCTTGTGCCTTCAAATGCAAAAGATATTAAAAATCAAATTTGTTAAACTCATAACATTCCATGCTTTAGTCATGATTGTTTAGCCTCAATACTAGTTTTTGTGCTATTTCCTTTGTAGTTCTTGAATATTGATGTATAAGACAATGGAAGGTTAAACACTGTCATGATATGCGCTTCTGGTTCATTTCTATTAAACCATGGATGTCGATGCCTTTTGAACTATATTGATGATCTTGGTTTTCATTAGCTTTGAACCATATATATTACTCCCGGCATGTTTCCAATTTCCATATAATGGCTTGCTCTTCCACTACCATTCCACTCTGATCTCTAGGACTTTTGTCAACCACTGTACTGTATCCCTCCTTTTTGCTGTTGGCAAAGGGGGAGAATGTCTTGTTGTGAGTCCTTGCTGTGGACTTGGGAGAAAGGGGGAGATGTTGCCTTTGTGCGTTGTCAAAGGGGGAGAGTGCATTGTGGATATGGGAGAATCCAAGGGGGAGAGAACCTTCATTTATGATGAGGGTTTATACATAGCATTCATACACTTTACTTCTCCATGCATACGTATATCCATGCATACATATCTGCATTCACATGCTTCACTATCATGGATCTTGAGCTGCACATGTTACATATATCATACACTTTGCCATCTTGGCTATTTCTGCCATATAATGACTCACAGTGTTGCCATCATCAAAAAGGGGGAGAATGTTGAACACATGTGCACCATGATTACTATTATGGTTTTGATGATATCAACTACTATAAGTCACATTGTGTTTGCATATGATGTCATTGTGTATCTGTTTAAGCAGTTAGTCATTTCATCGAACATGTTGTGTGCATGAGCAGTGCATGGTTTTGATAGCAAATACTAAGTCATACGGTGTGTTTGCATATGACGTCATTGTGCATCTGTTTAAACAGTTAGTCATTTCATCGAACAGGTTGTGTGCATGAGCAATGCATAAGTGCATACCATTGTTCATATCTTGCATTGGTTCATTCATATAGTTGGTGCATCTCTTATGCTGCTACACATAAAGTCTGTACATTTCACTGTTTGCATCGATGCATTGTTTGTCATTCGCATGCAAAGTCTATACATTCTCCATGCATTTTCATTAATAAGTCTATACATCCTGCAACTCAAAGTCTATACATCATCCTGTTGCAGTCACATCAAGTCTATACATCCTTCAGCAGCAAGTCTATACATCCTTCAGCAGCAAGTCTATACATCAGCAAGTCCTTCAGCAGCAAGTCTACACATCAGCAAGTCCATACAGCCAGCAAGTCTATACATCAGCAAGTCTATACAGCCAGCAAGTCTATACATCCAGCAAGTCTATACATCAGAAAGTCTATACAGCCAGCAAGTCTATACATCAGCAAGTCTATACAGCCAGCAAGTCTATATAGCCAGCAAGTCTGTACGTTGGCTGCTAGCACAAACTCAAAGTCTGTACGTTGGCTGCTAGCACAAACATAAAGTCTGTACATTGGACGAAGTCTATACGTTGGACAAAGTCTGTACGTTGCTGAACATGAAGTCTGTACGTTGGCTGCCTAGCACAACTCGAAGTCTATACGTTGCTGCACACAAAGTCTATACGTTGCTGCAGATGAAGTCTGTACGTTGGCTGCATGCACAACTCAAAGTCTGTACGTTGCGGCAGATGAAGTCTATACGTTGCTACAAATGAAGTCTGTACGTTGGCTGCATGCACAACTCAAAGTCTGTACGTTGCACAACACGAAGTCTGTACGTTGCGGCAGATGAAGTCTGTACGTTGCTGCAGATGAAGTCTATACGTTGGCTGCATGCACAAAACAAAGTCTGTACGTTGCACAAGATAAAGTCTGTACGTTGGCTGCTAGCACAACTCCAAGTCTGTGCGTTGGTTGATGGCTGCAACACAAGTCTATACATTGGCCGGCTACTTCACACGCAAAGTCTTTACATTGCGTTCTGTTGTTCGTGCATCAAGTTACCAAGTCTGTACGTTCATGAAGCAAGTCTGTACAGGCTCATGCATGCTCAAGGTGCAAAGTCTGTACAGAGTTCATACATGCACACAAAGTCTACACGTCCAAGCCTTGATGCAAAGTCTATACAACAACTACAAGCTTCATTCAAATAGCCAAGGCCACTGCACAAGATG
The DNA here is from genome assembly GCA_022559845.1 of Amorphophallus konjac. Taxonomy (NCBI): domain Eukaryota; kingdom Viridiplantae; phylum Streptophyta; class Magnoliopsida; order Alismatales; family Araceae; genus Amorphophallus; species Amorphophallus konjac. The sequence goes on from CM040124.1 coordinate 318,105,747, forward strand.
AGAGTCAAAAGATAAAGATTCAACTGGTACTTTCTAGACCAACAAGGATGAAGTTATAGACATGAACAGGCTGCTAATGGACACAAGCGACGGAGCTGAAGCGGCTAACGGACCGACCCGGGCTGGACCGGGGTCTGCCCAGCTGGCGGTCGACCGCCAGCACAGGGGCGGTCGATCGCCCCAGCCAGGGATTGCCCGTCTGCAGTTCTTTCAGCTGCAGGTCGATCGCCAGAAGCTGTAAGTCGACCGCCAGCCCCAAGCCATCAATTGTTGACTTTTGTTTCCACTTCGAAAAGGGTCATTCAACATGGATTTGTTTAATCCAAAAGTCACCTAATCACCCATGATTTGTGGATCTGGTCTGGGGCTTGTCTATAGACCATTCAAAGTCTATAAAACCAATACAAGAGGGTTAGAAACCCTAGTTGATGTAGTTGATGAAGTGAATCAAAGAGAGCTCAAGGGAGGCCATTTTGCAAGCACTGTAGCACCTCCGTGAACAGTACTTCGGGCTGGAGTTCTTCATCCTTCCAAGGTGATTCAAGCTCAAATCTGAAGCCAAGCAACCTCCAAGCAAGCAAGAAGCATTAAGGCTCTCAAAGGTGATCAAAGCTACATCCAATATTCCTCTTCATCAACTCAAGGAGATTCAAGAAAAGATCAAGCTACATCCAACATTCCTCTTCATCAACTCAAGGAGATTCAAAGAAAGATCAAGCTACATCCCATATCTGCTCCATCAACTCAAAAGGATCAAAGGAAGATCAAATCCTCAACAGATTCAAGATCCAACAATCTCAGACAAGATCTAATTCATTCTAACATATCTTTATATCTTGTTTGAGCATTTTCATCTTGTTTCTTTCTTCATTTCATTCAATCTATTGAAACTAAATATCGTCCCTACCGGTGGTTAGTAGGAAGGTAATCGAGAGTTTTCCGATCTGCGGTGTAGCCGTCCCTGCCGGCTTTGTGTGTAGGAAGACAGAAAGAGGGTTTTCTCTGTTCTGTGGTTTGGGGCGTGTCCCCGGTCAAGCTGTGAGTCAGCAAGGAAGCCTCACCGGGTTTTGGTGAGGGGTGGACGTAGGTTGCGGGGTTGCAACTGAACCACCTTAAAAATCCCTGTGTTGTGGGTTGTTTATCGTGTGTGATTGATCTATATCTTCTAACCCCATTCACAGGTTCGTGTGCTTCCATACTTGGTAATCTTGTTTACACACTCAAGCACTCAGATTTGCACCTTCGGTTTTATCAACGGTTTAATTGACCTTAGCACTTTGACTGCATCCCTTGGGCGGCCTGCTGCACCCTTGCACACAGGCGCCAAGGTGAAAGTATTGCTAAGTGTTTCCCTTGCTTAGACTCGCATGCACCTTAGTTGATCACCACTGCATTCACACACATATGAACCTTGAGTGATCAACATACCACACACACACGTATGGTTGTTGCAAGATATTGCATGCTCTGTGCCACTCTACTTAATTCCGCTGTGCATTGTGTCTAAGTGATTCATTCACTTTATAGGAGTGGTTCATGCTTCCGATAGCTAAGAGTTTTAAATAGGCCAAAGCTTTTGATATGATCTATTCAACCCCCCCTTCTAGATCCGTTTACACCTCGTGGGACCCAACATTAAATATTATCATATAAGACATGAAAATTTTAAGAAAAATATTGGGATTCCAGTCACATATATTTTGTGATTTTTAGATATACAATTACATGGATATAAATATTTTTAACCATGTTATACTTAATATTTAATTAAGAAAAAACATGCATAACGATGAAACACAGTACGAAAACATGCAGGACGTGCGAGAATATGATTTTATGAACACAATGGAGTTTATGCACATGTTTTATCATGTTGGTTTGATTTGGGAGATTGCCTACCTCGTGAGGTTAACAGATGAAGACATAAGGGGAAGAAGAGGGCGCAGTAGGACAAGGAGGAAGAAGGCAAGGAAGAAGCTTCCCACGTTAACAACGGCAGCTGCAGCACACTCGTGATAGGATGGAGAAGCAAAGCCCGTTCCCCCTTCGTGCAGCAATGGCAGCACGTCGATGCAGGGCACAACGAGCAGCAGCAGCAACAGCAGGCCCGGCAGCGATGGCCCCACCATCGCCCGAGAGGTTGACTCTTATAGGGAAGAGGGTATTCCCACGATAGTTGGAGTCTTAAAGGGAGACGGGCACTAATCAAGGGCAAGGAATTTCATCCTTGCCATACTTGCTCCGCGTGATAATCGCCTTGCCAAAACAGCGGCCGCCATCCTTATTTATCCTTATGAAAACCCTAATGTTCCCCCCCACGCACGTTCGAGCATTCCACCGGCGATTGTGGGTTTGGGTTGGGTTGATATTAAGAGGCCCATCCAATACAAGTGTATATAGGTTGTCGGCACGTCATGCATCCATTTGGCCTTTTTAATGAGGTATTTCGTGTTTATACGTTTTTGAGAGTCTTAATGGTGTGGGTTAGGTTTGGTTCACAGGCTTATTAGTATTCATGTATTTATGTATATTCCTTGAGACTCAATAATTATCATTATATTCATTAGAATTATAAATAGTTTTATCTAATTTAATTGGTAGAACTATATATGTAATGCCCTACGATTTTATAGCATTTTATTTGGTTGTTAAATATAATTGTGTATGCCTAATTGTTTAAACCATTAGTTATATTATATTTATTTTAGCCATAGAAAAAGGGAGGTTTAAAAGTTTAAAGAAAGTGAAGAAAAAAATAATAATCAAAAGTTTAAAAATATTTGGTAGTTAATTGTTTAAAATAAAGAAAGAAAGAGGTTAAATAAAAATAAAAGGGCATTAACGTAAAAAAAAGAAAGGAGGTCAAAAATGGAAAATATATATATAAAAAATAAAAAGGATGTATTTATAAATTTTTTTTTTTTTGCTAATCATGCTTTCCCAGTGGTTCATATAACTTTCCTTCATTTAGTCAAAATCTCACATGCCATATATAAAAAAAAAAAGAAAAAAATGTGAGTTAGTCAAAAGAAAGGGCTAGTGGGTCGGTGAAGTTTGAATGTCAAATTCTAATTAAATAATACTAAAATAATTATTTAAATCTCCACCATTGATTTAAATGAAAGGTTAAGATTGATTAAGTCAAAAATCTTATAAATAGAGGGGTAGAGAGGCTCATTTGCTCCTCTTGCTGGCTGGTTACGAGAAGTGCAGAAGGAAGGGGCTGAGGGTTGATTAAGAAGGTGTTAAAGCGTTATTAAGGTAAGTGATTTAGCATTTATTCCCTTAATTAGTATGGATTAGCATGTTTAAGCTGATTTAGGGTGTGTTAATGAGCATCTAAAATGATAGTCAAGTCCAGAGATCTTATTTCACTATGAGTGAGCATAAATTATTTGAATTTCTATGAGATCATTAGTTTTAAGACATGAGATTAAGGGTAAACTCAAGTAATTAATGTATTATAATTAGCAATGGTGTATGATAAATTTAGAAAACTTTCAGAATCATGAGATCTGATGTTATGAGCCCTCTGTAAAAATTTCCATATCTGATTCAATTTATTTTTACGTTTATGAATATTTTAATATTATCTTAAAGGTGTTCAATTATACTAAAATATTAAAGGGATGATATTAAATCACCTAAAATTGTAAGAATGCATCTTACTGTGAATCCCATGTGTAAAAAAGTTTTCATGATTTCTGGATCACGATATTTATTTTAATGAATTTTCATACATGATAAAATATATAAATAATTATATAGAAATTATGGAAATTAGAGATCATGTTCACAAAAATCTTAGAATTTCATAGAAAGGTTATTACGTTGAGGTTGTTGTATTCTGAAAATATCAATAATTATTGATGTCTGTAAGTGATATTACATAATTGTTGATATTTTATTAGAGGTATAAAGTTATGGGATAAATAGAAATACTATATGGAAATTCTTAAAACTTTACCATAAGACTAAAATGCATGTTAGAACTAAGTGATGAAAATTTCATCTTAGTCGGATAACATAATCTTTACTGGTATAATTACTAATGTTAAAACAAATAATTAGAAAATTAAATAAATAAAAATATTCTGTGAAAAATTTTGAAAAAATTATAGAACTAACATATGATATTCATAAGTTAATTCTTAGTATATTTTAGTCATTGTAAGTATTCGGGATAAGTTTATCTATTTAAAAGCTATCATTGTAATTTATTGTAAATTTTAGAAACTGATATAAAATTTTAGAAATTAGACATACTAAATGAAAAATGATGAAAATTTTTATATATGACACTTATGTCTGGAATAACGTTCTCTAAAATTTTAGTAATTTTCTGATCATTGTGGTTATATTTAGTTGATTTATCACTCAGGTTATATTTTTGTTATTCTATTAAAAAAATTACAAATACAGTGTAAAAATGATTAAGAGTTTTCAAAAATGAAGTTTCTGTTATGAATGATTGTTTTATGCTATGAATGATGGTTTGAATAAGTATGGTTATTTTTAGTGTACTTTGGATAAATTTCGTCAATTTTTCATGCATAAGAAAATTTATATAATTATGAAAAAATTCAAATTTCTGCATAAAAATTTATGAAATTTTTTTTTGTGTACTTTTACATTTAAATGTGATATGCGGTAAAAATTTAATGATTTATAAAACATGGTAGTTAAATTTAGTCAATTTACGCTACATGTTGAAATACAAGTAATTCTAGAAAAATTCAAATTTCTGCATGCAAAATTATGAAAAAAATTTTGTGCATTGTTACAGGCAAATGTAAGTTTTTGTAAAACTTTAATAGTATTATACATTTAATAGCTAAATTTAGTCATTTTATGATGCATGTTGGAGTATAAGTAATTTCAGAAAAATTATACGTACTGTCTGCAAAATGATGAAAAATTTCTGTTCTGATCCTTTCTGTAAATGTATTGATTTTCTGAAATTTTACTACATTCTGATCTCTGTAAATAGAATTAGTAGTTTTGATATATATACATGTCATTATATTTGAATAAGTTGAGGAATTCAGAAAAATAAAAAAGGAGATTTTCAGTAATGATATATTTCATACTTATTATTCACAGCATGATATTTGAGTAACATGTGTCCATTGGATATGAGTTGTTTATAAATAATTACTGTACTGTTATTACTGCCAAATGGACACTGCCACCATAGGGGGAGACTGGAACCAAACTATTGAAATGCCCCTATGGGGAGGTTCACACTGTACTGACCCCGAGAGTAACGGGGATTGAAATTCTGGAGGTGGACAAGTACCACTGGTTAAGGTGGAGATGACTTCTCCCGGTTCTACGCAGTAACCAAGACTCATCATTATTTACCTAGGTGATCGAGTACCGACTGACTGTCCTTCTAGTGGTGGTTTGGGCACTGTGTCTAGCTATTTATACTACTGTTACTGTTTACTGAACTGAACTACTGCTACTGTTCACTGAGTCATTTTTAATACGACTATTATTGCTCACTGATTCGATATTGGTATTGCTTTTACTGTTCACCGAAACTACTGTTACTGTTCAATGAACTGATATTGAAATGTTATTACTTATTGAACTGTCATTGTATTGTACTGTTGTTACACTGTAAATATTTACTGTTAATGAATCTCCAGTATATCGATTGGTGATTCGGAAAAGGGCAGATTATGTCTGTCTGGATCCTTTCACTATGCGTGAGACTACTCCGCCTAGTACTGGAATCATTCGTTAATGTTTGTAAATGATGAATTCTTATTTACTTTGTCATTGATAGAATAAAATTTTAATGTACATGTTTTCTTTGTAAAATGATAATAACATGACTTATGATCGTACAAATTGAAATTCGGTTAAATGTATTAATCTCATATGTATCTAATTGAAATTATGTCTAAGAATGACTTTATGAAATGAATTACCGTAAATCACTTTGGATATGTTTATACATGTTATGACTGGGGACTATACTTAGTCTCTTATTGGGTCTATTCGTAGACTCACCCCGTTGAACATTTTCAGGAGAAGCGGTAGAAGAAAGCGAGGAATGATCTCGCAGTGTTCTGACCGCGACTTAGATTTACTTCGAGTCATTATCTTAGGTAGCTGGGTTATGAGTTATGTTAGTTATGTAAAAGAAAAAAAATGTATGTGAAATTTGGATTTGTAATAAAAGACTTGTGAAATTGTTACCTTTATTTCGATTTTATGTGGACGATGACATTTGAATGTAAGCTGATGATTTGAGAAATTTTATTTCCGCTGTAATAATATCTCAGTGTTTATGTGAAATTCTCAACCATAATGTACCGTTTGGGTTGTCCCACTGTGACGCTCCGATCGAAATCCGGCGTGAGTCTTTACGACTGGACCGGATTTGCTAGTCGGGATATTACAATATATGTAAATCTTATTTCTCCTTTTGATTTATCTTCCTTATTAATTTCTATTGTTGTCTCAGGTATTTTTATATGTATGTGTACGTATTTATTCTTGAATTAAAATTTTAATTTGAAATTAAAATAGGTAAATATTACACTAATTCCTATTTCTCAATTTATTTACTTATACTTTTATTAACATTTAGTTAATTATCATTTTTCTTTTATCGAAATTTAATTTCCATGACGAATATCTATAGTTATCTTTTATTTATTTTACATTTAAATTTCCGGAGTGCTACACGCGCTGCCGTCGCGGGTATCCCTCTATCTGATCTCGCCGCCCACCCCGTGGTGGACCTCTCCATCGACGGCGCCGACGAGGTGGACCCCGCCTCAACCTCGTCAAGGGTCGCGGCGGCTCCCTGCTGTGGGAGAAGATGGTCGAGGGGGCCAGCTGTCGCTTCATCGTCATCGTCGACGAGTCCAAGTTGGTGGAGCGCATCGGGGGGAGCCGACTACCGGGAGACCGCGGAGACGGTCGGCGAGGAGGTGGTGGGGCTGTGCGTCGCTACCGGCTCCGCCGTCGCCTGCGTCGCCTGCCCCATCCTCTACGCCTACCTCAAGGTATATTGCTTGGTTCATCCTTTGCCCGGATTCATTTGGGTCTAAGATTTGGCTGGAGATGGGGCTGATTTGAGGTTGTAAAGAAGAAAAGATCAGATCTTGCATGTAACTTGTTCCGTTTACATCCATAATTGCTTCATTCCTCGATTCCACGTGGTGGGTCTTTGCATGTTTATTTCATTGAAAAAAATGTCAAACAACTCTGCACACGTTTTAAAAATTATATCAATTTTGTCAAATAAATTAGCGATCATTTACATCATTTTAAAAAAATAGGTCAAAATTTGAGATAGGCAAATTTTTTAGATTAAAATCACTTCAAACATAAAAGTACTCCCAAACAACTTATAAACAATATCTTTGGTTTCTACACTTAGGGTTGCGTGATTGTAAAGGAAACATACACATAATTCGAGTTTATATATCGATGAACCCCACGTTTTTACGTAAAGATTTCATCCGAAGGCTTTGAGGAGCATGTTTGTCCATTTCTTATGCATAAAAAGTTTAAACATAAGCGAGAGTCAATAGATAAATATGATTGTATGAAAAATAGAGGAACTTTTACGTGAATTACGCCGACAATGCTTCATTTATGAAAAAATATCGCTTAAATGATTAATATCATGAATGTCGACGTTGCATCGAGAAATAACATGGTTATCCTTGTTCATGAATATCCTTTGCATAATATTACGATTTACAAGATGTATATCTCTTGGGTGTCTTTTCTAAGGTATTATCTCCGTTACGTTCGAGACAGTTAATATTTTGTTCATTTTATTGATAAAATTTTTTTTGGAGGAGAAGATCTAAATCTTGATTATAAGCACATATACATCTTTGTAATTTCTGATATGAATTGAGCCCCCTTCTTCGGTCTCTACATTAGCCCCCCAATAAAGATAAATTTTGTATTTATTGAGTTGAGATTTTCCAGACGTCAATAAAGACATAAACTTGGGTGTCTCCTCTGAGATATTATCTCCGCTACATCTAAGGGTAGATAGGGTTTTATCATTTTTAGAGATTAAAAGATTCTCAAAAGAAAAAATTTGGATCTTACTTATAAGTACCTAACTATCTTTATAATTTTTGATTGCATACAAACGTACGTACAAAAGCAATAGCAAAAAGAATACCAATGATACTCTTTTCTTTTGAAAAAAAAGCTACATGTGAGATTATGAGTTTGAGAAAAGCTTTTGCACGAATAAGGTTTTGCCACGTTTGTTTGCAAAAAAAAATTCTTTTGAGGATAAATCAAAGTTTATAATATCGATTCGGTAGATTGTGTATCGTACGTATCGAACCGTACCAGCTCTAGATCGGTACGATCGACACATGATATGTAACCGCTACGGTACTTATATTTATTTTAATATTATATGTTCTATTTTATTTTTAATATGTTTTGATAGTTAAATTGATTGGGGGTGTATTTTTATCTTTGTTAATTCGGGTTCGAATCATAGCAGTTGCATTTTTTTTAATTTTAATTTTTATTTAAAGAAAGGGCCAAAATAAAAGTTGATTCTGAGATTTGAACTCTGAATCTCATCTCAAGTTCATGTATGTCAAACCCTGGTATAAACTGGGAGACATGATACATTTGACCACCTCTAGTTGTCAGTTGCCTATCCAAAGGAAGCCCGTCAGCTGGGTTACTTGGGTACTTATTAGGGCATATTTGGTGAAATTTTTGGTTAGAAGGTATTTTTAACGGGAGAGAAGTATGAATGAGGAATACTTCAGCAGCTCCATTTTTATGAGTATACATAAAATTCTAATTTAAAATTTTCTATTAAAAAATCATGTAAATAGATTTTCAGGATGTACTTTCCTCTTCTCAAAATATCTAAATTATACTTTTGCAAAAGTCCCAAAATACTCTCCATTAGAAGCTGTGTCGAACGTGGGTTTAGCTGTAAATTACCGGCAGTTGTCAATTTCTAGAACCCTGTTTGTGAGGTTTTTCTAGATTTGCTTTGAAACTGTCGGCCTATCAGCCCCACTGTCGACAACCCCAGCGAGTTTGTCGATAATTCTGCTCAATCAACCTCATTTCTGATATTTTTAGTAAGTGATAGATGTACACACATGTGATCCTTGTAAGAATGGATCTGTCCTCTATTATCCAATATATATAATTTTAGGCATACCATACTGTCAAAGGGGCATTTGGTCTAGTGGTATGATTCTCGCTTAGGGTGCGAGAGGTCCCGAGTTCAATTCTCGGAATGCCCCTTCTCTTCCGTGTGACCAGCTTTTTTATTGTGTGCTTTTATAACACTACCTTCGCAACCCGGGGCGGTGGCCTACTAGGAGGACTTGTGAGATATCTACATATGTCTTCCCTCCTCCGGCGGCAAGAATTATACAGCGAAACCAACCCAAATGCTTTCCTCGCTGTCTCTCTCTCTCTCAATCCCGTGTAAACCCCGACCTCTTCACTTCCCGGCGGCGGCGGCGGCTAACATGGCGGTCCCTCCTTCCGGTGTCTCCTCTCCGCTCTCCCTCCACGCCCACTCCCCTTCCACTCCAACACCCAGACTCTTCAGACGACCTCGCCAGGCGCTGGTGCCGACCCGGAAGGCGCCTCCTCGGACTCGTTCGGTCACCATGAACTTCTACTCCTCCTCCTCCTCGTCGTCGCAAGCGGGACCTCCCTCCGACGCCTCCAGTTGGAGGTGTCCTTGTTAAATTGCTTCTTATGAACGCTCCTCCTCATTTTTCTTCTTTCCTTTGCTTTTATTTTCTTTTCCTGTCGGATCGTCTTGATTAAAAATTTCGTCTCTTTTCCTGCTTAAATCCTTCTTTTGTGTAATGGGTTTCAGGTGTGTGTGCCATGTGTTGCAAGACATGACCCGCAGGGTCGGCCGGTGGTGAGGAATGTGTCTGTGTTTTATCATAAAAATCGCTTCCCCCCACGCCACCCCTCATGTTTTATCCGAATGCTTATGTGGGCACAGAATGTGATGGAACCAAACTTGCTTGTGCATGCATTGCTTAACTCCGTTGGATGGGGCTTGTAGGCAGTGGTACAGTAATTCTTTCCTACACTATTTAAGCCTCATCTGGAAAGACAACGCTAAAAAGAAAGGTTGATTCTGGGAGAGCTAGCAGATTCTTCCACTATCTAAAAGAAATTTGAATCATGCATGGGATGATCTAGAATGGGGGTAAGGCCGTGAGAGATGGCCTTTGCATGAATGGCATCATCCGCGCGGGTCTCAGGAACTACAAATACTCAACAAGTGCATTGATAGAATCATAATCTCATTTGGCTGCAAATACTATTGTACATATTCTTGGGTATTATTTTACCCATAAATTAACCATAGAATTTCCAAATTTGCAGTCAGAAATGCAACCTTAGAAAAGACTGTGGCTAATGGCAAATTCAATATCTTATCTCAGGGCTGAAGGTAAATGACACGCCTTGACTCATATATCTTCACAAGGCAGCACAGCAATTGTGGGTTAATACAGACCAAAATGGAGTTTAAATCCGTTTCAAAGTTGAAATTATGATGAAAATAGGCAGTGATAATGGGACTTGCCATCACAAGTTTGACAGGTTATATACATAAGGACGTTCTGGAACAGGATATCATCTCTACTATTGCAAAACTTCTAGGGGTTTCAAGTGACATGCCCTACTATTGCTGTAACCTGGGGAATACTTCAGGATCCTGAATTTTCTGCATGTTTTTCAGTTTAACCGACCACAAAAAGATGGTACAATTTTTTAACAATAATGATGGTTGTGATGGAGGTACTGCCACTGCCACTGCTGCTGCTGCAGCTGATGTGGATGAACATATTGTTTCCCTTGACATTGGTCAAACATGCCTTTGTCTGGGAGCACCTATGACTGTTAGACCATTTCTTCCTAGGGATTCATAAAAACTTTCAACTCAAATGTTCTCTCTCTCTCTCTCTCTTTTTAATGAGAGGTTAGATCTTAGTTCTTAACATGCTCTAGTTTTTGAGTTCATATAGATGAGACATTTGAGACCAATGTAAATATTTTACTCTTTCGTTCATTGCATCTATGTGTTCAACTTCTGTCTTGGTTCTGACTCTCGTTTGACATAGAATTGACAATCCTGCCTTTCTTGCATTCAACTCAAATTTTGTAGTCTTGTCAAAATTTGAGCTGAGAAATCTCTTTGATCGTTTCTGACTTTTAACTTGGTCCCTCTATTACTCAGAGGCCGAGCAGCAATTACAGCACAATTCAAGGCAACTATGGAGGAAACTTCCATGTCCAAGCCATCATATAAGTGGCGAAGAGTTTTGTTGAAAGTGAGTGGTGAAGCACTTGCCGGAGACCATACAGAAAACATAGATCCAAAGGTGTGTGGGCAGAAACTTATGGAAGTGTCTGTCAATGATGTCATTTTGTGCATGTTAATGGATCAGCTTACTATGAAGGACATTTGCCTTGTTCCAGAATGCTTGGCTGTATATATTTATTCATCATTTACTTTACCTCTTTTTCCCATCTCTTCACTGATATCTGGACTGCTTCTGTCCTAGGAGAATCTTTTAATGCTCACCACTTCAGAACAAGAAGGTTATCTGTAGATACATGTTATATTTGGATCTGATGTATGATCCAGTCTTGCTCTTGGATGCTGGGATGCATCTACACGTTCAAGCATTCATTTACTTCTTGTTCTCCCACTTGTTTACTAATCTTTGAACCTTTCGAAAAATCTTTTAGTTTTACCACTCAAGAACAAGAAGTTTAGTACGCCTTGATTATACCAATGTGTATCTAACAGGTTTACCTTTCTGCTCTCTCTCTCTCTCTCTCTGACCCTCCCTGTGACACGATCACAAGTGCTTTTACTTGGTCTTCTTTATTCTTGTGTACACAGAGATGTCATTGCATGCTGTGCCTTGGTGCATACATAAATGGCATTAGTAGTGTTGCAAAATTCTAGTTAATGTCTCTTAGTGTTTCTACATTTTGAGGGCACTGTGTTGGAAATCCATATTGGTCTTAGTCAAGTGTTATCCTTTCCACAAGGAAGGATATTAGAGTTCTGGGCAGTTTGTTTGGTTGTTATAACATTACAGTAGCAGAAAACTGTGCATTATGTTTATGCCAAATTCTTTCATCGTGAATAATTGACTAAACAGAATACCATGCTCTACTTTGCAGATTACAATGTCCATTGCAAGGGAGGTTGCTTCTGTAACTCGGCTTGGTGTAGAGGTCTCTTCTTGACACCATATGCATGTTAAAGAACTATTTTGCAACAAAACTGTCTGACAGAATTTCCTGCATTAAATGTCTTGTACTCTTATATTGTTGGATCAAATATGTGCCCTAGTCACTCAAAAGGCTAAAAGAGTGTCAGTTTCTTAATTCTCACAAGTACTTGCACTTACAGGTAGCCATAGTTGTTGGTGGGGGAAATATTTTTCGGGGCGCGTCTTGGGCAGGTTGCAGTGGGCTTGATCGTTCATCTGCAGATTACATTGGGTACAAAATTATGGATCTCAGTTACTTTGCAACAGTAATTTCATTCCTAGGAACAGATGATTTTGTAATTTTCTTCCTCCTTTTGCTTTTATCTAGAAGATCTCATCATTCATGTCATGGTCCTAAACTGGCAAGAGCTGCTCTGGTTCTGTTGTCAAACCGTTCAGTTTTACATAAGATTTATAAAAGAATTATTATCTAACTATAAACCGGCTGTAAATTGGATTAAAAAAAACATCCAAAGCTGCCGGAACTGGCCAAGAACTGGGCTAAAAACATCCAATCCACCCTGGACCGGGCGGAGACACTGCTGGTGTATACAATTCAGAGCCGACCTCTTCAAACCCGGACCAGCTTCTTTGTAATTGACATCGGAATTGGAACCAGTTCATAATCTGTTTGTTGAAACCGTGATTCATATATCAGAAATCCAGTTTAATGCTTCCATCTTATATACCAGTTCCAGTTCCTAATCCGACTTTTAAAAGTACCATTTATATACCATTTTTGTGTAATCCTATTTTTAAAACCAAGCAAAGAAGGCCTATTTCCATTTTATTGTTTAATTTTCACACATAAAAGCTCTACTCTGTATGGAGAGGACATTTTTATTAAGTATCCCTTCGGAATTTTTATTGTAATTTCTTTTACATAACTACTCCTTTGAAAGGTTGGTGTCACATTAGAACAACTGATTTTATGGACACTGCTGCATGTCTACATATGTCCCCGGAAAAAAGGAAGGAAATTGAAAACAGAGTGCCTAATCCATTGAGACATTGCTGTTTTGGTTGCATGTGTTGTTCTTATTTGTGAATTATTCCATGACATGAATGGCTGCATATGCTTGGACAATGATATGAATTGACATCTGATCTGGCAAAAACTCCTTATGCTATGATTAGAGTGACTTCAGAGTAGGTTCATGCTTACCAAAAGAAGCATGTTGAAATATTGATCATGGTTTGCCGTATCGGATCTCGGCTTCGTCTCGAGGGGGGGGGGGTCAGAGAGAAGAGATTTCGGAGAGATCTCGAAAAAATCTCGGGAGATCGGGTTCGATGATTTCAGATAATTTTTTATATGTATAGCCTATTTCTAAAATAATCTTAATTCTTTTATACTAACCACTCAATTTCACAAATATGTTTTTGTAATTGACAACTCAATCTTACCAAGTAAAGAGTAATGATAACAATAACAAATCAATTCACATGCACTAATGTCAATATACATCAAAAGGTATACAAAAAAGAGATACATAAAACAGTACACGAATCACAAACTGAAGAATACATAAAAAATTATCAATAATAAGAAGGGCGGTGTGCCTCAATCTCTCCACTCGCATATTATCAACAATTTCGACGAAATAAACTAAACAATTAACAAAAAAATTAACATTAAATTATAAACTATAAAAAATTCAATAATTTTTTTTCTATCTCCTCCCTCTCCGTCTCTCTCTCTCTCTCTCTCTCTCTCGCCCTCTCTACAGAGAGAGAGAGAGAGAGAGAGAGAGAGAGAGAGAGAGAGAGAGAGAGAGAGAGAGAGAGAGAGAGAGAGGGTGTCTGTAACCCACCCTCCCTCTCCCTGCCGGGGGGGAGATCTCGAGGGCCGGGGAGGAGAGATCGGGGGCCGAGGGGAGAGAGACAGAGGGACAGAGAGAGAGACAGAGAGAGGGAGAGAGAGATCGGGGGACGGGGGGGAGAGACAGACAGAGAGTGATTGAGAGGGAGAGAGAGAGAGAGAGACGGAGGGTGGGAGACAGAGAGGGCGGGAGGAGAGATCGGGGGCCGGGGGGGAGAGACAGACAGAGGGACAGAGAGAGAGAGTGTGTGTATGAGGGAGTGTGGGAGGCGGGGAGAGAGAGGGTGGGAGACAGAGAGACTGAGAGAGTGTCGGGGAGAGAGAGAGAGAGACAGAGGGTGGGAGACAGAGAGACTGAGAGAGTGTCGGGGAGAGAGAGAGAGAGACAGAGGGTGGGAGACAGAGAGATCGGCGGCCGGGGGGAGAGACAGAGGGTGGGAGGCGGGGAGAGTGTCGGGGAGACAGACACACACACACCCAGAGAGAGAGAGAGAGAGAGAGAGAGAGAGAGAGAGAGAGAGAGAGAGAGACGGAGGGTGGGAGACAGAGAGAGGGCGGGAGGAGAGATCGGGGGCCGGGGGGAGAGACAGACAGAGGGACAGAGAGAGGGAGAGAGAGTGAGGGAGTGTGGGAGGCGGGGAGAGGGAGGGTGGGTTACAGAGAGTGTGGACGGGGGGAGAGAGAGAGAGGGAGATAGAGATCGGCGTCCGGGGGGGAGATAGAGAGAGGGACAGAGAGAGAGAGAGCAGGAGTGTGGGAGGAGTGACGGGGGGGGGGGGAGAAAGAAAGAGAGACGGAGAGAGAGGGAGGTTGGGAGATGACCGGAGATGGGGGAGAAGGATGGGGAAGGAGGAAGACGGGCGGGGAAGAAGGAGAAGGTGCATGAGGAAGGTGGCACCGTGGCATACCGGAGAGAGGGGGAGCGCCGATCGACCGTCCGTTGAGAGATCCGACGCCGGCGAGGTCCGTCGACGCGATCGGCGGGCGGTGGGGGCAGCTCCGGCGACTGCGAGCTTGCAGCTGTGGAGGCGAGAGCTGGGGTGGGGCGTGAGGGCTGCTCGAACATGTCACGGGGGGGAGAGGGTTTAACTGTTTAAGCCTTTAAGGCTTTAACCGCGGACCCGAGTCACCGGACCGGACCGGCCGGTTCCGCCTGCGCCCGAACGAACCCCGCCTCCTGCCCGCGGATCTCTTCTCGCCGAAGCACGGGACCTCGGCGTCGCCTCGCCCCTCGTGGACACGGCGAGACCGAGATCTCGCCGAGATCTCGGCGAGATCTCGCGAGACAGCGAACCATGATATTGATACACTAGTTTGGTAACCATTAAATGTTTTTGAATCAGAGATGCTTACCTACATGAACTCTCCTGCATGAAGAAAAAAGTAGCATAAATTAATTAGATCTGTATATGTCGTTGAAGAGTCATTTTCTGCATGTTGAGTTGACGACTTGCTTTTGCACTGGCTCAGCATGCTGGCAACAGTTATGAATGCAATATTTCTCCAAGCGACAATGGAGAGCATTGGTATTCCTACTCGTGTACAGACTGCATTTCGAATGTCAGAAGTTGCAGAGCCATATATAAGAAGAAGGGCTGTCAGGCATTTAGAAAAAGGGAGAGTGGTGATCTTTGCAGCTGGAACTGGTAACCCCTTTTTCACAACAGACACTGCTGCTGCATTGCGATGTGCAGAAAGTGAGTTAAAGTTCTGAGGATCATTATCGCAAGATCTCTTTTCTCCTTTTCTCCCTATCTTACACAATCTGGAGATTGTTCCATACATGTCTGATCCACACAATGTTCTGTCAAGTTTGACCATCGACCATCCTTTGGTGGAAATGGCCATAGAATTATAGATGTATTACCTTCCTACTTTCTGATGACCTGTGAAATTGAAGCCACTGGTAAGGGAATTATCTGTACTTTATCAGTTTGTCGGTTTAGTGGAACCAAGTGCTCTCGCAGCCACAGACACCATTTCTGCTGTTGTTGACTAATTGTATGTCCAGGATTAACCTAGACGTACAACCGTATAATGGGGCAAATCATAGCTTACATGGATATCCCATAGGACACCAGCACCTATTATGAGCACTATTGCTTGTGTGCATGCGGATGCTTCCTTGTCTAACAAACTCTAATAGAAGAATTGCATGCTGTTCAGTCAATGCAGAAGTTGTGCTCAAAGCAACAAATGTGGATGGAGTTTATGATGACGACCCCATGCATAACCCAAATGCTCGGCTTCTTGACACTGTAAGCTACCAGGAGGTGACCTCGAAGGATCTGTCTGTGATGGACATGACAGCTGTTACATTGTGCCAAGAGAACAATATTCCTGGTATGAAAGATTGTGAGACACCGAAAACCTTCTCTGCTTTACATGATTTTAGCTCTTTAATTTTGTTTTTATTATGCAGTTGTTGTCTTCAATTTGTCAAAACCCGGTAACATTGTGAAAGCGATTCTTGGTGAGAGAGTTGGCACCTTGATTGGTGGATCCCGAGATCCTGCAAATGTGATGTGAGTCATTACAACCCATAAGCTGCAAAAATGAATAAGAGAAGGCAGTAAAGTGCTTGTGAGCTTCAAGATTCATAGCAGAGAGGAATGGTTTCGGGGGATGTATCTTCAAGCAGCAAGTTTAGCAGGTCTTGAACATGGATACCAATTACTATAGGCTTTCTAGCAGTTTTAATTTAGTATATACATACAGTTGCCATCCCCCTGCTGATCTTGGATTTTGCGGACTACAAAATTTTCCCGGCAGAAATGGATGCCTTTGATAAGCTTACATGTGGTTTCATTAATGCTTGCTAATTAGTGGGGATTCTGTGGGAACCTTGTATAGATTGACTACTTTTGCTCACCAAAATTTTGCACATTGTATTTGTTGATCTGTGCAAAAATTTATGCAGAACCACCAGTTAAGTGATACTGACACTTTACATTATCCACCAATGCTTGTTCGGTTGCCATCATTTCTTATGACAGATATTTGAAGAGAGCTTATACTAGTAATTTGGATTGCCAATGGTCGTGGGCATAATCACTTATAAGGGAGAATAGGCTGTTGCAGAAGCAGATGGCATGTCGGTGCTTCACATCTTTGGCTTTCCACTGGAAATTACAAAATGAGGCTTCCAAAAATGCCTTAAAAACTGGGGTGTGAAAGGGAGTGATCGTAGGTCTTTTAGGTCCGTTTGTTACCGTTTATTTTTTTCTGAAAAACTTAAAATGCGATGTTCTGTTTGGGGATGGGGGACAAATTGTGGTCGAGGGGGAGGGGGGACGTATTGCCGTGACCAGCATCCCCAAACTCAAACTCAGGATTTTGCGTCCACGGAAAGGTGCTACATGTCATTTTCTAGATAAAATGGGTAACACGGAAATAGTACTCGACAACTCAAACGAGACTCTTCATCTTCTTAGGATTACGTTGAATATATATCCCTTCAGTATATTTATTTACAACCACAGTCTTTTTAATATTACTTTTTTTTAATAGTTGTCCTTTAAACTCAAAGACGTTAAAGGCACACGGGAAACAAATAAATGAAGGTCTTTTCTGAAAAAAGGCTTGAGGGCATTTTATGCACAACCAAATAAAACCCTCGTTGAGAATAGATTACAGATCCCAAAGCCTATAAATGCTTCTGCTGTACATTGATTTTTGCATATGTACATGGAATGTTTGTTTTCACATGAGGGGGAGCAAATATGCCTAAAATAATCTGACTCTGGGCCTTCGGGAGGAATGGTCGAAGTGATAACTTAGAACGCCATGACCGATTTCCAAACAACATCGTAAGACAGTAAGACAGGAAAAGAAAATTCTAATCGGACCCAACTTATTTACAACCAAAATTAATTGCAATATTATTTCTCTAAGGGTTTCGCATAATAGAAATATGTTAAGTAAATGAACTTTAAAATGGTTGAATACAGAATCGTTCATGTCAAAAAAGCACATATACAAAAGAAACAAGCAGTAATTGATTGCTGGGTTCCATCCATATCGACTGGTAGCAACTAGCAACTACAAGGATGATGACTCCATTGGGTCCCAAAAGGTTGCCGCCCCAAGAAGGGATCATTTAATGGACGGATCAAGAATTTGGTGCTCGCATCCATTTTAATGCTCCCGTGGATGAAAAGTTACATGGATGCAACAAGAAATTCTCAGCATTTTCTTCTTTTTTTTTTGGGGGGGGGGGGGAGCCAGTAACACAGTACGTTTAGTCTAGAATTTAATTTGCACACTTGACACCTGGAGTTCAAGATTTTAGCAGGGCTATAAACATATTATCTTTATACAACCAACTAGATAATTTTTTACTCACCATATGCTCGAATTCGAACATGAGACCTTTTAACCACGTGAGAGTGCACGAAACCACGTGACTGTTCGGATAAATGTTCAGCTTTCCTAGTCGAATTTTAACTAGCATGTGAGAGTTTGTGCAATTCCCAAGTTATTTTCAACTATTTTAAATAAATTGGCTATTTGAAGCAGAGTTTTAAATTATTTCAATTGGTTGACATTATTGGTTTTTAAAATTCTATTAATCTGTGTGACTTTTCCTTTTCGCTTGATTTCGATTTTCAGTCCAAAAAGAAATATCAACTAACATTGAGGGTTTTAAAACTAGAGTAACGCTTATTACACCTAGTGCATTAATTACATCTATCGATATAATTAGTGTAGTATTTTTTATTTTTTTATTTTTTTATTTTTTTGAGTGATCCACACTCTAAGTTTACTTGACCCTTATGTCACGTCATCAGATGACATGGGGCCAAACAAAAATAAATAGATTTTTTGCATATAAATTATTATTACAGACGTATTTGCAGACATATCATTCCTGGAAATATATTAGCATACATATCACTATTATCGTAAATAACTTTCAAATATGTCATCGCCGTCACCCCCCGTTACCCCATGTTCAAATAACTATGGTTAATATTAACTAGACGTGGGAAAGTACTATACTACCCTAGGGTAAAAGGCACCGTAAGTCACCCCTTTCCCCTCAGTCGAAACCTATCCCTACGAACGAACTCCAAATACCTCACCTCCCCTCTCCAGGAACCCTAATCCCCCTTTCTTCCAAGAACCCTAATCATCGTATGTGCTTCCCTGAAACCCTAACTGCAAAGAAGCATGATCGTGCATTGCATCCCAGCTCCCTCCATCTCTTCTCCAACCCTCTTTCTTCTAGGAACCCTAATCCCCCCTTTTCCTCATAACCCTAATCGCGAAGAAGAGCGATTGTGCTTTGTAGAACAACTAATCACCATAACCCTAAGCAGAACCCTAAGTGGCTACGAAAAGTGAGGAAGCAGAGATGAAAGAGCAAACCCTAATCACCACTGTGATGAAGGAGCAGAAGAGGTAATCTTTCTCACGTTCCCATCCCTCCTCTGCAGTGAATAGTTGGGGTGTTCGAGTTGTGTAGGACAGATCTTATATGAGAGTTTTTGGGGTGTAGGTGTGAAGGGAAGAATTTATGTTTGAAATCTCTCGTTTGCCATAGCTATGGGCCAGGTATGTTTTTTTAATGTTGTTTGCATATGAGGCCTTTTTTATGAAGGTAAATAAGTATTTAAATGGAGTTGGTGAGGTGTAGATGGAAGGTGGGGCTACCTGTGGGGTGGGACAACTCTATCTTTTATATAGTTGGCCTTACTGTGGGGTGGGACAAGTCTCTGTCTTTTATGCAGTAGAGCTATTATTGTGGCCGTGCCTTTACATTTTTGTCTTTTATGTTTCACATATTATATGTGTTACAGGATGGATGATGAATCATACACTTTATTGGTTAAATATGGGGGCTACTAGAAAAATGTGAAAGGTAATCCTAGCAGAATTTGTCACTGTCTCATGAAACAGAAAATCTTTCATATTTATAGAGATTATGCAAACTTGAATGATTTGCTTAGTCTTGTATGCAACCTGATTAAGTGGGGTCCCGATGAGGTGGTAAGCATAATGTGGAGGGTGCCCAAAGCTAGGCCTACAAGATACTAGCAGATTCTCAATGACAGAGATGTTTTGATGATGTTTGATCACTGTCAACCCAAAGATACCATGGAGATAGTTATTACAGTAGAGTCTGTGACCAATCAAACACAGTCACAAGGTGAGGAAGGCAACAATGTGAGGAAAGCACAACCTAAGAGAAGGAGGACCTGCAGTAAGGCAAAGGGGAAAGAACCCGTGTAGGAGGAAGATTTTGTGGACATTGATGGTTCAGATTCTCCATATGATATTAGAGACTTTATGATAGTTGACGATGATATTGCAAGAGAGGGCGAGAATGAAGAGGTACCTTTGATGATTCCATAGAGTGTTGAGGGTGTTGCTCATGAGGAAGCACAGGCAGAGGGTGTTGGTCACGAGGAAGCACAGGCAGAGGGTGTTGAGAAAGGACAGACAGAGGGTGTTGAAGATGTAGATGAGAGTGTCTCAGACTATGAGCTTGAGTCTGAGAGTAGTTACCACAACCTATTGTCAAGTGATGAGGATGATTACATAGATTATGTAGATGAGGGTAGGGGCTAGAGAAGGAGGACCTACAAACTAATGATGACTGTCCAAACATCAAAGTGGACACTACATTCTAGGACCGGGAAATAATTATTCTGACTATGCAGCAGTATACTGTGAAGATTGAGTGCTATCTTAAGACCTATAGGAGTGACCCAACTAGGCTAATCATGCATTGTGGCTATAAGAAATGTGAATGGAGGATGCATGCATCTAGATTGCCTAATAAAGTTACATTTCAGATAAAAACAATCAGAGGAGAGCACACCTGTCCCGAGGATAACATGGCTGGGAACAAAATGGCCACTGCCAAGTGGGTTGCTGTTAAGGTTAAACCTTGGCTTATTGTTGAAGGGGACATTGCTCCTAAAGAACTACATAGAAGGTTAAAGGATAAATATCACATTACCTTACCATACCACAGACTATGAAGAGATAAAGAACTAGCAATGATGGCCATACATGGTTCTTGGGAGGAGGTCTATGGTCGGTTAGAAGATCTTGTAGATGAGTTGTTTGTAAGAAATCCTGGGATTGTGATTAAGTACACGATAGATTCAGATCATACATTCCTCAGGTTTTTTGTTTCTTTTAAAGCTTGAACAAAGGGATTTGTGAAGGGCTGTAGACCACTCATTGGTTTGGATGGCTGCCATATGAAAACAAGATTTCTTGGTGCTATGCTTGATGCAGTGGCATTGGATGATAATGATGACATGTTCCATGTTGCATTTGCAGTTGTTAAGTCCGAGAATGAGGGGAGTTGGTTGTGGTTTTAAAAAAATCTAAATTAAGCTATTAGGGAAATCCTAGGATTAATTCTAATATCTGACAGACAGAAAGGGTTGGAAGAAGCTATAAAAGTGCATTATCCTATTGCTCAGCATAGAACATGTGTCAGACACATGTACAAGAACTTTAAGAAAAAATACCCAGGGAAGAAATTGGAAAAAATGGTATGGAATGTAGCAAAATGTTTTACAAGGGAAGGATATTTAGAGTACATGAGGCAAATCAAGGAAGAGAATGTGAGTGCTTTCCATTATTTGGACTAAGCCATGTTGAAGGGTGAGCAGTAGAGTAGGAGCATGTTTGGTCGGGAGGCTAAATGTCACTATGTGACAAACAATCTTTTAGAATCTTTTAATTCATTCATTGGTAAGGCTAGATACAAGATTATAGTTGACTGCATTCGTGGACAGATAATGAAGTTGGTAGAATTGAGAAGGAGGAGAGCATCAAAATGGAAGGACAGTCTTGTCCCTAAGGCAATGACTCACATGCAAGAAATCAGCAGGGGTTTGGGGGGTTATGCAGTACAGAAATCCACCCCATTTTATGGAGTGATGAGCAGTCCATATGAGAGATCAATGATGAACATCAAGGACATGATCTGCTCTTGTAGGAGGTGGCAGTTGACTGGCCTGCCATGTGTGCATATGGCATCTTTTTTTGCCCCATGCAGGGGTGTTGATTGGGAATAGTTTGTAGATCAGTGCTACTCAGTTGACAGTTATAAAGTAGACTATGCCCTTAATATTTCTCCCATGAAAAATAGGAATCAGTGGCTAAGAAAGCCATTAGAACATCCAATTCTATCCCCGAAGGTCAAGCGGCCAACTGGCAGAACCAGGAAGAAGAGAATCAGAGCTAAGGATGAGGGTTAAAAGAAAAAAAAGAAAAGATATCATAAATGTAAGAAGTGTGGGGAATATGGCCACTACACAAAGAAGTGCAAAAAACTCATTCAACCATATCCGTCAACCACCTATGCCAAAGTAAAATATCACTAACCTACAACTAAATCACCCCTGCTATTCATTCAGTCTGTCTAATTATTGCACTTATGAATCATAGGCCACCGGAGAGACCCAAGAAGGAAAGTACCAATAGCCATCGATCAACTCCAGCTAACAGATATGCTTCTACCAGGTAATTCATTGATACCTTATTTTCTGCCAAGGAAAGTACCTTGTAATTCAGTGATACCTTATTTTCTGCCCAAACTCTACTTAAACCCTTCTACCTTTTCTGACAATTGTTTGCGGGGGAGTGGCTATTCCAAATAGACAGTTGCCTGTGCCTTCTGTGGGCAATCTCAGTACACAAGGTTTTTCTGCCAGTGTAGGGTCTACAGAAAATGTTGAGGGTGCCAAGATGGATGTGAGCCAACCTGCTAGAAGTGTTGAGGGTGCCACGACGAATGCCAGTGCAGGGCCTACTGGACGTTGAAGGTCATGTAGGAGGAGCATATTCAATTACTAGTTTTATGATGATTGAGAATATTTTGTAATATGACTTTAAAGTCAAAATGTTATGACTATTCTGACTTGTGTGACTTCTGTAATGACTTTTTTTATAGAATGTTATGAATTCTGTAACGACTTATGTGAAGAATGAGTTCGGTCATTGGTTTTTTGTGAAGAATGAGTTCTGTAATGCGTTTTGACTATTATGAATGTTATAGGTTTTCTGATGACTATTTTGAATGTTATAGTTAGTGAAGATTTTTACATGTTCTTTTTGTTTTAGGGTACCATCTATGAATGACCAACTGCACTGAGAGTACATGTGTCTTAACTGCATTGAGATTTTTGCATTTTGACTGTTAAGAAACTTAAAAGGTGTCTTACACCCCCATCATCAACTTTCAACAAAATGATCACAGGACATTACAGGTGCTGCACAACTGCATTAAGAGTACCACCCTATTAAACTGGAGATGGATAGTCCTTATCCTCCAGTTGACTTTTGTCATATTCTCCTATATTAAGATAATTTCAGAGAACTGCACCATACACATATTGAATTTAGATAGTATATTGTCTAACTATTACACTTGTTTGGTTGATGTTCCTTTGAGTACTCATAAACAGTTCGTGAGTTTAATTAGATACTCAAACACTTCGTGCCTTGTTTAATTTAGATAGTATATTGCCTCAATGTTAATTAGGACTCTTAGGGTCATGAACTCTATATAATAAGCCCCTGCTAGGCACCATGCTACTGCTGCTAGGCACATTCGAAGAAGAAAGCTTGTTGCTACTAATGGTGAGTTGCTTAGGGAACCGTGGGGCTTTTCCTCTTCTTCTTCCTCTTTGCTTCCTGTGGCTATTGTACTTCTACTGCTACTACTACTGTGAAGCACTCTTCCTCTTCCTGTGCTTCATCTTTCTTCCTCCCGCATCTTCTCTCTTCAAACGAAGAGGTAGGTGTTTTCAATACTCAAGTAAAACCCAGTTATAAACTGAGTTCATGCATGCGTATTCAGCATCCTTGTTTCCTGCATGTTTTACGCAGTGTAAATTATCTCTCTTTCCCGTAAAACACGTTAACACATGCGGTTAAGAATTTTATAACCATGTAACCACACATCTAAAATTTCTGATAAATATATTTTTGAAATCTCCATAATTGTATCTTAATTTTCATGCATTTAGAGCTATGAAAATATTTGTATTTTAAAAGTGACATTGTTCATGGTATTTTAAAAGTATCACCTTGAAGTCCCGCGATCAATGACACCCAAGAGGGGGGGTGAATTGGGTGATGACAGATTTTAACAACTTTTAACAAATATAAGAGATGTATAAAGAGCAAACACCAAATAAGAAT
The DNA here is from genome assembly GCA_022559845.1 of Amorphophallus konjac. Lineage (NCBI taxonomy): Eukaryota > Viridiplantae > Streptophyta > Magnoliopsida > Alismatales > Araceae > Amorphophallus > Amorphophallus konjac. Next base: position 318,130,035 of record CM040124.1, read on the forward strand.
AGATCTGATGAAATATAAAATGAATCTGGCTAAATCAACCCCTATAGTAGTTCTTTGGTACCAGGCGGAGTCCGGGAATCAGAAGATTCTCTCACACAAGGTGTTTTCCTCCTGACAAAACTGACCGTGTCGATCAGAAACTACCATTTGATATACCAAAGATCTCCCGTAAAAAGGTTAATAAAGCTAGATCTAAACAAAGGAACTATGTGATAATGCAATAAGCAAATGAGCTAGAGCAGAATGGAGGTAGGAGATAAGAAGCAAACTACACAGAACACCACGATTTTTAGGTGGTTCGGATGCAACAACTGCAACCTACGTCCACCCCTCACCAACTGTGAGGATTCACACACTATCTTGTAGAAAATTACAAGATCAAGACACACACACACACACACTCGTGTGAGTTCAGAAGTCCCATGAATGTGTACAAGCACCGAGACACAAAGAGAGGTGAAGAACAAAGAGATCACTGACACACACACATGGATCTGCATAGATCCACACACACAGGTGTTTCAATATTACAAGAACACAAAAATTAAAGCCCAGCAAGATTGGAATGGAAGACACAAAAGAAAACTTCAGATTTAAGCTCCCCCTTAGTTGATGAAGAAGGTTGTGGATGCAGCTTGATCTCCTCTTGGCTCGGGGTTGATCTGCTCCAGATGTTGCTTGAAGATGGATGAAGATGTTCCTTCTCGGAGCACTGTTCACGGCTACAGTACCAGCTCTTGAATCTCCCCTTGATAGCCTCCCTTGTCCTCCTTTGATTGATTAGGGTTACAAGTCTCAATGAGATGTTTTTATAACTCTTGAATGGTCAAGAGACAAGCCAGGGACCAGATCCACAAATCATGGGAAGATCGGTGGCTTTGGGTTTAAACAAATCCATGAAGAGAGACTTCCCACGTTGAGACCAAAAAGTCAACAATAAAGGCTTTTCGAGGCTGGCGGTCGACCTGTGCATAGGGGCAGTCGACCAGAATTTTTATAGGAATTGCCCATTTGTTGTTGGGAAAATCGGTCGACCGCTAGAAGCTGGCAGTCGATCGCTGGCTGGGTTTTCTGCAAAAAATAAAAGGTCAACCAATGCAATATAATATATGAACGAAACAATTTATGGCTACCTTATTCCAATCAAGGTGAGTGGGTTTAAGCTTAGCCTGAGTGGTTCAGAAACCAAAACAAGGATTTATTCATTTGGACGGGTTTAAACAATTTAGCTTATTACATGGTGAAGTAGGCTTTGAAAGCGCGTCAAACTTGATAGTTGAAACATGGCACGTGATAAAACATATAACCCTGGGTTTGTTATCATCAAAATCACTTGGATATACTCAACAATCTCTCCCTTTTTGATGATGATAAAAATGAAGGGGTTTTGAAATACACGTGCCTTTTAGCAAAGTTTAAAGGTTGAGATCAAGATTCGAAGTCAAGGCACTTCAATCACATTCCGTTACGCCAGCGAACACAAACCATTCAACATGTATATGCCAATTAGAAGAGAGATGAGATATAAGAGCCAACCATTTGAGATCAAACACTAGTTGCATTCAATTCATCATTTCATTACAAGGTACATTAGTGCAAGAGTGAATGCACGACTCTAGACTCAAGAGACTAAACAAATGCATAAAGCAGACTCATGATCCTCACATGATCAAACATGCAAACATACAACCACACACGGACATATACATACATATATAAAGCCCTATATCACTACTTCTCCCCCTTTGGCATCAACAAAAAGGGGATATCATAGACGAAAGGGGACCCAAGTGACATAGGACCAAAGGACAGCAAGCTAGAGGTGGAAGAAGGAAAAAATCCTCATGGTGCATCTGTAGGTGGAGGTGGCTGATCCTCTGGAGGAGGGGGCTGGTGTCCAAGGAGACGGCGGATGTCTTCAAGAACATGAACTTGAGAATGAAGAGTATCTAGAATACGGCCAATGGAGAGGTCACGAGCCGCATCACGATGAGCTATGCTAAGAAGAGTATTGTTCATGTTGTGGAAAGACTGGCTAGAGTCAGCAACACTGTCGGTGAGGCTAGTCATGTGAGTGGTGAGTGTGGCCATATGAGTGGAAAGGGTATCCAGAGCAGTGGAGAAGGAATCCATGCGGCCTGACATGGTGTCAACCACATGGCCCATAGTGTCGACGCGATCCCCGAGAGTAGAAAGTCCCTCCCCAAAAGTGTCCACACGAGTCTCTAGCCCAGTGAACCGCCTGTCAAAAACCTCATAGTCTACCCAAGAAGACTGAGTGGCTCCCTGAGTGGAGGACTCTCCATGATAAAACTAAGTAGGAGGAGGCATCTCCAGATCCATATGCTGCGGTGAAGGTGGAGGAGGCAGCTCAGCGTCCATGTGATGAGGTGAGGGTGGAGGAGGCTGCTCATCGGCCTGAATGGAAGGGGGTACATCCCCTTGAACCTGCTGCTGTTGTGGTTCCTGCTCATCCTCATTGTCATATTTGTCTTCATATGTAGGCACATCTCGACGCAGCTCACCATCGGGACCATAGTAATAACCCATATCAGTGAAAATTTTATGCTTGTTGTAGATGTCATCTTGGCGAACATAGACAAACTGTTCGTCTGCTAAACTGATCCCAACATGAATGAACACCCCGGTCAACTGTGAAGCACATGGCAAGGAACGCCGTAGATTTGTTCGGAAAGCTCTAATAAGAGTGGTCATGAGGCGACCCATGTTGATTTGTATACCATTCATGACATGGTAAAACAAAAATCTATGAACTTCTGTGACTTCATTTCTGCTGCCAACCTTGGGATAAATAAGGGAGGTAAACATATGGTGTAAGGCATGTTGCAATGGTGGGAAGTAATTCGCATTTAACTCAATCAAATCACTGACACCACGCACGTACTCACAGTTGGTCATGGCAATAAAAGTATCTTCAACCTCCCCATGGCCATAAGCCATGTTGGCTCCTCTAGCCGCAACCCCTAAGCTCCTCTCAAACAGATCGGGGTTAATGTGAAGCTCAACCCCTCTAACAACAGTATATAGCTCATCATTCCTTGAAACCAAGTTCCCATAGAACTGCTGTACCAGGTTGGGATAATGACAGTTATACCTAGTAACAAAATCAGTCCAACCTGGCTGAATCTCAAAGACTGCACATATGTCGGGGAAGAGCTCATTAACCACGTTGAAATCAACCATTCGGGGGTCGATGATGGGGCGAATGAGCAACCTAGGTGCTCTACGCGGTGCAGGATCCCGCTGTGGTGGAGGAGCTGGTGCCTCGCGTCTCTGTCCACTCCCTTCCCCTTGGGTAGAACACCGAGAGCTTCGTCTAGGCGGCATCCTGAACTAGCAACCCGATAGAAAACCCTTAAAGAGAAGACCCTCGTCCCGAGGGATGAAGAAAGATCTACGAACACTCCAGGGGCTTGCAAAAGCCTTCTCCACTGACCGGAACCAAGGTGGAAACTCCACGAACGTATGAACGGTCGAATGGAGTTCATCCTGAAATCGTGATGAACAAGTCAGATCTTGTGCGGGTGGAGAAAAGATAAGGTTTGGGAGCTTGGGAGGTGGAGTTTGGAAGTTCTAGGGTTGGGGAATGAGGTATGAGAATGAATGGGGGTGATAGAAAGAGTGAGTGGGGTATTAGACCCCTTTATAAGCTGGCTCGGTTGGGACCCGGTCGGGCCGATTTGCCGGTACCGGTCGACCGGTGCGGGGCTGGCGGTCGACCGCTAGCCCAGAAAAATCCCAATTTTTGTAATAATTTTTATTGTTTCTTTTTCTTTTATTTTCTATTTTTTTTTATAAATGGGGGAACTAACAGCCAACCTTCTGAGTTGAGCCAACGTCATAAAGTGGAGGAAAGAAAAATATATGCAGATTTGAGGAGAGTTTCTAACTCCCCCTTAGAAGTTACATTAGGTCCGACATCACTGAGTCCAAAATTATTTATCCAAGAAATATCTGGCCTTAGAAAAAAATTTTCAAGGTGGGCTATACATATAATTACATTCAAGCATGCAGGAATGTATGTGAACACACAAGGTAAGAAGTAAAGACAAAATGCATGTTTTCCTACCCTTGATGCACATGAGTTTCTACAAATGCAGAACTTAATCTAAGTGCAAACCTATGCATGAATGCTCTCACCCTTGCACATCCCAAGTTCTCTTCTTATCTTGTTAAATTGTTCCTCGTTGAGGGGCTTGGTGAAAATGTCAGCTAGCTGATTGTGTGTGTCAATGAAGTTCAATTCAAAGACCCCATTCCCTACATGATCTCTCAGGAAGTGACGACGAATATCAATATGCTTGGTTCTAGAATATTGAACATGATTTTTAGACAAACTGATTGCACTTTTATTATCACACAAAATTGGCACACATTTCATTTCAATATCTAAATCAAGTAGTTGATTTTTGATCCAAAGTACTTGGGCTCCACAACTTTCGGCGGCTACATATTCAGCCTCGGCCGTTGAGAGGGCTACTGAATGATGTTTCTTGGAGGCCCATGAGACTAGGCACCCACCAAGAAACTGACAGTACCCACTAGTACTTTTACGATCTACAATACATCTAGCATAATCCGCATCAGTGTATGCAATCAAATCAAAAGAACTACCGATGAGAAACCACAAGCCAAAATCTATTGTGCCAAGTAAATATCTAAAAATGTGTTTAACAGCCGATAAGTGAGATTCTTTAGGGCATGATTGAAAACGGGCACAAAGACATACACTGAATTGAATGTTAGGGCGGCATGCTGTAAGATACAGTAGTGATCCGATCATACCTCGAAACAGTGTAGGATCTACTGTTTTACCATTTTCATCTTTGTCTAACTTTGAGGTTGTCGCCATTGGAGTTGACAAAGGTTTTGCTTCAGCCATCCCATATTTCTTCAAAAGTTCCATTGTGTACTTGGCTTGGCTTATGAAAATGCCCTCAGGTGTTTGTGTAATGCCCTACATTTTTGGATATTTTTCGGATCATTTTAGTGGGTCTCGGAGTGTATTTTGTGCTTTACACGTGTTTTTCCCTGATGTGCATTCGGAACTCTTTGCAGGGCAAACCGTGGCGTTCTCCGACTCCGGGACGTTACCACTGCGTTGCGCTCTTCCCGAGGATCACGGAGGTAATTTTTCGTAATTTTTTAAATTTCTTGAATTTTTGGATTTTTCTATATATACTAACCCTTTTTCTCTCTCCCCTCTCATTTCTCTCTTCCCTCCCTCTCTCTTCTCTCACGCCCTCTTTCTCCCCTCTCTTCTCCGGCGGTCGACGGAGCGAGGCGGGGACGAGGTGGAGGCGGCGCGGGCGAGGATGCGGGCGAGGACAGGTGAGGATCGAGGCGGAGGAGGCGCGTGGAAGCTCGGTGGCGCGATCGCGAGCCGGCGAGGGTTTCACGACGATTTCTTCATGGATCGGCGTCCACGGCGCGACCTTTCTTCGGTGGAGGTAGGGAGATGGACCCCCAGCTCGTGCTCTTCTTTTCCCGCGAGTTTTGTAGGCCGTGGTGAGCCGAGCGGACATAATCGAGGATTTTTGGGCAAAACCCATGTTTTAGGGCTTGTGGGTCGATCTCTCGTTTTACGGCATTTTTGGCCGATCCAGGGGTTTAGATGCATGCGTAGGGGCTTGGGGATGGATTTCCCTTTGTTTCCCCATCACCCGGGGGTGATCGGGGCGTGGATCGGTGTTTTGGATGGTTTCCCTCCGTAACGTTCTCAGGAGGGTGTGACGGTCATTCCAGTGACCGTTACATGCGTGTAACGCGCCTGGGCAGGGGCGTTACATTCCCTTGGCTTTTGGCTTTGGTGTTCGTGGGTGTGACGGTCCCACGATAGACCGCCACAGCCGTGTGATGCGCCTGGGTGGGTGCGTCACATCCCCTGTTACCCAGCTGAGGGCTGGGGGTGTAACGGCCCCCGACGGACCATTACATGCGTGTAACGCGCCTGGGGTGGGCCGTCAGGGGCGTTTCAACCGTTGCCTTCCTGACCGTTGGGGGTCAGCGCGTGTAACGCACCAGGGTGGGCGCGTTACATTCGTGTAACGCGCTAGGGCAGGCGCGTTACATCCCATTTTCACGCTGGGAGCGTGAGGCGCGCGTGACGCACCAGGGCAGGCGCGTTACATTCGTGTAACGCGCTGAGCCAGGCGCGTTACATCATGCGTTCCTATGGGTCGTGTAACGGCCTGCGTTAGGCCGCCAGGTGGATGTGACGGTCCCGCCTAGACCGTTACAGCCCTGTGACGGTCTAGGGCTAGACCGTCAGGCGTTGTGTTGCACCGAGGCGAGTTTTTGTGTTCTCCGCCTTGTTCCGCGATGTGTGGATCCTCGGTCGACTCGGTTGGGACCCAGTGGTCGACCTGCGGTCTCGTGAGTGTCCCAGACACCCGTGGGATTCTATGTCCGTGTTTTGAGGGTGTCGGGAGGACCGTGTTACCTCGTTTAGCGTGCCCATGGGTTTGAGAGTCTGGGTGACTTATCGTGCGTCGGGCTTTCGTGTTACGCTAGACTGAGTCACCGTGTATCGGTGTGTGTACGGTGGGGTTTCCTCGCATGTCGTGAGTTTTCCTGGAAGATGATTCCTGAGTGGGCCATGTGTTTGGCCTTGGACTGCGAGTCCAGTTATCGATGTGACGGCTTGTGCGCTGCCTTGGGAATCATACTTCTGTGCTTTCCGCGTGGGCCGTGTGTGGCCTTGGACTGTGAGTCCTTCCTGAGGGAATGGTCTCGACAGCTCATGAGCTATCTCGGTATTCGTGCTACCGTGATTTTAGACCTAGAGATTGGACTAGATTGACGGCCTTGTGCTGTCACGTGCAACGGTCTTGACCCCGAGTCTTGTGACTCAAGGACCGTTGGGTGTAGTGCGTCTAGAGGACTGTCCAGAGTCCAGTGGCTTAGCGCCACTTGAGTTTTCTCGACTCTCGCACAGGGTGAGTGCGTGGCCGTGGACTGCGAGTCCTATCTCTTCTCCGACTGTGGTCACCGTGCGACGGGGTCGGTACGTTGGGTGGTCCCCGTACGTCGTCGGATGCGGACGCTATTTTCCTTCGACTTGAGAGTCTACTCCTTCAGTGACCCTCCACTAGTCGTAGCCTACCAGTATGCGGTGCTGGTCGCACCAGGGAGTGGTGTACGGGCTCACCCTTAGAGGCGGTTTGTGGACCGGTTGCCGTAAGGCCCCACGTCTTGCAGCCAGAGTCCGGCTGAGGGGAAAACCGATCAGAGGGCCAGACCAGGGACACGCAGTCTGTGTGTGCACACGTGGTTGGGGGCGGTTGGACCCACGTCGACGGGCGTGACCCCAGCTAGTCACTTGTTTGTGGTTACTTGTACGGTGTTCATGCCTTTGGTAGGCGCTACCACGTCAGGCAGTTCACCTGCGGTGCGGTGTAAGTCGTCAGGGGACGCTACTGACTGTGCTACTAGTGGGAGGTACTCCTGTCGAGTTGGGAGTGATAGACTGTCAGTTTCCGTGACTTCGACCTTCAGGTTTTCGGTCATGTTGACCGTTGAGTTCGGTTGTTTCGCCGTGGCACGTGTGTTAGTTTTCGTGCCATGGGACTAGTGCTAGTTGCTCTACCGAGGTTGCGTCTTGTTGTGCGATACCCGCAATCGGATGGTCGGGGTTGCACCTTGGACAGCGTGTCCAGGTCGGCTGTGTCCGGGGGACAGGCCTCTACGGCGTGGTTGCCGTGTGTTTTCACTTCGGTAAGCGGTTCTAGTGTAGTTCGGTAGCCTCGACCGTGAGGTCGGGGTGTGTTTCTGGTACAGTAGGAGTAGTTGTAGTGCCGTGTTTCGACCGGCCATCGGGCTTACTGTTCCTGCTATTGCGGTTGCTCTTGTAGCCTTCCTTTCTGCTACCGTCGTTGTTTCCGATTGGGGTTCCACGGGATCCCTGCTGAGTCTCTGTTTTGGAGACTCATTCCATGCTTTTCAGGTGTGGCGGTTCTTCCTCGAGGTTCGAGGGTGTGGAGCGGATGTTCTCAGTTGCCAGCTTGTCGGGCCGAGTGTTCACTTGGCATGTGGTACGCTTTACTGCTTTAGACTGTACTTTCTGTTGGACTGGACTCTGTTGTAGCTGTAGTTGTTCTTTCTTTCAGCTTGTGGTTGTTGGTTGTCCTACTTTATTTCCTATTTCTTTGTGCCTCCACACTCCTTTTAGCCCTTCCGAGCCCTCCCGGCTCGTGGGCGGCGATGCGAGTCTCGAGTTATCGGGCCTTCCCGGTAATCAGATTCTCAGGTCATTACAGCTGGTATCAGAGCAGTGGTTGTGGACGTGCATAGGAATTCGAAATATTACAGTGATCAGAGTCCATAAGGTCCAGTACAGTCGACAGCTGGCTTAGGGTTTTGTGTTCACTTTCCGCCTAGTTTCTCGCTTGAGAGCTTGAGTGCGCTGTGCGGCACTGTGAAGGTGGTTGCTGTCCACGGCTTTCGTGCCAGCATGGGGTCTAAGGATTGAGGTTGAGAGCTTTCTCCCTCATCGGTGGTGACCCCAGTTGTGCTGCGTTGGGCAGAGGTTGCTGGCAGGCGTGAGCTCACGATGCTGCGTTCGAAGAACCTGCAGCGTGGTCAGGTGGCTGGAGAGGATTGTTCGTGGTTAAGTGGCCGTGAGCATGCTTCGAGGGAGCTGCTGTCGGTTTTGGCCACTCCAGCTTGAGGTTTATCCAGCTCCTGAGGTGTTCTGATCGAGAAGTGTGCTCGGGTGAGCGTAATATCTTCTCGGTGAGCTGCGGTTTTCATCGAGCCTGGTGTTCTTGTCGTGCTCTGTTGCGTCAGAAATGACGTGTCGGTCCCGATTGTTCTGCGGATTTCGAGGCAGGATTTGGCAGAGATGTCCCGGTAAGTCTTTGCTCCTGCGTTTCTGTCAGTGGATGGGTTGTGTTCGCCCTGGAGTTGGCTTGAGATGTGAAGGCTTCGCGGTGAGTTTCAGGACTCGAGGGTGAGCGTTGACGATTGTCGATTATGGCTCGTGTTCCGGCTCTTGGCGTGGCGTGTTGCAGTTCGAGGAATTGCAGCAGTGATGCATCGAGAGATGCTATGATTGTGGTCCGACGTGAAACTCGCCGAGTGTGTCGGAGGCGCTGACCTGATGGAAGCGATGGCTTTCCTTGGTGCTGGATGGTGCTGTTTCCAGCATGCGCGAGGTTCGAGGTCAGGTCGAGCGTGGAGTTCTTCCGTTGGTCGGAAGTGCGTTTGGTCTCCCCTTTGGTTGGAGAGATTGTGTTGGGCTAAGGTTCGTCATCTTGCATTGGGTGCCCGGATTGGTTGGCCTTGTGTGCCATGAAGTCCGTGCGAGACGTGCTCCTTGTCTTGGCAAGGCGGTTGCCTGTGAGAAGTCGTGCCCATTCCCTTGTCGTGTGAGGGTGCTGGCGCTGTTCCGGAAGGACGAGTGTCGGTTGGGCAGTGTTTCCAAGAATTTGTGACTGTGCGTGCGAATCAGAGTGCGCAGCGGTAGCCTGGTGGGCTTGTGACCCATTGGTTCAGGATCGTAGCGTTGGTTGCTACGGGCGGATTCCTGAGTTTGCGTTGAGCACGAGAGGATTGGTTCCTCTGTGCGAAACGTGTTGTTGCCGTGTCATTGCTCAAGGTTTCGTGGTTCTTGGCATTGGCAGGATGGAGTGTTTGGGAATGTGCTGGCTAGTGTGCTGCATGAGTACCCTGTTCCTGTGATGGAAGCCGTGTCAGGCGTCGGATGGTGGTCCTTGATAGGACGTTGGTGTCGCAATGGTTATCCCTGGTTTGGTGACCAGCATGGGATGGTTCCCCTGTAAGTCTAAGTCGATCGAGGTGATGACTGGAGGCACCATGATATGTCATTTGGTTTCGTCGTGCTCCCCGAGAGGGTCGAGTTGGTGCGATGTTCGAGCTCGGATGCGGAGTCCGAGAGGAGCGTGGCTCGAGGTGTGGCATCGGTCTATGTGGGAGTCGACGGATGGCTTGCCGAGGTTTAGAATGTTTCCTTCGGACCCGGTGGAGGACCAGGAAAGAGGGAAGAACCTGAGCGAGCGGTTGGTGATCGTCGACGCGTGGTCTTTTTACGGACAGAAGATGCTAGATGTCGGGGCTCGAGCGTGGTGTGAGCCGTGTGCCAACGAGACCTTTGGTGGTCGTTTCCGTGATGTGCCTTCCCGGATAGGATCTGGACTTTGTCGAAGTTTGTCTTCTGACAAGAGTTGGCACAGTGTTATGTCTGGCTTTCAGCTTGCCATGTGTGGAGCGTTTCTTGGTGCTGAGCCGATGTTCTGGTTGCGGTCTGTTGAGATGGCTGCTTGAGCTGGTGGAGGCTCTGCATTGGTTGTCCCCTTGAGAAGGGTGTGTGACCTGTCAGCTGGTTGTGAAGCTGATGTGCGATTTGTCTGCTGACCATTGGATGGATCAGTAGCTGTTTCTCGTGATGAGGGTTGTGTTTCCTCGGTGAGCGAGATGGTGGCTGCGGTGCCTTGATTGGTTTCTGTGGTGTTTGAGGTGATGCCGGACTGTGTCCTATGGTATATGCCTGCTCTGTTGGCCAGTGTGCTCAGCGCGAGGAGCGAGGTGTTGTTTGTGATTGTAAGTCTGGCTCTGTCCCTCAGGATCGGTGTTTTCATGAGAATCGAGGTTTTATGTGCTGGGGCTCTGACAGCGTGTCAGTTGGTGCAGTGTTCTTCCCCTGGGACTTCGTGCTAGGTCCTGAATTTCGAGGATGAAATTCCTTTAAGGGGGGAGGGCTGTAATGCCCTGGATTTTTCGGATATTTTTTGGATCATTTTAGTGGGTCTCGGAGTGTATTTTGTGCTTTACACGTGATTTTCCATGATGTGCCTTCGGAACTCTTTGCTGGGCAAACCGTGGCGTTCTCCGACTCCGGGACGTTACCACTGCGTTGCGCTCTTCCCGAGGATCGCGGAGGTAATTTTTCATAATTTTCTGAATTTCTTGAATTTTTGGGTTTTTCTATATATACTAACCCTTTTTCTCTCTCCCCTCTCATTTCTCTCTTCCCTCCCTCTCTCTTCTCTCACGCCCTCTTTCTCCCCTCTCTTCTCCGGCGGCCGACGGAGCGAGGCGCGGATGAGGTGGAGGCGGCGCGGGCGAGGATGCGGGCGAGGACAGGTGAGGATCGAGGCGGAGGAGGCGCGTGGAAGCTCGGTGGCGCGATCGCGAGCCGGCGAGGGTTTCACGATGATTTCTTCATGGATCGGCATCCACGGCGCGTCGTTTCTTCGGTGGAGGTAGGGAGATGGACCCCCAGCTCGTGCTCTTCTTTTCCCGCGAGTTTTTTAGGCCGTGGTGAGCCGAGCGGGCGTAATCGGGGATTTTTGGGCAAAACCCATGTTTTAGGGCTTGTGGGCCGATCTCTCGTTTTACGGCGTTTTTGGCCGATCCAGGGGTTTAGATGCATGCATAGGGGCTTGGGGATGGATTTCCCTTTGTTTCCTCATCACCCGGGGGTGATCGGGGCGTGGATCGGTGTTTTGGATGGTTTCTCGCCGTAACGTTCTCAGGAGGGTGTGACGGTCATTCCAGTGACCGTTACATGCGTGTAACGCGCCTGGGCAGGGGCGTTACATTCCCTTGGCTTTTGGCTTTGGTGTTCATGGGTGTGACGGTCCCACGATAGACCGCCACAGCCGTGTGACGCGCCTGGGTGGGTGCGTCACATCCCCTGTTACCCAGCTGAGAGATGGGGGTGTAACGGCCCCCGACGGACCGTTACATGCGTGTAACGCACCCGGGGTGGGCCGTCAGGGGTGTTTCAACCGTTGTCTTCCTGACCGTTGGGGGTCAGCGCGTGTAACGCGCCAGGGCGGGCACATTACATTAGTGTAACGCGCTGGGGCAGGCGCGTTACATCCCATTTTCACGCTGGGAGTGTGAGGCGCGCGTGACGCACCAGGGCAGGCGCGTTACATTCGTGTAACGCACTGAGCCAGGCGCGTTACATCCTGCGTTCCTATGGGTCGTGTAACGGCCTGCGTTAGGCCGCCAGGTGGATGTGACGGTCCCGCCTAGACCGTTACAGCCCTGTGATGGTCTAGCGCTAGACCATCAGGCATTGTGTTGCACCGAGGCGAGTTTTTGTGTTCTCCGCCTTGTTCCGCGATGTGTGGATCCCCGGTCGACTCGGTTGGGACCCAGTGGTCAACCTGCGGTCTCGTGAGTGTCCCAGACACCCGTGGGATTCTATGTCCGTGTTTTGAGGGTGTCGGGAGGACCGTGTTACCTCGTTTAGCGTGCTAGTGGGTTTGAGAGTCCGGGTGACTTATCGTGCGTCGGGCTTTCGTGTTACGCTAGACTAAGTCACCGTGTATCGGTGTGTGTGCGGTGGGGTTTCCCCGCATGTCGTGAGTTTTCCTGGAAGATGATTCCTGAGTGGGCCATGTGTTTGGTCTTGGACTGCGAGTCCAGTTATCGGTGTGACGGCTTATGCGTTGCCTTGGGAATCGTGCTTCTGTGCTTTCAGCGTGGGCCGTGTGTGGCCTTGGACTGTGAGTCCTTCCCAAGGGAATGGTCTCGACGGCTCATGAGCTGTCTCGGTATTCATGCTACCGTGATTTTAGACCTAGAGATTGGACTAGATTGACGGCCTTGTGCTGTCACGTGCAACGGTCTTGACCCCGAGTCTTGTGACTCAAGGACCGTTGGGTGTAGTGCGTCTAGAGGACTGTCCAGAGTCCAGTGGCTTAGCGCCACTTGAGTTTTCTCGACTCTCGCATAGGGTGCGTGCGTGGCCGTGGACTGCGAGTCCTATCTCTTCTCCGACTGTGGTCACCGTGCGACGAGGCCGGTATGTGGGGTGGTCCCCATACGTCGTCGGATGCGGACGCTGTTTTCCTTCGACTTGAGAGTCTACTCCTTCAGTGACCCTCCACTAGTCGTAGCCTACCAGTACGCGGTGCTGGTCGCACCAGGGAGTGGTGTACGGGCTCACCCTTAGAGGCGGTTTGTGGACCGATTGTCGTCGGGCCCCACGTCTTGCAGCCAGAGTCCGGCTGAGGGGAAAACCGGTCAGAGGGCCAGACCAGGGACGCGCGGTCTATGTGTGCACACGTGGTTGGGGGCGGTTGGACCCACGTCGACGGGCGTGACCCCAGCTAGTCACTTGTTTGTGGTTACTTGTACGGTGTTCGTGACCGTTCACCTGCGGTGCGGTGTAAGTCGTCAGGGGACGCTACCGACTGTGCTTCTAGTGGGAGGTACTCCTGTCGAGTTGGGAGTGACAGACTGTCAGTTTCCGTGACTTTGACCTTCGGGTTTTCGGTCATGTTGACCGTTGAGTTCGGTTGTTTCGCCGTGGCGCGTGTGTTGGTTTTCGCGCCATGGGACTAGTGCTAGTTGCTCTACCGAGGTTGCGTCTTGTTGTGCGATACCCGCGATCGGATGGTCGGGGTTGCACCTTGGACAGCGTGTCCAGGTCGGCTGTGTCCGGGGGACAGGCCTCTACGGCGTGGTTGCCGTGTGTTTTCACTTCGGTAAGCGGTGCTAGTGTAGTTCGGTAGCCTCGACCGCGAGGTCGGGGTGTGTTTCTGGTACAGTAGGAGTAGTTGTAGTGCCGTGTTTCGACCGGCCATCGGGCTTACTGTTCCTGCTGTTGCGGTTGCTCTTGTAGCCTTCCTTTCCGCTACCGCCGTTGTTTCCGGTTGGGGTTCCGCGGGATCCCTGCTGAGTCTTTGTTTTGGAGACTCATTCCCTGCTTTTTAGGTGTGGCGGTTCTTCCTCGAGGTTCGAGGGTGTGGAGCGGAGGTTCTCAGTTGGTAGCTTGCCGGGCCGAGTGTTCACTTGGCATGTGGTACGCTTTACTGCTTTAGACTGTACTTTCTGTTGGACTGGACTCTGTTGTAGCTGTAGTTGTTCTTTCTTTCAGCTTGTGGTTGTTGGTTGTCCTGCTTTATTTCCTATTTCTTTGTGCCTCCACACTCCTTTTAGCCCTTCCGAGCCCTCCCGGCTCGTGGGCGGCGGTGCGAGTCTCGGGTTATCGGGCCTTCCCGATAATCAGATTCTCGGGTCGTTACAGTTTGCTTCACCTGCAGTCCAAGAAAGAATGTTAGTTCACCCATTAGGCTCATCTCAAATTCACCTTGCATGATTTCTACAAATTCATCACATAGCACATTATTAGTAGCTCCAAAAATTATATCATCCACATACACTTGAACTACCAATATATCTTTACCTGATTTCTTTGTGAAAAGTGTTTGATCAACCTTACCTCTCTTGAAATCATTTTCAACCAAAAATGACGTGAGCCGTTCATACCATACCCTTGGTGCCTGCTTCAGTCTGTACAAGGCCTTTTGGAGCTTGTACACATGTTGTGGATGTTTGGGGTCTTCAAAATCTGGAGGTTGTTCTACAAAAATATCCTCTTTGATATACCCATTTAGAAATGCAGATTTAACATCTATTTGAAACAATTTAAAGTTAGATGAGCAAGCATAAGATAATAGAATCCGGACTGCTTCTAGACGAGCAACCGGTGCAAAAGACTCATCAAAATCAATACCCATCTCCTGGCTATATCCCTTGGCCACAAGTCGGGCCTTGTTCCTAACAACCAATCCTGTATCATTTAACTTATTTCTGAAAACCCATCGGGTTCCGGTAATGGGTTGATTCTTAGGTCGTGGCACTAGAGTTCACACCTGGTTTCTTTCGAACTGGTGCAACTCTTCATGCATAGTCTGGATCCAGGATTCATTTTGAAGAGCTTCATGAATATCCTTAGGCTCTTCCTGTGAGATTAAGGCTATCAAATCTTCTTCTTCTACTTACCTTAGAGATGCTCTGGTTCTTACCCCATCTTGAGGATTATCGATTATATTTTCAGCTGGATGATCCTTTAGAAATATAGAAGTGCTTGGCAAATCAGGGTGCTGCACTTGCTGCTCTTGTAGTGTCTCAATTGAAGGATCTCCATCTTCTTCACTCTTGTTGGGTATTCCTTCCTTTGGTTCATCCTTGGCTTTAGATGTTCCAGCATTGGTGGAGTCTTTGGGGACTTCTCCTGCATCCATAATTTGAGTAGTTAGTTTTAGTTCAGATTCATCAAAAGTTACGTGAGGACTTTCTTCAACCATTAAAGTCCGTCTATTGAACACTCGATAGGCTCTAGAATTAAGTGCACAGCCTAGGAAAGTTCCCTTGTCACTTTTCTCATCAAACTTACCTAGGTTGGACTTACCATTGTTCAGGATGAAACATGAACAACCAAAGAGTTTAAGATGGGAAATATTCGGTTTCTTACCCTTGTAGAGCTCATATGGAGTTTTCTTCAAAATGGGCCTTACCATTGCCCTATTGATGATGTAACATGCTGTACTTACTGTCTCAGCCCAAAAATATTTTGGTAGAGAGTTTTCACTTAACATGGTCCGTGCCATGTCTATAATATTCTATTTTTCCTTTCCACCACTCCATTTTGTTGGGGCGTTCTTGGTGATGAGAAGTTATGTGTATACCCGTGTTCTTCACAGAAATTGCTGAACTCATGATTTTTAAATTCACCACCATGATCACTTTGGATAGTGGTGATAAGGTAGCCTCTATCATTTTAGATTTTCATACAAAACACTTGAAATTCCATCAATGTATCATTTTTATTGGATAGAAATAACACCCAGGTGAATCTGGAATAATCATCAACAATAACGAAACCATAGGATTTTCCTCCTAGGCTGGATGTCCTAGTTGGGCCAAACAAATCAAGATGCAGCAATTCTAAAGGTCGGGAGGCAGAAACAATGTTCTTATGTTTGAAGGATATGCGTGTTTGCTTACCTTTTGTGCAAGCCTCACAAATTTTATCACTTTCAAACTTTAACTTTGGCAAACCATTCACCAAGTCATGTTTAGACAACTTGGAGATTACTCCAAAACTAGCATGACCTAGTCTTCGATGCCATAGTCATGCATTGTCATGATTGTTAGCTACCAAACACATATCATCACAAGAAACATCATCAATATCAATGGTATATACATTGTTGTTTCTCTTGCCGATGAATCTAATTTCATTGGAAGTTTTGTTTATGACAAGACAATGTGTTTCATCAAAAATAATTTTGAAGCCTTTGTCACATAGTTGGCTTATGCTCAGCAAGTTATGATTCAAACCTTTCACCAAAAGAACATTTTCAATCCAGGTTTCAGAATTCTTACCTATGTTGTCAATTCCAATTATTTTACCTTTATCTTTTCCACCAAAGGCAACTGAGCCTCCATCCTTGTCTTGCAGCATAGAGAACACTTTCCTGTCCCCTGTCATGTGCCTTGAGCAGTCGCTGTCCAAGTACCACTTGCTCCCCCTAGCTTCAAGACATATCTGCAAGAAACAACATTCTCATGCAAATGATTTTGGTACCCAAGCTAGTTTGGGTCCGTAGGAGTTAGTCTAGTTTTGTGCATATCTTCTCTTGGTCCAAAAAACATGATTTCTTGGTGGACTTTGTTTGAACTAGCAATTTGCAATAACATGACCAAATCTACCACAATGATAACAGTTAACAGGTGCAAATTTTCTTTGAAATTGTCATGATTTGGGTTGGACATGTTTTGATTTAGAATTGGAACATGAAGCATGGTTGTTATCTTTTTCGTGAACAAAGGATGTGGTGATATTATGTTCAAAAGATTTTTTATTTTGAGGAGTGTATCCCAGTCCTTCCTTTTGAAAATTGACTTTAATTCCCAACAAGTTATCTAAATTTTGTTTGCCCTTTACAAATCTTGACAAGGTGGACTGAAGTTCAGCCACTTCTTTATCCAAACTCACATTTTTCTTTTCAAGTTCTGAGTTTGTGGATTTCAGAATTTTTTCTTCAGTTTTCATTTTTTCACACACTTTTTCCATTTCACACATTTTGCAAGATAGCTCTTCTTTGGCTTTTTCACAATCTGAAATCGTTTGTAGCAGACTTTCTTTTTCTTCCGTTGCCTCAAACCATTCCTGTTCCAATTTTTCAAACTTAACAAAGATATCTTCATGTGACAAATCATCAATTTTCTTTTTGAGAGTTTTATTTTCAGATCTGATTTTCTTATATTTAGTATACAATTTTTCATATTCAGACTCCCATTGTTCATTGGAAATAAAACCAGGGTCAGAATTTACCTCCGTTGAGTCATCCTCATGTGCCATGAGACATAGGCTCTCCATGAGTTCTTGTATTTCCTCATCGGATGGTTCGTCCTCTTCATCGCTCCACGTGGCGACCATGGCTTTGGGCTTTCTGAAATTATCTTTCTTGATTTTTTTCTTCAGATCTGGGCACTCTCCCCTCATGTTCTCGGGCTTCTTGCATTCGTAGCATATTATGCCACTTGGTTTGCTTGGCTCGCCCTTGGTTTGAGTGGACTTCCTTTACCCATTTCTGAAGTTGCCTTGGAAGTTTCTCTTCTTCCTCTAAAGCCTTTTCACTTGGCGGGTTATCATGGCCAAGTCTTCTTCTTCGTTGCTTCCTTCACTTGATTCTTCTTCTTGAAGGTCTTCATCAGATTGATGAGCTTTCAATCCAATTACCTTCTTCTTCTTCGTATCTTCCTCGGCTGTCCTCTTCATATTTATCTCATAGGTCATGAGTGACCCTATGAGCTCATCGAGAGTGAGTGTGGACAGATTCTTGGAGTTTTCAATGACTGTGGCCTTGGTGTGCCACACAGGAGGAAGGGATCTCAACACTTTTCTTACGAGCTCAGAATTAGTGTAATCTTTCCCAAGGCTTTTGAAACCATTCGTGATCTCGGTTAGCCTTGAGAACATCTCTGAAATTGTCTCTTCAGGCTTCATCTTGAAGAGCTCATAATCTCGGACCAGAAGGTTGGCCTTGGTCTCCTTGACCTCCGAGGTTCCTTCATAGATCAGCCGCAACTTGTGTAATAGCCCGATTATTAATTAAGTTTTATTGAGCTTTTATTAATTAAAAATTGAATTAAAATGAATTAATGTTTGAATTTCGAAATATTAATATTTAATTCATTAGAAAATAGAACCTATAAAATTCGACTACCTTAGAAAAATCTGTAAAAATAGTAATTGGGTAAAAGATCATTTTTATAGCAATTTTATCTTCTGGACTTGACCCAAACTAATTGCGTAACCTTATCTAATTAGAGGATTAATCCTGAATTTGACTTCCACCTACCCTTTACCTAATCGTAACTTAAAACGTGAAATTCGACCTTATTACTCAACCAAATGATCTGAAATCAAGGGCAAATGGAAGGCCACGAGGTAAGGAACATTTACCCTTAATCAATTTGAGGTAAACCTAGCCCTAAAACGTGCTGCCGACATAGATTTGGTCGAGTCAAGGATTTCGGCGCCGTTTCTAAACACGAAACTTGTAGCGCCCAATACTCCCAACTCTGAAGGCTCCAGAAGCCCCATGACCTACAGAAATGTAGCTCTTCGACTCTAGTTTCATTTGGTAGCTGGGTCAGCCGACGTGGAGTCCAGATCTGGGAGCATTCGTCGTTTTGGTGGAGGGTGTTGGTAGTTCGTCGTTCTTCATCTCCAGCCCTTTAATCCGTCGATTAAGGTAGGTACCCTTAACCAATTGAGACTTGTAAATATAGTATCTTGATCAGCTCGTCGAGATCTATCCAATGGGACTGAAAGCCCCAAATTTCATTAGGTACCTGTGGAGATATCGAGCTTTTTGTGAGCTGCTGTCAAGCTTGTTCTTCATTCTAGGGTTTCGAATTCTTTCTCCGATTTGAGGTAGGATCTAACAACCAAACTCTAATTAACTTACATGATGTAATCAGCATGTTGTTAGCTTTCATTTGACGAAGAAACCCCTAATTTGTATTGAGCATGTTGAGAGTATTTTGCATCGAAGTAAGAGCATGTCTAGAACATGATTCATATAGTGTTCCTTTAAGTCAGATCTTGATTTCGGGCTAATTTTGAGTCATGTAACCTGATCTTCATGTAGCATATCATACATGGTTGGATTCATAATCGAGTTAGCTTTCTTTTGACGCAAGAAGCCCCAAAATTCATTGCTTATGTTGAGAGAATTGCATGATTTAGTAGAAGTAGGTCAGGAACTAGGGTTTTCATGTATTTATCATGTATAAGTTGAGATTTAATTGATTTCTGTGAAAATTCATGTTTCTAAACTCATGTATCATGACCCTAGAATGTCTATTAGGATTCCTAGATCATGTGGTTTTGATTTCAACTCAATTGGACCTCATTTGGATGAGTTCATGTGTTTTCCGGAGGCAACTCACGTTGCTGTTCTTGCAGGGGTCGACCCCTGGGGTCGACCCATTTTCTGGGCAGCCCAGCAGGCCCGAGGGTCGACCCCAGGGGTCGACCCATCCACTAAATGAAGGGGTCGACCCATTCAGCTGCCAGACCCCATTTTTACAGGGGTCGACCCCAGGGGTCGACCCATGTACCAGAAGCCCGGTTTTCATCGTTTTGCGACCCATGGATCAATACGGATCATTAGGGGATCGACCCATTGAACTTAGACCAATTGAAAACTATACTTTTGAAGAACCAGTGACCTAATCATGAGCCTTATGATTTTCAAACTGCATTGGTTCCTATGTTCTATCACGATGTAAAAGCATGTCATTCATCATCTTAATTGTAATGTATACATTGGTTAAATAGAAACCCACATAATTAGTGGTTAATGGTGTAATTAAATCTCTGTTAATGTATTCTTTTTCCTTCCTGTACAAGCTTGTTCCTTTACCTTATCATCTTGAATCAGCTTTTGGCAATTGTCTTAATGCAAATGATAATGGATAATCTTTGACATATTAACTTGATAATTAGGATTAATATGCTGATTAGCTTGTTGGATAGCTGATGTACTACAGTAGCGCAGCATGATTAACTCTTATTGTGACTTGGTTTTCAATCTTCTTGATGATTGTGCTTACCTTGAAATTCTGAAATGAATCTCCTTCCTACTTGAAATTGTTATTGCTACATGGTTCAAACTTTGGAATTCTGGCCATAAATTGTGGAAGTCTAGATTCGTGGGATCTTTGATCCAAAGAAATCAATGCCTGGAAAATAATTAAGGGCTCGGCCTAGTCCTGGGAGGAGCGCCCGAACACTACGTGTACCCCCGGGGAGGTCATTGACTAGGTGTGGCATTTGGCACCAGTACTATGACATGGGTTAAATCTAGGACTGGCCACTACTCTCTACTACTCTCTACTACTTTTCACTTTTCACTCTTCACTGTTCTATACTCTACTTGTTGTTACTTACTTGCTGTTACTTGGACGTGGAAATGAAACTACACACGTGCTTGACATGACTCGAATTATCTTGATATGGCCAACTCTTTATCGTTATCTCTTGTAGTAAATTCTTGTCTTTGTTATTCCTCTTAAGTATTACCATTCTGTTCCTTTATATTTCGTGACCTTGCGAGATCTTTCAATTTTGTTTCATTATACCATCATTACTCTTTTATTGCATTATCCTTTGTAGCATGATATTTTGAAAATGTAATTAAACAGCTAATCACTTATACCTATCTGTTATTTCCTACTGAGCGTTAGCTCATAGTTGTTGTTCCCCCCCTTTCCAGGCTTTTCAGGTGACGCGCTTACCGATGGGGAAGGGCAGGAGTGATGTTTTGAGTGTATCAATTAGTTGTGGTTTAGAGTTGTTATCCCAATTGTATTGAGTTGATTTGAGGATTATGTACCAGTTATGTTTTGTTTAATGGTCAATAAGTTATTTCCATTTCTTAGCATTTGTATATATTTAGATTAGTTCTCTCTCTTTCCAGCTCGTTTCTAACTGTACGTCCCGATATTTCGCGTCGGGGCGTGACAGTTTAGTTGGTATCAGAGCCCTAGGTTTCATATTCCTAGGTTCCCTAAGTTTAGGTTTTCTTGCATTGCATCCCAATAATCGGTATATCAAAAGGTGTTGTCCGAACGTTAGGCTACGCCTATCGGGAAGGTCGCATACTTGCGCGAGTGGTCTTCGGACCAATTAGCTCCGCCAGGTACCGAGTTTTTGGTCGTGTTTAGGTGCATTAGACCTCTAACCTTGTTAAAGTCCAGAACCTGACCTGGTGAGATTGGGTAGAAACTTGGGTTAAGTTCGTTCCTTAATCATGTTATTATCTATTTTTTTTTGGACCTAAGTAATCTATTTCTCGTGTAGATGGCAGCCGATCGTGCTGAATGGAGGAACCTGCAGCGCACGGTTCAAGGCCTGACTCAGGCGTTACATCAGGTAGCTCAAGCTGGAGCAGCGGGTCATGGCACCGGTGACTTATACCGGAACTTTCGGGGAATGAACCCACCAAGATTTGCTGGTTCGACTAACCCCGATGAGGCCGAGCATTGGCTCCACGAAATGGGGAGAATTTTTGAAGTCATGCAATGCACCGACCAAGAGCGTGTCCTTCTTTCTACCTTCCAATTGGAGCGGGACGCGCGTACTTGGTGGGATTCCGTCAAGGCAACTCTAGGCGATCAACAAGTCACATGGGAAGAGTTCGAGGAATTCTTCAACGACAAATATTTTTTCGATCGTGTACAAGAGAAGAAGGCGGCGGAGTTCGCGGCTCTAAAGCAGCGAAGCTTATCGGTGGCCGAATATGAAGCACAGTTCTCTCGGCTTTCGCGCTATGCTACTCACCTTATCTCCACAGAAAAGATGAAAGCTAAGCGATTTCTCAACGGGTTGAAGCTTCATTACATCAATCAACTGGTGCCGATGGAGATCTCTACTTATTCTGAGATGGTGAGAAAGGCACAAGTTCTAGAAGATACCTTAGAAATGACGGAGAGGATCCGTGGGCAAGGCATGAAGAAGGAACAACCAACTCCTAGACCCGGATTTGGCACTAGCAAAAAGAGGCCCATGAGTGGGTCTAGTTCGTGGATCGGATCGGGAACGTGGAAAGGCAAGATGCCAAGAAATGAAGAGAAGAAACCCGGCCCTATTGTTCCATTCAAGGGCAAGTGCAAGTATTGTGATCGTCCAGGTCACAAGATGGAGGAATGCTGGCGCAAGCTAGGTGCGTGTTTACGATGTGGGAGTAGGGAACACCGTATCCCTGACTGCCCTCTTCTATCGGAACAAGCTACACCGGTAAAACCTCAAGTTATCAAGAAGCCGCAAGGAAGGCTCCAAGCTTTACATGCGGATGAAACTGGGATTTCTGATGATGGCGGACTCGTCGAAGGTACCCTTACTATAATCGACAAGCCCGCATTTGTTCTCTTTGATACTGGTGCAACGCATTCTTTTATTTCTCGGAAATTTGCGAAGTCGTTATCTGTCGAACCTATTATGATGAATTCTCCATTGGTTATATCAACTCCTATTGGTTCTGGAGCGGCTATTCAATATTACTATCCTTCTAGTAAGGTTATTATTTATGAACGGAACTTTCCAGCCGACTTAGTTTGCATGGATATGAGGGATTATGATGTAATCCTTGGAGCAGATTGGTTGGCCAAGTACGAGGCCAGTGTTCACTGCAGTTCTAGCTCAGTGACTTTTACTAGACATTATGGTTTATCTTTTACGGGGATCAAGCACCATAACCCCGTATCGCTCATCTCTTCTCTTCGAGCCGACAAGCTGATGAGGCGAGGTTGCGAGGCTTTTCTAGCCTTTGTCCATGCTACACCGGAACAGCGAGTTGAGATAAAGGACACTCCTATTGTCCGAGAATTCTCCGAAGTCTTTCTGGAGGAACTACCAGGACTTCCACCTGAGCGGGAAGTTATCTTCTCCATTGATATTGTTCCTGGCGCGTCCCCTATTTCTAGAGCTCCTTACCGTATGTCCCCTGCGGAGCTAAGGGAATTAAAGCAACAGCTGATGGAATTGCTCGAGAAGGGCTTTATTCGTCCGAGTACTTCACCTTGGGGAGCTCCTGTATTATTCGTCAGGAAAAAGGATGGTTCGATGAGATTATGCATCGATTATCGGCAACTGAACCAGCTAACTATCAAGAATAAATACCCATTGCCGAGGATTGACAAATTATTCGACAAGATAGCGGGAGCACATTATTTCTCTAAGATCGATCTTCGATCTGGATATCATCAGCTGAGGATTAAGGAAGATGATATTTATAAAACGGCTTTCCGCAGCAGGTATGGTCATTTTGAGTTTGTCGTTATGCCTTTTGGTCTAACGAATGCACCAGCAGCTTTCATGCAGTTAATGAATAATGCATTCCGGCCTTATCTTGATCAATGGGTCGTGGTATTCATTGACGACATACTAATTTATTCCAAGACTGAAGAAGAGTATGTCGAACATTTGAGAATGGCATTGCAGATATTGAAAGATCATCAACTATATGCCAAATTCAGTAAATGTGATTTCTGGCTGCAAGAAGTGTCCTTCTTAGGACATATCATCACCAAAGAAGGTATTTCAGTCGATCCTTCGAAAGTGGAGGCAGTAAGGAACTGGGATCAGCCTACTATAGTGACCAAAGTGAGAAGCTTCCTAGGCCTGGCAGGCTATTATCGGAGATTTATTCAAGACTTCTCCAAGATTGCGGTACCTCTCACTCGATTGACCCGCAAAGACAACAAGTTTGAATGGTCCGAGGAATGTCAGCAGAGTTTCCAAACATTGAAGGATTGTCTCACTACTGCACCCGTATTGGCTTTACCTTCTGGCGACGGTGGTTTCGTGGTCTATACCGATGCTTCTGGTATTGGCTTAGGCTGTGTACTCATGCAACATGGTAAGGTGATTGCTTATTCTTCTAGGCAGCTGAAGAAGCACGAAGAGAACTACCCCGTTCATGACTTGGAACTTGCAGCAGTTGTTTTCGCCTTAAAAATTTGGAGGCATTACTTGTATGGAGAAACATTCACAGTATTTTCAGATCATAAGAGTTTGAAGTATTTATTTTCTCAGAAAGAACTTAACATGAGGCAGAGAAGATGGTTGGAGTACTTGAAGGACTTCGACTTCTCGATTGAATATCATCCCGGTAAAGGCAATGTGGTGGCAGATGCATTAAGCCGGAAGCCTGTGGCTAAATTATCAAGTCTCATGTTACAAGAGTGGAGGCTATTAGAACAGTTAGCTAGCCTGGATCTAAATATTGATAATGATCGGGTTATAATTGCACAGATTCGACTTAAGCCCGAATTATGGATGGAGATCAAATCCTTGCAAGATAATGATCCCGAGCTGGTTGAGATCAAGGGAAGTTTGAGCAGCAGACCCGACTTCATGGTGGCTGACGATGGAAGATTGTTATTCCAGGGTAGAACTTGTGTACCTGATGAAGCTGAGTTAAAGAACAAGATTCTGGAGGAAGCACATAGATCCAAATACACTATTCATCCTGGAGGCACTAAAATGTTCAAGGATTTGAAAAGATCCTTTTGGTGGCCAAATATGAAAAGGAAAATTGCAGATTTCGTGAGTAGATGTCTGGTTTGTCAACAAGTTAAGGCTGAACATTTCAGACCGACAGGAAAGTTGAAACCGCTCGACATACCCCAGTGGAAGTGGGAAAGCATTGGCATGGATTTCATTATGGGTCTACCTAAGACTCGTGGTGGATTTGATGCGATATGGGTGATCGTCGATCGCTTGACAAAATCGGCTCATTTCTTACCCATTAAGTCCAAGTGGACAGTTGATGTATTGGCTGCTTTATATTTGAAGGAAGTGGTAAGGCTCCATGGTATACCTGTCAGCATTGTGTCTGACAGAGACTCGAGATTTACTTCACATTTCTGGAAGGGACTGCAAGAGTCTCTGGGTACTCGTCTGAATTTTAGTACTGCTTTTCATCCACAGACAGATGGACAGACTGAAAGAACCAATCAGATAGTGGAAGATATGCTGCGAGCTTACATGATTGATTTCGGTGGTAATTAGAGTGAGCATTTGGCATTAATTGAATTCGCCTACAACAACAGTTACCAATCCAGCATACAAATGGCTCCATTTGAAGTTTTGTATGGAAGAAGCTGCCGTTCCCCGTTGTGTTGGGACGAGGTGGGCGAGAAGTAATGGCTTGGACCGGATCTTGTTTCAGAATCATCACAGAACATCCGTATTATCCGAGACCGGTTACAAGTGACTCAGTCAAGACAGAAGAGTTATGCCGACACAAGGAGAAGAGCATTAGAATTTCAAGTTGGCGAGCATGTGTTTCTGAAAGTCTCTCCTTCGAGAGGGATTCGAAGATTTGGCATTCATGGCAAGCTGAGTCCGAGGTATATTGGTCCATTCGAGATCCTAGATAGAGTGGAAGAAGTTGCTTACAGACTGGCATTACCGTCTCAGTTATCTGGCGTACACAATATTTTCCATGTGTCTATGTTACGGAAATATGTGTACGATCCCACTCACATCATTCAACATGTGGATTTTGAGTTAAAGGAAGATTAGACTTATGAAGAAAGACCTATCAAGATTCTAGACCGGAAACAACAGCAACTCCGGAATCGGTCTATACCGATGGTCAAGATTCAGTGGAGTCGGCGTGGAACCGAAGAAGCTACTTGGGAATCGGAAGATACTATGCGGAAGCGGTATCCCGACCTATTCTAGGTGATCTATCTTTTCCCTACTTTCCGTATATAGTGCAGTGAATTTGGAGGACCAAATTCTTTAAGTAGGGGAGGGTGTAATACCCCGATTATTTATTAAGTTTTATTGAGCTTTTATTAATTAAAAATTGAATTAAAATGAATTAATGTTTGAATTTCGAAATATTAATATTTAATTCATTAGAAAATAGAATCTATAAAATTCGACTACCTTAGAAAAATCTGTAAAAATAGTAATTGGGTAAAAGATCATTTTTATAGCAATTTTGTCTTCTGGACTTGACCCAAATTAATTGCATAACCTTGTCTAATTAGAGGATTAATCCTGAATTTGCCTTCCACCTACCCTTTACCTAATCGTAACTTAAAACGTGAAATTCGACCTTATTACTCAACCAAATGATCTGAAATAAAGGGCAAATGGAAGGCCACGAGGTAAGGAACATTTACCCTCAATCAATTTGAGGTAAACCTAGCCCTAAAACGTGCTGTCGACATAGATTAGGTCGAGTCAAGGATTTCGGCGCCGTTTCTAAACACGAAACTTGTAGCGCCCAATACTCCCAACTCCGAAGGCTCCAGAAGCCCCATGACCTATAGAAATGTAGCTCTTCGACTCTAGTTTCATTTGGTAGCTGGGTCAGCCGACGAGGAGTCCAGATCTGGGAGCATTTGTCGTTTTGGTGGAGGGTGTTGGTAGTTCGTCGTTCTTCATCTCCAGCCCTTTAATCCGTCGATTAAGGTAGGTACCCTTAACCAATTGAGACTTATAAATATAGTATCTTGATCAGCTCGTCGAGATCTATCCAATGGGACTGAAAGCCCAAAATTTCATTAGGTATCCGTGGAGATATCGAGCTTTTTGTGAGCTGCTGTCAAGCTTATTCTTCATTCTAGGGTTTCGAATTCTTTCTCCGATTTGAGGTAGGATCTAACAACCAAACTCTAATTAACTTACATGATGTAATCATCATGTTGTTAGCTTTCATTTGACGAAGAAACCCCTAATTTGTATTGAGCATGTTGAGAGTATTTTGCATCGAAGTAAGAGCATGTCTAGAACATGATTCATATAGTGTTCCTTTAAGTCAGATCTTGATTTCGGGCTAATTTTGAGTCATGTAACCTGATCTTCATGTAGCATATCATACATGGTTGGATTCATAATCGAGTTAGCTTTCTTTTGACGTAAGAAGCCCCAAAATTCATTGCTTATGTTGAGAGAATTGCATGATTTAGTAGAAGTAGGTCAGGAACTAGGGTTTTCATGTATTTATCATGTATAAGTTGAGATTTAATTGATTTCTGTGAAAATTCATGTTTCTAAACTCATGTATCATGACCCTAGAATGTCTATGAGGATTCTTAGATCATGTGGTTTTGATTTCAACTCAATTGGACCTCATTTGGATGAGTTCATGTGTTTTCTGGAGGCAACTCACGTTGCTGTTCTTGCAGGGGTCGACCCCTGGGGTCGACCCATTTTCTAGGCAGCCCAGCAGGCCTGAGGGTCGACCCCAGGGGTCGACCCATCCACTCCCTGCAAGGGGGTCGACCCCAGGGGTCGACCCATGCGCAGGAATGAAGGGGTCGACCCCAGGGGTTGACCCATCCTTCAGAATTTGCTGGGGTCGACCCCAGGGGTCGACCCATCAGCTGCCAGACCCCATTTTTACAGGGGTCGACCCATGTACCAGAAGCCCGGTTTTCATCGTTTTGCGACCCGTGGATCGATCCGGATCATTAGGGGATCGACCCATTGAACTTAGACCAATTGAGAACTATACTTTTGAAGAACCAGTGACCTAATCATGAGCCTTATGATTTTCAAACTGCATTGGTTCCTATGTTCTATCACGATGTAAAAGCATGTCATTCATCATCTTAATTGCAATGTATACATTGGTTAAATAGAAACCCACATAATTAGTGGTTAATGGTGTAATTAAATCTCTGTTAATGCATTCTTTTTCCTTCCTGTACAAGCTTGTTCCTTTACCTTATCATCTTGAATCAGCTTTTGGCAATTATCTTAATGCAAATGATAATGGATAATCTTTGACATATTAACTTGATAATTTGGATTAATATGTTGATTAGCTTGTTGGATAGCTGCTGTACTACAGTAGCGCAGCATGATTAACTCTTATTGTGACTTGGTTTTCAATCTTCTTGATGATTGTGCTTACCTTGAAATTCTGAAAAGAATCTCCTTCCTACTTGAAATTGTTATTGCTACATGGTTCAAACCTTAGAATTTTGGCCATAAATTGTGGAAGTCTAGATTCGTGGGATCTTTGATCCAAAGAAATCAATGCCTGGCAAACAATTAAGGGCTCGGTCTAGTCCTGGGAGGAGCGCCCAAACACTACGTGTACCTCCGGGGAGGTGATTGACTAGGTGTGGCATTTGGCACCAGTACTATGACATGGGTTAAATCTAGGACTGGCCACTACTCTCTACTACTCTCTACTACTTTTCACTTTCCACTCTTCACTGTTCTATACTCTACTTGTTGTTACTTACTTGCTGTTACTTGGACGTGGAAATGAAACTACACACGTGCTTGACATGACTCGAATTATCTTGATATGGCCAACTCTTTATCGTTATCTCTTGTAGTAAATTCTTGTCTTTGTTATTCCTCTTAAGTATTACCATTCTGTTCCTTTATATTTCGTGACCTTGCGAGATCTTTCAATTTTGTTTCATTATACCATCATTACTCTTTTATTGCATTATCCTTTGTAGCATGATATTTTAAAAATGTAATTAAACTGCTAATCACTTATACCTATCTGTTATTTCCTACTGAGCGTTAGCTCATAGTTGTTGTTCCCCCCTTTCCAGGCTTTTCAGGTGACGCGCTTACCGATGGGGAAGGGCAGGAGTGATGTTTTGAGTGTATCAGTTAGTTGTGGTTTAGAGTTGTTATCCCAGTTGTATTGAGTTGATTTGAGGATTATGTACCAGTTATGTTTTGTTTAATGGTCAATAAGTTTTTTCCATTTCTTAGCATTTGTATATATTTAGATTAGTTCTCTCTCTTTTCAGCTCGTTTCTAACTGTACGTCCCGATATTCCGCGTCGGGGCGTGACAACTTGTCCCACATCTCCTTTGCTGAACTAGACATGGATACACGAGAGAACTCATTAGGATGTATAGCACACTGCATAATGTTCGTAGCATTGAAATTTATAGTATATTTCTTAATTTCCTCGGGTGTCCATTTTTCTTCATCCTCCCCGAGTTTGTAAGGACCCTTGTCCACAACTCTCAAGATCTCATACTCCTGAGCTCTTAGGAAAACATGCATCCTATTTTTCCAATGGGAATAATTTGAGCCATCGAAGTAAGGAGGACGATGAATGGAGTGACCCTCTGGCATCATAACCTTGTTTGCCATTGATCTGGATCATACTCTAGATCGTTAGATCTGAAAGAAATAGAGCTTTAGCACTGATATCAATTGAAGTCCCGCGATCAATGACACCCAAGAGGGGGGGGGGGTGAATTAGGTGATGACAGATTTTAACAACTTTTAACAAATATAAGAGATGTATAAAGAGCAAACAACAAACCAGAATAGATCTGATGAAATACAAAATGAATCTGGCTAAATCAACCCCTATAACAGTTCTTTGGTACCAGGCGGAGTCCGAGAATCAGAAGATTTCCTCACAGAAGGTGTTTTCCTCCCGATAGGACTGACCGTGTCGATCAGAAACTACCTTTTGATATACCAAAGATCTCCCATAAAAAGGTTAATAAAGCTAGATCTAAACAAAGGAACTATGTGATAATGCATTAAGCAAATGAGCTAGAGCAGAATGGAGGTAGGAGATAAGGAGCAAACCACATAGAACACCACGATTTTTAGGTGGTTCGGATGCAACAACTTCAACCTACGTCCACCCCTCACCAACTGTGAGGATTCACACACTATCTTGTAGAAAGTTACAAGATCAAGACACACACACACACACACACACACACACTCGTGTGAGTTCAGAACTCCCACGAAGGTGCACAAGCACCGAGACACAAAGAGAGGTGAAGAACAAAAAGATCACTGACACACACACACACGGATCTGCGTAGATCCACACACACACAGGTGTTTCAATATTACAAGAACACAAAAATTAAAGCCCAGCAAGATTAGAATAGAAGACACAAAAGAAAACTTCAGATTCAAGCTCCCCCTTAGTTGATGAAGAAGGTTATGGATGCAGCTTGATCTCCTCTTGGCTCGGGGTTGATCTACTCCAGATGTTGCTTGAAGATGGATGAAGATGGATGAAGATGTTCCTTCTTGGAGCACTGTTCACGGCTACGGTACCAGCTTTTGAATCTCCCCTTGATAGCCTCCCTTGGCCTCCTTTGATTGATTAGGGTTACAAGCCTCAATGAGATGTTTTTATAACTCTTGAATGGTCAAGAGACAAGCCAGGGACCAGATCCACAAATCATGGGAAGATTGGTGGCTTTGGGTTTAAACAAATCTATGAAGAGAGACTTCCCACGTTGAGACCAAAAAGTCAACAATAGAGGCTTTTCAAGGCTGGCGGTCGACCTGTGCATAGGGGCGATCGACCGGAATTTTTATAGGAATTGCCCATTTGTTGCTGGGAAAATCGGTCGACCGCTAGAAGTTGGCGGTCGACTGCTGGCTGGGTTTTCTGCAAAAAATAAAAGGTCAGCCAATGCAATATAATATAAGAACGAAACAATTTATGGCTACCTTGTTCCAATCAAGGTGAGTGGGTTTAAGCTTAGCCTGAGTGATTCAGAAACCAAAACAAGGATTTATTCATTTGGACGGGTTTAAACAATTAAGCTTATTACATGGTGAAGTAGGCTTTGAAAGCATGTTAAATTCGAACTTGATAGTTGAAACATGACACGTGATAAAACATATAACCCTGGGTTTGTTATCATCAAAATCACTTAGATATACTCAACACACCTTTGTCGATTTTTATCTTTTAACCTGATGTAATAAAATTATGATATTTCATGGTTTGAGTCCTTAGATTTTTCTCTTATTTATCATATATTTTATTTTACAAAACTCTCTTTAAATAAAAAATGTCACTATT
This sequence comes from Amorphophallus konjac, assembly GCA_022559845.1. Taxonomy (NCBI): domain Eukaryota; kingdom Viridiplantae; phylum Streptophyta; class Magnoliopsida; order Alismatales; family Araceae; genus Amorphophallus; species Amorphophallus konjac. The sequence continues at coordinate 318,160,689 of CM040124.1, forward strand.
CATCGGTTAAACTCCGCGTGACTTTAAATATTTTTTTCTTTTAAACCAGATAAAATTAAATTATAATATTTTATGGTTAAATATATTAGAGTTTTCTATTAATTATCATATAATTAGTTTTACTAAATTTCTGTTAAATAAAAAGTAACACTATTCATATAATTATATTCTATATCCCCTTTAAATACTTTTATCTTTTTAACCAGATAAAATAAAATTATGATTTTTAATGGTTAAAATCCTTAGATTTGCCTCTTATTTATCACATATTTTAATTCACTAAATTCTTATTAAATAAAAAGTGACACTATTCACTCTTCGATAATATGTTAAAGAAATAACGTCAATTGCTTTGACGTTATTTCCCTGTGAAATAAATAAAATAAAGAATTAGCGTCATTATGAATTGACGCTATTTTAATAATTTACATCTCTCTAAAGAGACACATATTCTTAGAAATAATTAATTTTAAAAATGTAAGTAATTGACCTTTAAGCGGTAGACGCCAATTTTAATTAACGTCCACTGCTCAGACGCCGTTTCTCGACTGTTTCAAATCACGTTTCCTTGATCCCACACCGTTGGATCTTGACACCGTCATCTCACGACCGAGGTGAGGTCCCTGTTTTGTTTTATCACTCACATTCAACTCTCGGTGAGGTTAGCACCCTCAGTCGGATACTCCTTCCGCCGGACCGGTGCTTTCTTCATCAAGACCTTTGTAAGCCTTCGCGAAGCCTTGGATTCCCTCAAGGTCGTCAAGTTGGTTGTAACCTAAAAATCCTAGAAACCGTGTTTTGTCATGTCCCTCTGAAGAAACATGACGCCCCGGCCATCACGGATCGCCCCGATGGGTCACCGTGAGAAGTCAAATTTTTGTCTGTAATTGGCGACCTGATAATCGATGCCAATTAGAATTAGCATCTATGACACTAACGTCATTTTAGTTCGTGCCTACTGTTCATGATAATTAGCTTCCATATGGTAGACGCTATTTCTTGAATTCGCAACGACTGTATAGACGCCATTTAACCCAGTTTCATGAATATTCTGATCTTCATGAGAGATTTATCGCTATATTGTCCCTACTCAATGTTCAATCCTTGAACTCCAGATCTTCATGATTATCACCCGTATTAGCTATGACACGTTATTCCTTTCAAAAAATTCCTTGTCAATATTTCGAGAACATATAATGATGGGAATCAACACCGAGCACGAACTTTTTAGTTTACATTTGTGTCATTTTATTTACATTTATATCCTTGAAAAAATATTTTTGCAATTGTAAGGCTTTATAAGCCAAAATGTGAGTCTTTAGATTTTAATGGGTTTATGTGCAAAAGGCCAGTAGGTCCAGCTGGGCCCCCCTTCTTCCCCATTGATCCACCTAAGCCTTAGGACCCATGGGGGGCTGGTGAAATGCCCAAGGTGGGCTTCTAGAAGGCTTGACAATTCAAGGGGACAACGTGTTAAAAAAGTCCAATTTGGAAGCCTTGGAGACAAGGGGGCGCCCCCTTCCACTAAGCATAATTTAATTTAATTTTTTTGACCACATGGGGATTAATGTGTTATCCCATGTATACCCCTCCCCTAACCTAGATCTGAGGATAGTTAGGGTCATTTTGTATTTCATATAAATAGCTTGTATTTCCCATTTTAGAAGAATTAATGAAGAAAATTTGTTGGAAATTATCCAAGAGGCCTAAGGGCGCCCCTTGTCTCTCCCCCTCTCCCCCTTGCGGATAGATTTCTGCCATTCTTCTGAGGTGTGAGGCCTCCCTTCCAACCCCCTTCTTGAGTGTGAAGCTCAGCGCCGCCGCCGCCGCCACCATCGAGCCGCCATCGCGCCGCCACCGCCATCACCGGAGTTATGTCCAAATCAGGACAGAACCTCAAAGCCGTAATTTTATCTTTTTCTCCTGTTCTCTAATCAAGCCCAAACTTTGAGGGTTTATTCTCTCTGTCAGCCCTAATCTCCAATTCAAATTTTGTGTCATTTGGCCTTCGTTTGATATTTTTCCCGTATTTATGTTCTTCCCCTCAGTAATCTACCAGTTTGCAGATCTGCGGGACAATGTCCCCTTTTCATAATTTTCCCACCTCTTTGTCAATTTTCAGAAAATCCATAAAAATTCTCAAGTGTTCATAACATCCACCCCTTCCACCCATAATTTTCCCAAAACCCATAAAATTCCCTTACCCTCCAGTCAAAATTCATTTTCAGGCAGATCCCTTTCTACCCTGACAGTCTGTAACCAGATCTACAGAAAAACACAGAGTTTGCAGAGCTTCCCATTTCTAATCCCTTCTTTGGATCGACCAGAAAACAATATATGTTGTATATCTATGAGTTCTCTTTCCAACGGCACCAACAACGCCTCGATCCACCTCCGGATCTGAGCACAAAAATTCCGGTCGTGGAGGCGCGCAAATCTATTACGTGAACAGATCAGCAGAGGCAACAACAAAATAAATCCTACAAACATATCAAAGCTCAACTTCAGGAACCACCACTTCAGGGAGTCGACCAGGGACGTCCCGCCATCGTCCCAGTCAAGCGCCGCCTTAAGAAGACTCAAGGAGGACGGTGTCCCTTTGAAGGCCATTACTTGCTATCCTGTAACTCAGAACCGAGTCGGCGCAGCACCGAGTCGGCGTAGTACCGAGTCGGACTAGCAGCCCGATTTCACCCCGAGAGCCCTTCCGGCTTGCTGCCCGTCAACCCAGGATCGGTCCTCCTGGGCCCCACTTGTAGCCCTTTACCTCCCTACGTGGAGTGGGCAAGAAATCAATGCTGTAATTAGTGAATAATTATTTTTACCGAGAGTTACCGTACTTGGCCGGGGTCGTCTTCCCCACGTCCGGAGCGTGGAGGTACACTCACCACCCTCCTCGTAGGCACTTTACTTATCTCGTATATGTTTGTATGCCGCTGCTAGTGATAGGATATTAGCTCGCTTTACTTTCATCACCACTGCGAGAGAGAGTGAGACCTGTCCCGTGACCCGATCTGGGCCCGAGAGAGAGCCGACCACCCTAGCTCACTGTCGGTTCCTCAACCGCGCACGTCCAACGCTTCCCTCGCTAGGGACGATCGCAAGTTTGCCTGGAGTCCAAGGATTGCATATCAATTGGCGTCGAGTCACGTCCCATCCCACATCAAATTGGTATCAGAGCCATGTTGAGTCTAGGGTAATATTTGCTTAAAAACATAAAAAAAGTGTCTAAGTCTAGGTGTCGCATTTGGATTCCTTTATTCGGTATATCAAAAGGTGTTATCCGAACGTTAGGTTACACCTATCGGGAAGGTCGCACATTTGCGAGAGAGGATCTTCGGATCCCGTAACTCCGCCAAGTATCGTATATTGGTTGAGTCTAGGTGTGTAGTCGAGTCGGTATTCCAACTTGCATTGTCATTTAGAGTTGTGTCTAGTGCCTTGTCCAACTGTCGGCATGGCCATCATATAGCTCCCCGTGTCCCATGGATTACCAAACGCCCGCATCTTATGTATGGTGGCGATATGCCCAAAGATGGGAAAACCAACCCCACCACTCCCGTAGGCCCGCAACCTGGGACTTCTATGGCTCCAAGGTCCCGAGCAACTACCTAGAGTGGGAAGCCGCTATGGACACATATTTTGAGTGTTACATTATGTCCGATGCCATGCAAGTCGACCTTGCCTCAAGGTGACTTTTCTACGAAGCCGCCGAGACAGGGAGGGACATAGAATATTTGAGAAAAATTAGGAGGCAAAGGCCTATAGAGTCGTGGCAAGAGATGAAGGGCGAACTTAGGAAGGTCTACCTACCTAGCCCAGTCACCTCCAACCGACCCCACCCAATCTCTTCCAACCAAGTGGGTCATAGTCGGAGGTAAAGAGCCCTACATGTAGACGAGCCTAAGCCTAATCCTAGGCCAGGTGATTATGGGCGAGTCCATCCAATACCCCTACTCCAAACCCGACCATTGCCGAACTTTTCAAAACTATTTCGGATCGGTTGGATAGGATGTGTACTCAAATTGATGGATTCCTGCTCGAGCCCCTCAGCTCGGTGCCACCCCAAGGACCACTTCCCCTCAAGGAGGACATGCCTTCCCCACCCATGAGTGCTCCTTTGCCACCCATTTCCGATCCTCATCCGGAGCTAACTCATTTGGAGCCACCTCAGCCCGAGCCACCCGTGTTTCTAATGGGAATGCTTTTCATCGCCGAGCCACTACTTAGTTGACTCAAGATAGGCTTGGTCCATAGAGCATCATGCTATCCATCCATGAACCCCACACTACCTTTAGTGCCAATCAACTCATTTCACACCACTTTCCGGTCTAGTCACTATGTGGATACATTGGATGACCTTCTTAAAGGATTAGATCAGCAGTTAACATTGACACACTTGTTGGCCCGAGGCTTCGACCGACCCACAGGTCGTAGCTTCACCCATCTTGCTTTGGGGTCCATTACCTCCGTGTACACCGTGGGTCATGTCACCACGGAGGTTCTTCTACTCCTCCCCTTGCCGGCCGAGCCTGATTTCATTCCTTTTATCCCGAGGGAGGAACCATATTTTCTTTATGAGACCACCATCCCACCTACCACAATGCATGAGGGTGATCATTTACACCTTCCAGAATTTCACACTTGGGACCGTGTCATGTGAGAACCCGTCTCACGGGGTCATAGTTTCTTTGATCCCTTCGATCCCTTCCCTAGGGAACCATATGACCCACCATATCTACTCCCCTTCTTCGAGGGAGTCCACCATCACACCCCTTCCCCACGGGCCGATCCATATACACCCATCAAGCCCGTTCATTGGCAAGGTGATGATTTTGGTTCTCCTAGCCCGCCCGCATCCAAATCCAATGTGCATGACTGGTGCATCGTAGGATGTCTAGGAGTCCCCCATTCCGTCAACCATCGATTGCATCTAGTATATGCATGGCACACATTCGGATGTCCTGGTCCACCATTGCATGTGCATAGGTCGGACTAACAATAGGTTTGTTTAGGGTCATGTGTGAGTCCGTGTTTTTCTTTCTTGTCGAGTGCATAGTGAGTCTGCATGCATCAAGTCGAGTCGGTCTTTGTACGCTCGTAATGATTAGTCCCTTTTGAGTGCGAGGCAAGTCGGATCTATTGCGTACGTTGTAAACCTGCCGGCATTTGGGAACGGCTCTATCTCAACATATCGGATCTAGTCACACAAAGGGACCTAGCAGTGATTCTTAGTGAGTCTTCGAGCCGCCTCCTCCCCTTTGAGAGTGATCCCACCCCGGAGTGTCCACCTCTAGCCTCATTCCCACAACAACGTGAGCATATCGAATCTATACGGGATGAGCAAGTGTCGAATACTTGGAGTGGTGCGTACTCCGTGCTTCTTGGTCGATGACGGATCCGCTAGAGCTACTGGAGCAGCCGCACCCCTTACTCGAAGGGGTCGAGTTCTTCTCATCGAGGGAGAATTGATGGGAATCAACACCGAGCACTAACTTTTTAGTTTACATTTGTGTCCTTTTATTTACATTTATATCCTTGGAAAAATATGTTTACAATTGTAAGGCTTTATAAGCCAAAATGTGAGTCTTTAGGTTTTAGTGGGTTTATGTGCAAAAGTCCAGTAGGTCCAGCTGCCCCACCCCTTCTTCCCCATTGGTCCAACTAAGCCTTAGGGCCCATGTGGGACTGGTCAAATGTGCAAGGTGGGATTCTAGAATGCTTGACAATTCAAGGAGACAAGGTGTTAAAAAAGTCCAATTTGGAAGCCTTGGAGTCAAGGGGGCGCCCCCTTCCACTAAGCATATTTTAATTTAGTTTTTTTGACCACATGGGAATTAATGTATTATCCCTTGTATAGTCCTCCCCTAACCTAGATCTGAGGATAGTTAGGGTCATTTTGTATTTCATATAAATAGCTTGTATTTCCCATTTTAGAAGAATTAATGAAGAAAATTTGTTAGAAATTATCCAAGAGGCCTAAGGGTGCCCCTTGTCTCTCTCCCCTCTCCCCCTTGCATATGGATTTCTGCTCTTCTTCTGAGGTGTGAGGCCTCCCTTCCAACCCCCTTCCTGAGTGTGAAGCTCAGCGTCGTTGCCGCCGCCACCATCGAGCCGCCATCGCGCCGCCACCGCCATCGTCGGAGTTTTGTCCAAATCAGGATAGAACCTCAAAGACGTAATTTTATCTTTTACTTCTGTTGTCTGATCAAGCCCAAATTTTTAGGGTTTGTTCTTCCTGTCACCCTTAATCTCCAGTTCAAATTTCGTGTCATTTGGCATTCATTTGATATTTTTCCCGTATTTTTGTTCTTCCCCTCAGTAATTTGTCAGTTTGTAGATCGAGAAAATCCATAAACATTTCCAAGAGTTCTTAACATCCACCCCTTCCACCCATAATTTTCCCAGCACCCATAAAATTCCCTTACCCTCTGGTCAAAATTCATTTTCAGGCAGATCCCTTTCTATCCTAACAGTCTGTAACCAAATCCACAGAAAAACAAAGAGTTTGCATAGCTTCCCATTTCTAATTCCTTCTCTGGATTGATCAGAAAAACATATATGTTGTAGATCTATGAGTTCTCTTTCCAACGGCACCAACCACGCCTCGATCCGCCTCCGGATCTGAGCACAAAAATTCCGGTCGTGGAGGTGTGCAAATCTGTTCCATGAATAGATCAGCAGAAAAATAAATCATGTAAAAATATCAAAGCTCAATTTCAGGAACCGTCACTTCAGGGAGTCGACCAAGGACGTCCCGCCATCGTCCCAGCCAAGCGTCGCCTTCAGAAGACTCAAGGAGGACAACATCTCTTTGGAGGCCATTACTTGCTGTCCTGCAACTCCAAACCGAGTCGGCGTAGCACCGAGTCGGCGCAGTACTGAGTCGGACAAGCAGCCCGATTTCAGCCCGAGAGCCCTTCCGGCTTGCTGCCCATCAACTCAGGATCTGTCCTCTCGAGCCCCACTTGTAACCCTTTACCTCCCTGCGTGGAGTGGGCAAGAAATCACTGCTGTAATTAGTGAATAATTATTTTTACCAGGAGTTACCATACTTGGCCGGGGTCGTCTTCCCCACACTCGAATGGTGGAGGTACCCTCGCCGCCCTCCTCGTAGGCACTTTACTTATCTCGTATATGTTTGTATGCCGCTGCTAGTGATAGGATATTAGCTCGGTTTACTTTCATCACCGCTGCGAGAGAGAGCGAGACTAGTCCCGTGACCCGATCTGGGCACGAGAGAGAGCCGACCACCCTAGCTCACTGCCGATTCTTCAACCGCGCACGTCTCACGCTTCCCTCGCTAGGGACGATCACAAGTTTGCATAGAGTCCAATGATTGCATATCAATTGGCGTCGAGTCGCGTCCCATCCCGCATCATATAACCCTTTGACTTTATGTTGGCCATAAATGTAAGATTCTAAAATATTAAGGGGTGTGGGTCTACGACAACCAATGCCAGGTAGGACGGAAGTCTATTCTGTAAACCATGAGAATTCTTAGTGTGGCATTGCACCAAAGTCTGTAAATCTATAAATTTCTGTTATATCTGTTATCTACAATTTCTGTTATATCTGTTTTCTGTTATATCTGTTCATTCTGATAATTTAGATATTCTGATAGACTGATTATTTCTACTTATAATTATTGAAATTCTAATATATTTTGGTCAAACTCTAAAGTTATTCTCATCTGGAACATCTGTCCTTTTTTTATACTGATATCTATTTTTGGTTCTGCATGGGAATTATTTTCCTTTCCTCTTGAAATTATATCTGCCTTGGCTTTGATGTTCAATAATGATCATCCTTTCTACTAGATTGATTATCATGATTTTAAAGTTATATCATTCATGCATTGCATATTCATGAAAATGATTAACTGGCTAATCACTTATATCCTACTTGATGATAGATGTAATTCCTATTGAGCTTTTCGCTCATCCAGTCTATTTTAACATTTTTCAGGTAATAATGCCAAAGACCATCAATCAGACCGGAAAGGGCAAGAGTGATGAGTGCTCTGGAGAATCGAGTCGGTGTCTTTTATTTTCTTGAGTCTTGTCATGTTCTTTGAGTCTTTATCCTTTCATTAAGTGTAATATTGAGTCTTTTTCTTAATGTAAGTTGAGCCAGAGATGTAATATTCACATTTCGATATTAATAAGAGTTATATTTTTGTTAATATTGTATGGCCTTGTGTTTATGTCTTATGGTTGCTCTGATTATTCATGACTGTTCGCTGCTACGTTCCGAGTAGTTTCCGCTGCTATCGGTTCTGGATGTGACATAAGTGATATCAGAGCCTAGGTTTATTAAACCTTAGGTCATGACTATAGGTTGCCATAAGTTATAGGTTCGATCCTATTATTACTCGGTGAGATGGGTAAAACCGTGGGTTAAGTGCTAAAAATCAGCTTATAAGAAAAAAAAATGGCTCAACAATTTTCATGAGCTAGACTAATTTGCCTAATCTTGCATGAGTTGTCTGGTAGGGTTAGATAGCTAGTAATGGCGGCCGAGCGAGCGCAATGGAGGGAGATGCAAAGGACGGTTCAGGGTTTAACTCAGGCTCTTCAGTTGATAGCCCTGGGTGGAGCAAATCGTGGAGCTGGAGAGCTGCATAATGAGTTCCGGAGCCTCAACCCCCCTAGATTTAGTGGAACCCCTGATCCTGATGTGGCAGAAGATTGGACTAAGAAGATGGAGAAAATTTTCCGAGTAATTGTGGAACGTGGATTTTATCTTATTTCATTATATTATTTATTTATATTTTATTTTTTATTTGGATTTTTGATTTATTGATTTATTAGGCGTACCAGTCACGTGTGTGACGATTTTATTGTGCGCTCGATCTGACTTGGTCAGTCGATTGTGAAGTCCGAGTCGGGACCAGAAGTCCGTCATACCATAAAGGCTATGACGTTAATTACGCCCTTCCAAGGAAGGACAACCCTTGATTAAACGCCAAAATAGGAGGCCTCGAGAGGCAATAATAAAAAGGATATTCTTTTTATGTGCGCAGTTTGAATTTCATACCAGAGCCAGGAAGGCGGGCAAGATAATAACATCGATTGTAGAAACAAACGATATCGCTGAATCGACGGCTCGAAAAACAATCAGACTCAGGGGAAAGGTAAAACAGAGGATATCGATCGCGGACAGGATGAGCCGCGATCATGACGGAGGTTTAAAGCATCGGTTAACATTTCGGCGGCACTTCCCCATGGTCTGGATCATGCCCAGAGGGAAATAGGCTATCACCCACGGAGTGCCAGGGTGAAAGCCGAAAGAAAGAGAGAGGTCGGGCCTCTCCACGTTACGCACGTATGCCCTAAGGCAATGTTTGATTCTTCCCTCACAGGAGCTGATGGCACTCATGCATTGGCATGGCTCACCGGAGCTAAGAGGGAGGCGCGTCGTTGTGACTTCGACACGAATCGATGGAACATAAGGGAGTCTACCTCCCTTTAACTTTATCCTCGGGACACATCTGGTGATCCACGAATATCTCTGTGTAGGTTAGCTCTGGGCATTTGGGCTCACAGGGTGGCAACTTAGGCTCTCGGCATGACCACAGATGGGAGGCTAAGGCTCCCGGCGTGAGTAGCAAGAAGATGGAGGTTCTCGGCGTAGCCAAAGGGAAGAATCCAGGAAGCTCCCGGCGCCGACTTCCCGGCGCGCTGAAGATTCTCCAAGGGGGTTATCGGCGTAGGCTAAAGGGGGAAGAGGAGCTCTCGGCCTGGGGGTTCCCGGCGCGCTGAAGGCCGCACCGGGAGCTGGTGGCGCCGAGAGGTAGCTGGCCGAGAAGGGTTGTTTGGGCGCCGTGAGGGGTTTAGGACTTTACGGTACCCTGTTTTTAGGATTTTGAGAGTTTTCTGGGAATTACATCAGAGTAGGTTGGCTCTGGAGACTAGAGATGGGGTTCAACTGGTTTTAGTTGTATATGCTTCAAAGGAGGCCGAGAACTGAGAGGGATTGGAGGGGAAGAGGCCCACACAGAGGTCCTTTTCACCATCACCATACGGAGCCCAGAGGACAGCTTCAGTATTATTTTTCATCAGCTGGGAGGATTTCAGCAACACCTCCCCCGTACCTAGCGTATGCCAGGGAGTAATAGACGATCACCCACAGAGTGCCGGGATGAAAGCCAGAATAAGGGGGGTATGGGACCCCTAGCCCGTGTATGTGATCACAGCACCAACTTAATATCCCTTTGAGGCCATTGAAACTTATGTAGTGACAGAGTTTCTCTGGATCGTAAGGTTATGTAGGGGAGTTATCCCCAATGATGTTTATCCCTTAGGCACATATGATGATCTAGAGTATCCTTCGACAAGATGCAAGGCTTGGTTGATCGGACTTCAGAGGGCATCTGTGTGGTTCCTTGGCCTGTAGCAGGAAGGCTGTCCTCCGGGGTTCAAGGAATGGAGGATTCACAACGTAAAGCAGGGGTGACAGGAAGCATGGTTCCCGGCGTGGGTTTTATTGGCCAAGGGGGAATGCTCTCGGCGCAAGGGTTCTCGGCGCGGTAATGACCGCGCCGGGAACCCGGCGCCGGGAGGCCCCCGGGCCGAGAAGGCTGTATTGGGATAGGCTTTATTTGCCTTGCCGAAGGGGCTAAAGCAAGGGGGATCTCTCGGCAGAGTAGTTCTCGGCGGGGAAATGACCATGCCGGGAAGGGGCTAAAAGGGGTTTCTGGCTTGGCTGCGATACTCTGCTCAGGAGATTTCTGGGATTTCTGGCTCGGATTGAGTCAAGATCTGGACTGCAGAAGGGGTTTACACGGGGGTTAGCATCAGTCGAAGGGTAGATCATCCATTATCGAATCCTCATGGGACGTATGGCGTTTTCTATACTCACCTGCTGCTCAGACGGTCAAGAGATTGATGTCTCTGACCCTGAACGAGATGGGAGCTCGACAGACATCTGTGATATCCGGGAAAATCATGATCCGAGGGGAAGGAAGAGGGGGGACAGAGCCCAATAACCCATTGAACGAGGGTTGAGGTTCCGTCTTCATCCTTCACCAGAGAATAGGCCAGGGAGGGGGCGGTCAAAACATGAATCGGAAAGCTGTAACATCTGGGCAAACCGATATTCAGAAGAACAATCGATGCAAGAAGGGGAGAAAGACAGCAGACATTCCAATCGATCGAATGCTCAAACGAGCCATGTTAATCCTTCATTTCATTGCATCATCCCAAACCTATACAGATCGTAGAAGGTAAATGAAAGACAGAGGAATGGAAATCAAGATCGGAATCCTCCGGCTACATTGATACATCGAGAAAGCCTCGCCAGATTACATCAAAAGAAAAGAAAACAAAGAAAGCATGGGGGAGGGCGGAGCATTGACTCCTCTCCCTCCCCGGGCTGCCCACCTGAGTCTCCTCTCTTCTTCTTCTCCTTGCTTCTTCTTTTTCCCTCTCGGTCTCTCTTCTGGCTCTTTTTTTATCTGGTTTTCGCTTCTACTGCTCCTTTTTTTCTTCCTATCTCTGATTTTTTGACCCCGGCCATCAGCCTTTCGAAGGGAAGGGGCTTTATAGCCGTCCCTCCTTGCCTTCTCGGCAGACACCTCATGGCGCGCCTCAGCTGAAGGCTTCCCGGCGCGCAGGACTCCAACCTTGTGCAGCATTTGGGCTTTGACAAAGTGGCTCCCGACGCCACCAATGAAGGCCCATTTAGGTCTCTTTGACCAGGCCTTTGATAGGCCCTTCACGTACATCAGTACCCAAGAGGGTCCTCCGTTGGTGATATAGTTTGTATTGAGATCATTAGCAGGGTTTTCATCAGTCCGCGGACAGGGGTTTCATCAGTATTACCATCTGAATGATGACAAAACCGGGCATCATTTTATCGATATCGTCACCTGAATGGTGATGAGATGGGACAACAGCTTTAGTCTGGGAAGACTTCAGCCGGGTGTATAATATGTGGAGACGATTCTTCTTGTGTTCTGACTTTGCAAAAGCCCTTACAATCTTCATCTGCCGGTACCGACTTCATCTTTATCTTACATCACATCTGTCAATAAGTTGACATCTGACTTACGCTGACATGTCATCTGTGGATTCTTGGATGAGGCAGTAACATAGCTCTTATTAAAGTGTGCTGGGAGATCTCATTAGTCAAACGACCACTGCTTCGTTAGTGCTGCCATCTGAGTGACATCGGCATAGGACGTCAGCTCGGCCGACAAAGGCTTCAGCCGGATAAATGGTTGACGAGCCTCATCATTGGTCTTTCACTGTGGGTATGATATGCTTCCACCCTTGTTCATTTTCAAGCCCACCTGCGAGCGGCGTAAGCGCAGAATAAGCGGCACGGGGCCTGCAGGTGACTTTCATTATTCGCGGGTATCTTCCTCAATTTCTTTTCAATCCGGTCCCTAGACCTGATCATCTCGTTGCAACAATATTCTGCACATGTATCTTTCTTTTCTATCTTCATATTGTTTGACTTTATTTTCAACTTTTTGGAGCTTCTCGGCACGAGGCCATAGGCTTCTCGGTGCGTGAAGACCTCTCGGTCATGGAGACGGGGGGTCTCGACGCGCCTAGCTTCCCTGCGCGGAGGGCTTCTCGGCGCGGGGTGCTTCTCGGCGCGGAGGGCTTCTCGGCGCGCCTTTCGGCCGAGGGGGGTCTCTCGGCCTGGGGGTTCTCGGCGTGCATTCTACCGCGCCGAGAGCCCTTCGCTTCGGCCTTCTATTTGAGGCGTCGAAGCCTCTTGGCTTCTCATTATTCTCAGCTTCTTCTCTCTCTTCATTTTCTTTCCTCTCTCGGCGGTGGCGCCGAGCTCCTCCCCTCCGACCATCCGGCTTCTTCCTGTCTTGTTTGATTTCGCCTGGGTATGACTATCTTTGGGGGTGCAATCCCTTTTGTTTTCGGGATCACCCCCTCTTGGTTGGTGACTCCCTATTCTTCTTGGGCAGACCCCAAATAAGGGGAGATGCTACCGAAATTTTCATGGGGTCTCATGTTACAATCTTTATAAGACTGCCCATTGTTCTAGGATTTTTAATTCACTTTTCTTCTTTGACTGCAGACACTGCAATGGCTTCAGGCTCTGCTGCGGCATCCCCTGGAGGTGTCGAGGCCAGTTCGTCGGCCCAGCCAGATATATCATGGGCCACAGTAAACTGGCTGAACGTGCACAGCCTCGACTTCGGATACGACAAGATTGCTTCCGTTGATGAATCGTCCGATTCTGACACCGATACGGTGTCAACATCCCGGGTATACTCCACTGCCATGGAAACATGCTTCAGACGGGGCACTGATTATGGCCCGGATTTCCCGAAGGACAAACACTTGCTGTCATTTATCCGGACCTTCACCGTGGGTGGAATGCGGAACTACCGAATAGCTCGTACAGTTGAATCCGCAATTCTCATTGAGAGAGACAGCCTGAAAGATTCAGTGTATCGCGGAAAGGCTATATATCTTCCCGGGGAGAAGCGTGACTGGGATGCAGTCCTTGGCATATCAGAGCTGGAGCCGAAAAGAAAATGCTGACCCGGGCCCCGGAGTTCACACCTGCTCGGTGGGACAATGCCAGTGGCCGAGTCAATAGGGAGAAGCCCGGCTATGGTCTCTTCCTGGCGCCAGTAAAGTGGGGGTACCGCGAAGAGCCTTTTGTGCTGAATTGTTCGGCCATTCAGTTCAAGTATCATTTGGCCGCTGGTTGGTTTGGGGATACCAAGATCACTGACGCCCACCTATTTCGGGTAGGAGCCGTGGAATTTACTGAGTTTGTTCTGAAGGAATATGCCCCTCTGCTGATCAGAGCCGGGGTATATCATAGTGTTTTTGCTTCCCGATTTCGGTATCCTATATCCCGAGGGTTATGCTGTGGGATGTTCGAGGTCTTCTGCCCCTTATTCAACATATTCTATACAGCAGAGGGTGAGACATCTCTTGACCTCTGGAGTCTGTCACAGCTTTCCGGACTGCCTATTGACGGCGAGCCGTATGAAGAAGTCTGCTTGGCAGATTCTGAGAAGGATAGCTCCGATGGTGAAGGCAGATATTCCATTGGCTTCTCATACCGGTACCTGATGAAGGCATATCGCTCCATTTGTCTGGCGTACAGTAGAGGGTCCTCCAAAGGTTATCATCCCCGAGAGAAGGGCAGCAAGCTGCGGATCCGGGTAGGGCAGTGGATTCAGTACTTCTTTGACGGCCCCCTGAAATATGCAGACTTCCCTTCCGTGGGTCCGACTGCTAGCAAGCAGGTAAGGGCTCCCCGTTATAAGTCGGCGCTGCCATCTTCATTGCGCCGTGCAGGCAGCGGTGGTCCCAACCCAGCAGGCGTAGACCCCATCACACATTGTGCGGCTTATTTCACATTCTGGCTGTGCACTTTCGCTCTCCCTCAAGGGGACGAGACAATCATCCGGCCAGAAGCTATATATCCGGCCTGTCAGATGGCCTGGGGAATGAGGCTGTCGCTCTGCCCAGTGGCCCTGTGTCTGATATACAAGTCTTTGGGGGATCTGTACAAGCACCGGACTCCCCGTTCTTTGAGGACCGTGGGTCCTTTTCATTTCTTCAACGCCTGGGTCTGCAGTTTATTTCTGAGTTGGCTCCCAGAACTTTGCAGGCAGACACAGTACTGCCCAGAATGATTGAGTTTGCCAGTGCTGAACCTGGTCCTTTCTATGATCAGCTGTTCAAAGTAAGGGGCCGACTGATAAAGGTGCCGGTGGATGCCCCTGGCAGCATTCATTTCTGGAGCTTGGCGGCAGGTTCAGCTCCTTTGATTGATCCTCAGAGAGAGTGCAAGCTGGAAGAGGTAGAGACATATATCCATCCTGTCTCAGGGGTTAACACTGCCCGGCCAATCCTGGAGCCGGAGCTGGTCAGATGGGCCATGGCCATCCGTCCTAGTGTCTTAGTTTTCAGAAAGGGTGGCCTGCTCCTTCTGGAACCATACTATCCATTCCGCTTTGGGCGGAACTTTGGTTATGACCAGCATATCCCCACAACGGTTGCTCAATTTCCCCTGGATAGCCGGGCTAAGCATGGGTCCACCATTGTCGGCGATGGCCGGTTGTGGTGGGATTTCTACCATCGCCAGGACGGTGCAGTTTTCAGAGTTCCCACAGTTTCTAACCGTGTTCCCCGGGTAACATCAGAATATATCAAATGGTGGAACATTCGAACCAGCTTCTACAGGGATAGTAGAGGTGCATTCTGGGACGTGGCCGAGCGTTCCTTTCTGAAACAACAGCCCGGGCCAGTGTTTGACATCCCGAGGCCCACCTGAGAAGGCTTTATTCACAGCACCAGAGGGAGGCTGAGAACTATCTGGCCCAGCGTCGGGCTTTGAAGGAAAAGGATTCCGACCCGCCTGCTCCTGTCTTTGCTGCTATCAATGAGGACACTTTCATGCAGAACTTGAAACATTTGAGCCGTGTAGGGGACGCTCGTTTGGAGGCGCAACAATATCCATTTCCTGTCGAAGAGCCGCTCCCGGCAGTAGTTTCTTGGAGGGGTCCGACAGATAGATTTCACCCATATAGGACGTTTGTGCGCCGGGAAGATAGAACCCAGACGTACTACAAGCAGACGTCTTGGTTGTTTATTTTGCTGAATTTACATGGGTTATCTGCAGAAAACCCGATAGCCGGCATATTGAACAAGCCGTTGTTTATCTCTTTTCATTATGTCGACGGCTGGGGTATGGACCACCTCGACTTGTTTCGGTGTCTTGACCTTCATGGTCATAGTGACCTGGCAGCTTTAGTGGAGAAGTGCCAGGTACTTGGCGATGTATGCTGGCTTATCAAGGAGGCTGCTTCACGCTCCAAGGAGGTAGCTTATCTGTACTGGCCGCTCTCTATCTTTTACGACGGCCCAGCAGGTATGATCTCTTCTTTCCTGACTGCAGTGATTTCTGCTCAGTATTCACACTTTGCATCCACTGATCACATTACCTCTCTGACATCTTCAACAGACAGGCCTGATATAAAGCGACAGGGGCTTTATAGAAAAATCATTGCGCAGGCTGAGAAGCCTACTTATTTTGAAATCCCTGCAGCAGCACCGACTACTACTCCCCTGCCTCCTGGCAAGAAGAGAAAGGCTTCCGTAGTTAAGGCTGCAGTTGGGAAGGCCAGGAAGGCCAAGAAGGTTTATGCTCAGCAATCGGCTTCGGTAGCTATGGACACCGGGACCCCTCTCCCTGATATTCCCTCATTTGATGAGTTTGAATCTGAAAGGGAGGCTGCTCAGACATCGGTTCAGGGTAACATCAATAGCCTGCAATTGCATTCCTCATTCTCTTTCGCTGGATTTCAAAGAAGTCCTTGAATCTGACCCCTTCCTTTTGCACAGCCCAAGAGCCAGTTGTAGCACCTTCTGTGGTGAAGACCAGGTTGCCTTCTCCCACGCCGGCTAGTGAGGCGGAGGGTAAGTGTGTTTTTTCTTATCTGTTTCATACTTGCATTGTCTTCTTTGCTATATTCCTCAGAGGTCCCTTTTGCAGCAGTGGCAGGCGAAGAGCAGACTGAAGCTATGATGACAGAAGAATTGCTTCAACCACAGGAGGGTCACAAGACTCAGTCGAAGCAGAGTACTGTTCTGGCCAGGCGCATAATTACCCGGTCTACATCCCGACATGTTTTAGAGGTGGCCCCACAGCGTGTAGCTAGTGTGGAAATATTTCTCAGGCAGTTCTAAGATCGTCTCTGATGGGGAGGAAGCGACTTTCAGCGGCAGTGAGGGGGATGCTCCTGAATCAGAGGCCCCGCTTGTATTTGCAAAAGGTGCTCTGCCTTTTCAGCCTGCTAAGCTGCTGGTGCTATCTTCTGAGGAGGAGTTGCAAGAGGAGTTTGTCAGGCTCGACACCGAGATTGACATAACTCCACCATTTGTTACTCCGACTACGGAGCTTCCTTCTCTTTCACCCCACTTCGAGGGTGTGGACCCTGCTTCAAAGGTGGGTTCCTTTTCATATTTGTTGCTTCATCTGTTTCTTTCATCTAGTGCTGAAAGTTGCTTTGTTTTGGTCTTAGGGCATTGTCACTGCTAGCTCAGACACAACCGCAGCTATCATGGACATTTCCTCTACAAACTGGGCTATTGTCCCTTTTCTGCCTTTAACTTGCATGGGAGTCCCTGAGGTCATTCGCCCTGTGCCAGTGCGGATACAGTCTTCGACGAATTTAGCATCGTTGGACTTAGGGGCCTCGGGAGAGAGTTGCATTCCTATCAGGGCTTCAGATTTCAGAGCCGAAGCCGATCCATCTAGAAGCTCCGCTTTTATACCGGCCGCAGTAATGTCAATTGCGCCCGAGTCAGCAGTCCCTGCCATAGTGGCTATAGAGACTGGACTTCTGCCTTTTCCGCCTATAGCAGCTCCTTCCCTGTCACCAGAAAGAGCAGCTGAAGATGAAGCCCCTATTCAAGAGACTCATGAAGAGGCAGCTCCATCCTTCATCGATTCTCCCCCTGCGGATGTTCAAGCTATAGCTTCCGATACAGCGATAGGGGAGGAATCTTCAGCTCAGCCGGAGAGCACAGAGAGGGACTGGCCAGCCCTTACAGCAGATCTGCCGTCTTCGTCCTCTCAGCCGGACGTTGCATTGTGGGAAGATATCGATGGCGAGGTGACCTTTGAAGTCGTCCCCTCTGCCTCCTTCGGCTTCGCTTCCTCTGACAACTTTGTCTGGCAGCATCTGGACATGCTACGTCAGCTGGTAGAATCCCAGCCTGGCTTGACGTATCTGCAACTGAAGGAAGTCGCCAATCGCTTCACCGCTGGCTTGCAGGCCATGGGCTGCCCTTTGGACATATGGGTTCAGCGGGTGCTGCTTCTACTGAAATTCGTGCATCGGAGAGACTTCCTAGCACGGACTATGGTTGATAAGCTAACGGCGTTGAAGCTGCAGAGGTCAGAATATAAATCTGAGCTGGGGAAGCTGACGCTTATGCTTGATGGACGCCGAGCCGAGCTACAAGGTGCTATTCAGCGGGAAGAAGCTGTGCGGGACCGGATGGCCATCCTGGAGATGGAGCTCTCTGGACTTCGAGCCGAACTGCAGCAATTATCCTTTATCTGACCGCGGTCCGAAGAGGAGGTAGCCTCGCTGGAGGGACGAGTGATGTCTCTCCAAGACATGTCCATTGGACTTCAGGAGGAGGAGGCGCGCCTTCATGAGCTGGGGGCCGCTCCTTATGTGGGTCTTCTGGCCTTCGAGGATATATTTCCGACGGCCATAAATTGTCTATCCCTTCTTTTTCTTTTTGTTCTCTTTTGTGATATGGTGTCCCCTCGGGGCCCTTTATGTACTCCCTTTTTAATGGAAAGGAATCTCTTGGCTTCATGCGTCTCCATCTTATTCTGCATGTGGTTTTATCACTTTGGAAGGTGGGGTAGCGGTTTTGACAATCCCTCATGCGAATGGCTCGTACCTTGGCAGGAGAGCGTCCACCCCTTCAGAGAAAGGATGGGGAACTCGCTCCACCGCGTGACGGCATCCGAGGAGGTGCTTGAACCGAATTTTGTTGGTGGCAGCAAACGTCCTATTGGCCATGTGTGCCGTAAGGGAGACGATTTGCCGGAATGCAAATGAAGAGGTCTCATCAGAGTAGACGTATGGTCTAGGCTGGGTAGAGACTATTGCAGGTGGGACATTGAAAAGGATATGTGGTTCTCATCAGAACGGACATAAAGTACGAACTGGACAGATTGTATCATTGGCCGGGCGATGTACCGATCAGCCAACGGTTGACTTCATCATCGATATTGAGCTTATATCGATGCAAGGGGGATTTTAGAATAGACGTAAGGTCTAAACTGGGTAGGGTTTCATCATTGATCGGGCAAGGTGCCGGTCGATCAATAGCGGGTTTCATCATCGATATTGGGTTTATATCGACGCAAAGGGATTTCATGAGTTTCATCAGAATAGACGTAAGGTCTAAACTGGATAGGGTATTATCATTGATCGGGCAAGGTGCCAATCGATCAACAGTTGGTTTCATCATCGATATTGGGTTTATATCGATGCAAAGGGATTTCATGAGTTTCATCAGAATAGACGTAAGGTCTAAACCGGACAGAGGATTTCATCATTGATCGGGCGAGGTGCCGGTCGATCAACGGTGGGACGTACGTGACGGTGTAGGTCTCGTCAGGACAGACGTAAGGTCTATTCCAACAGGTTTTATCGCAGGTGGGGCTTGCCAAGAAATGCGTAGGCTTCATCAGGACAGACGTGAGGTCTGAGCTGGACAGGCTTCATCAGAATGGTGATGGGTTTCATTGTCGGTGGGACGTTTGAAAGAGGGTATGTAGATTTCATCAGGGTAAACGTAAGGTCTACCCCGGAAGGGTTTTATCATCGGTGGGGAATGGAGCCAACTGACCGACGGAAGGTTTCATCAGTGAAGGGGAGGTAAAGGTAGCGTGCCGGTTGGCATGGAACTTCGAATTACCACATTACTGACCCAAGCGCCCTTTCGGGTTTTCACCGGAGCCAGCCCCCTCTTGCTTTTGCCCACGCGCCCTTTCGGGTTTTCACGTGGCGGGGTACCCGATTTTACCTGCAGTGCCCTTTCGGGTTTTCACCACAGCTGGGTTTTGGCCATTTTTGCCCTTGTTCAGAATGTCCGAACAAGTCTGGCGGGGTATCTCTATTTTTAACCCAATCCTTATTTATTTATTTATATATATATATACATATATATATATATATATATATATTTTTTTTTTTGAATTGGGATTTTTAGCACGGATCAGGCGATGTGCTGCTTCATCAGTGGCTGCTCTTATCATCGGTATTGGGTATATACCGATGCAAGGATTTCATAGGCTTCATCAGGATAGACGTAGGGTCTAGCCCAGACAGGTTTCATCGCTGATCGGGCAGGATGCCGACCGATCAACAGCAGGTTTCATCATCGGTATTGGGTTTATACCAATGCAAAGATTTCATATGTTTCATCAGGATAGACGTAGGGTCTAGCCCAGACAGGTTTCATCGCTGATCGGGCGGGATGCCGACCGATCAACTGCAGGTTTCATCATCGGTATTGGGTTTATATCAATGCAAAGATTTCATATGTTTCATCGGGGTAGACGTAAGGTCTAGCCCGGACAGGTTTCATCGCTGATCGGGCGGGATGCCGACAGGTTTCATCATCGGTATTGGGTTTATACCAATGCAAAGATTTCATATGTTTCATCGGGGTAGACGTAAGGTCTAAACCGGACAGGTTTTATCATTGATCGGGCAAGGTGCCGATCGACCAATGATAGGTTTCATCACGGCGGGACGTAAAGAGATATGCAGATCTAGTCGGAACAGACGTAAGGTCTAAACCGGACCGATTTCTTTACCGATCGGATAGCGAGCCCGTCAACCAAAGGTAGGTTTCATCATCGGTATTGGGTTTATACCAATGCAAAGATTTCTTATGTTTCATCAGGATAGACGTAAGGTCTAAACTGGACAGGTTTCATCGCTGATCGGGCAGTGCGCCAATCGATCAACAACAGGTTTCATCATCGGTATTGGGTTTATACCAATGCAAAGATTTCATATGTTTCATCAGGATAGACGTAGGGTCTAAACTGGACAGGTTTCATCATTGATCGGGCAGGATGCCAATCGATCAATGGTGAACTTCACCATGGTGGGACTTTGGACAAGGTATGGGGGTTTTATCAGGACAGACGTAGGGTCTATACTGGGTGGGTTTGATCGTTGATCGGGCAAGGTGCCGGTCGATCGATGAGAGGTTTATGGCGGGAGGTGAGGCTTCTTTAGGATCACCACGTTACTGACTCAAGCGCCCTTTCGGGTTTTCGCCGGGGCCAGCCCCCTCTTGCTTTTGCCCACGCGCCCTTTCGGGTTTTCACGTGGCGGGGTACCCGATTTTGCCTGAAGTGCCACCACAGCTGGATTCTAGCCATTTTTGCCCTTGCTCAGAAAACCTGAACAAGACCGGCAGGGTATCTCTATTTTTAACCCCATCTTATTTATTTATTTATTTATTTTCATTCTTTTATTCTCTCTTCCCCTCTTTTTTGGGAGGGTGACAAGTCGGAATGCCATTAGATCATGATGAGGGATGGCTTGGTTAGGGCGGAGTGCCGCTATACCAAGAAAGGGTGTAGCTCGGCTAGGGCGGGAGGCCGCTAGACCAAGGAAAGGGTATATCTCGGCTAGGGCTGGATGCCACTAAGCCAAGGAAAGGTAGCTTGGTTAGGGCGGAGTGCCACTAATTCAAGGAAAGGGTGTATCTCGGCTAGGGCGGGATGCCGCTAAGCCAAGGAAAGGGCGTATCTCGGCTAGGGCTGGATGCCGCTAAGCCAAGGAAAGGGTGTATCTCGGCTAGGGCTGGATGCTGCTAGACCAAGGAAAAGGTGGCTTGGCTAGGGCGGAGTGCCACTAGATCAAGGAAGGGTAGCTCGATCAGGGCGGAGTGCCACTAGACCAAGGAAAGGTAGCTTGGTTAGGGCGGAGTGCCACTAGGCCAAGGGAAAGGTAGCTCGGTTAGGGCGGAGTGCCACTAAGCCAAGGAAAGGTAGCTTGGTTAGGGTGGAGTGCCACTAATCCAAGGAAAGGGTGTATCTCGGCTAGGGTGGGATGCCGCTAAGCCAAGGAAAGGGTGTATCTCGGCTAGGGCTGGATGCCGCTAGACCAAGGAAAAGGTGGCTTGGCTAGGGCGGGGTGCCACTAGGCCAAGGGAAAGGTAGCTTGGTTAGGGCGGAGTGCCACTAAGCCAAGGAAAGGTAGCTTGGTTAGGGTGGAGTGCCACTAATCCAAGGAAAGGGTGTATCTCGGCTAGGGCGGGATGCCACTAAGCCAAGGAAAGGGTGTATCTCGGCTAGGGCTGGATGCCGCTAGACCAAGGAAAAGGTATATCTCGGCTAGGGCTGGATGCCACTAAGCCGAAGAAAGGTAGTATCTCGGCTAGGGCGGGATGCCACTAAGCCAAGGAAAGGGTGTTTTGGCCCGATTACTCGGGGAATATTGGTTGTGCAGCATGATACAGCTTGAGGTGTTTACCGTTGAGTGGCGAGAACTGAATTTCCCCTCGATGGTTAACAACTACGTAGGCCCCTCCTTCGTAGACCCTTTGTATCACATAAGGACCTTCCCAATTAGCATTCAGCTTTCCTTTTGGGTTGGACGCCATGACTTCTTTTTTCTTGACCATGACGAGGTCACCTTTCTTGAATTCTCGTCCTCTTACGAGTTTATTGAATGCAGTGGCCATGCGGGCCTGATACATTTGGATATTCTTCTGAGCTTGGAGGCGCTTCCCTTCCAATTCAGTCAGTTCTTCGAACCTTCTTTCAGCATTTGTTTGTTCGCCACGGGCCAGGCCATATTGGATTGACACTCTGAGTGACGGGACTTCCAGCTCTAGTGGAACCACTGCCTCCGAGCCGTATACCAATGAGTATGGTGAGCACCCTGTAGGTGTCTTAAAGACGGTGCGGTATGCCCACAGAGCTTCATACATCTTTTCTTCCCAGTCCTTTTTATTAGAACTGACAACCTTGGCTAGCAAGGTGCACAAAGTCTTATTGAAAGCTTCTTCCAATCCATTTGCCTGGGGATTGTAGGGAGTGGAGGTTCTCCATTCAATCTTATACTTCTCGGCAAGTCGATAGATTTTCTGATTTCTGAAATGACTTCCATTATCAGATATTATTCGGTTGGGGATCCCGAACCGGAAGATAATATTCTGCTTGATAAATCTGGCGACCAGTTCACCAGTCACTTCTCTTAATGCTACAGCTTCCGCCCATCGGGAGAAGTAATCTGTCATGGCCAATATGTACTTATGACCGGCCGAGGAAGTCGGCAGTGGCCCGACTACATCAGTTCCCCATTGTGCAAATGGCCAGCTAGGAACTGTAGGGTGCAGAGTTGTAGGTGGCCTTCTAGGCACGGTAGCATGTTCCTGACACTTCTGGCATGACTTTGCAAATTTACAGCAGTCTTCAAACATGGTAGGCCAATAGTAGCCCAGCTTTTTGATTTCTATCTTCATTTTGGGGCCAGCCTGGTGGGCGCCTGCTGTCCCAGCGTGTATTTCTTTCATCGCTTGCCAAGCTTCCTCAGTGGACAGGCAGCGGAGTAGAATCTTTTTGCGTGCATCCGCCATTATTCGGAATAAAGTTCCATTTCTGAATTCATAGGAATCTTTGATTCTCAGGAGTTTCATCTTTTCCTCCCTTTTCTGTGGCAGCTGTTGGTGCAGAAACCACTGTAGCAAATGCTGTCTCCAATCAGACGCCTGTACTGCGCTGATAGTGGCAACTTCTTCCTCTTCGGGGCACCCTTCTAGCATACTGGGGACTTGCCGCCGGTTCATAACAACAATGTTCAGTGTTTCATCTGGCGGGACTGCTAGCGAGCTGGCCAGCTTTGCCAGTGCATCAGCCTGGGCATTATGTCCACGGCCCACATGTTTGAGTTCAATATGATAGAACTTTGCCATGAGGCGTACAGCTTTCTGGTGATAGGGATTTAGTTCTGGCTTCCGCACTTCAAACTCCCCTTGGACTTGTTTTATTATCAACATCGAATCCCCGAATACCTGAAGCATTTGGATACCCATGTTGAGGCTGATATTGAGTCCGATTATCAGAGCTTCATATTCGGCTTCATTATTGGTGCATGGCTTGTTTATAGAACAGGAAGTATGCACAACCTCCCCCTCTGGTGATTTCAGCACAATATCGGCTCCAGCCCGTATTCTGGTCTTTCCATCAGAATCTGTCTCCGTTCTGGATGCTCCATCAAAGAACAGTTGCCACATAACTGGCTGAGCTTGACAGGCCTCGAGTGTCTCATCATCGGGTAATTCAGTCCCCAACATATCATTCTCCGGCACAGGATGCTCCGCGAGGAAATCAGCCACGGCCTGTCCTTTTATTGCCCTCTGGGGTATATATGTGATATCGAATTCCATCAGAATTACTGCCCATTTGCCCAACCGGCCTTTCGGTACTGGCTGAGTCAATATGTATTTGAGTGGATCTGCTGCAGATATCAATCTGACTTCATGTGACAACATATAGTGTCGGAGCTTTTTGACAGCAAAGACTAGTGCCAAGCAGGTCTTCTCTATGTAGCTGTAGCTTTCTTCAGTTCTCATCAGCCTCCTACTTAGGTAGTACAAGGCTTGTTCTTTGCCTTCCTCATTTATCTGTGCCAGCATTGCCCCCAGGGAACAGTATGTGGCTGCGATATATAGTATCAAGGGCCTGCCCTTAATGGGTGCCCCCAGCACCGGAGGGGTATTGAGGTATTCTTTCAGCTTCTCAAAGGCTTCCTGACAGCCATCGTCCCAGAAGAACGGCACATCTTTCATCATGAGTTTGTGAAAGGGGTGGCATCTTCCCGATAGATTTGATATAAATCGTCGGATGTAGGCCAGACGCCCTTGCAGGGATCTCAACTCGTGCAGATTCCTTGGTGGAGGGAGCTCCTGGATAGCTTTAATCTTGGATGGATCAATTTCAATACCCCTATGTCGGACAATAAATCCGAGGAATTTTTCACTGGACACACCAAAGGCGCATTTCATAGGATTCATCTTGAGTTCATATTTGCGCAACCTCTGGAATACTATCCTTAGGTCTTGCAAATGATATTCCCTTTTGCTGGTTTTTACCACCAGATCATCGATGTAGCATTCTACCTTTTTGAAGAGCAGGTCATCAAAGATCTTTGTCATAGCTCTTTGATAAGTAGCGCCGGCGTTCTTAAGGCCAAACGGCATTCTTTTGTAATGGAATATTCCCTTCGGAGTGCGGAGTGCAGTGTGCACTCTGTCTTCTTCAGCAATCCAAATCTGGTTGTACCCGGATGATCCATCCATGAATGACAGGGCTTCATGACCAGTAGTCGCATCGATCATCACCTCAGTGATGGGCACTGGGAAATCATCTTTCGGGCAAGCCTTATTAAGGTCCCAAAAATCAACACATATTCTAATCTGCCCATTCTTCTTCTTTACGGGCACTATATTGGCCAGCCATGTAGTATACTGGTTTTCTTCGACAAAGCCTACCTCAATCAGCTTGTCAACTTCTTTGTTAATCTGATTTATCAATTCAGGACGCATTCTCCTGGAAGGCTACTTTACAGGGTTAGCCTATGGGTTTATTGCCAATCGGTGCTGTGCCACATCAGAGATCAGTCCTGGCATTTCATCATATGTCCATGCAAAACAGTCTCGGAATTCTTTCAAGAATTGTATATATTGTTCCCTGACATCTGGCTCCAGCAGTGCGCTGAGGAATGTTGGCCTTGGCTCATCTGCGGACCCCAAATTTATTTCTATCAGCTCATCGACGGTGGCTTGGCCTCCGTCTTCGACTTCGGGTGGGGCTCCTTGCAAATCAATAAAGTCTCCCGGGATATAATCTTCTTCAGTTTCATGCTCCTCTGCTTAATCATACTGGTCATCAGTGGATGCTGGTGCATCATATAGGGCCAATACTACCAGATCCTGTTCAGTCTGCTCCGAGGGCGAGACTGGTTCAGCAGGAAATTCAGAAGTGGACCCCTCCGTCCTTAGAGGCTCTTCTAATGTGGGCTCCCCTGAAAGGTCATCATTCTGTAGAGCCCGGAATTCTTCTAGGATGCGCCCGAACTCCAGACACTCCTCCAGCTCTCTGGCTATTTGATCTTCATCCGGGGTTCCCGTATCAAATTTTGCTTCAGCCTGGAACATATCCTCTTTGGAAGATAGGTCCTCCCAATACCAAGCTTTCTTTGTCTCATCAGATGTCTGTGTTTCTGACAGGTTGTCTGAGGCTTCATTGCTTATTATGGATTGATAAATGATTTCTTCATCTTCCGAGGGGTATTTGTCATATCCTACCTCGGGAGGATCGTCATGCTGGTAGGAGACAGATATGACGTCTACCTCAGCCTCATAGTATTCTTGGAGGGTATAACCCAATCTTGGGTGTTAAGTGATCTTCCTCATTTCTTTACTATCTCGAGGCGGATCCCACAGTTCCTTGAATGCCTTCTTCTGAGCAGCAGGCTGCATTGATGGCATTTGCATCTTGGAGAACATTTGTGAAACCGGTTGGGTAGTATAATCCAAGCATGTAATCGGTACCATCCGGTTTGCGGCTTCTTCAGGGGCCATACAGTCTTGATCATCTTCTTCGACTGGCTCCCCAGTGTAGAATATAATAGGAGGCTCGCAGAAGCGAGGGATTTCCATAGTCTTCAGTGGTAGCACCGTTTGGTACTCAAGGCTGACGATGGGTTTAAATAAACCCTGCGGCACCTCCACCTGAGTGTACTTTTGCTTCATTTCTTCATCGGCATTATCTGGGTGGACGCTAGGAGGGGTAACCCGAGCAAAGTCACCGGCATAAGAGATGTGAGATACATTATGCTTTTTAACATAGCCCTTTGGTGGCGGTGGAGACCAATTCCTTGCCTCTGTCGCGGGCTTTTTCTGGCTGACCACAGCCTCTTTCCTTTCGCACTTTTGCGACACCTCGGTATAGTAGGATGCATCGAGCATATGGCACTCGAACACTTCGAAAGGATGCAGATCCGCAAACACCCTCTCTTCTTTTCCTTCATGGCAGTATTTGATGCACTGATGTAGCGTGGATGGCACTATTTGATATTCATGCAGCCACGGTCTCCCCAGCAGGGCTTTATACGTGGTGTTGGAGTCGATCACATAGAATCGTACCACTGTAGTGAGGTCTCCCAACGTGAGGTTGAAATCAGCTACCCCAAGAGGTGTCTCACACTTTTGGTTAAATCCTGCAATCTTCATGTCTCTGACCATGGTGAGCTGCAGATCAAAGTAATATTTCTGATAGATGCGGTATGGGAGAATGTTCACAGCAGCCCCGGGATCTATCAGTATTCTGCTTATCGGCTGACAGTTCAGGGAACCCCTCATATACAGCGGTCTGTTATGGCCGAAATTTGGGATTAGCATATCATCCTCTGTGAATGTGACTGATGGACCAGAATTCACTTCTGTCAAGAGTGATTCATACTGTGCCGGCGACTGCAAGGCATCAATAATGGCTTGGCGAGCCTCTTCACTCAGAGAGAGGATTTCCCAGATGGAGAACCTGGTAGGGAGCTTCTTCAGCATTTTCATGATCCGGCTGCCCACCCGGACGTTAGACAATCTCATCTCCTCCACCCAACGGGGTCTTGGAGGTTCATGTGGTGCCTGTGGCCTTTGCTGCCCAGTGCCGGTTTTACCCTCTTGATCGGTTTCCCGGGAGGCTTCTTCTGTAGTAACGACCCCTGTTTCTGCTAGAGGGTTACTTCCTTTATTTTCTTCATGCTGCTTCTGCTTTCTAACTGCAGTCTGCTGGCATTTATTGTTTTCAGCTGAAGCAGTGTGAGCCAGCTGCTCATTTTCCAAACTGGACAAGAATTCCAGGAATGAAGGAGCCTCTTCTTTTTCTTGGTACAAGCTGGCAGGGGGAGGAACCTGGACACCTCGTACCTCTGGCTCGGGGATCTGATAGGGTTGCTCCCCTCTGAATATAATATTAGGATTAGCTGGTGGCGGGCGCCCCCATCTTTTCCCAGAACGTGTTGCATGGGCTGAGGTAGAGGCCTCAGCATGGTTGGCTTCTAGCGGGGCATTTGATGCTTCATCCTCATCATTCTCCCCGGGCAAGGAAAAGAGTACCGACAGGGTGTTGCATTGTACTATCGTGACTTTCTTTCCCCTTTTGGACTTGGGCCGTCTCTTCTTCTTCTGGGAATTCGGCTTTGCCGGCTCCTGCCCCCAGAAGGGCTCAGTCTCATCTTTTCTTTGCTCTGCCTCTGGCTGCTCTTCAATTTTCAATTCTTCGAGCTTCTCCCAGAGTATACAATCTTTTACCAGCAGGTTTTTGGGCTTTTTCTACTCATATTCATCGAGCTCATCGATATACTGCTGTAGACGCCTGGCTGCAGGACTTACTTCTTTATGTGTAGGTAGGGGAGTTTGTCTCCTCCGGTTGTGAGTAGGGATCCGGATGACTGGCCCGGTCTCAGCTGTACGCCATACTGGCTTTACTGGAAGCGGCTCAGGCCTTGGGGTGACACCCCGGATAGTTGCCCCACTGGTGCTGGCTGCAAGAGTCTTTTTCCTGTTCTTTATGGGCTTCGTCTGCCATCCTCCCTGATCTTTCAGTGGGGTGAGGAGGCAAGCTTCATAAGTATGCCTGGTACATTCTTCAACGGCTTCCTCAGGCAGCTGCTGATAGACTGAAATTATATTGGCGGCCATTCTCCAGGGCGGAGGCTCATGCGGATGAGGTGGCTTCACCTGGTAATCACCCAACTGTAGCTCACCCTTTTTGACCATTCCTTCCATAATATCCTTGAAGACATAACAATCTTCAATTGCGTGCCCCAGCGCACGGTGAAATGGACAGAACAGCGGATCATCTTTCTTTGTCGCATCCGCAGGTCTCTTTGGTTCGGGCAATGTTACCTTGTTGAACTTATATGCCCAGTTAAATAGTGCTGATGTCTTATCTTTGGGAAAAGAGTAAGCCCTTCTCATTCTGTCTCTCAGAGAGACCTTATCTTTTCTTTCTGTTGCACCCTCAGGCGGGGGAGCTTCATCTGCCTCCTTTTTACCTTTCTGTTGCTCAAAGGTTCTAAAATCGACGGCGTTAGCCTCAGTATGTGATGGCCGTCGGTCATTGGTTTTACCCTTCGACATAGTGGGAACATTGGCGGTCGGACACTTGGACAAGAACGTCTCGACTTCCGCCACTATGTTGTTCAGCCGGTCAAATGTCCTGACATCTGCACCGATCATCTTTTCTAGCACCTCTCTCTTGAGGCTCTGTTTACATATCTGCACTGCATCTTCCTGATGAGGAGGTCTTCGGCATCTCATGGCTAAGTTTCTCCACCTTTTGATGTAGTCCAGTGCTGTTTCATCCTGCCTTTGCTTGGTTGCATATAGCTCCACTATTGTAATTTCTCTTTCAGTGACATGAAATCTATCGCGGAATTTTCTTTGCATATCAGGCCAATCAACCACTGATCCAGCGGGCAGGCTTGAATACCATTCAAAGGCTATCCCAGTGAGGGACGAGCCAAAGAACTTAAGCAGATAGGCTTCATCAGCTACCCGGTCGCCCATAATTGTGGTATAGTAAGCAATGTGCTCCCTGGGAGAGCCCTGGCCGTTGAATTTCTCAAATTTCGGCGGCAAACTGACGCCTGGGGGTAGTCTTTTAGCAGCATACTGGGGAGGATACGGTACTTTGTACACATCATAGGTACTTACACCATCACCGGTCTTTTCAGACAGCTTCATCTCCATAATTCTTTCAATCATCAGCTTGTGGGCCAGGGCTGGATCTATCTCTTCTAGGAAGAAGTGAGCTTGCTGCTGGCTGTAGGGAGTCATCATCACAGTTGCGCGCAAGGTGGGCACGGCGGGCTGCGTCTGAGATGTAGAGGGCTGAGCTGCTGCTTGCTGCAGAACAGGCTGGCTCGGAGCTTTGCCCTTATCAGCTGGAAGGGGATTAGTTGGGACAGCCATTTCTGCTGAGCTGGAAGTCTGCCCCACAGGTTCGGCTTGCTTGGAGATCGGTGTGGCTTCATGCCTCTCATTTAGCTGTCTTCTGAGAGCACTGATCTCCTGTTGATATCTTCTAAACATCATCTGGATCATGGGATCCAAAGTCGATGGGATCTGTATATCTTCTGAAGTCCCTTCAGCATCATCAACGAAGGGATTGTCTTCTTCTTCTGTTGTCACCACATTGACTGTCATGGTGGTGATCTTGCGGGTTTCCTCATCATTCTTCATCTTATCTTTTGTAGCCTGACCTCTTCTTGTGACGGGGCCTGGTCTGGTAGCCAGCCTGAGCAGTTCATCTGGCTGAGTTGGTAGCATATTCTGCCCCCTGGCGATTCCAGCCATGTTACAGGCGAAGATTTGCATCCTTCCCTTCTGCCTGCAAACTTTTCTTTTTGCCTGGTCAGGGTATTTGAGTCGGTCGAAGACCGATACTCTTTCTTCAGCCTCTTCCCTATACAGGTCTTCTTTATCATATCCAGCCTTGCGGCCTTCTTCATAATCATTTGAATCGGAAGAGGAGACTCCGAGCATTACTTCTTGAAGGGCTTCTCCTTCTTCTTCATCCACGGTGCCCAGAGCACGGGATAATCTTTGCTGACCGAGGGCAGAGTTCCCCAGGTAGTGGAAGTAGTCTTGGACCACTAGTTTCATCTCCTCCGGATCGTGCCTTCGCGGCTCTGGTCGGAGTATCAATCTTTCCTGACTTTTCTGCTGATGAGCCAGTCTTGTCATCTGAGCATTCAAATGCTCAGCTTTAGAATATCTGAATATGTCAGCCTGTCTGGCACAGGCTCTTGGTTTTCTTGGAATGGCAACCGTGACTGGTTCGCTCATTCCCATGTCGCCATCTTGGCAGCAGTTCGCAGTGTCATCATAGTTCTTCCTTTGCCATCTTTTGCCTTTGGCCCTGGGATGGGTGATAGTAAGGTCTTCATTCTTTTGATATCTTTTGCCCTTCATCACGGGGCGAGTAGTAATCAGATTCCTTCCTTCATCATTGTTTTCATCTCTCCTCCCCCGAGCCTTGGGGTAAGCAGCAACATCATCTCTTCTGTAGTTTCTTTCTTCTCTTCTACTTCCTGCCCTGAAGCGGGCAACAGCATCCTCAGTAGCCTTCTTCTCATATCGAGCTGGGGCCCAGCTCTGAATCTTCTTTGGTCGCCAGACCTGTTTATATTTTGCTGGCTTGGGCGCCAGTGGCTTCCTTTCATCAGCTTCCCAGTTGGCCCTCCTAGCGGCCAGAACGCGGAACCTGTTGTCGGTCTGGATGGTCGGGACAATCCTGTCCGGCCGGACTTCTCTGGGGCGACCGTTGAGGTTCACCCTAACATCTCCCATCATCATTGTCTTCCCAGAATTGGAAAGACGACGCTCAGCAGCAGCATACTGGCTTCTCCGGTTATTTCTCTTTCCCCTCTGGGCAGCAGTGGGAACCGTATCCCTCCTTTGAACTTGGTGTACATAGCAGGCGACGGCCGTCGAGGTCATCTTCTCCGGTAAGTGTTTGACACATTTTTTCTCTTTATTATTTTAATCCTTATGTTTTATTTTATTTTCTTGGTTCATTGATTTATTGGCGTGCCAGTCACCGAAGTGACGATTTCATTGTGCGCTCGATCTGACTTGATCAGTCGATTGTGAAGTCCGAGTCGGGACCGGAAGTCCACCATACCATAAAGGCTATGACGTTAATTACATCCCCCCTAAGGAGGACAACCCTTGATTAAACGCTAAAGGTAGGAGGCCTCGAGAGGCAAACATATATTCATGTGCGCAAATGGAACTTCATACCGAAGCCAGGAAGGCAGGCAAGATAACAACATCAACCATAGAAACAGATGATATCGTTAGGTCAGCGATTCAAAGACCGGGCTTAGGGGGGAGGGAGGATCTCAGTCACAGGTAGACTGAGCCGTGACCATGATGGGGTTTAAAGCATTGATCGGTATTTCGACAGCATTTCTCCTTAATCTGGATTATGCCCAGGGAGAAATAGGCTATCACCCACGGAGTGTCGGGATGAAAGCCGGGAGGAAGAGAGAGGCCAGACCTCCCTACCCATATGTATATATATATGCCATGGGGCAATGTTTGATATTCCCTATAGAAGCCGGCGGAACTCATGCAATGGCAGAGTCCTCCCGAGCTAAAGGGGTTACTCATCAATGCAGTTCAAGTGTACATAGGTTCCCGGCGCGAAGGCAAAATGGCCGGGGTTCCCGACGTGCCAACTGGAGAGCTTCTCGGCGCGAAGGGGAGATGGCCAGGAGTATTCTCGGCCTGGTTGAAGGGAGGAGGAAGAGGATCTTGGCACAGCTGAAGAGGAGGAGGAGCTCTCGGCGCACTGACAAGAGGGCCAGGGGGGGTTTTCTCGGCGTGAGGGTTCCCGGCGCGCCCAGGGCCGCGCCGGGAGCCATGGTGCCGAGAGAGTGTTGGTGTTCTGGCGCCGTGAGGACCCGAAAGGGGTTCCGAAGGCTCTGCTTTGGGTTTCTTGGCGATGCAGGACAAGCCAGATAGGTTCTGTGAAGTCAAAGTGGATCAGTTCATCAAATCTGAGCTGGATTAGATTTGGGCTTTACAGGAGCATCAGGATAGAAGAGGGATTTAGGAAGACTAGGGTCGAGGGAAACCCTGTCACCATTATCATGCAGAGCCCGGGGGACAACCTGATGTCGACTTTCATCTTCATGAGAGAATTTTGGCAGCACCTCCCCTGGATCGAGCATTTGCAAGAGAATGGTATAGGCTGACATCCACGGAGTGCCGGGATGAAAGCCGGAAAATGAGTGAGCACTAAGGCTCGAAGAGACTATCCATGTCTCTGGCATCGGTCACTATTCCCCTTCTCGGAGACTGACGAAACTCATGTAGAGACAGGGTTCGTCAGACCCACGGGGTGGCATGTGAATCCTGTTAGGGACCTCAGAATGTAGGGGAGGTCAATCCCCAGTTAATTTATCCCCTAGGGTGCATATGACGACTCACGAACGCCCCAGAATAAATGGACGAAGAGGCCAAAGGAGTGGACGAAGGAGAGGCTCTCAGCATGGTTTTCATTGGCAAGAAGATGGCTCTCGGCGTGGGATTATAGGTTGGCCAAGGGGGGTTCTCGGCACGGATTTAAATTGGCCATAGGGGGTGCTCTCGGCATGGGTTTAAATTGGCCAGAGAAGGAAGGAGGGAGGCTCCCGGCGTGGCTCCAAATGCAAAAGAAGGCAGGGGGGAGGCTCCCGGCGTGGCTCCAAATGCAAAAGAAGGCAGGAGGGAGGCTCCCGGCGTGGAGGCTTCTCGGCGCGCTCCTCATCGCGCCGGGAGGCTGGCGTCGAGAGGCCAAAGGCAAGGGGGAAGGTCTCGGCCAGGGGCTTCCCGGCGCGCCCATTACCGCGCCGGGAAGGTGGTGCCGGGAAGCGGAGAGCTGGGGGGTTCACGTGGAAGTGGCCTGGAGAGACTTTTGTCGGTTTGCTGAAGAAGGAGGTCTCTCGGCAGTGTAGTTCTCGGCGGGGAATTTTGCACGCCGAGAGGATGGAATTGCTACAGGGTTTCATGATTTACAGAGCTAAAACGATGCTCTGTTTGGGGATTTTATGAGATTTCTGGCTCGGATTGAGGCTGGATTTAGAGTGTAAGTGAGAGATTACACAGATATGGGTTTGATTTGCCAAAGATGGGCTGGGTTCAAAGGGGAATCGAAGGAACCACTGCAGGATGGGGTTCTGAATCGTCATATTATTATTGACCCTCAGGGGCTCATTTGCTGGCATCTTTGGTCGCCTGGGAGCCAAGAGATGGCCATCTCTGACCCCAGGGGTGACCCTGATGTAATTGTTCGGACTGGAGCCGGATTAGAAACCATCGGTATTAATTTATTGAAGCAGCTTACTTACTCCTGTGAGAAGAGGATCTCGAGCAAACCCTCGGAGTTACTGCCAATATCGATAGCAGACTGTCCCAGAAGCCAAGAGATGGTCTGTCTCTGGCCCTAGGGCAAGCCTGGGAAACTTTATGCAAACGATGATGAATCGGAGAGGGACATCGGCTCATTTAGAATGACATTTATTCTACTGCAGACAATTAAGCCCGAAGACCCACCGGGGAATCGGACGCACTTCAGTTGGACTTAAAATGAAAACATATAAAGGAAAAGCATAGCAGCAGACGGAGAGATAGCGGGCAAATACTTCAATCGCCTAGCGCCCAAACGGGCCACTGGAGCATTTCATACAATCACACATTCCGGGACTCACCCCAGCCACATAGAGGGAATGGAGGAAAGGGAGATGAATGGCGGCCGGGATATCCCGGTTATCACCGATGAATCGAGATAAGACTCGCATGGTTCCATAAAGAAGAAAACAGAAACAAAGAAGATGAAAGGGGGGGGGGGGGGAGGGCGGAGCATTGACTCCTCTCCCTCCCCGGCTGCCCACCTTGAGCTTCTGCTCCTTCGTCTCTTCTCAGATATTCCTTCGCTTCTTCGAGTCTCTCCTCCTGGAGCTCTCCTTTTCTTTTTCTCTTTTCTCTTTTTGTTCTTCTGTTCTGTGTTTTCTTGTGTGTCTCTCCTCTCTTTTTTTTGTTCGAAGGGAGGGGATTTTATACCCGTTCCCCCCCTCTCGGCAGGCTTCATCACGGCGTGAAGAAGGCAGCTTCCCGGCACGCCTCTTTCAATCGGGGAGGCCTCCCGGCGCCAAAGGGCATGGCTTCCCGGCGCCCCCCCCCTCATATGGGCTTTTGGGCCTTGGTGAGGGTCTCTCGGCGCCATTCTCTAGAGCTCATTCGGCAGGCCCATTCAGGGCTTTTAAACTTCATATGCACTTCGACCTCTCTTAGTTCTTCCAGTATATCTTCCAGAACCGAGGAAGGCCATCTAGTGGTGACATAGCTTCTATTTCATAGATTTTCATCAGTCTGTAGACAGGGGTTTCATCAGTCCGTAGACAGGGGTTTCATCAGTATTGCCATCTGAATGGTGACAAAACCGGGTATTATCTTATCGATATTGCCACTTGAATGGTGACGAGCTCGGACATCAGCTTTAGTCTGGAAAGACTTCAGCCGGGTGTATAATCTGTGGAGACGATTCTTCTTGTGTTCTGACTTTGCAAAAGCCTTTACAATCTTCATCTGCCGGCACCGACTTCATCCTTATCTTTTATCACATCTGTCAATAAGCCGACATCTGGCCTATGCTGACATGTCATCTGTGGGCTCTTGGATGTAACAGTAACATAGCTCTTAGTAAAAGTGTGCTGGGAGGTCCCATCAGTCGAGTGACTGCTGCTTTATCAATGTTGTCGTCTGAATAATATCGGCACCGGGTATCGGTTTGGCCGACAAAGGCTTCAGTCGGGTAAAAGGTTGGCGGACTTCATCATTGGCCTTTCACTGTTGGTCTGATCCTCTTTTCAACTGTGCTTTCACCCTTGTTCATTTTCAAGGCGTCAACAAATGCCCCCCACCTGCGGGCGGCGTAAGTGCAGAATAAGCGGCACGGGGCTTGCAGGTGTCTTTGTCATTCGAGGGTATCTTCCTCAATTTGTCTTCAATCTGGTTCTCAGACCTGATCATCTTGATGCAACAGTATTTTGCACACTTATCTTCCCTTTTCATATTTTCATTCTTCATGTTTTCTTTATTTTCAGCAATTTGGAGCTTCTCGGCACAGGGCCATAGGCTTCTCGGCATGACCCTCTCGGTGCAAGGCTTCTCGGCATGCAAGATCTTCCGACGCGAGGCTTCTCGGCGTGAGGGGCCTCTCGGCGCGGCCGAAGGAGGGCTCTCGGCCTGGGTGCTCTCGGCGCGCCTTTGGCCGAAGGGGGGGTCTCTCGGCCTGGGTTCTCGGCATGGGGGAGATCTTCGCGCGCCCTTTGGCCGCCTGGGGTTCTCGGCATGGGGGTCTCGGCGCGCCCTTTGGCCGCCTGGGGTTCTCGGCGCGGGGGGTTCTCGGCGCGCATTGTTTCGCGCCGAGAAGCCTCTCCCGCCCTTTCTCCTATTTAACCCCCTGAGAGGGTCTTCTTCTCATTTCTTCATCTTCTTTCTCTTTCTTCATTTCTTTCTCCTTCTTCCGTTTTCTTTCATCGGCGGGAGCTTCTTCTCCTCTCGGCCGCTCTCATTTTTCTTCCCGTTTAGTTGGATTTCGCCCTGGTAGGACGTTACTTGGGATTTAATCCCTTTTTCTTTCGGGTTCACCCCCTCTTGGTTGGTGATTCCCTATTCTTCTTGGGCAGACCCCGAATAAGGGGAGGTGCTGCTGAAATTTTCATAGAATCTCATGTTACAATCTTTATAAGATTGGCTTTTAATTCACACTTTTTCTCCGACTGCAGTCACTGCAATGGCTTCCAGTTCTGATGCTGCATCTTCCGGAGCTGTTGGTGCTAGCTCATCGGCCCAGCCAGACATATCTCGGGCCACAGTAAATTGGCTGAATGTGCACAGCCTGGATTTCGGATACGACAGGATTGCTTCAGTCGATGAGTCGTCTGACTCTGAGACTGACACAGTGTCGACGGCCCGGGTATACTCCACGGCGACCGAGACATGCTTCAGGCGGGATGGTGGCTATAGGCCAGACCATCCGAAGGACCGGCATTTGATGCCGTTCATCCGGACTTTCACAGTAGGCGGCATGCGAGACTACCGGATAGCTCGTGTAGTTGAAGCTGCCATCCTTGCTGAGCGAGATAGTCTAAAGGAATCAGTGTATCGCAGCAAGGCCATCTATCTTCCTAGGGAAAAGCGCGACTGGGATGCAGTCCTTGGCATATCGGAGCTGGAACCAGAGAAGAAGATGCTGGTCCGGGCCCCGGAATTCACACCTACCCGGTGGGATAATGCCAGCGGCCGAGTTCATAGGGAGAAGCCCGGCTATGGTATGTTGTTGGCACCATTAAAGTGGGGATATCGCGAAGAGCCCTTCGTGCTGAATTGTTCGGCCGTTCAGTTCAAGTACCATCTGGCCGCTGGTTGGTTCGGGGGTACCAAAATCACTGACGCGCACTTATTCCGAGTAGGATCAGTGGAGTTTACCGAGTTTGTTCTAAAGGAATATGCCCCTCTGCTGATCAGAGCCGGGGTGTATCACAGCGTCTTCGCTTCTAGATTCCGGTATCCCATATCCCGAGGGTTGTGCTGTGGAATGTTTGAAGTGTTCTGCCCTTTATTCAACACTTTCTATACAGCAGAGGGGGAGACATCCCTGGACCTCTGGAGCTTATCACAGCTCTCCGGCCTGCCCATTGATGGCGAGCCGTATGAGGAAGTTTGCTTGTCAGATTCCGAGAAGGATAGCTCTGATGGCGAGGGCAAGTATTCCATTGGCTTCTCATATCGATATCTGATGAAGGTATACCACTCCATCTGTCTGGCGTATAGCAGAGGGTCCTCTAAAGGCTATCAACCCCGAGAGAAGGGCAGCAAACTGAGGGTCTGGATAGGGCAGTGGATCCAGTATTTCTTTGACGGTCCCCTGAAGTATGCAGACTTTCCTTCCATGGGTCCGGCTGCTAGCAAGCGGATAAGGGCCCCTCGCTATAAGTCGGTGCTGCCATCCTCATTGCGCCGTGCAGGCAGCGGTGGTCCCAACCCAGTAGGCGTAGACCCCATCACACACTGTGCGGCTTATTTCACATTTTGGCTGTGCACTTTCGCTCTCCCACAAGGGGACGAGACAGTTATTCGGCCAGAGGCCATATATCCAGCTTGTCAGATGGCATGGGGGATGAAGCTGTCGCTCTGCCCAGTGGCCCTGTGTTTGATATATAAATCTTTGGGGGACCTGTACAAGCATCGGACTCCCCGTTCTTTGAGGACCGTGGGTCCTTTTCATTTCTTCAACGCCTGGGTCTGCAGTATATTCCCTGAATTAGCTCCGAGAACCTTGCAGGCGGATACAGTGTTACCCAGGATGGTTGAATTTGCCAGCGCTGAGCCTGGTCCCTTTTATGATCAGCTGTTTAAAATAAGGGGCCGACTGATAAAAGTACCAGTGGACGCCCCTGGCAGCATACATTTCTGGAGCTTGGCGGCAGGTTCAGCTCCTTTGATTGATCCTCAGAGAGAGTGCAAGCTGGAAGAGACAGAGACATATATCCATCCTGTCTCAGGAGTCAACACTGCCCGGCCAATCCTGGAACCGGAGCTGGTGAGATGGGCCATGGCAATTCGGCCCAGTGTTTTGGTCTACAGGAAGGGTGGCCTGCTTCTGTTGGAGCCATACTATCCGTTCCGATTTGGGCGAAACTTCGGCTACGACCAGCATATTCCTACCTCAGTTGCCCAGTTTCCCCTGGATAGCCGGGCCAAGCACGGGTCCATCATTATTGGCGAGGGCCGGTTGTGGTGGGATTTCTATCATCGCCAGGATGATGTAGTTTTCAGGGTGCCCACTGTTTCTAACCGTGTTCCCCGAGTAACACCAGAATATATCAAATGGTGGAATATCCAACCGGCTTTTATAGGGACTGTAGGGGTGCCTTCTGGGATGTGGCAGAGCGCTCCTTCCTGAAACAGCAGCCTGGGCCAGTGTTTGATATTTCTGAGGCCCACTTGAAAAAACTTTACTCACAACACCTGAGGGAGGCGGAGAATTATCTGAATCAGCGGCGGGCCTTGAAGGAAAAGAGTTCCGAGCCGCTTGCTCCTGTCTTCGCTGCTATCAACGAGGACACTTTTATGCAGAGTTTGGAACATCTGAGCCATGTAGGGGGCGCTCGCTTGGAGGTGCAGCAATACCCATTTTTCTGTCGAAGAGCCGCTCCCGGCAGTAGCTCCTTGGAGGGGTCCAATTGATAAATTTCATCCATATAGGACGTTTGTACGTCGAGAAGATAGAACTCAGACGTACTACAGGCAAACGTCCTGGCTGTTCATTCTGCTAAATTTGCATGGATTATCTGCAGAAAGCCCGATAGCTGGCATATTGAACAAGCCACTATTTATATCATTTCATTATGTCGATGGTTGGGGCATGGACCATCTTGACTTATTTTGATGCCTTGACTTTCGCGGCCATAATGATCTGGCTACTTTAGTAGAGAAGTGCCAGATATTTGGTGATGTGTGCTGGCTCATCAAGGAGGCTGCTTCCCACTCCAAGGAGGTAGCTTATCTATACTGGCCACTTTCTGTATTCTATGACGGCCCGGCAGGTAAGATTTCTTCTTTTCTGATTGCAGTGTTTTCTGCTTAGCATCTGAATTTCGCACCCATTGATCCCATCACCCTTCTGCCACTTTCAACAGACCGGCCTGATATAAAGCGGCAGGGGCTCTATAGAAAGATTATTGCGCAGGCCGAGAAGCCTACTTATTTTGAAGTCCCTGCTGTAGCACCGACCACTACTCCCCTGCCTCCTGGTAAGAAGAGGAAGGCTTCCGCAGTCAAGACTGCAGTTGGGAAGGCCAGGAAGGCCAAAAAGGCCCATATTCAGCAGTCGACTTCGGTGGCGATGGACACTGGGACCCCTCTCCCCGTCATTCCATCATTCGATGAGTTTGAGCTGCAAAGGGAGGCT
Organism: Amorphophallus konjac; assembly: GCA_022559845.1. Classification (NCBI taxonomy): domain Eukaryota; kingdom Viridiplantae; phylum Streptophyta; class Magnoliopsida; order Alismatales; family Araceae; genus Amorphophallus; species Amorphophallus konjac. The sequence goes on from CM040124.1 coordinate 318,199,773, forward strand.
GCTCAGACACCGGTTCAGGGTAACATCAAAAGCTTGCATTTGCATTCTTCACTGTCTTCTGCAGGATCTCAAAGAAGTCCTTGAATCTGACCCATTCTTTTTGCACAGCCCAAGAGACAGTCATAGCACCTTCTGTGGTGGAGACCAGATTGCCTTCTCCTATGCCGGCTAGTGAGGCGGGGGGGAAGTGTATCTTCTCATCTGTTTCATACCTGTATTTGTTTTCTTTGCTACATTTCTCAGAGGTCTCTTTTTGCATCAGTGACAGGCGAGGAACAGACTGAGGCTATGGTGACATAAGAATTGCTTCAACCACAGGAGGTTTACAAGGCTCAGTCGAAGCAGCATACTGTTCCGGCCAGGCGCATAATTACTCGGTCTGCATCTCGACATGTTTTAGAGGTGGCCCCATAGCGTATAGCTAGTGTGGAAATATCCTCAGGCAGTTCTAAGACCGCCTCTGATGAGGAGGAAGTGACCTTCAGGGATAGTGAGGGGGATGCTTCTGAATCAGAGGCCCCACTTGTATTTGCAAAAGGTGCTCTGTCTTTTCAGCCTGCTAAGCTGGTGGTGCTATCTCCTGAGGAGGAGTTGCAAGAGGAGTTTGCCGGGCTCGATATCGAGATTGACATAACTCCACCATTTGTCATTCCGACTACGGAGCTTCCTTCTCTTTCACCCTACTTCGAGGATGTGGACCCTGCTTTAGGGGTGGGTTCCTTTTCATGTTTGTTGCTTCATCTGCCCCCCCCCTCTTTCTTTCTTTTTTTTTAGCGCTGAAGTTGCTTTGTTTTGGTCTTAGGGCATTGCCATTGCTAGCTCAGACATAACTGCGGTTATCACGGACATTTCTTCTATAAACTGGGCTATTGTCCCTTTTCAGCCTTTAACTTGCACGGGAATTCCTGAGATCATTCGCCCTGTGCCAGCGCGGATACAGTCTTCGACAGATTTAGCATCGTTGGACTTAGGATCATCAGGAGAGATTTCCCTCCTTGTTAAGGCCTCAGAGTTCAGAGCCGAAATAGACCCAGCCAGAAGCTCCGCTTTTATACCGGCTGCCATAATGTCAATCGCGCCTAAGTCAGCAGTCCCTGCCACAGTGGCTATAGAGACTGGATTTCTGCCTTTACAGACTAGGGACCCTTCGCCCCCATTATCAGGAAGAGTAGCTGGAGACAAAGCCTTTATTCAGGAGACTCATGAAGAGATAGCTCCATCATTCATTGGTCCTCCCTCTGCGAATGTTCAAGCCATAGCACCCGAGACAGCGGTGGAGGGGGAATCTTTAGTTCAGCCAGAGGGCACGGAGAGGGACCGGCCAGTTCTTCCAGCAGATTTGCCGTCTTCATCCTCTCAGCCGGATGTCGCACTGTGGGCAGATATTGATAGCGAAGTGACCTTCGAAGTAGCTCCTCTTCCTTTGCCTGGCTTTACTTCACCTGAGACTTTTGTCTGGCAACATCTGGGCATGCTGCGCTAGCTAGTGGAGTCCCAGCCCGGACTAACCTATCCACAGTTGAAGGAGATAGCTGAGCGCTTCACCGCCGGCTTGCAGGCGATGGGATGTCCCACAGAAATATGGGCCCAGCGGGTTCTTTTATTGTTAAAATTTGTTCATCGCTGGGATTTCTTGACACATATCATGTCTGACAAACTGGCGGCTTTGAAGTTGCAAAGAATGGAATGCAAATCTGAGCTGGCGAAGATGAACTCTATTCTTCAGGAGCGACAGTGCCAAATGCAGTCTTTGGCGGAGCGGGAGCAGTTTGTGCGCGACCGGATAACTACCCTGGAAGCTGAAATGTCCGATCTCCGAGCTGAGCTGCCGCAGCTAACAACTTCTCGACCGCAGCTCGAGGAAGAAGCAGCTCTATTAGAGGGGCAGGTGGCGTCCTTTCAAGACGAGTCCGTTCGACTGCAGGAGGAGGAGGCTCGTCTTCATGAACTGGGAGCCACCCCTTATGTGGGTCTTCTGGCTTTCGAGGATATCTTCAGGCAACCATGAACCATCTTCTCTTTCTTTTCCTTTTGTACTCTTTTGCGATACAACGTCCCCTCGGGGCCCTTTATGTACTCACTTATTAATGAAAAGAAATCTTTAGCTTCACGCGTATCCATTTTCTTCTGCATGTGGTTTTATCACTTTGAGAAGTGGGGTAGCGGTTTTAGCAATTCCTCATGCGAATGGCCCGTACTTGGCAGGAGAGCGTCCACCCCCTCAGAGAAAGGATGGGGAACTCGCTCCACCGCGTGACGGCATCCGGGGAGGTGCTTAAACCGGATTCTGTTGGTAGCAGCAATCGTCCCTCTTGGCAATATGTGCTGCGAGGGAGACAATTTGCAGAAATGTGAAAGAAGAGGCTTCATCGGAATAGACGAAAGGTCTAGACCGGGTAGAGGTTATAGCAGGTGGGGCATTGAAAAAGGGTATGGGGTTTTCATCAGAACGGCCATAAAGTCCGAACTGGACAGATTGTATCATTGGCCGGGCGATGTACCGATCAGCCAACAGTTGACTTCATCATCGATATTGAGCTTATATCGATGCAAGGGGGATTTCATATGTTTTATCAGAATAGACGTAAGGTCTAAACTGGATAGGGTTTCATCATTGATCGGGCAAGGTGCCAATCGATCAACAGTTGGTTTCATCATCGATATTGGATTTATATCGACGCAAAGAAGAGTTTCATCAGCATAGACGAAAGGTCTAAACTGGCTAGGGTTTCATCATTGATCGGGCAGGGTGCCAATCGATCAACAGTTGGTTTCATCATCGATATTGGGTTTATATCGATGCAAAGAAGAGTTTCATCAGCATAGACGAAAGGTCTAAACCGGCTAGGGTTTCATCATTGATCGGGCAGGGTGCCAATCGATCAACAGTTGGTTTCATCATCGATATTGGGTTTATATCGATGCAAAGGGGTTTATAAGTTTCATCAGAATAGACGAAAGGTCTAAACTGTAGGATTTCATCATTGATCGGGCAAGGTGCCGGTCGATCAACAACTGGTTTCATCATCGATATTGGGTTTATATCGACGCAAAGAAGAGTTTCATCAGCATAGACGAAAGGTCTAAACTGGCTAGGGTTTCATCATTGATCGGGCAGGGTGCCAATCGATCAACAGTTGGTTTCATCATCGATATTGGGTTTATATCCATGCAAAGGGGTTTATAAGTTTCATTAGAATAGATGAAAGGTCTAAACTGCATGATTTCATCATTGATCGGGCAAGGTGCCGGTCGATCAACAGTGGGACGTCGGTAGAGGCATAGGTCTTGTCAGGATAGACGTAAGGTCTATTCCAGCAGGTTTTATCGCAGGTAAGGCTTGCCAAGAAATGCGTAGGCTTCATCAGGACAGACGTGAGGTCTGAGCTGGGCAGGCTTCATCAGAATGGTGATGGGTTTCGTTGTCGGTGGGACGTTTGAAAGAGGGTATGTGAATTTTATCAGGGTAAACGTAAGGTCTATCCCGGAAGGGTTTTATCATCGGTGGGGAATGAAGCCGACTGACCGACGGGAGGTTTCATCAGTGAAAGGGAGGTAAAGGTAGCGTGCTTGTTGGCATGGAACTTTTGAATTACCACATTACTGACCCAAGTGCCCTTTCAGGTTTTCACCGGAGCCAGCCCCCTCTTGCTTCTGCCCACGCGCCCTTTCGGGTTTTCACGTGGCGGGGTACCCGATTTTGCCTGCAGTGCCCTTTCGGGTTTTCACCACAGCTGGGTTTTGGCCATTTTTGCCCTTGTCCGGGATATCCGAACAAGCCTGGCTGGGTATCTCTATTTTTAACCCCATTTTTTTTATTTATATATACGTATATATATTTCTTGAATTGGGACTTCAGCACGGATCAGGCGATGTGCTGCTCCATTAGTGACTGCTCTTATCATCGGTATTGGGTTTATACCGATGCAAGGATTTCATAGGCTTCATCAGGATAGACGTAAGGTCTAGACTGGGTAGGTTTCATCATTGATCGGGCAGTGTACCAATCGATCAACAGCAGGTTTCATCATCGGTATTAGGTTTATACCAATGCAAGGATTTCATAGGTTTCATTAGGATAGACGAAAGGTCTGGCCTGGATATGTTTCATCGTTGATTAGGCAGTGTGCCAATCGATCAACAGTTGGTTTCATCATCGATATTGGGTTTATATCGGTGCAAAGGATTTCATAGGTTTTATCGGCATAGACGTAAGGTCTAAGCCGGATAGGTTTCATTACTGATCGGGTGAGTGTGCCCATTGATCAGCAGCAGGTTTCATCACGGTATTGGGTTTATACCAATTCAAGGATTTCATAGGTTTTATCGGCATAGACGTAAGGTCTAAACCGGACAGGTTTCATTGCTGATTGGGTGAGTGTGCCCATTGATCAGCAGCAGGTTTCATCACGGTGGGACCTGGGACAAGGTATGAGGGCTTTTATCAGGATAGACGTAGGGCCTATACTGAGTGGGTCTAATCGTCGATCGGGCAAGGCGCCGGTCGATTGACGAGGAGTTTTATGGCGGGAGGTGAGGCTTTCTTTGGGATTACCACATTACTGACCCAAGTGCCCTTTCGGGTTTTCACCGGAGCCAGCCCCCTCTTGCTTTTGCCCATGCGCCCTTTCGGGTTTTCACGCGGCGGGGTACCCGATTTTGCCTGCAGTGCCCTTTCGGGTTTTCACCACAGCCGGGTTTTTGGCCATTTTTTGCCCTTGTTCAGAATATCTGAACAAGACTGGCGGGGTATCACTATTTTTAACCCCATTTTTCTTTTCTTTTCTTCTTTTTTTTTATTTGGTATGCGAGCTGAGAGAGAGGGCAGCTTGGGCAGGGCGAGATGCCACTGAACCAGGGAGAGGGTGTAGACACGCTAAAATTGACATTATTTTGAGTATATCTCGTATTACCGTGCAATACCCCATTTGACCCTCAAATCGGCTTATTTGAGTGGTTTTCCCCACTTTTCTTGAATTTCCCCTATTTTTCCCTATTTTTCCTATTTTTTCTATTTTTCTGGATTTTTTTGGCATTTATCTCCATTTTTATGAATTCACGCCTTGATCAAGGGCGCGTTTTGATTCACGACCTGACCTGGGGCGTTTCTTAAAGAAGTGACGACCGCTGGAAAGGGCGGCAATTCCTGGAATTATCCAATTTTCAAAAAAGAATAAGTGTTTGAAAAATGTTGAATCACGCCCTACCCTGGGGCGTTTTTCATTTCACGCCTCTCCCTGAGGCGTCTTTCACAATTTCCAAATAAAAGAAATATTTATTTCTAAAATTAATCCAGGAAGAAACGCCCTAACCCGGGGCGTGTTTTGAATTAACGCCCTCCCTACAGGTCGTCAATTTTTGAATTGACGCCCTGACCAGAGGCGTGTTTCATCTTCTGGCTTCGCAGCCCTTTCCCCAGAGAGTCCTTGCTTCGTTACACAACTGCTTTGATTGGGCTCTTGCTCATTCCTATCCTTTCCCTTGATTGGACTCTTGCTAATGTTTATCCCTTCCAATCCTATTTAATAGAGCCATTGGCTCTGTTGTTCAGGTTGGACTCCTCCTCTTCGGATCCCTCCTTTTCGATCCCCCTTTCTTCCTCCCACGTATTTCTTCTTCTCCTTCTTCTCTGTTTGTTTTTCCTTTTTTTGTTTTGTGCTTGCAGGTTGCTGTTGCTGTCGTTCGACAGAAGGAGGAGTGCCCGCGCAAAGCTTCATCATCTTCTTCAAGCTTCTCCCCCTTGAATATTAAAGCCACGACGCACAGGCTTCTTTTATTTTTATTTTCCTCTCATTATTGCAGCACACATACATATGCGTGCATCATCATATTATTAACTCCCCTTCTCAACCATGTGAGAAATCTCCCCACAGTGCAATCTCTTGCACGTCTCCTTATTTTCATGCATAATATATTTCATCATTGTTTTATTAATTTTTTCTTCTCAACCATGTGAGAATCTCCCCTTAGTGCATCTCTTGCACTCTTTTATTATTTGCATTCATTCATATCTTCCCACCCTTTTTGCATAGGGGTTTAAGGGCAACCACCCTTAAGGTGTGTTCATAATCATATTTTCATGCTCATCTTTATATATAGAATTTGATACTACACTCACCATGTTCTAATTCCTATCTTTTGTTGGTGTTTGTGTCTTTGATTTTTTGCAAGGGTAATAAATTAAAGAACTCTCTTCATCGGCCGGCCGATTTGAAGAGAAAGGAGTACTCACTTCCCCGCGCCTTTAAAGGTATTTTTCGCGATCCCTCCACACTTTTTCATTGTTATATTCTTTTGAGGCCTCGCGTCTCTGGCGATCACAAATCTCCATCTTAGCACCTCGTGCTATTTCATGCTTATTTATTCATATTCTTAATTTTTCCTTAAGTGGATTTTAATCAGAATCTACAAATTGGCGATCACGGTGGGACGCTTTGCGTTCTCTTTATTACCCCTTTTCCCCTTAGGCACCCGCGTGTGCCGTCTCCCCTATTGCACCCTCGGTGCGTCTCCTTTTGTGCCCCTCGGGCACCCTCCATTGGCTTTGCTTTCTTCCCTAAAGTGATTTGCCATTTTGTTGTCTTTTCCTTAGAATCTCCACTTATTTAAAATTCTTGATGAGCATGCTTATCCTGTTGATTGCCTTATTTATGTGGTTGTGAGTGTGCCTGTTTAATATTTCTGGCCGTGCTTTCCTGAGGAATTAACGCCTCTGTCAGAGGAGCTTTTTCGATTTCACGCCCTAACTCAGGGCGTCTTATTCGTATTTTACGCCCACTGACAGGGCGCCTTCCAGCATATTTCCTGATATTTCTGGTTTTATTACGCTGCCTGAGAATTCACGCCCTGCGACAGGACGTTTCTTTGTTGATTAGCGCCCCTCAGTAAGGCGTTTATTTTGATTTGACGCCCTCGGTCAAGGGCGTCCTTTCCCCTTATAGCACCTCACCCTAAGGCGTGTTTTTACTGCCCCTGGCACCTCGCTTTGCGCCCCCGGCCAGGGCGTGTTTTTACTGTGGGTTTCCAGAACCCTTCCCGTGGGTGAGTTTTCATGATATTTCATATTGATTGATCATATTGTGTGGTTGGCCTGATTTCCCCTGTTGCATTCATTCTTTGCATTGGTTTGGGAGCCCCCTCCTCTTCATTAGGATCCACACACCCTCTTGGAATCGGGATGACCCTCCATTGAGCATTCCGTCTCTTTGGACTGGAAATCCCTTTTCCAAGCCTCCGTAAGTCCCCGCACCCGTGGATTCCCTCACGGACGCCGGGCAGGTTGTACCCTTTTGAAGTCCCGAGTTAGTTGGCCTATACGTGGTGAGAGAGGGTTCCTAGTTGGCATTAGAGTTCAAACCATATTGAAACTAGGTTCCCACCCCCCTTGTGTGAATCATTCAAAACTTTGATAAAATCCTTAATTCACCAAGGTTCAAACAAATCAAATCAAGATAACCATCTCTTTTGTGTGCTTCTTTGCATATTATTTTGAACTTTGATTGCATGATGGCTTACTATAAACAAGATAACATGTTTAATTCAATTCATGAGGATGCACAACCTAGCACTTCTTATAATCCTCACTTTCAACATGTTCAAAATTCTCACCATACTTTCAAAGGACCACGTCCTCACTCTTATGGTGTTGTTCGACCCTTGGGCAATGTCCAATCCAATGGTCCTTCAACTCAATTTCGAGCCACTATTCCCATTAAGCCCTCTCGTCCCAATGATGAGAAGGTCTCCCAGATTTTGCATGCATTAGATCATCTTACCCCTCAACAGATCCAAGCCCTTAAGGCCGCCGTTGAGGGTACATCTCATGCATCTCCCTCCAATTCTACACGGGTGGCCCATCACCCACCTCCTCCTTCCAATCCTGATCGGGTAGCCCATTACCCATCTCCTCCTGTTCATTCTACTCGGGTGGCCCATCACCCGCCTCCTTCTATTCCCTCTCGATCACGGCCTCAAGGCCCATTTATTCATTACAATCCGGCCCATCCGGGTTCTTCTATGGGTCGGCCCATTAATTCCCCTCCACGGCCTTTTTATACGGCCCTTCCTCCTTCAAGGCCCTGCCAACCTTCTGTTGCTCAGGTCACACCCCTCCAGCAAACTCTCCTCGATAAAATCACTTTGATGGAGGAACAATTAAAGAGGGTTACGAGCCCACGGCCCGCTCCTACTCCAGTCAATCCTCTTCATGCTTTCCTGGATGGTATTACCAAGATGGAGAATGAATGGAAAGATAGGAGAAATGATTATGACTTCGGCATTTCAAGCAAGCAGGAGCCGGCATTTGAAGAATCCAAGGCAGTGTATGATGATGATGAAGCTAAGCAGGCACCCCTTCCGAGTTTCCTTAATTTCCCGCTCCCTCCACTATCATTTGATAAACCTCCTGCTCAGGATGAAACCATCCCTGATCCAACCCCTATTTATGAGACTAATTGGTGTTACGATGATGGGTCGATACTTCAATCACCCACACCGGCACATTGTAAGTCTCCTCCTATCCTTGACACCGCATACATTACACCTCCTCCAGTTACACCATTAACCTCCGCAACACTGGCCTCCCCCAAGCCTTCCACTATTAAACCTCCACCCGTTAAGCCATCTACCTCCACACCATTAGCCTCCATCGAACCCACCATTGAACCTTCCCCAATTAACCTCCCATTACCGCCACCTCGGCCTTCCATTATCCCTTTAAAACCCACTTTGCCTATTCCACCATTTAACCCTTTACCCTTACCCATGGCTAATCCTGAGCAGGATCCACCCCTTTTTGCACCCGAGCCAATCCCAACTGCTTCCGAGCAAAGGGAGAAACTCGACGTGTTTGAACCCCCGCTTACGCTCACCCATTTGCTAACGCTTTCCATCATGCCTCCACCATTCATGGAGCCTTCCGCCTCCGCTTCACCTCCCCTTACTACTCGGAATGGGGGGCCTTCTACAAGCACAGGTGCCGAGGACGATCAAGAGCCGGGCAGCAAGGATTTGGCCGCGCCATTCAAGATTCAAGAATTCATTTGCCGGATGCCAATCCGGGTTATTGTGCCAAGCACGGTCGAAGAAGCCAAGTCGCCGCCATGCCAAGCATTGATGCTGTGTAAGGGCCGGGCAGGGCACCCTTTGTTCCAATTTCCAAATTTTGAATCTTTGGGCAACATAATGCTTCCGAGCCCAACTTTCCAACTCCCTCACACCATTACTTTGCACTCTCCAAGGGAGTTGACATTCACCATTGAAGCTTCGGCAGGGGCTATTTCTCATACACTTTCACTGCCGTGGAGGGGCAGTTATCTTAATGCTAAGGGGCCATCCCTTATTTGTTCCACTTTCTATTCATCCATCTCTATCACTTTTTCTTCATGGGCCATTCCCAGGGTTAGGAGGAGGATCTCATCCTCTCGCCCTTCACATTCTTCATATTCTTTGCATTTCATGCATTCATCGCATCCATCCCATTGCATGCATTTGCACCTCCTGCTTCCCGGGTCTCCAAACCCGTATCTTCCCCGCCTTCCGGCACCGCCGGATCCTCCGCATTTCCCATCTTATTCATATTCATCTTCGTTACTCGGGCATCGCGCCCCTTTCCAACCTTTTCATCTCACTCTCCCAGATTTCTCTCCCTTCTTCCCAGGGCATCGCGTCCCTCGGCATTTTATTCGTCCGGGACCTCCGGACTTTTCCCTCGGGCATGACGCCCCTTTCCACCTTTTCCATCTGATTCCTCCGGAACCTCCGGATTCTCCGTTTTATTCTCTCTATTCTCTTCCCGGGCATGACGCCCCTTTCTATCTCATTCCTCCGGAACCTCCGGATTCTCCATCTGATTCTCTCTATCTTTTCCCCGGGCACGACGCCCCTTTCCATCTTCTCCTTCCTGATTTGCTTCCTCCGGAACCTCCGGACTTTCCCTTTGGGCACGACGCCCCTCTCCACCTTTTTTATTTGCTTCCCCCGGAACCTCCAGACTTTTCCCTCGGGCACGACGCCCCTTTCCATCTTCTCCTTCCTGATTTGCTTCCTCCGGAACCTCCGGACTTTCCCTTTGGGCACGACGCCCCTCTCCACCTTTTTTATTTACTTCTTCCGGAACCTCCGGACTTTTCCCTCGGGCACGACGCCCCTTTCCACCTTCTCCCTCCTGATTTTATTCCTCCGGAACCTCCGGACTTTCCCCCAGGGCATCACACCCCTTTCCACTTTATTCTTCCGGAGTCTCCGGATCTTTCATACCTTTCCCTCGGGCATCGCGCCCCTTTACATTTTCTTCCTCCGAAACCTCTGGACTTATCTCTCGGGTATCGCATCCCTCGGTATTTTCTCCCTACGGAACCTCCGGACCATCCATCTTTCTTCCAGTTCATCTTTCTGTTCTTCCAAGACATCACCTCCTTCGTTCTCTTCTTCCTTTTTCATCACTCTTTTTCAGATTTCTTCTCAGGGCTTCGCGTCCCTTCTTTTGTCATCCCTCCGGAGCCTTCGGATTTTTCCTCTCATGATTCTCCTCTGCCTCCGGACCCTCCGGATCCGCCTCTTTCTATCTACCAATTTCTTCTTCTAATTCCTCCTGATTCTGGGTCCGACCCAACTTCTTCCACATCCACTGCCTTGGGCATCTGCCCATTCTCCCATTGCTTTCGAGACTTTAGTCCTCATTCATCCTTCTAATTCTCCTCTCCTTCTGTAGACTGTTCCATGTGATCAGGGTCTCCGCGCCTTAGTGAGGGAGTTCTAGCCCTCGCCTCTCTTCCTTTTTTTCCTTATTCATCTGAGTCTGGTCTTGGCACCACTCCTTCTTGTTAAGCCACTTTCAAACCCTTTGCTTCCAATTCTTTTACCTGCGAAAGAGGACTACCCCACGATGATCAACCTCGCCTCTGACAGCTGCTTTAACAAAGGTTGCAAGGTAACATATTGGCGTAAGTAAGCATTTATATGATATCATTACCTCATTACTTCACGCATGATCTTCAAAATGAAGTGCTTCCTAACAAGATTAAGAGTGGTGTTTTAGATCTTTATCTTAGGCTTTTGTTAAATTAAATCATTGTTAAAAAGAGTCTTTAGGCTTGCTTATGCAGCACCTTGATTAATAAGAACCCCGCGCTGGGAATTCAACATTCTCTCCCTGCTTGTTAAGATCAACCCTCAGCTGGGCACCTCACACACTTCACGGCGTCCTTAGCCGGCTCCTTTGATAAAACACCGTTGCTACCTTGGCCATGCCATGAGTATATCTGAAAGTCTTTTCTCTTCTTTACTCGGCCACGTGCAGGGGCAAGAGGTTGACGGATGAGATGACCAACCTTGGTAATCCCCAATACCAGAGGAGTCTCAAATAGGGGCAGTCTTGACCCAAACTAAATATGAATTTCATGATATACATCTCGCCAAAAGGGCTATTATGAAAATCAAGTCAGAATTTTGATAAAAGCAAGATTGTGAATTATGGCATGACAAGAGTGGCAAAGTCCCCGCAGGAAAAATCATGGTCGTATGTATGTCAAGGGTCTAAAAATCAAAGGCATAAAGCCCCGGCGCAACAGACTACCTCTTTGAGGGGGAACACCTTGGAAAGAATTCAAGTCTTGATATCTCCCATCCTGCATAAAGCTTATCTCTAATTATTCTTCTCTTCTCCCTCCAAGACCGAACATTTCTCAGGTATGGCCTTGGTAGGGGCACCGTTGATCAAAGGCAGTCGGTTATAGGGCGCCACCCTTCAATGCACGCCCAGCTTTGGGCAGTTTTTAGCAAAAGGGGAAGGAACGAGGACCCCTAGCTAGTGGTTTAAGACACCCTTTGATGCTGCTTTAGCAATGTCTAACCAAAATCAAACAAAATTGAATATTTCTTGTCCAAAATCTATAAAAATTTGAATATCTTTCCCAAAATTCATAAAAATTAAAATAATTTTCAAAACCCATAAAAATTTGCATATTTTTCCAAAATTCATAAAAATTGAAATATTTCAAAAACCACATAAAAATTTGCATATTTCAAAACTCCATAAAAATTGCATTGTATTTTCTGATGGTGTTTTGCAGGAACAGCTTTGCAAGGATCAAGAGCACGGGATGAGTCCTATCTCCACTCATTGCTATCAATCTATTGATTCTCCCGATATTCTCATGACATGCCACCCTGGGCATTTTTGGTTATCACCTCCTTATATCATTTTGGTTATATCTCCTGATTATCATTCTGATTATTCATCTCCAGATCTTTCAATCAACTCCTACTAATTTCTCTTGATCAATTCTGCCGATGGGTATTATCAGATCTTGATCATTCAACTCCAAATCTTGATTAGCCAAGTTGGCATCCTCATGACAAAATAACAAACAATGATGCTTTGCAATATCATGATTCAACTCATAATGGTTACTATGTTGTGACATGCTATTGATGCTTTGATTCATGCTATGCTTGCTACGCTTAAATGCCTTATTCATTGCTTGTTATCTTTTATATCTTGGCTGATAAATTTTTGAGCGCAGGATAAGAAGCTCTTGGTCCTACTGACTGGGCATCATCATCCAAGCCCCACGGTGCTTGCAGCTCAGTTCTCAGTTCCCATGCTCATTGCACCACCATCTCCTGTATGCATTTTATTATATGTTACATATGCTACTAGATTATATCAAGGACCTTGTGGCTTTGGTAAATCTGGAATTTGAGTTCCCCTTCATCAAAAACGATGACGATTCCAGAGGCATCTTAGTCATACGGATAGGCCGTTGAGCCGTCCGAGACTGGGGACGATGGTTCCCTTTTTATGAGTTGGTGCGTGGATAAACGGGCTTCGGCTTAGTATCAGCTCGTGAAATCGGTTTCTTGACCCAGTCTTGGCAGCTTAACAATATTATCCTTGATTATCTTATATTTTCATTTGATTTAAATTTTCCTTTTAAACCCAGCATGCATTCATGTAGGAATTTGAAACAATTGTTGAAAAATCATTCTGATGAGCTGACTTTGAGGGTTGAAGTTGATCTTAATCTTTCCAGATATGAGATATTCTATGCCGGATTGAATCTTCGGTTCGTTTTGTTGCTGTTTTGGGTGATTTTCTCGAAAGCTCCTTGTTTGGATTTTTATCATCTTATTTCAATCCTTTCCTTTGATCCACCTTGGCTGCAGCACGTCCACTGACTGGTAACCACTCCCCAATGGTGAAACTTACAGGTTTGTGACCTGGGGTACTTCCACCGCGCTGGAAGTTGATCATTTACTTTATCTCCTTCATGCACCGCGTGCACAACTCCCCTTTTATCCAAACATTGTTGATTTCATTGAATTTCCCGAGATTTGCTTCATCTCGTGCTTTTGATTTGATTCTCATCAAGTGATGTTGATTGCGTGTCTCATCACACCTTGGCATCTACTTTTCAGTTTGCTATGCTCCCTTGCAAAGCAGACGCCAAGGCGAGGCAGCTGTAGACACGCTAAAATTGACATTATTTTGAGTATATCTCGTATTACCGTGCAATGCCCCATTTGACCCTCAAATCGGCTTATTTGAGTGGTTTTTCCCACTTTTCTTGAATTTCCCCTATTTTCCCCTATTTTTCCTATTTTTTCTATTTTTCTGGATTTTTTTGGCATTTATCTCCATTTTTATGAATTCACGCCTTGATCAAGGGCGCGTTTTGATTCACGACCTGACCTGGGGCGTTTCTTAAAGAAGTGACGACCGCTGGAAAGGGCGGCAATTCTTGGAATTATCTAATTTTCGAAAAAGAATAAGTGTTTGAAAAATGTTGAATCACGCCCTACCCTGGGGCGTTTTTCAATTCACGCCTCTCCCTGAGGCGTCTTTCACAATTTCCAAATAAAAGAAATGTTAATTTCTAAAATTAATCCAGGAAGAAACGCCCTGACCCAGGGCGTGTTTTGAATTAACGCCCTTCCGACAGGTCGTCAATTTTTGAATTGACGCCCTGACCAGAGGCGTGTTTCATCTTTTGGCTTCGCAGTCCTTTCCCCAGAGAGTCCTTGCTTCGTTACACAACTGCTTTGATTGGGCTCTTGCTCATTCCTATCCTTTCCCTTGATTGGACTCTTGCTAATGTTTATCCCTTCCAATCCTATTTAATAGAGCCATTGGCTCTATTGTTCAGGTTGGACTCCTCCTCTTCGGATCCCTCCTTTTCGATCCCCCTTTCTTCCTCCCACGTATTTCTTCTTCTCCTTCTTCTCTGTTTGTTTTTCCTTTTTTTGTTTTGTGCTTGCAGGTTGCTGTTGCTGTCATTCGGCAGAAGGAGGAGCGCCCGTGCAAAGCTTCATCATCTTCTTCAAGCTTCTCCCCCTTGAATATTAAAGCCACGACGCACAGGCTTCTTTTATTTTTATTTTCCTCTCATTATTGCAGCACACATACATATGCGTGCATCATCATATTATTAACTCCCCTTCTCAACCATGTGAGAAATCTCCCCACAGTGCAATCTCTTGCACGTCTCCTTATTTTCATGCATCATATATTTCATCATTGTTTTATTAATTTTTTCTTCTCAACCATGTGAGAATCTCCCCTTAGTGCATCTCTTGCACTCTTTTATTATTTGCATTCATTCATATCTTCCCACCCTTTTTGCATAGGGGTTTAAGGGCAACCACCCTTAAGGTGTGTTCATAATCATATTTTCATGCTCATCTTTATATATAGAATTTGATACTACACTCACCATGATCTAATTCCTATCTTTTGTTGGTGTTTGTGTCTTTGATTTTTTGCAAGGGTAATAAATTAAAGAACTCTCTTCATCGGTCGGCCGATTTGAAGAGAAAGGAGCACTCACATCCCCGCGCCTTTAAAGGTATTTTTCGCGATCCCTCCACACTTTTTCATTGTTATATTCTTTTGAGGCCTCGCGTCTCTGGCGATCACAAATCTCCATCTTAGCACCTCGTGTTATTTCATACTTATTTATTCATATTCTTAATTTTTCTTTAAGTGGATTTTAATCAGAATCTACAGAGGGTAGCTTGATCAGGGCGGAGTGCCATTGACCAAGATGAAGTGGCCTGATTAGGGCGGAGTGCCGCTAACCGAGGAGCGTAGCTCGGCTAGGGCGGAGTGCCGCTAAACCAAGAAATGAGGTAGCTCGGCTAGGGCGGAGTGCCGCTAGACAAAGAAAGAGGTAGCTTGGTTAGGGCGGAGTGCCGCTAGACCAAGAAGGAGGTAGCTGGGCTAGGGTGGAATGCCACTAGACCAAGAAAGAAGGGTAGCTCGGTTAGGGCGGAGTGCCACTAACCCAAGAAAAGGGTAGCTTGGTTAGGGCGGAGTGCCATTAAACCAAGGAGGAGGTAGCTTGGTTAGGGCGGAGTGCCACTAGACCAAGGAGAAGGGTAGCTCGGTTAGGACGGAGTGCCGCTAGACCAAGGAAAAGGGTAGCTTGGTTAGGACGGAGTGCCGCTAGACCAAGGAAGAGGTAGCTCGGTTAGGACGGGGTGCCGCTAGACCAAGGAAAAGGGTAGCTTGGTTAGGGCGGAGTGCCATTAGACCAAGGAGGAGGTAGCTTGGTTAGGGCGGAGTGCCATTAGACCAAGGAGAAGGGTAGCTCGGTTAGGACGGAGTGCCGCTAGATCAAGGAAAAGGTAGCTCGGTTAGGACGGAGTGCCGCTAGACCAAGGAAGAGGTAGCTCGGTTAGGACGGAGTGCCGCTAGACCAAGGAAGAGGGTAGCTTGGTTAGGACGGAGTGCCGCTAGACATGGGAAGAGGTAGCTCGGTTAGGACGGAGTGCCGCTAGACCAAGGAAGAGGGTAGCTTGGTTAGGACGGAGTGCCGCTAGACCAAGGAAGAGGTAACTCGATTAGGATGGAGTGCCGCTAGACCAAGGAAAAGGGTAGCTCGGTTAGGGCGGAGTGCCGCTAGACCAAGGAAGAGGTAGCTCGGTTAGGACGGAGTGCCGCTAGACCAAGGAAGAGGGTAGCTTAGTTAGGACGGAGTGCCGCTAGACCAAGGAAGAGGTAGCTCGGTTAGGACGGAGTGTCACTAGACCAAGGAAAAGGTAGCTCGGTTAGGACGGAGTGCCGCTAGACCAAGGAAGAGGGTATCTCGGTTAGGACGGAGTGCCGCTAGACCAAGGAAGAGGTAGCTCGGTTAGGACAGAGTGCCGCTAGACCAAGGAAAAGGGTAGCTCGGTTAGGACGGAGTGCCGCTAGACCAAGGAAGAGGTAGCTCGATTAGGACGGAGTGCCGCTAGACCAAGGAAAAGGTAGCTCGGTTAGGACGGAGTGCCGCTAGACCAAGGAAGAGGGTAGCTTGGTTAGGACGGAGTGCCGCTAGACCAAGGAAAAGGGTAGCTCGGTTAGGACGGAGTGTCGCTAGACCAAGGAAAAGGGTAGCTCGGTTAGGACGGAGTGCCGCTAGACCAAGGAAGAGGTAGCTCGGTTAGGACGGAGTGCCGCTATACCAAGGAAAAGGTAGCTCGGTTAGGACGGAGTGCCGCTAGACCAAGGAAGAGGGTAGTTTGGTTAGGACGGAGTGCCGCTAGACCAAGGAAGAGGTAGCTCGGTTAGGACGGAGTGCCGCTAGACCAAGGAAAAGGGTAGCTTAGTTGGGGCGGAGTGCCGCTAGACCAAGGAAAAAGGTATCTCGGTTAGGACGGAGTGCCGTTAGACCAAGGAAAAGGTGGCTCGGTTAGGACGGAGTGCCGCTAGACCAAGGAAGAGGGTAGCTTGGTTAGGACGGAGTGCCGCTAGACCAAGGAAGAGGTAGCTCGGTTAGGACGGAGTGCTGCTAGACCAAGGAAAAGGTAGCTCGGTTAGGATGGAGTGCCGCTAGACCAAGGAAGAGGGTAGCTTGGTTAGGACGGAGTGCCGCTAGACCAAGGAAGAGGTAGCTTTTTGCCCGATTACTCGGGGAATATTGGTTGGGCAGCATGATACAGCTTTAGGTGTCTACCGTTGAGTGGTGAGAATTAGATTTCCCCTCGATGGTTAACAACCATGTAGGCCCCTCCTTCGTAGACCCTATGTATCACATAAGGACCCTCCCAATTAGGATTTAGCTTTCCTTTTGGGTTGGACGCCATGACTTCTCTTTTCTTGACCATGACAAGGTCACCTTTCTTAAATTCTCGTCCTTTTACGAGTTTGTTGAATGCAGTGGTCATGCGGGCCTGATACATCTGGATATTCTTCTGAGCTTGGAGGCACTTCCCTTCCAATTCAGCCAATTCTTGTAATCTTCTTTCTGTATTGGTTTGTTCGCCATGGGCCAGGTCATATTGGACAGCCACTCTGAGTGACGGGACTTCCAGCTCTAGTGGAACTACTGCCTCTGAGCCGTATACCAGTGAGTATGGCGAGCACCCTGTAGGTGTCTTGAAGATAGTGCGGTACGCCCACAGAGCTTCATACATCTTTTCTTCCCAGTCCTTCTTATTAGAACTGACGACTTTAGCCAGCAAGGTGCATAAAGTTTTATTGAAGGCTTCTGCCAATCCATTTGCCTGTGGATTGTAAGGAGTGGAAGTCCTCCATTCGATCTTATACTTTTCGGCGAGCCGATAGATCTTTTGATTTCTGAAATGACTTCCATTATCAGATATTATCCGGCTGGGGATCCCAAACCGGAAGATAATGTTCTGTTTGATGAATCTGGCGACCAGTTCACCAGTCACTTCTCGTAATGCTATAGCTTCCGCCCATCGGGAGAAGTAATCTGTTATTGCCAGTATGTACTTATGTCCGGCCGATGAGGTCGGTAGTGGGCCGACTACATCAGTTCCCCATTGTGCAAACGGCCAGCTAGGGACTGTAGGGTGCAGAACGGCAGGTGGCCTTCTAGGCACAACAACATGCTCCTGACATTTCTGGCATGACTTTACAAACTTGCAACAGTCTTCAAACATAGTGGGCCAATAGTAGCCCAGCTTCTTGATTTCTATCTTCATCTTAGGGCCAGCTTGATGAGCACCTGCCGTCCCAGCATGTATTTCTTTCATTGCTTGCCAAGCTTCCTCAGTAGACAGGCAGCGGAGCAAAATCTTCTTGCGTGAATCTGCCATTATTCGGAACAGAGTTCCATTTCTGAATTCATAAGAATCTTTGATCCTTAGAAGTTTCATCTTTTCTTCTCTTTTCTGCGGCAGCTGTTGGTGTAAAAACCATTGTAGCAGGTGTTGTCTCCAATCAGATGCCTGTTCTGTACTGATCGTGCCGACTTCATTTTCTTCGGGGCAGCCTTCTAGCATGCTGGGGACTTGCCGCCGGTTTATAACAACAATGTTAAGTGTCTCATCTGGTGGGACTGCTATTGAGCTGGCTAGCTTTGCCAGTGCATCAGCTTGGGCATTATGTCCACGGCCCACATGCTTGAGCTCAATATGATAGAATTTCGCCATGAGGCGCACAGCTTTTTGGTGGTAGGGGTTCAACTCCGGCTTTCGCACTTCGAACTCCCCTTGGATTTGTTTTATTATCAACATTGAATCCCCGAATACCTGAAGCATCTGGATACCCATGTTGAGGCTTATACATAGCCCGATTATCAGAGCTTCATATTCGGCTTCATTATTGGTGCAGGGCTTGTTTATAGAACAGGAAGTATGCACAACCTCCTCTTCTGGTGATCTTAGCACAATACCAACTCCGGCCCGTATTCTGGTCTTTCCATCGGAGTCCGTCTCTGTTCTAGATGCTCCATCAAAGAATAGCTGTCACATAGTTGACTGAGCCTGGCAGGCTTCTAGTGTCTCATCATCGGGTAACTCAGTCCCCAACATATCATTCTCTGGCACAGGATGCTCTGCGAAGAAATCGGCCACGACCTGTCCTTTTATTGCCCTCTGGGGTATATATGTGATATCGAATTCCATCAGAATTACTGCCCATTTGCCCAACCGACCTTTCAGTACTGGCTGAGTCAGTATGTATTTGAGTGGATCTGCTGTAGATATCAATCTGATTTCATGTGACAGCATATAGTGCCGGAGCTTTTTAACGGCAAAGACTAGTGCCAAGCATGTCTTTTCTATATAGGTGTAGCTTTCTTCAGTTCTAATCAGCCTCCGACTCAGGTAGTATAGAGCCTGCTCTTTGCCTTCTTCATTTATCTGTGCTAGCATTGTCCCCAGGGAACAGTGTGTGGATGCAATGTACAGTATCAGGGGTCTGCCCTTAATAGGTGCCCCCAGCACTAGAGGGGTCTTGAGATATTCTTTCAGCTTCTCAAAGGCTTCCTGACAGCCATCGTCCCAGAGGAACGGTACATCTTTCATCACGAGCTTGTAAAAAGGGTGGCATCTCCCCGACAGATTTGATATGAATCGTCGGATATAGGCCAAACGCCCTTGTAGAGATCTCAGCTCGTGGAGATTCCTTGGTGGAGGGAGCTCCTGGATAGCTTTAATCTTGGATGGGTCGATCTCAATGCCCCTATGACGGACAATGAACCCAAGGAATTTTCCACTGGACACGCCGAAGGCACATTTCATAGGATTCATCTTGAGTTCATATTTGCGCAGCCTCTGGAACACTATCCTCAGGTCTTGCAGATGATCTTCTCTTCTGCTGGTTTTCACCACCAGGTCATCAATGTAGCACTCTACTTTCTTGAAGAGCAAATCATCAAAGATCTTTGTCATAGCTCTTTGATAGGTAGCGCTGGCATTCTTAAGGCCGAACGGCATTCTTTTATAATGAAATATCCCCTTCGGGGTGCGGAATGCAGTGTGCACTCTGTCTTCTTCAGCAATCCAGATCTGGTTGTATCCGGATGACCCATCCATGAATGACAGGGCTTCATGGCCAGTGGTTGCATCGATCATGACTTCAGTGATCGGCACTGGGAAATCATCTTTCGGGCAAGCCTTATTCAGGTCCCTGAAATCTACACTTATTCTGATCTGCCAATTTTTCTTCTTCACGGGCACTATATTGGCCAGCCATGTAGTATACTAGTTCTCTTCAACAAAGCCCACATCAATCAGCTTATCAACCTCTTTGTTAATCTGATTTTCTCCTGGAAGGCTGCTTCACAGGGCTTGCCTCTGGGTTTATCGCCAATCGGTGCTGTGCCACATCGGAACTCAGTCCTGGCATTTCATCATATGTCCATGCGAAGCAGTCTCAGAATTCTTTCAAAAATTGAATATACTGTTCTTTGACAGCTGGCTCCAGCAGTGCACTGAGGAATGTCGGCCTTGGCTCATCTGCTGACCCCAGATTTACTTCTATCAGCTCATCGACGGTGGCTTGGCCTCCATCTTCAACTTCGGGTGGGGCTTCTTGCAAATCAACAAAGCCTCCCGGGATATAATCTTCTTCATTCTCATGATTTTCTGTTTCATCATACCGATCATCGGCAGATGCTGGTGCATCGTATAAGGCCAATATGGCCGGATTCTGTTCAGTCTTCCCCGAGGACGTGACTGGCTCAGCGGAAAACTTCGAAGTGGAGTCTTCCGTGCTTAGAGGCTCTTCTGATGTGGGCTCCCCTGAGAGGTCATCATTATGTAGAGCTCGGAATTCTTCTAGAATGCGCCCAAACTCCAGGCACTCCTGCAGCTCTCTGGCTACTTGATCTTCATCCGGGGTTCCCGTATCAAATTTCGTTTCATCCTGGAACAGATCCTCCTTGCAAGATAGATCCTCCCAGTACCAATCTTTCTTTGTCTCGTCGGGTGTCCCCATCCTCGGCTGATTGTCTGGGACTTCATTGTCCACTACAGACTGATAAATGATTTCTTCATCTTCCGAAGGGTATTGGTCATAGTCCATCCCGGGGGAATCTTCATGCTGGTAGAAGGCAGAGATAACATCTACCTCAGCTTCATAGTATTCTTGCAGGGTATAATCCAGTCCCGGGTGCTGTGTGATCTTCCTCAGTTCTTTATTATCTCGAGGTGGATCCCATAGCTCCTTGAATGCTTTCTTCTGGGCTGCAGACTGTATCGATGGCATTTGCATCTTGGAGAATATCTGTGAAACCCGTTGGGTAGTGTACTCCAGGCCTGTAATTGGCACCATCCGGTTTGCGGTTTCTTCAGGGACCATGCAATCTTGATCATCTTCTTCGACTGCCTCCCTGGTGTAGAATATGATAGGAGGCTCGCAGAAGCGAGGGATTTCCATAGTCTTCAGTGGCAGCACCGTCTGGTATTCTATGCTGGCTATGGGCTTGACTAGACCCTGAGGTACTTCCACCTGTGTGTATTTTTCTTTCATTTTTTCTTCAGTATCATCTGGGTGTATGCCAGGAGGAGTGATCCGAGCAAAATCACCAGCATAAGAGATGTGAGATACTCCATGCTTTTTAATGTAGCCTTTTGGCGACGGCGGAGACTAGTTTCTTGTCTTCATCGCCGGCTTTTTCTGGCTGACCACAGCTTCTTTTCCTTTATCCTTTTGTGACACCTCAGTGTAGTAGGATGCATCGAGCATATGGCACTCGAACACTTCGAAGGGATGTAGGTCTGCAAACACCCTTTCTTCTTTTCCTTCATGGCAGTATTTTATGCATTGGTGTAGTGTGGATGGCACTATCTGATATTCGTGCAGCCACGGTCTTCCCAGCAGGGCCTTATACGTGGTGTTGGAGTCGATTACATAGAATCGTACCACGGTAGTGAGGTCGCCCAGTGTGAGGTTAAAATCAGCCACCCCGAGAGGTGTTTCACATTTCTGGTTGAACCCTGCAATCTTCATATCTCTGACCTTGGTAAGCTGCAGGTCAAAGTAGTATTTCTGATAGATGCGATAGGGAAGGATATTTACAGCAGCCCCGGGATCTATCAGTATCCTGCTCAGCGACTGACAGTTTAGGGAGCCCCTCATATACAGCGGTCTGTTATGACCGACATTTGGGATTAGCATATCATCTTCCGTGAAGGTGACCGATGGCCCAGCATTCACTTCTGTCAGGAGTGCTTCACATTGTGCCGGAGACTGCAGGGCATCCACGATTGCTTGGCGAGCTTCTTCGCTCAGAGAGAGAATTTCCCAGATGGAGAATCTGGTAGGGAGCTTCTTCAACATTTTCATGACTCGACTGCCCACCCGGACATTAGATAGTCTCATCTCCTCTGCCCATCGGGGTCTTGGAGGTTCATGTGGTGCCTGTGGCCTTTGCTGCCCAGTCCCAATTTCATCTTCTTCATCGGTCTCCCGGAAGGCTTCTTCTGTAGCGACTGCCCCTGGTTTTGCTAGAGGGTTACTTTCTTCATTTTCTTCATGCTGTTTCTACTTTCTAGCTGCTGTCTGCTGGCATTTATTGCTTTTAGCTGGAGCAGTATGAGCCGGTTGCTCATTCTCTAAGCTGGACAGGAACTCCAGGAATGAAGGGGCTTCTTCTGCCTTCTTTTTGTCTTGGTACAGACTGGCAGGGAGAGGAACCTGGGCACCTCGTATCTCTGGTTCCGGGATTTGATAGGGTTGCTCCCCTCTGAACATAATATTATGGTTGGCTGGTGGTGGGCGCCCCCATCTTCTCCCAGAACGTGTTGCATGGGCCGAGGTGGAGGCTTCGACATGGTTAGCTTCTAGCGGGGCGTCGGATGCTTCTGGCTCATCATCCTCCCCGGGCAAGGAAAAGAGTACCGACAGAGTGTTACATTGTACTGTCATGACCTTCTTTCCCTTCTTGGACTTGGGTCGTCTCCTCTTCTTCTGGGAATTTGGCTTTGCTAGCTCCTGCCCCCAGAAGGGTTCATTCTCAGCTTTTTCTTATTTTGCCTCTGGATGCTCTTTGATTTTCAATTCTTCGAGCTGTTCCCAGAGTATACAGTCTTTCATCAGCAGATGCTTGGGCTTCTTCTGCTCGTACTCATCAAGCTCATTAATATATTGCTGCAGACGCCTGGCTGCAGGGCTTACTTCTTTATGTGTAGGGAGGGGAGTTTGTTTCCTCCGGTTGTGAGTAGGGATCCGGATGACTGGTCCAGTCTCAATTGTATGCCATATTGGCTTTATCGGAGGCGGCTCGGGCCTTGGGGTAACACCCCGGATAACTGCTCCGCTGGTACTGGCTGCAGGAGTCTTCTTTCTACTTTTTATGGGTATCATCTGCCATCCTTCCTTATCTTTCTGTGGGGTGAGGAAGCAAGCTTCATAGGTGTGCTTGGTGCATTCTTCAACGGCTTCCTTGGGCAGCTGTTGGTAGACTGAGATCATATTGGCAGCCATTCTCCAGGGTGGAGGCTCATGTGGATGGGGCAGCTTTACCTGGTAATCTCCCAGCTGCAGCTCACCTTTCTTGACCATCCCTTCCATGATATCTTTGAAGACATAACAATCTTCAATTGCGTGCCCCAGCGCACGGTGAAATGGACAAAACAGCGGATCATCTTTCTTTGCTGCATCTGCTGGTCTTTTGGGTTCAGGCAATGTTACCTTATTGAACTTGTATGCCCAGTTGAACAGTGCGGCCGTCTTATCTTTTGGGAAGGAATATGCTTTTCTCATCTTGTCTCTCAGAGAGACTTTATCTTTTCTTTCTGCTGTATCTGCCAGTGGGGGAGCTTCATCTGCCCCTTTCTTCCCCTTCTGTTGCTCGAAGGTTCTGAAATCGATAGTGTTGGCCTCAGAGTGTGATGGCCGTCGCTCATTGGATTTTCCCTTCGGCACGGTGGGGACATTGGCGGTCGGACGCTTGGACAAGAACGTCTCGACTTCTGCCACTATATTGTTCAGTCGGTCAAATGTTCTGACATCTGCACCGATCATTTTTTCTAGCACCTCCCTCTTGAGGCTCTGCTTGTCTGCACCGCATCTTCTTGATGAGGAGGTCTTCGGCATCTCATGGCTAAGTTCCTCCACCTTTTGATGTAGTCCAGTGCAGTTTCATCTTGCTTCTGCCTGGTTGCATATAGCTCTACTATCGTGATTTCCCTTTCCGTGACATGAAATCTGTCGCGGAATTTTCTCTGCATATCAGGCCAATCAACCACTGACCCAGCTGGCAGGTTTGAGTACCATTCAAAGGCCAACCCAGTGAGAGATGAGCCAAAGAACTTGAGCAGATAAGCTTCATCGACTGCTAGGTCGCCCATGATTGTAGTGTAGTAGGCTATATGCTCCCTAGGGGAGCCTTGGCCATTAAATTTCTCGAACTTCGGCGGCTTACTGACGCCTGGGGGTAGTCTCTTGGCAGCATACTGGGAAGGATACGGTACCTTGTACACATCATAGGTACCAGCATCACCACCAGTCTTTTCTGACAGCTTCATTTCCACAATTCTTTCAATCATCTGCTTGTGGGCTACAGCTGGATCTATGTCTTTTGGAAAGAAGTGAGCTTGTTGCTGGCTGTGAGGAGTTGTCATCACAGTGGCGCGCAAGATGGGCGCGGTAGGCTGTGTCTGAGACACAGAGGGCTGAGCTGCTGTTTGCTGTGGAATAGGTTGGCTCGGTGTTTTGCCCTTATCAGCTAGGAGAGGGTTAGCTGGGATAGCCGTCTCTGCTGAGCTGGATGTCTGCCCCGCAGGTTCAGCTTGCTTTGAGACTGATGTAGCTTCATGTCTCTCATTGAGCTGCCTTCGGAGAGCACTGATCTCCTGCTGGTATCTTCTGAACATCATCTGGACCATAGGATCCAAGGCTGATGGGATTTGCATATCTTCAGAAGTCCCTTCAGCATCATCAATAAGGGGATTGCCCTCATCCTCTGTCGTCACCACATTGACTGTCATGGTGGTGATCTTGCGAGCTTCATCATATTTCTTCATCTTATCTTTTACGGCCTGGCCTCTTCTTGTGACAGGACCAGGTCTAGTATCCAACCTGAGCAGTTCATCTGGCCGAGTTGGTAGTATATCTTGCCCCCTGGCAAGTCCAGCCATGTTGCAGGCGAAGATTTGCATTTTTTCTTTCCGCCTGTAGACCTTTCTTTTCACCTGGTCAGGATATTTGAGCCGGTCAAAGACCGATATTCTTTCTTTGGCTTCTTCCCGGTACAGGTCTTCTTTGTCATATCCGGCCCTGAGACCTTCTTCATAGTGATTTGAATCAGAGGAAGAGGCTTCGATCATCGTTTCTCGAAGTGTTTCTTCTTTTTCTTCACCTCTGGTGCCCAAGGCACGGGATAGTCTTTGTTGACCGAGGGCAGAGCTCCCCAGGTAGTGGAAGTAGTCTTGGACTATCTGCTTCATCTCTTCAGAATTGTGCCTCTGTGGCTCAGGCTGGAGCATTAGTCTTTCCTGGCTTCTCTGCTGATAGGCCAGTCTTGTTACCTGAGCATTCAAATGCTCGGCTTTGGAATATTTGAACAAGTCGGCCTGTCTGGCACAGGCCCTCGGTCTTCTTGGGATGGCGACCGTGACTGGTTCGCTCATTCCCACATTGCCGTTTCGGCAGCAGTTGACAGCAGCATCATATTTCTTTCTTTGCCATCTTCTGCCCCCAGCCCTGGGACGAGTGACAGTAAGGTCTTCCTTCCTCTCATCCCTTCTGCCCCTCATCATGGGGCGAGCAGCAGTCAAATTTCTTTCTTCATCATTTCTCTCATCTCTTCTGCCCCAGGCTTTGGGGCGAGCAGCAACAACATTTCTTGTCTCTTTTCCCTCTCTTTTTCAGCTTTCTGCCCTGAAGCGGGCAACAGCATCTTCAGTAGCCTTCTCCTCATCTCGAGCTGGAACCCAACTCTGAATCCTCTTTGGTCGCCAGACCTGTTTGTATTTTGCTGGCTTGGGCGCCAGCGGCTTCCTCTCATCAGCCTCCCAATTGACCTGCCTGGCGGCCAGAGTCTAGAATCTGTTGGTAGTGGGCACCATCGGGATGATCACGTCCGGCTTGACCTCCCTTGGGCAACCATTCATGTTTGCCCGGACACCTCCAATCATCATGGTCTTTTCGGAGTTGGAAAGATGACGGTCAACAGCATCATACCGGCTCCTCCGGTTGGTTATTCTCCCCTTCTGAGCAGCAGCAGGGACCATGCCCCTTTTTTGGACATGATGGACGTAGCAGGCGACGGCCGTGGGGACCGTTTTCTCTGGTAAGATATTCTTCTGGTCAGTGATCTTCACCGGGGCACTTGCAGCAGTGCCTTGCTCATTGTCATCGACCTGTAGAAGGTCAGGGAAGACGATGCCCAAGCAGTTGGGCAGCCCAAAGGGCAGGCGGCATCGATTTGAACGCGAGAGGTACCGCTAGGTAGCCTTCTCGCACATGCATGTCAATCGGCTGCTGGTCGAAGCAAACGGACATGATTCCGGCTGTCATTGTAGATTCTTGAAAATAAGGAAAGTACACAGAATCAGAATTTTGAGGGGGGCCCGCTGGGCCTCCTACTTTAGCGTAAAGATGAAGGGAGACTCAGTCCCACCGGGCGTGCCAGACTTGTTTGACACATTTTTTCTCTTTATTATTTTAATCCTTATGTTTTATTTTATTTTCTTGGTTCATTGATTTATTGGCGTGCCAGTCACCGAAGTGACGATTTCATTGTGCGCTCAATCTGACTTGATCAATCGATTGTGAAGTCCGAGTCGGGACCGGAAGTCCGCCATACCATAAAGGCTATGACGTTAATTACATCCCCCCTAAGGAGGACAACCCTTGATTAAACGCTAAAGGTAGGAGGCCTCGAGAGGCAAACATATATTCATGTGCGTAAATGGAACTTCATACCGAAGCCAGGAAGGCGGGCAAGATAACAACATCAACCATAGAAACAGATGATATCGTTAGGTCAGTGATTCAAAGACTGGGCTTAGGGGGGAAGGAGGATCTCAGTCACAGGTAGACTGAGCCGTGACCATGATGGGGTTTAAAGCATCATCGGTATTTCGACAGCATTTCTCCTTAATCTGGATTATGCCCAGGGAGAAATAGGCTAACCCACGGAGTGTCGGGATGAAAGCCGGGAGGAAGAGAGAGGCTAGACCTCCCTACCCATATGTATATATATATGCCATGGGGCAATGTTTGATATTCCCTATAGAAGCCGGCGGAACTTATGCAATGGCAGAGTCCTCCCGAGCTAAAGGGGTTACTCATCAATGCAGTTCAAGTGTACATAGGTTCCCGGCGCGAAGGCAAAATGGCCGGGGTTCCCGACGTGCCAACTGGAGAGCTTCTCGGCGCGAAGGGGAGATGGCCAGGAGTATTCTCAGCCTGGTTGAAGGGAGGAGGAAGAGGATCTCGGCACAGCTGAAGAGGAGGAGGAGCTCGCGGCGCGCTGACAAGAGGGCTAGGGGGTTTTCTCAGCGTGAGGGTTCCCGGCGCACCCAGGGCCGCGCCGGGAGCCATGGCGTCGAGAGAGTGTTGGTGTTCTGGCGCCGTGAGGACCCGAAAGGGGTTCCGGAGGCTCTGCTTTGGGTTTCTTGGCGATGCAGGACAAGCCAGATAGGTTCTGTGAAGTCAAAGTGGATCAGTTCATCAAATCTGAGCTGGATTAGATTTGGGCTTTACAGGAGCATCAGGATAGAAGAGGGATTTAGGAAGACTAGGGTCGAGGGAAACCCTGTCACCATTATCATGCAGAGCCCGGGGGACAACCTGATGTCGACTTTCATCTTCATGAGAGAATTTTGGCAGCACCTCCCCTGGACCGAGCATTTGCCAGAGAATGGTATAGGCTGACATCCACGGAGTGCCGGGATGAAAGCCGGAAAATGAGTGAGCACTAAGGCTCAAAGAGACTATTCATGTCTCTGGCATCGGTCACTATTCCCCTTCTCGGAGACTGACGAAACTCATGTAGAGACAGGGTTCGTCAAACCCACGGGGTGGCATGTGAATCATGTTAGGGACCTCAGAATGTAGGGGAGGTCAATCCCCAGTTAATTTATCCCCTAGGGTGCATATGACGACTCACGAACGCCCCAGAATAAATGGACGAAGAGGCCAAAGGAGTGGACGAAGGAGAGGCTCTCAGCATGGTTTTCATTGGCAAGAAGATGGCTCTCGGCGTGGGATTATAGGTTGGCCAAGGGGGGTTCTCGGCACGGGTTTAAATTGGCCAGAGGGGGTGCTCTCGGCATGGGTTTAAATTGGCCAGAGAAGGAAGGAGGGAGGCTCCCGACGTGGCTCCAAATGCAAAAGAAGGCAGGGGGGAGGCTCCCGGCGTGGCTCCAAATGCAAAAGAAGGCAGGAGGGAGGCTCCCGGCGTGGAGGCTTCTCGACGCGCTCCTCATCGCGCCGGGAGGCTGGCGCCGAGAGGCCAAAAGCAAGGGGGAAGGTCTCGGCCAGGGGCTTCCCGGCGCGCCCATTACCGCGCCGGGAAGGTGGTGCCGGGAAGCGGAGAGCTGGGGGGTTCACGTGGAAGTGGCCTGGAGAGACTTTTGTCGGTTTGCTGAAGAAGGAGGTCTCTCGGCAGCGTAGTTCTCGGTGGGGAATTTTGCACGCCGAGAGGATGGAATTGCTACAGGGTTTCATGATTTACAGAGCTGAAACGATGCTCTGTTTGGGGATTTTATGAGATTTCTGGCTCGGATTGAGGCTAGATTTAGAGTGTAAGCGAGAGATTACACAGATATGGGTTTGATTTGCCAAAGATGGGCTGGGTTCAAAGGGGAATCGAAGGAACCACTGCAGGATGGGGTTCTGAATCGTCATATTATTATTGACCCTCAGGGGCTCATTTGCTGGCATCTTTGGTCGCCTGGGAGCCAAGAGATGGCCATCTCTGACCCCAGGGGCGACCCTGATGTAATTGTTCGGACTAGAGCCGGATTAGAAACCATCGGTATTAATTTATTGAAGTAGCTTACTTACTCCTGTGAGAAGAGGATCTCGAGCAAACCCTCGGAGTTACTGCCAATATCGGTAGCAGACTGTCCCAGAAGCCAAGAGATGGTCTGTCTCTGGCCCTAGGGCAAGCCTGGGAAACTTTATGCAAACGATGATGAATCGGAGAGGGACATCGGCTCATTTAGAACGACATTTATTCTACTGCAGACAATTGAGCCCGAAGACCCACCGGGGAATCGGACGCACTTCAGTTGGACTTAAAATGAAAACATATAAAGGAAAAGCATAGCAGCAGACGGAGAGATAGCGGGCAAATACTTCAATCGCCTAGCGCCCAAACGGGCCACTGGAGCATTTCATACAATCACACATTCCGGGACTCACCCCAGCCACATAGAGGGAATGGAGGAAAGGGAGATGAATGGCGGCCGGGATATCCCGGTTATCACCGATGAATCGAGATAAGACTCGCATGGTTACATAAAGAAGAAAACAGAAACAAAGAAGATGAAAGGGGGGGGGGGGGGGGGGAGGGCGGAGCATTGACTCCTCTCCCTCCTCGGCTGCCCACCTTGAGCTTCTGCTCCTTCGTCTCTTCTCAGATATTCCTTCGCTTCTTCGAGTCTCTCCTCCTGGAGCTCTCCTTTTCTTTTTCTCTTTTCTCTTTTTATTCTTCTGTTCTGTGTTTTCTTGTGTGTCTCTCCTCTCTTTTTTTTGTTCGAAGGGAGGGGATTTTATACCCGTTCCCCCCCTCTCGGCAGGCTTCATCACGGCGTGAAGAAGGCAGCTTCCCGGCGCGCCTCTTTCAATCGGGGAGGCCTCCCGGCGCCAAAGGGCATGGCTTCCCGGGCCCCCCCCCCTCATATGGGCTTTTGGGCCTTGGTGAGGGTCTCTCGGTGCCATTCTCCTGAGCTCATTCGGTAGGCCCATTCAGGGCTTTTAAACTTCATATGCACTTCGACCTCTCTTAGTTCTTCCAGTATATCTTCCAGAACCGAGGAAGGCCATCTAGTGGTGACATAGCTTCTATTTCATAGATTTTCATCAGTCTGCAGACAGGGGTTTCATCAGTCCGTAGATAGGGGTTTCATCAGTATTGCCATCTGAATGGTGACAAAACCGGGTATTATCTTATCGATATCGTCACTTGAATGGTGACGAGCTCGGACATCAACTTTAGTCTGGAAAGACTTCAGCCGGGTGTATAATATGTGGAGACGATTCTTCTTGTGTTCTGACTTTGCAAAAGCCTTTACAATCTTCATCTGCCGGCACCGACTTCATCCTTATCTTTTATCACATCTGTCAATAAGCCGACATCTGGCCTATGCTGACATGTCATCTGTGGGCTCTTGGATGTAACAGTAACATAGCTCTTAGTAAAAGTGTGCTGGGAGGTCCCATCAGTCGAGTGACTGCTGCTTTATCAGTGTTGTCGTCTGAATAATATCGGCACCGGGTATCGGTTTGGCCGACAATAGATTCAGCCGGGTAAAAGGTTGGCGGACTTCATCATTGGCCTTTCACTGTTGGTCTGATCCTCTTTTCAACTGTGCTTTCACCCTTGTTCATTTTCAAGGCGTCAACAGTAAGCCAGCCTTCTTACCAGTAGTCTTCATAGGGGCACCTGCAGCGGTGCCTTGCTCGTCGTTGTTGACCTACAGAAGGTCGGTGAAGACGAGGCCCAGACAGTTGGGCAGCCCGACAGCAGGGGGCATTGCTCCGAATGACAGGGGTACCGCCAGGTAACCCTCTCGCACATGCATATAGATCGGTTGTTGGCCGAAGCGTACATACATAAGTCCAGTAGTCATCTTCCTGAAAATAAGGAAAGCGCACAGGATCAGAAATTTGAGGGGGGCCCGCTGGGCCTCCTATTTTGGCATAGAGATGAAGGGAGACTAGGTCCCACCGGGCGTGCCAGCTTGTAGAACGTGGATTTTATCTTATTTCATTATATTATTTATTTATATTTTTATTTGGATTTTTGATTTATTGATTTATTAGGCGTGCCAGTCACGTGTGTGACGATTTTATTGTGCGCTCGATCTGACTTGGTCAGTCGATTGTGAAGTCCGAGTCGGGACCAGAAGTCCGTCATACCATAAAGGCTATGACGTTAATTACGCCCTTCCAAGGAAGGACAACCCTTGATTAAACGCCAAAATAGGAGGCCTCGAGAGGTAATAATAAAAAGGATATTCTTTTTATGTGCGCAGTTTGAATTTCATACCAGAGCCAGGAAGGCGGGCAAGATAATAACATCGATTGTAGAAACAGACGATATCGCTGAATCGACGGCTCGAAAAACAATCAGACTCAGGGGAAAGGTAAAACATAGGATATCGATCGCGGACAGGATGAGCTGCGATCATGACGGAGGTTTAAAGCATCGGTTAACATTTCGGCGGCACTTCCCCATGGTCTGGATCATGCCCAGAGGGAAATAGGCTATCACCCACGGAGTGCCGGGGTGAAAGCCGAAAGAAAGAGAGAGGTCGGGCCTCTCCACGTTACGCACGTATGCCCTAAGGCAATGTTTGGTTCTTCCCTCACAGGAGCTTATGGCACTCATGCATTGGCATGGCTCACCGGAGCTAAGAGGGAGGCGCGTCGTTGTGACTTCGACACGAATCGATGGAACATAAGGGAGTCTACCTCCCTTTAACTTTATCCTCGGGACACATCTGGTGATCCACGAATATCTCTGTGTAGGTTAGCTCTGGGCATTTGGGCTCACAGGGTGGCAACTTAGGCTCTCGGCATGACCACAGATGGGAGGCTAAGGCTCCCGGCGTGAGTAGCAAGAAGATGGAGGTTCTCGGCGTAGCCAAAGGGAAGAATCCAGGAAGCTCCCGGCGCCGACTTCCCGGTGCGCTGAAGATTCTCCAAGGGGGTTATCGGCGTAGGCTAAAGGGGGAAGAGGAGCTCTCGACCTGGGGGTTCCCGGCGCGCTGAAGGCCGCGCCGGGAGCTGGTGGCGCCGAGAGGTAGCTGGCCGAGAAGGGGTGTTTGGGCGCCGTGAGGGGTTTAAGACTTTACGGTACCTTGTTTTTAGGATTTTGAGAGTTTTCTGGGGATTACATCAGAGTAGGTTGGCTCTGGAGACTAGAGATGGGGTTCAGCTGGTTTTAGTTGTATATGCTTCAAAGGAGGCCGAGAACTGAGAGGGATTGGAGGGGAAGAGGCCCACACAGAGGTCCTTTTCACCATCACCATACGGAGCCCAGAGGACAGCTTCAGTATTATTTTTCATTGGCTGGGAGGATTTCAGCAGCACCTCCCCCGTACCTAGCGTATGCCAGGGAGTAATAGTCGATCACCCACAGAGTGCCGGGATGAAAGCCAGAATAAGGGGGGTATGGGACCCCTAGCCCGTGTATGTGATCACAGCACCAACTTAATATCCCTTTGAGGCCATTGAAACTTATGTAGTGACAGAGTTTCTCTGGCTCGTAAGGTTATGTAGGGGAGTTATCCCCAATGATGTTTATCCCTTAGGCACATATGATGATCTAGAGTATCCTTCGACAAGATGCAAGGCTTGGTTGATCGGACTTCAGAGGGCATCTGTGTGGTTCCTTGGCCTGTAGCAGGAAGGCTTTCCTCCGGGGTTCAAGGAATGGAGGATTCACAACGTAAAGCAGGGGTGACAGGAAGCATGGTTCCCGGCGTGGGTTTTATTGGCCAAGGGGGAATGCTCTCGGCGCAAGGGTTCTCGGCGCGGTAATGACCGCGCCGGGAACCCGGCGCCGGGAGGCCCCCGGGCCGAGAAGGCTGTATTGGGATAGGCTTTATTTGCCTTGCCGAAGGGGCTAAAGCAAGGGGGATCTCTCGACAGAGTAGTTTTCGGCGGGGAAATGACCACGCCGGGAAGGGGCTAAAAGGGGTTTCTGGCTTGGCTGTGATACTCTGCTCAGGAGATTTCTGGGATTTCTGGCTCGGATTGAGTCAAGATCTGGACTGCAGAAGGGGTTTACACGGGGGTTAGCATCAGTCGAAGGGCAGATCATCCATTATCGAATCCTCATGGGACGTATGGTGTTTTCTATACTCACCTGCTGCTCAAACGGTCAAGAGATTGATGTCTCTGACCCTGAACGAGATGGGAGCTCGACAGACATCTGTGATATCCGGGAAAATCATGATCCGAGGGGAAGGAAGAGGGGGGACAGAGCCCAATAACCCATTGAACGAGGGTTGAGGTTCCGTCTTCATCCTTCACCAGAGAACAGGCCAGGGAGGGGGCGGTCAAAACATGAATCGGAAAGCTATAACATCTGGGCAAACCGATATTCAGAAGAACAATTGATGCAAGAAGGGGAGAAAGACAGCAGACATTCCAATCGATCGAATGCTCAAACGAGCCATGTTAATCCTTCATTTCATTGCATCATCCCAAACCTATACAGATCGTAGAAGGTAAATGAAAGACAGAGGAATGGAAATCAAGATCGGAATCCTCCGGCTACATTGATACATCGAGAAAGCCTCGCCAGATTTCATCAGAAGAAAAGAAAACAAAGAAAGCATGGGGGAGGGCGGAGCATTGACTCCTCTCCCTCCCCGAGCTGCCCACCTGAGTCTCCTCTCTTCTTCTTCTCCTTGCTTCTTCTTTTTCCCTCTCGGTCTCTCTTCTGACTCTTTTTTTATCTGGTTTTCGCTTCTACTGCTCCTTTTTTTCTTCCTATCTCTGATTTTTTGACCCCGGCCATCAGCCTTTCGAAGGGAAGGGGCTTTATAGCCGTCCCTCCTTGCCTTCTCGGCAGACACCTCACGGCGCGCCTCAGCTGAAGGCTTCCCGGCGCGCAGGACTCCAACCTTGTGCAGCATTTGGGCTTTGACAAAGTGGCTCCCGGCGCCACCATTAAAGGCCCATTTAGGTCTCTTTGACCAGGCCTTTGATAGGCCCTTCACGTACATCAGTACCCAAGAGGGTCCTCCGTTGGTGATATAGTTTGTATTGAGATCATTAGCAGGGTTTTCATCAGTCCGCGGACAGGGGTTTCATCAGTATTGCCATCTGAATGATGACAAAACCGGGCATCATTTTATCGATATCGTCACCTGAATGGTGATGAGATCGGACATCAGCTTTAGTCTGGGAAGACTTCAGCCGGGTGTATAATATGTGGAGACGATTCTTCTTGTGTTCTGACTTTGCAAAAGCCCTTACAATCTTCATCTGTCGGTACCGGCTTCATCTTTATCTTACATCACATCTGTCAATAAGCCGACATCTGACTTACGCTGACATGTCATCTGTGGATTCTTGGATGAGGCAGTAACACAGCTCTTATTAAAGTGTGCTGGGAGATCTCATTAGTCAAACGACTACTGCTTCGTTAGTGCTGCCATCTGAGTGACATCGGCACAGGACGTCAGCTCGGCCGACAAAGGCTTCAGCCGGGTAAATGGTTGACGAGCCTCATCATTGGTCTTTCACTGTGGGTATGATCTGCTTCCACCCTTGTTCATTTTCAAGGTGTCAACAGTAATACAATGTTCGGACCAAGATAAGGTCATTTTGGCAACTTTCCAACTATAGAAGGATGCGAGAGCTTGGTGAGAGTCCGTGGAAGCAACCTTGCCGAATGACCAGGTAGCATGGGTGGAATTCTTAGAGCACTTTAATGAGAAGTATTTCTCGGAGAGAGTTCGAGAGAGAAAGGCAGGAGAATTTACCTCCCTTAAGTAAAGATGTATGTTTGTGGCAGAGTACGAAGTTCAGTTCTCTAGATTGTCCCGTTATGTGCCTCATTTAATATTGACGGATAAGATGAACGCCAAGCAGGTTTTGAATGGATTGAGATTGCAATACATATCTCAATTGGCGCCAATGGATATTCAATCGTATGCCGAGATGGTTAAGAGAGATCAGTTATTGGAGAATGTCATGGAGTTGTCCGACAAGGTCAAGACGAGAATGGAGAAGAAGAAGCTAGGTAACGGTAACAAGAGGCCCAATGAGGGGAATAACATCCCAAACGGCAAAAAGCCTAAGGAAGAGAAGTGCAAGCATTGTATGAATGAAGGTCATCGATCCGAGAAGTGTCGTTGGAAGAACGGAGCTTATTTTCGTTGTGGAAGTCAGGAGCATAAGGTATCAAAGTGTCACCTTCCTAAAGATCAACCTCACCAGGCAAAGAATCGTAATAAGGAACGTCAAGGACGAATGCAGGCGATGAGACAAGTCGAGCCTGCTAATGATGAAGTAGCTAGCGGTACCCTCTTAACCTTAACCTAGTTTCCTTCCTTAGATTGAAGTTCACCTTGCTAGCATGCCTACGTGATCTTATATGATGTTTGGGAATTAGGAATTAGATACCCCACTATTATTTTGAATTTCATGTGAATTTGGGGGCCAAATTCTTTTAAGTGGGGGAGGGTGTAGCACCCCGTTGAATTATAAGAAATAAATTTCTTCAAAAAAAGGGGATTGAAAATAATAAATTTCAACCCAATAGAAATTCACTATAAATGAATTCTCAATAAATAAATGCCCAACCCAATTAACTGTAAGACAAAAAGGCCTTAGACTCAAAATGGACTTTGACCCGTTTGATATGGGGTTAGAGCGGGGATATCCCCGCTCTAACTCCATTCTATGTTTGATATGGTTAAAACGGGCGAGGATAAGTCGGGTTAAGAGAAATAAGGTTAACCCCGATTTTGAGGTTGGAAACGGAGATAAGTCATTCCAACCTTTATATCCCCGCTCTAACTCTATTCTATGTTTGGTATGATTAAAACGGGCGAGGATAAGTTGGGTTAAGAGAAATAAGGTTAACCCCGATTTTGAGGTTGGAAACGGAGATAAGTCATTCCAACCTTTTGTTGGAATGACTTATCTCTATTTTTCTAACCCTATTTCACCCCTTGTGTACCAAACGTACATGAGAATAAGACTAGGCATAAATTATCTTAGAATGACTTACACCTATTCTCCTCAAATTTTATCCCGATACCAAACATCATCGGAGGGTTTTACTTAAATAATCAACTAATGATAATGGCCTTTAAAGGAATCTAAAGGCTTTTGGGCCTTAAAGGGGCTACGTCTAAACATATGATGGGTTATATATATATTAACAATAGTTTTTCTCCTAAGGCCAAACCCTCGTCACAATCGAAGATGCATGGGAGTCTTTGGATTTTGAGACCAAACCCAGGGAACGCTAACGCTTGCGATTTGGGTAGGAGAATTGGGAGATAAATCCTTACGTGTTTTAGGATTTTAACTAAAGAAAATTAATTCCCGTTAGCACTCTTAGGGCCATGAACTCTATATAATAAGCCCCTGCGAGGCAGCATGCTACTGCTGCTGGGCACATTCGAAGAAGGAAGCTTGTTGCTGCCGATCGTGG
Source organism: Amorphophallus konjac (assembly GCA_022559845.1). NCBI lineage: Eukaryota > Viridiplantae > Streptophyta > Magnoliopsida > Alismatales > Araceae > Amorphophallus > Amorphophallus konjac. The sequence continues at coordinate 318,235,808 of CM040124.1, forward strand.
ATTGCTGAGGGAACCGTGGGGTTTTTCCTATTCTTCTTCCTCTATGCTTCCTGCGGCTATTGTACTTCTGCTGCTGCTAGCGTGAAGCGCTCTTCCTCTGCTTCATCTTTCTTCCTCCTGTATCTTCTCTCTTCAAATCAAGAGGTAGTTGTTCTCAATACTCAAGTAAAACCCAGTTAAAAAACCGAGTTCATGCATGTGTATTCAGCATCTTTGTTTCCTGCATATTTTACGCAGTATAAACTATCTCTCTTTCTCGTAAAACGTGTTAACAGATGGGGTTAAGAATTTTATAATCATATAACCACACATCTAAATTTCTGATAAATATATATTTGAAATCTTCATAATTTTATACTATTTTTCATGTATTTAGATTTATGAAAATATTTATATTTTAAAAGTGACATTGTTAATGGTATTTTAAAAGTACCACCTTTGTCGATTTTTATCTTTTTAACATGATGTAATAAAACTGTGATATTTCATGGTTTAAGTCTTTAGATTTTTCTCTTATTTGTCATATATTTTATTTTATAAAATTCTCTTTAAATAAAAAGCGTCATTATTTATCGGTTAAAACTCCGCGTGACTTTAAAGATTTTTATCTTTTGAACCAGATAGAATTAAATTATGATATTTCATAGTTACATACCTTAGATTTTTCTATTAATTATCATATAATTTGTTTTACTAAATTCTTATTAAATAAAAGTAGCACTGCTCGTATAATTAGATTATGTATCCCCTTTATATTTTTATCTTTTAACCGGATAAAATAAAATTACGATATTTAATGGTTAAAATCCTTAGATTTTTGTCTTATTTATCACATATTTTATTTCACTAAATTCTTATTAAATAAAAAATGACACTATTCACTTTTGATAATATGTTAAAGAAATAACGTCAATTGCTTTGACATTGTTTCCTTGTGAAATAAATAAAATAAAGAATTAGCATCCTTATGAATTTTGATAATAAAATGACACTATTCACTTTTGATAATACGCATTTTTAATAATTTACATCTCTCCAAAGAGACGCATATTCTTAGAAAATAATTAATTTTAAAAATGTATGTAATTGACGTTTAAGCGGCAGACGCCAATTTTAATTAGCGTCCACTACTCAGACGTCGTTTCTCGACTTTTTCAAATGGCGTTTCCTTGATCCCACACCGTTGGATTTTGGCACCATCATCTCACGACCGAGGCGAGGGCCCTATTTTATTTTACCGCTCACATTCAACCCTCGGTGAGGTTAGGACCCTCCGTCGGATACTCCTTCCGTCGGATCGGTGCTTTCTTCATCAAGACCTCCGTAAACCTTCGCGAAGCCTTGGATTCCCTCAAGGTCGCCAAACTGGTTGTACCCTAAAAACCCTGGAAACCGTGTTTTGTCATGTCCCTCTGAATAAATATGACACCCCGGTCATCACGGATCGCCTCGATGGGTCACCGTGAGAAGTCTAGCTTTTGTCTGTAATTGGCGACCTGATAGTCGACGCCAATTAGAATTAGCGTGTATGACACTGACGCCATTTCCGTTTGTACCTACTGTTCATGATAATTTGCGTCCATATAGTAGACACTATTTCTTCAATTCGCGGCGACTGTACAGACGCCATTTAACCCAATTTCATGAATATTCGGATTTTCATGAGAGATTTATCGCTATATTGTCCCTACACAATGTTCAGTCTTTGAACTCTGGATCTTCATGATTATCATCCGTATTAGCTATGACACGCTATTCCTTTCGGAAAATTCTTTGTCAATATTTCAAGAACATAACCCTTTGACTTTATGTTGGCCATAAATGCAAGATTCTAAAATATTAAGGGCTGTGGGTCCGCGACAACCAAGTATGACAAAAGTCCATTCTGTAAACTATGGAAATTCTGGGTGTGACTTTGCACCAAAGTCTAAAAATCTGTAAAATTTTGTTATACCTGTTATTTAAAATTTCTCTTATTTTGTTATTTGTTATTCTATTCATTCTGATAATTTAGATATTTTGCTAAACTGATTATTTCTGCTTATCATTATTGAAATTCTGATATATTTTGGCCAAACTCTAAAGTGATGTTCATATGGAACATTTGTCCTTGTTTTATACTGAAATCTATTCTTGGTTCTGCACGGGAATTATTTTCTTTTCCTCTTGAGCTTATATCTATCTTGGCTTGGATGTTCAATAATGATCATCCTTTCTACTAGATTGATTATCATGATTTTTAAGTTATATCGTTCATGTATTGCATATTCATGAACATAATTAACCGGATAATCACGTATATCCTGCTTGATGAGAGATGTAATTCCTACTGAACTTTTCGCTCATCCAGCCTATTTTAACAATTTTCAGGTAATAATGTCGAAGACCATCAATCAGACGGGGAAGGGCAAGAGTGATGAGTGCTCTGGAGAATCGAGTCGGTGTCTTTTATTTTCTTGAGCCTTGTCCTGTCCTTTGAGTCTTTATCCTTTCATTAAGTGTAATATTGAGTCTTTTTCTTAATGTAAGTTGAGCCAGAGATGTAATATTCACATTTTGATATTAATAAGAGTTATATTTTTGTCAATATTGTCTGGCCTTGTGTTTATGTCTTTTGGTTGCTCTGATTATTCATGACTTTTCGCTGCCACGTTCCGAGTAGTTTCCGCTATTATCGGTTCGGGACGTGACAGCTACTCTCCCCATCACTATCGCCCTCGCCTCGCTCTTGCCTCACAGCCACAGTTGCTGTCCTGCTCCCTATCACTGCCGCTATCCTGTGTTGCGATCACTGCTCGCCGCTACAACATCTTCTCTGACCGTTGGTGGCCTTGCTCACCTTCACGGCTACTCCTCAACCTGTTGTAGCCATCACCGATGACGCTGCTGCTCACCCCCCCCATGCCGGTGTGGCCACAACTACTGCTATTGCTATGTGTGTGAGTGTGCTATAAGGAAGAGAGAGCAGGTTGCTCGCCTTGCTCTGCCCGTGAGATAGAGGAGCACGACTGGTCATGGCTCCTTCTGCACTCACCTTTGTTGTCTCCCTTCCTCCCTTCTCCGCCTTCCTCCCATCTACTCGCTACTACAAGGAGAAATAAGAGGAGAAGGTCTCCGTGCCTAATAGAAAGAAGGCTGCTGCACATTATCTCTATGGGTGAGTTCTTATCTCGCGGGCATCTTGGCTTAATCTTCTAGGAAAGGACATCACCCTCGTTGTTGGGTCTTGGAGCATAGATTTTAAAGGGTAGAGTCTAGTAGCCTACTATCTGCCTCCATGACACTACGTGGGACTTCTGCTTCTACTGTACACAAGTATGTCCCATACTCGACACATATTACAATACATGGATTACTCGAGTTTTATCAACATTAGTATCAGAGCCAAGTTGTCATATTTTACGTATTTTTTATGTTATTATTGCTTATCCATTATTTAGATTATAGCGGATTATATTCATCTTCCTTCATTCACCCACTCTCTCACTGACTACTCCAAGGAGTCGTTCTTAGAATCGGACTGGATGCCTCCGTCATCGGTGATTCCTGCTTTTTGTCTGGGGGCAGCGACTCCGACACGCGACGCATGGGTCATGCGTGGCCACGAGATTCTGGCGGAGAGATACTGAGTAGTAAATCATTAGTAGGCAGCTCCGCTAATGCCACATCCTCGTGACGTTTGATAGCTCATGAGTACATGGCACTCTTCAGGATGATGATGGCTCTGGTCGGATCGACCGAGACTGCAACAACTCATGTGGTTAGCGAAGGAAGCCCCATTTCTTGTGGTGGTTGAACCCCAAGTGCCACGGCCAACCTTGCTATGGCACTCGGACTTAGTATGGTCGCGGCGGTGGCCAGCAACGTAGCCAGTGGCTTGACAGTTGACGGGATACACATGGGCACCGATGCACTCTCAGGAGATGTTGCAGCCATTAGTACTCGTTTGACTGCCCCTGAGGACCAGCTTGACCAGCAGCCACCTAGTGTGGCTAGGGTTCTAATGAGGAGCCCTTGGACCGAGCTAGGCTGAGGAGCGGCCCTTCAAGTGAGTGTGCTGGTGAGCAGGGAGGCCTGTCGGCAGTCGTGGTGGATAATCTTCCCCCTCTTGTGATGCCTAGAGGTGTGGTTTAGACAAAGTCCCACTGGACACCCCTTGGACCGACGACGGAGGATGGAGGCATTGGGCCAACCCGGTTAGCTGATGGAGGATTGATCAGAGCAATAGATCGCCTTGCTAGACGTGGTTACCGTGCGCTGTATAGACCAACAACATGATGGCACTTTATGGGTAGGTCGAGACCTTGGGTGCCTCCACGTGATAGTCACCGCTGTGCCCTGAGACCATGACAGTCTATGTACCTTAGTTGGATGCCACATTGGCACTTAGGATATCAGCTTGTACCCCCTCCATGCCTTACAATGATAACACTCGAGGGGCATGAGGTGGTGGTTCGGGGTTACCTATCCTTATTTTGATCATGACGCTAGACATACCATATTTAGGGATTATTTTTGCTTATTGTATTTGCACCCTAGTGGACATATAGTCAAACATAATTAATCGATTCTTTAAAAATATTAGATATTTTCATGTTAATTGTTTATTTTATAATGTCATGATGTAATTGTTCATTTATTTATGATCATGTAATTTTTGTTTAGTGCTTGTTTGAGCAAATAAATAGATGAACATGTGATAGGATAAATAATTAAGCACTGAGTGGTCAAATGTTACAGTAGTGCGTATTACCAATGAGAGATGTATTGTTCCTTTCATGTGAGATAATTTGCTCGGAGTTGTTCTAATGACATTGGACGAACTTATATAACTGAGAGATGATTGTAGTTCCATGGGTTTACATTCGATCTTACTATGTAAGAGAGTTAGATGTGTTTAGTTCAAATTTTTCATAGCAAATTTGAACGATGTGTAAATGATGTCTTTATATTCTTTGTGTAATGATGTAGTGATTAAATGCAATGGCCTCCAAAAATGTGATAGCTGACCTCACAAAGAGTGACAAGTTAAACGAAACCAATTATGGCATTTGACACCATAAGATCCAGTACATCTTAAATGAGTAAGAGTTGCTCGACCACCCGGAAATCGTCATGTCACTGCCTAAGTAGGGCGTGACTGTGCAACATCGCCGAGACCAAGAGGCATGCCGCCTGTCATGACCTGGATTTTTGGATCGCATCTTCATGGGTTTCAGAGTGATTCTGCAGTTCTCGGATCACATTTTAAAAATAAAATAGAATTTATGAATTTTAGGTCTAAAATAAGAAATAATAAATTATTTCTGAGCGTTGTAGCGTGACAGATGAGTTACACAATTTTTGAGGATTGCAAGGTTAATTTTTGATAGTGTTATAATTTGTATAATTTTTAAATCCCAAATAAACCCTTTAAATAAATGATGTGACATGATCCCTTGGACCTAGATTTACAAGCATTCAAACCGAACGACGGATTCACTCAAACGGGTTCGCCCGCGTCGCGCACACCCGGGTCCGTAGGTGGATCGGCGATGATGGTGAGGGTCCGAGGTTGGACCTTGGGGTTCCAGGGGTATGGCTAGCTTGGGGAGGACCCCAATGGGCCAGGGATGCCCAATTCACAGGCGGTCGGCATGCCAAGAGGGTGGGATGTAATGTCTCTCTCTCAACTCACCCGCGGTAGTCACTCATATGATGGCAATTTGAGATCGGGCACTCACTCACCGACCGACGGTCAATTAGAGACAATAATATTCAAGCAAAGGATGAGGTCCGAATCTCACCTGGTCGGCGTGTAGATGCCAACCCCGGCCGGAGACGAGGGCGAGTGAGGAAGCGTGGGCTTACCCGCACGCCGCGCCGATGTAGCTTCGGATGGCAGCCTGCTAGTACAATCACTATGTCCTCGCAGAGGGGTTGGACTGAGAGTGGGGGAAATTATATTACATTCAAACACTACCTCCCACAGGGAGGGGCTTTAAGCCGGCCAGACGGGGGTGGGAAAGAACTGAATTAGCCGAGTCGGCGATCATTGCTGGTTCTGCCCGCTTCTGGAACTGCCTGACAGGGAGTCGATGATGGCACCGCCACGGACTCCACCGAGCTCTGTTGATGATAAAACTGGTACCAAAACTTCCTGGGTTGGCCCAGAAGGACGCCCAAATTATTGAAGAATTTTCTGACGTCGACGATGGCCGGGGCAGGGTCGGGACCAGGACTGATCCGCTCTGGTTCTGACTATTCCCGGAGCGCTGTTGCTGGAAGAGAAGGCCGTCATGATCACTCCCATGCTTCGATGAGGGCGAGACTAGATCCGTTGAGATCTTGGACAAGTCTTCTTCGAACGGAGACCCACGGGGTCATCGGAGAAGGTCGGAGCAGACGGCGAGACCCAGAATAGTGATAGGGTGTCCGATTAGACCCAGGTGGAACTGACCCATCGCACCCTAGGGAGAAAATCTGGAACTTTGTGCTTCGGGGTCCAAATGGTGCCCTACTTCTTGGAGATGGCAGAGGACTTGGAGGAGAAGATCTCACTGAAAAGATCAGGTCCAAACTCCCATAGGAGCCGCCGTGGTTGCTTCTTCTCTTGGGCTCTGGTTCCCTACCGGAGTAGTCTTGCGCAGTCGAGGGAGAATGGCTCTCCTGGGCAGCTCGGAGATCGAACGGATGCGAGACCACCTCGCCCACGAAGCTGCTTTGAAGAGCTTTCCAAAAGTGTATGATACACCACCAGAAGATGCGCGATGACTCCGAGGAAAGCTCTGCAACTTGCTGGTACTCTGTTGCTGCGAATCTGCCTGGGTGGTAGGTGGAGATTGAGGATGAGAATGGGGTAGATGAGAAGGGGGAAGGGGGTGGGAAGGGGATGGGGCTTTCCCTGGTTGAGAGGGGATATGAGGAGGGTGCAAACCAGGCTAGGTGGAGGGGAGGAGAGGGCTGGGGGGCAGAGCTAGAAGGGGGGGAGAGCTGGGGTCGCAGGTCTCCCAAGGTGAGAGAGAGGGGGGGGGAGCAAATGGCTAGGGGAGGGAGATCTCTCCCTAGTTTGAATTCCCACTAATGGTCATTCAATGGAGGGGCCTTGGGGATGTGAAAGGGTGTCTTGGAGGATGAAAGGGTGTATTGGGAGTGGGATTCTCCCTAGGGAGAGGAGAGGTTGCTTGGGAGAGTGGGGAAGTCTCCCTAGGGGGTGGTGTAGTTAATGGTGGAGTAATGATGGGGTGGGGAAGTTGAGGGGTCACTTGGTGATGTAGAGGGTGATGTGGCAAGTGAGGGGTGATGTGGCAAAAGGGGATTGTGCTGAGGTGGAGGAGAGGGGGGAGGGGGCGGTCTAGAGAGAGAGAGAGCTAGAGAGAGAAAGGGGGCCCCCCCTTTAGAGAGAGAGTGGGAAGAGAGAGAAGGGGGGAAGGGAGTTTCTCACTCCACAATAGGCTTCTCACCAAAGGAAGAACACTTAAGTTGGACTCAGAAATTCTCAAATATTCATTAGTTCTCAAATGGGGGAATAAGGTCCTATTTATAGGAATCTCACATTTTACAATAAGTCCCTGACTCTTGGACTAATGACAAGAAACCAAGGGGGGGGCGTCCCTAGGCCTAGCCCACTTAATTGGGCCCATTAACCTACTTAATTAACCACATGACTCAAGACTTAGGTAAATGACCCTTATACCTAGGTGCTGGACTCAAATAAAAGGAAAATTACATGGTTTATGACTCAAATAAAATATGAAAATTACATGGATTGACTCAAAAAAGTGTGAAGAACACAATGGCGCATGCCGACGATCCATCAGAGCTTCAAAAAATGTGGAGGGGTGAGTGATGCCCCCATCATACCCCCGGGGTGGGAAAAACTCGACCCCATTGAGTATGGGTCCACCGGGGAGGTGGTGCACCAAGGCAGCTCCGGGAAAACCAAGATCTCCTGAATCGACGTGCGTCCATGGCCGGGGGATGGTGCTTCAGCTTCTCAAAGTGGCACGGACACCCTCATGCTGGCGATGATACCTTGCTTGCCTAGTATTGCCTCCGTGTGAACACGTCAGGTTCTCAGGCTGATTTGTGATGGCTCTCTGAGGTGTCCCTCTCAAAGGAAGGTATAGGCTCAAGGCACTCACTAGGATCCACTGTGGTGCCCATATAGGGTGCCGGATCGGCCACGTGGAAAATGGGGTGAATCCCAAAACCCATTAGTAAGTCCAACCCATAAGCTGGGTTGCCAAAGCCACTCAGAACTTGGCAAGGTCCAAGTCCTCGTGCCCATAAGTTAGAGGTGACCCTAGGGTAGAGCCACTCCAAAGTCATCATCACTAGGCTGCCTACTTAGAAATCCAAGTGGCGCTCACGAGATTTTACCCGCTCTTCATGAACCTTACCGCTCGTTGCTCGATGCTTGCTTGATTGTTCGTGCCGTGCACTATGATGCGGTGTGGGGGTGAAATGTATGGTATGCAAGGGTGGACCATGACAACCATATGTAGACCAATCATGCTTTGATGCCAAGAAGATTTTGATGGAATTGGGAGGACCGGGGCATCCGTAGATGAGTCTAGTGTGCATGGACGTGGCAAATGCCGGGGGTCCTGGACATCCGTGAATGCCCCTAACATGGATATGACGAATGATGAACGTGGGAGGACCTTTACACCTGAATATGGACCACTCATGCTTCCTACTTGACATGTGGGTGATATGAATGAATGGACCCAACATACTAATCATGTCAAGTGGTGTGGTACGCCTAGGCACATGCATTCCTATCCCAGAGATGACTTCCATGTGCGTGGGTGTGGAGTGGCCCTTGAACTTCCACTCGTATGTATCAAATGGATCTAAGAAGGGGGACATCATGGAGTGAGGTAATTCCTCAATCCCTAGGTGTATGTTGCATAAGGTCAAGGCTCCCATGGTGTAACCCGGTTCTAGGAAGGGAGGGGTTTGGCCCAACATGGTGGGTGGGGGTAGGGTAAGGTGGGTGGGTCACATGGGGAACTAGACTCCCATAGGAAGAGATCAAAGGGGTCATGGAAAGGTCTTCCTAGAGGGAGGCACTCTATGTCTTCAAGGTTCCCAAACGGTGAGTCATCCTCCTCCAAGGTAATTGGGCCAAGGTCTCTAGTGGGTTGGCTAATCAAAGCAGCTGGAACCTCAATGGGTGGAGAGTGGACCAAGATGGGTTTCTCATCCTTGGGGAGAAAGAGGAGGATTTCACTCGTATAATGACCGCTAGTGTAGATGGAGGTGATGGAGCTGGTGGCGGGGTAAGCTAAGAAGATGGTGCTAGACTCCGATGGTCCTATGGCTAGCATATCGGTCAGGTGGACTTGCCATTGTAAGCAGTCCACTAGGTCCCCTAAATCTTCTACAAAGTAGGAGGTTTGAAGTGTGACATGAGAAGGTCGGGTGGGCACAATTTGGGCTTGATATCCCAAGGGTGAGAGGTAGGGTGGTGAGCTAGGAATGGTGGGGCCTCGCTTGAGCCATTGGAGTATGGACTCATTCATTGTGAGGGTGTGCGGCTCATGAGGACCCGGACTAGGAGAGGTGGGTGGAAGTGGGGGGTCTAGGATTTTCTCTATGGTGGGAGGTGGACACGGATTGTCATCCATCTCCACTTGGGTGTGTGTGTGGGCCACAACTTCCAAGGGTAATGTGCTAGGAAGGTCTATGGTGGGTGGGGTGGCAATGGTCGGCGCATGGTACTCCCAGGGTGGTAAACAAGGACGGACTTGGGTTGGGCTTGGTAGGGGAAGTTCTTGGGTTGGAGTAGGGGTTGGGGGTGGAAGATGGGTTGGTTGAGGAGGTTTGGATTGGGGTGCATAAATCTTTCTAAGATTGGCCCTCATTTCAACCCAAGATTCAATGTGTGCTTCCCCTTTGACTTCTCTCAAACCTACAATGTGTTGCCATTCGTTCCTAGCTTGGCGCTAGAGCAAACTCTTGGCATAGTTGACTTGCATAGGCCCTAACAGGGTGAACCTCCCGAAGTGTCGGTCTATGGACTTCTCCCATTCTAGATATATACTAGGGCGGGATCCGTCAAACACAAATGCCTCTAATGGGTCTAAGAGTGGCGAGTATGCCAAGTATGAGGTAGCCATGAGGAGGTGGTGATGCACGGGTGAATAATGCAATGGCACTAGGACTAGACTTAGTAGAGACAAGTCTAAAACTTGCTCTGATACCAAATTGACGTGACACGAAAAAATTGAGTTTGAAATTTTCTTTCTTCTTCATTCCCATTTTTTCACTCACCCCTTCATATGTTTTGAAGCTCTGATGGTTCGTCGGCATGCACCATTGTGTTCTTCACACTTTTTTGAGTCAATCTATGTAATTTTCATATTTTATTTGAGTCATAAATCATGTAATTTTCCTTTTATTTTAGTCCAGTATCTAGGTATAAGGGTCATTTACCTAAGTCTTGAGTCATGTGGTTAATTAAGTAGGTTAATGGGCCCAATTAAGTGGGCTAGGCCCAGGGGCGTCCCCCTTGATTTCTTGTCATTAGTCCAAGAGTCAGGGACTTATTGTAAAATGTGGGATTCCTATAAATAGGACCCTATTCCCCCATTTGAGAACTAATGAATATTTGAGAATTTCTGAGTCCAACTTAAGTGTTCTTCCTTTGGTGAGAAGCCAAGTGTGAAGTGAGAAACTCCCTTAGCCCCTTCTCTCTCTTCCCACTCTCTCTCTAGGGTGCCATTTTCTCTCTCTAAAACCTTCACCCCTTCTCTCTCCTCACCCCTCCACATCACCCTCCACCTTATCTAGAGGCTCTTCACCTCCCTAGAGAACATTAACTCCACCCATTACTCCCTCCCCCTTCCAAAGCAACCTTTCCCCTTCCCAACACACCCTTTCATTCTCCCAAGCCACCCTTCCACCATCCCAAGAGAGAATCCCTCTCCCCACACACCCTTTCACTCCCCAACACAACCCTTCCCATCCCCAAGGCCCCCATTAACCACTCCATTAATCCTAATTCAAACCTTGGAGAGATTCCCCCCTCTCTCTCCCTCCCAGCCCAAACTCGCAGCTCCCTCTCCCTCCACCTGCTAGACCCCCTTCCAGCCCCCATTCTTCCCCTCCCACACCTTGGTTTTCCCTCCCCCAGGCCCCTTAATAGCCAGGGGTCGCCCCCACGCCCTTCCACCCCATTTCATGCTCATTCGGATCTGCATCGGCGAACTTGTTCTCAGCTGAAGACTTGTAGAACTCCAGGAAATTGCAGTGCCGGTCACTTCTTCATCCTGGAACACCTGGGAGCACAAGAGGTACCGTTGGAAGTGTCATTCAGTCTACTTCGCAACGGAGGTGGTCTCGCCATCATCTAATTTTGTGACTGCCCGGAGGAGTCTTCACCGCCAGACTGTGCAGTGCCTCCCTGACAGACACCCAACCGTGGCTTGCAGAGGTTGCCACGACCAGCACCCTGAAGATCTTGGAGCGGCGCTTGGCTGAGGACTTTTCCCTACGAGTCCACTTCCATTACCAAGAGGCCGGGCCCCTTTCGGATCCCAGAACAGTAAGTTCCAAATTTTCTCCCTAGGGTGCGCTGGATCAATTCCCTCTGGGATTGATCTGACACCCTATTACTGTTCGGGGTCTGCTCCGACCTCTTCCGGTGCCCCCGTGGGTCTCTGTTCGAAGGGGACTCGACCACGAACACAACGGCTCTGGCCTTGCTTGCATCGGAGGACGGGAGCATCCGTGGTGGCCTCTCCTTCCAACAGAAATGACCCAGGAACTGTCAGATTCAGAGTCGAGCAGTCCTGATCCCGACCCTGCCCCGGCCGTCGTCGTCAGTAAGAAAATCCCCAGAAATTCTGACGTCCTCCTGGGCCAACCTAGGAGGTTTTGGTGCGGGTTTCGTCAACAACGGAGTTCGGAGAGCCCGTGGCAATGCCGACAACAACTGCCTGTCACGCCATTCCAGAAAGCTAGCAGAACCGTCGTGCTTCTTCCATTAGTTTTATAGCTTAGTTTTCTTCCCAACCCTGCCTGGCCGGCTTACAACCCCTCCCTGCGGGAGGTAGTGTTTGACTATACCTATTTGATTCCTCTTCCCTTATTCAACCCCCTTACTAGGGGAGTAGTGTTGTAATCCCTTTAAATAGGTTGAAGCTACACCGACGCAGCGTGCGGGGAACCCACGCTTCCTCGCTCACCCACGTCTCCGAGCGGGATCGGTTTCTTCAAACCGGTCGAGTAAGAACTCTACTCCTTGCTCTCATTTAGTGCTTGTTTATTCAATATTAGTTCATAGCTCCGCTGGCCAGAGAGAGTGAGTGCCCGGTCCCGTTAGCTCCCTTGCTCTTGAGTTACCGCCGTGGGGAAGAGAGTGCGACCCGTGCCCTCGGCACCCAGTCGGCCCCTTGAATTGGGCCCTCATACCCCTTGAGAAGAACCCTTGGCCTTGCTGGCCCTCTACCAGCAAGGGTCCAGCCCTCACAACCTCGACTCGGCATCGCCGAGTTACCCCCCCGGGTTTTGGGTGAGTGTCGGGTGAGTGGCCGCCGACATTGGTCCGTTCTTCTTGCAAATGTGCTTGCTTGCTAGGTCCAAGGGATCGTTAGATTAGCTGCTGCATACCTTAGGCTTTGTCATACCCATTGTGGTCCCTTCATCGAGGAGGTATATCAAAAGACATCGCGGGACATTCCAGTTACGCCGGTTCGGAATGCGGCCTTTCTAGCGTTGAGGAAGTCTTCGGGCTCGTCCTTCGCCACAGACCACTCGGTGTTTGGGTCGCCACTTCCATCCTAGGTTGTGTCACATCAATAAACCCCTCCCCCTCCCCCTTTTTCTTTTTCTCCCTCTCTCGTTACACTCTCTCACGTTTGTTAGTATTGGTGATCCGCTTAGAATGAGATCCAGAAGGGGGGGGGGGTGAATGGATCTCACATAGACTTTTAAGAATTTTAAAAATAAACCACGTTCTAAACCAATTTGCATTCATAATTAAACTCTATCGAAAGCGTTCTTAGGCATTCATATATCGAAACAGATAGTTAATGAAACAGTCACACAAGAAGGAGATTTTTAGGTGGTTCAGTCTCTACTAGAGACCTACATCCACCCCACACTCAGACCTGAGTGTGGCTTACTGCTGCCTAACAGCTTGAACCGCTGCGCACCACAACTTGCGTCCGCTGTGCATCATAGCTTGTGTACATACTGCTGAGCATCACAGCTTGCTGTCTGAGGTATCCACTTAGCCCGCTGAGCATTACAGCTTAGCTCTGCTGACTCACAGCTTGATGAAATCAGAGATGAAAAAACAAAAGATAAATTTCAGCAACAGAAAGCTGAAAATATAAACCGAAACATATAGATTATGTAGGAGCAAATCTGGCTTGGATCTGATCTAAGAACCAGTAGAACAAGTCTTCAGATCTTCTTCTTCTTCTCTCTAACTCTCACTGAAGCTACGGTACTCTGCTTTCTTCTCCGAGCACTCTTTTTCTCACAACAGTGCTATCTCTCTTTTCTTAGTCTCTCAGATTCCTCTTTTCCTCTCAAAATTCTTCTCTCAGAATTCCGGCAGATCTAGCTTTTTCTCTGCTTCTGATCTTCCTTCTTTTCTTCTTCTTTTTCTTCTTTTCGTCAGTCCTTGTCTCTGCGTTGATAATCTTGATTCATCTTTAGAGATCCCTCTTTTATACTAGAGAATCGGATAGGGTGGACCCTACTGAATTCTCTCCTGGCACGTGGAGGGAAGATTCCAGCCGAGCTGCTCATTTAACAGATGAAATAAGTTGTCCACGTGTCAGATCTGGCGGTTGAAAGACGAACACGTGGCTGAGTCTTCTTGGAGAACAAGTATCTTCGAATCACGTGCTTCAATCATTTAATCTTGGGTCACGTGCCTTGATGTTCCACTTATTTCATGAACTTGATACTTGCATTCATCCTACCAATCAAAGTAAAGACATTTAGTCAAGCACCCGGCATACGGAGTTCATACTTAGATAATTAAGAAATCTTATGCTCAGACCCGTCATATAGATGTTCTGAAGAATGCCATAGTGTATAAAACAAGATGCACTGACTTAAAGCGTGCACAGACCTACATGTGCACAGACTGCACACTATGCGTAGACCTTGAAGCCAGAATGTGCATAGACCTTAGGATATGCTTAGACAAGGATGCAGGATGTGCATTAACCTGATAAGTAGAATTGGAAAAGGATGCACCGACCTAGACAAGCACAAACAGAAGAGTGCACTGACCAAATCATGCATGATCATAGACATGCAAGACTAGAAACATGCACATGACAAACCATGCACCGACTTCTTTTATGCATATGATAAATGTGCACTGGCTTCTTACACGCGTATGGCAAAAGTGCACCGACCTTCATATGTATAGGTAAAAATGTGCACCAACCCTTGCATGCGTATGGCAAAACATTCACCGACCTATATATGCACAATGCAAAAATTGCACTGGCCTTTATACGCTTAAGGTAAAACATGCACCGACCTTTATATGCATGATACAAAAGGTGCACCGACCTCTATACGCTTAAAGCAGAACATGCACCGACTTTTATGTGCATGTTACAAAAGAATTGCACCGACCTTCATATGCGTAAGGCAAAACGTGCACCGACTACATGTGCATTCTACAAAAATTGCACCGACCTTGTGTGCTTCTCTTCAGAGGCGTGCACCGACCTTGTATACATTCATACAAGATGTGCACAGACCTAATGTGCAGGCTTACAATATATGCACCGACCTATATGCTGACCTTATATGTAGACACGCAAGGTATGCACCGACCTATATGCACAGAGAAAATACGCACCAACCTTAATATGCTCTTGAATGATTATGCAACAACCTATGTTCTGATACTAAGACACAAAACAGATTTGATTGAGGTATTTATGCATTTTAGCCTTAACATGATTCATAGAATGTCATTATTAAAACTAGGGTTCCAACAATCTCTCCCTTTTTGATGATGACAACTATGAGTCATGTATGATTAAAAAGAAGAACAATGAATTTAACAACCATTTTTTATACAATCATTCAACTATGCACTCAATCAAGTGTGATCATAATTTTTCAATGACATTCATTATTTTTCATTTTATTCAACCAAGATTCATTGACTGACATGCATGGCAATGACATTCCAGTCAAATATGCAATACTGACATTTCTGTGTACACTAAGAAAAGGCAAACTGATGTTTGATTGAGTATCTCATCACACAAGAGCTTTAGACACTGAATTTCAAAAAATTGACATTCTCATTCAAAGCAAAAGCAGTTAAAAGCCAATACATGACTCTCTTTAATACCAAGAACTGTCATACAAAAGACCATCGGCATCTCCTCCACCCCAGACCAAGAACTGTCATACATGACCGTCAAAAATTCTCCCCCTTTGTCATTATCAAAAAAATAAGATGGGTTATCTCTTAAATATCTACAAAACATGTTCTGCTAGAGCTGGCACCTCTTGAGCTCCCCTTATGGGTGGTGTGCTGCTAGAACTGTCCCTCAGAGGTATTGCCTGTGGAAATGGTATTCTTTCTACTTTAGTATCGAGAGCTGCAAATTTGGTCATCACTTTCTGGTCATTTTGCTGAACTAGGGCATGAAGCTCTTTGACATTAGATGTCATGTCTACAAACCCATTCTGCATCATACTGCACATGTTTTGTAGTTGGGAAGTCCGCTGGTTGTGAATATCAGGCATAAATGTGGAAGAGCTAGTGGCCTATTCGGTGACAACATTTTTGAAACTGTCAGCTAACTTCTGAACTTGTGTATGAACTATATCCATTTTCTCATAGGTGTTTCCAAGTTGTATAATACTTCCATGTACTTCACCAGATATAGTATCAATTCTCTGATTTAGAGCCTGCTGGTGTTGTCTGAGCAAATTCACCTGAAGTTTTCTATGTTCTATCTCTATCTTGATATCATAAGAATGAACAAGAGTCTGAGTAAGTTTTATAAAAGATGTAGTCTGAGTGCTTTGCATTTTACCCCAAATTTCTCCTGCCTTCTGACATACTACCAGTAAGGAGTCCAAAACACCTTGCAATTTCATATCAGACTTGTGCTTATCATATACAAACTTCATCAACTGACTGTCCACAGTCTGTTCCAAATGAAGCATCCTAGCATCCAATCTTTGAATAGCAAAATTTAGATGCGTGAACTGTGCACTCATAGTTCTGTTTTGATTCATAATGAGATTTACCAGTGAAGTAAACATTTCTTCAATTCATGATCCAGAATTTGGTCCATCTAAACTAGAAGTTTGAAATTCCGGTGGGATGAATGGTTCTTCAGGCGATAAAGGAGGCTGTATCCCAAAAGCAGTTATTGGCCCATGATGAGATCCATAGAGGGGAGCAGGACCTAGAAATTCTTGTGGAGCTACAACCTCAGCTACTTGGACTACCTGGGGTTGCTCTTCCTGAACCTCTTCCACCCTTGGCTCTTCCTGTAGCTCTACTTGTCTTTGCTGATCATTGTTCTACTCGGATTGGTCAATAGATTCTTGCTGCTGTTGCCGCTGTCCAAACTGCTCAATTAGCTCATCAATATGTTGGTCTAATTGCATTAAGAATTGATCATCATCTAACTGTAGTTCATGAAATTCTCTTGTGTCCACTTCCATTTCTTCAATACTCTCTTCTTGAGTTTCTTGGAGAGGTTGTTCCAAAACAGGTTGAACATCTTGTTCTGCCTGTACTGCATCTACCACCTATATTGCATCTACCATCTCAACTGTTGGAGGCAGTTCCTCCCCCTGACCATATTCATCCATCTGAGGATGTTCAGTCTGTCCTTCGACATGTGGTTATTGAGGCTGTTCAACAATAACACCTTGTACATATGTTTGCTGTTGCAGTTCTGGCTCAGATTGCTCTTTTTCCATTTGCAGTTGATCCTTTTCCACTTGTTGGATTTCTTTTTCAGCTTGTTGTACTGCCATTTGTGTTTTAGATTTATCACATTGTTCCTTTACTTGACTAGCCAAAGATGGCTTCAACTTCATGAATTTATTGATGAAATCCATATTGTAGACATTCACTTTGGGAATCTCCTTAGAAATCTCATTCTCTAAAGAAATGTGGACTTTCTTGAAAACAGCAGTCAAGTGGGCTACACTGGGTAAACTTCTCCTGGACTCTTTGCAGGTACCCATAATCTGAATCATTACCTCTCGTAAACATACCATGATCCTTTTGAGCAAACAGAAGAGAATAAATCTCTGAGACTCAGTTAGTCTCCCTCTTCCTCCAATTTGTGGGGTTATCATAGTGGTAAGAATGTGGTGTAATAACCTCTTTAGAGGGGAAAACTTATTTGCATTGAACTGAGCCAATTTTGTTTGCTTTTTGTTTTTGGGATTACTAGGCAAATCCGTGATAATAGAGTAGGCATCATGAAGATTATACATAAATTCTCCTTCGACTACCCCATCTTCTGGAATTGTAAAGATTTTATGAAGAAAGTGCCTAGATATGTCAATCTTGGTCCCCTTAACAAGAGTCAAAATTTTTGACTGTTCATATTGTAAAATTCTGCAACCAGTCTAGGGTAATATACTCTATGTTTACCCAGAAATTTCTTCCATTTTTGAAAACTAAACAAATCTAACAGTTCTGGATAATTTGAAATCATTGCCTGGTCATGGAAGTCCACATATCGTGGAAACATAATCGTGCCAGCTTCAAGTACCAAGCCTGCTTCTATGAGTGATTTCCGCGGCTTGTGTCCGGCGCCGCTTGGAAGGAGTTCCCACTTCCTTTTCTTTTCCTTTGGCTGATTTCTCTTTAAGCATTTCAGAAACAATACCTTGACTTTCCTCCTTTTATGGAACTTCTTCAGCTCTTGCTGTCATGGAATCCTCTGACTGTTGCTCCTCCACAGCCTTCCTCTTCCCCTTGCTCTTGGCGGCCGGAGATGACATGGTAGAAGCGGTGAAGAGTGGAGACAAAGAATAGTAGAGTGAGTAGAAGAAACGTAGAAAAGAAGACTGGAGGGGCCAAGCTTACCGTCTGGAATAGCACGAGCGAAGGAATCATGAATATGCGAAGGCGCTCCGACTTGAATAGTGAGGGTATGATAGACTTTGTGAATAGGGTTGAGTTTTTATACTCAATTCTGTCGACTTTACCAATCTTAATAGTTAATACCCATAATACCCTTCACTTTTAATAAAATGCCTTTCTACATACTTACGTGATTTTCTGCATATGGGATTATATCTTATAGCATAACTCTTCAGCCATTATTCCTTTGAAGCAAAAATAATGGAAATAAAACAATTTAATCGAGGACAATGCTCAATCAGAAACATCATCAATCCTACTAGCCATTTTTCATTTGCTAAAATTGATTGAAAAATCTATTTTATATTGAACTTAAGACAGTTTTAATTTACTGAAAAGTAGCCCAGACTCAACCATATTTTTCATTATTCTTTTATATTTTTGAATGAGCATTTCAATCTAACTACACCTTTTTACACAAGGAGACATGTTGATCAAAAACCAGAATCCCTGGTTACTCAGTGCAGTTTACCTTTATGCTTCACATTTGGAACAGAGATAGCATTTATTTTCATGACATGACTTCTGAGTTTCTTTGAAACAGATAGTCAGTTTCTCAAATGATATGCCATTGCTCTGCATTTGTCAATTTTTTTTAATGGTGTATTCCTTGGTCTTTTAACAGTTTTTTTTCTTAAAATATGGCTTAAGAACCATATAAACACCAGATTTTTTACCAGATTGACTCATTACTAATGACTTTCAGATATTTGAAAAATCTTCTAAATAGTTCCAATTTAAAACTTTTTTAAGACCATTGAAGATACATTCAAGGATAATTGTGAACAATTTAAGATATGATCTAATCTTCATAAGTAGAAAATCACATTTCTGTAAAGTCCAGCAAATTTATTTTTAGTTCAGAGTAGTCTTAGTAATCAACAATTAAAATTTAGTAAAGGTGACAGATGTCATATCTTTACTCCCCCTGAATAATATAGTCTAAGAGCTTATTATAAAGAACAGATAAGAAAATGGATGTGGGTAGATCAAGATGAAGATAAGTAAGAAGGTAGGAAGGAAGGCCACACAAGAGCAAGGACAAGACTTAGGATAAGTTTTCAAACAGCCAAAGACTTACCCTTACAAGCTTAGCAACTAACCAACAACCTTCTATATGGAATCCAGTAGCTCTCATCCTTCAGCTTGTTGTAAATGAAGAACTAAACAATTTACTCACAACACTTCAGCAGCTAGAATAGCTCATAATCAGACAGTTCAGCACCAAATCATTACACTGACAATCTTAACTCAACTCAGCTCCCCCTCACTATGTGCAGAGGTTTCAACCAAACATCAATTCTTTTTCTTAAGGTACACAATGCTGCAGCATTTAAATGCACATTACAGATTTATACTACATGCAAACCTATACATTTTATATGAATATGAATGTCTGATACAATTTTATTCTAGCATGAAAAAATATTATGTGAGATATGCATGTGGCAGATGATCAGGAATTCACCATTCATTTCAATACAACATCAATCAAAAGCATCAATTGATGAGATAACATTCAACAGCAATAGAAGGATCATTCTGACCAATCGTGCAAAAATTCAAAGAAAAATTACTCATGCCATGAAATAAGCAAAACAATAAAAGGTAAGAATGGGGTTTAACTGACCTTCATGTGTCTTGAGTTTTTATTCAACTCCTTTTATTTCATCCTTCAAGGCACACCTGCAAGAAAAGATTACCTTGCATATCTGGGAACCCAAGAACTCTTGGGTCTTGTCAGATGAGTAACACTTCTTGTAGGTGTACTCCATATATTCATGGCAGTAAGTGGATCAAACTTCATCCAAAAACATTCAAACCTAGTATGACCTGGTTTTCCACAATTACTACAAGTAGTATGTCTATGCATGAGTTTGTTCCTTCCATGAGTGTTTCTAAGTATAGACACTTGCACATGTTTATCATAAAATAGTTTCTTTAGTGACAAGCATTGAGATGCTACATGCCCAAACTTTTCACAATTAAAACATTCCAAGTTATGAACTGCATGTTTCTTAGCATGATACTTTTGTGCATGAATGTTTTGAGTATGGAACTTATGAATTGATTGATCATTATGAGACAGAAAGTAACAATCATGCATGTGGTGGCCATATCTACCACAATTGAAACATGAAGTTCTATTTTTGTTCTGGTTTGCATGCATGTAAGGATTGACATTAGGCTTAGCATGCAAGTTGATATTGTTTCCAGAAAAGTTCCTAGATGTTTTCTGCTTATTCTTGTCACTATTCTGAGATGCATTCTTTTTCTTTTGAGCCTTCATGTCATCAGCTATCATAACCTTGCAGTCATCCATAACATGACCTGCTCTCCCATAATAATGACATGAGGCATTCCTTTTACATGCATGTGAGTGAATGGGGGAATTTTTACTAACATGCACTAGGCCATCAGATTTCTTAGATATAGAGAAATTTGTAGCAATAGCAGAAACAATTTTGGTTTTATTCTGATTTACAACATTTTTCTATTTTCCTATCTTTTTCAAATTTATATTTTATTTTTCAGTTCTTTGAGCAGAAAATTAGAAAACAGGTGAAGTATGTTGAATATATCCAAGTTGTTTTTGATGATAACAAGAACATGTTATATGTTTTATCACGTGCAATGTTTCAACTTTCAAGTTCGAATCTAATACGTTTTCAAAGCCCACTTCTCCATGTAATAAGCTTATTGGTTTAAACCCATCCAAATGCATAAATCCGTGGTTTGGTTTCTAAACCACCAAGGCTAAGCTTAAACCCACTCAACTTAATTGAAACAAAGCAGCCATAACATGATCCGTTCATATAATATATTGCATTGGCTAATCTTTGTTTTTTCGCAGGAAATCAAGCCAGTGGTCGACCGCCAGCCTATAGCGGTCGACCGGTTTTCCCAGCAACAAACGGGCATTTCCTGTAAAATTCAGGTCGACCGCCAGCTCACACAGGTCGACCGCCAGCCTTGAAAAGCCCCCATTGTTGACCTTTTGTTCTCAATGTGGGAAGTCTCTCTTCAAGGGTTTGTTTAATCCCAAAGCCACCAAACTTCCCATGATTTGTGGATCTGGTTCTTGGCTTGTCTCTTGACCATTCAAGAGTTATAAAAACATCACATTGAGGCTTGTAACCCTAATCAATCAAAGGAGGCCAAGGGAGGCTATCAAGGGGAGATTCAAGATCTGGTACTGTAGCCGTGAACAGTGCTCCGAGAAGAAAGAGCTTCATCCATCTTCATCCATCTGCATCCATCTTCTTCCATCTTCAAGCAACATCTGGAGCAGATCAACTCCAAGCCAAGAGGAGATCAAGCAGCATCCAAGATCATCTTCATCAACTAAGGGGGAGCTTGAATCTGAAGTTCTCTTTGTGTTTTCCATTCGAATCTTGCTGGGCTTTAATTTTTGTGTTCTTATAATCTTCAAACATCTGTGTGTGTGTGGATCTATGAAGATCCGTGTGTGTGTGTGAGTGATCTTCTTGTTCTTCATCCTTCCTTGTGGTTCGGTGCGTGTGCACCTTTGTGGGAGTTCTGAACTCACACGAGTGTGTGTGTGTGTGTCTTGATCTTGTAACCTTCTACAAGATAGTGTATAAATCTTCACGGTCGGTGAGGGGTTGACGTAGGTTGCAGTTGTTGAATCCGAACCACCTAAAAATCGTGGTGTTCTGTGTGGTTTCCTCCCTATCTCCTACCTCCAATTCTGATCTAGCTTGTTTGCTTGTTGCATTGTTATCTAGTTTCATTGCTTAGATCAAGTTGTATTAACCCTTTTACGGGAGATCCTTGGTATATCAAAAGGTAGCTTCTAATCGACATAGTCAATCCTATCGGGAGGAAAATACTTTGTGTGAGAGGATCTTTGGATTCTTGGACTCTGCCTAGTACCAAGGAACTGCTATAGGGGTTGTTTTAGCCAGTTTCATCTTGTATTTCATCTGATCTTTTTCTATCTCTTATTTGTTCTTCATATATCTTTTAAATCTTTAAAAAGGATATAAAAATTTATAATCACCCAATTCACCCCCCTCTTGGGTGTCATTGATCACGGGACTTCAATTGGTATCAGAGCTAATGCTCTATCTTTCACAGATCTAACGATCTAAAGTGAGATCCGGATCAATGGCAAACAATGGTATGATGCCCGAGGGTCATTCCATTAACCGTCCTCCCTTCTTTGACGGTTCAAACTACTCGTACTGGAAAAATAGAATGCATATTTTTCTAAGGGCTCAAGAATACGAAGTTTGGAGAGTTGTGGACAAGGGTCCCTACAAACTCAGAAATGATGAAGAAAAATGGACACCCGAAGAAATTAAGAAATGCACTGTCAATTTTAATGCTATGAATATTATGCAATGTGCGATACACCCTAACGAATTCTCTCGTGTTTCCATGTGTAGCTAGGCTAAAGAGATGTGAGACAAACTGCGGCTCATATATGAAGGGATGTCCGAGGTCAAGGAGACCAAGGCCAACCTTCTGGTCCGAGACTATGAGCTTTTCAAGATGAAGCCTGAAGAGATAATTTCAGAGATGTTCGCAAGGCTAACTGAGATCACGAATGGTCTCAAAAGTCTTGGGAAAGATTACACTGATTCTAAGCTTGTAAGAAAAGTGCTAAGATCTCTCCATCCTGCGTGGCACACCAAAGCCACCGTCATTGAAGACTCCAAGAATTTGTCCACACTTACCCTCGATGAACTCATAGGGTCACTCATGACCTATGAGATAAATGTGAAGAGGATAGCTGAGGTTGATATCAAGAAGAAGAAGGTGATTGGATTGAGAGCTCATCAATCCGATGATGACTCCCAAGAAAAAGAATCCAGTGACGGGAGCAACGAAGAAGAAGAATTGGCTATGATCACTCGCCAAGTGAAAAGATTTCCGAGGAAGAAAAGAATTTTCCAAGGCAACTTCAGAAAGGGGCAAAGGAAGCCCACTCAAACCAAAGGTGAGTCGAGCAAACCAAGTAGCATCATGTGCTACGAATGCAAGAAGCCCGAGCACATGAGGGGAGAGTGCCCAGATCTGAAGAAGAAATTCAAGAAAGATAATTTCAGAACGCCCAAAGCCATGGTCGCCACTTGGAGCGATGAAGAGGACGAACTGTCCGAAGAGGAGATACAAGAGCTCGTGGAGAACTTGTGTCTCATGGCACATGAGGATGACTCAACCGAGATAAATTCGGACCCTGATTTTATCTCCAATGAACAATGTGAGTCTGAATATGAAAAACTATATACCAAATATAAGAAAATCAGATCTAAAAATAAAACTCTCAAAAAGAAAATTGATGAGTTGTCACATGAAGATATCTTTGGAACATGAATGGTTTGAGGTAACTAAAGAAAAAGAAAGTTTACTGAAAACTATTTCAAATATTGAAAGAACCAAAGAAGAGATTTCATGCAAAATGTCTAAAATTGAAAAAGTGTGTGAAAGTCTAAAAAAGGAAGAAGAATTTTTGAAATCCACAAATTCAGAACTCGAAAGGAGAAATGGGATGTTGGGTGAAGAAGTGGCTGAACTTCAGTTCACCTTGTCTAGGTTTGTTAAAGGGAAACAAAACCTAGATAACTTGTTGGGGGTTAAAGTTAACTTCCAAAAGGAAGGTTTGGAGTACACACCTCAAAATAAAAAATCTTTTGAGCATAAGATCACCACATCCTTTGTTCATGAAAAGGATAATAACCATGTTTCATGTTCCAATTCTAAACCAAAACATGTCCAACCCAAATCACGATAATTTCAAAGAAAGTTTGCACCTGTTCACTGTTATCATTGTGGTAGATTTGGTCATGCTATAGCAAATTGCTGGTTCAAACAAAGCCCATCAAGAGATCATGTTTTTTGGACCATGAAGAGATATGCAAAGAATTGGACTAACTCCTATGGACCCAAACGAGTTTGGGTACCAAAAATAATTACATAAGAATCTTTCCTTCTTGCAGATATGTCTTGAAGCCAGGGGGAGCAAATGGTATTTGGATAGCGGCTACTCAAGACATATGACAGGGGACAAGAAGGTGCTCTCTACACTGCAAGACAAAGATGGAGGTTCAGTTGTCTTCAGAGGCAAAGACAAAGGTAAAATCATTGGGATTGACAACATAGGTAAGAATTCTGAAATTCTTATTGAAGATGTACTTTTGGAGAAAGGTTTGAATCATAACTTGTTGATCATAAGCCAACTATGTGACAAAGGCTTTAAGATTATTTTCGATGAAACCCATTGCCTTGTCTTAAATAAAACCTCCAATGAAATCAGATTCATCGGCAAGAGGAGCAACAATGTATATACCATTGATATTGATGATGTTTCTTGTGATGATATGTGCTTGGTAATTAACAATCTTGATAACGTATGGCTATGGCACCGAAGACTGGGTCATGCTAGTTTTGGAGTTATCTCCAAGTTGTCTAAACATGACTTGGTGAATGATTTGCCAAAAATAAAGTTTGAAAGTGATAAAATTTGTGAGGCTTGCACAAAAGGCAAGCAAACACACATATCCGTCAAAAATAAAAATATTGTTTCTACCTCCCGGCCTTTGGAATTGCTACATCTCGATTTATTTAGCCCAACTAGGACATCTAGCCTAGGTGGGAAATCCTATGGCTTCGTGATTGTTGATGATTATTCCAGATTCACTTGGGTGTTATTTCTATCCAATAAAAATGATGCATTGATGGAATTTCAAGTGTTTTGTAGGAAAATCTAAAATGATAGAGGCTATCTCATCACCACTATCTAAAGTGATCATGGTGGCGAATTTGAAAACCATGAGTTCAACAATTTCTGTAAAGAGCACAGGTATATACACAACTTCTCATCACCAAGGACGCCCCAACAAAATGGAGTGGTAGAGAGGAAAAATAGAATATTGATAGACATGGCACGGACCATGTTAATTGAAAATTCCCTACCAAAATATTTTTGGGCTGAGACAGTAAGTACAGCATGCTACATCATCAACATGGCAATGGTAAGGCCCATTTTGATGAAAACTCAATATGAGCTCTACAAGGGTAAGAAACCGAATATTCTCATCTTAAATCCTTTGGCTGCTCATGTTTCATCCTGAACAATGGCAAGTCCAACCTAGGTAAGTTTGATGAGAAAAGTGACAAGGGAACCTTCCTAGGTTATGCACTTAATTCTAGAGCTTATCGAGTGTTCAATAAATAGACTTTAGTTGTTGAAGAAAGTCCTCATGTAATTTTTGATGAATCTGAACTAAAACTAACTACTCAAATGGTGGATGCAGGAGAAGCCCCCAAAGATTCAACCAATGCTAGAACATCTAAAGTCAAGGATGAACCAAAGGAAGGAATACCCAGCAAGAGTGAAGAAGATGAAGATCCTTCAAGTGAATCACTACAAGAGCAGTAAGTGTAGCACCCTGATTTGCCAAGCTCCTCCACATTCTTAAAGGATCATCCAGCTGAAAATATAATCGGTAATCCTCAAGATGGGGTAAGAACCAGAGCTTCTCTAAGGTAAGTAGAAGAAGAAGAATTGATAGCCTTAATCTCACAGGAAGAGCCTAAGGATATCCATCAAGCTCTTCAAAATGAATCTTGGATCCAGGCTATGCATGAAGAGTTGCACCAGTTCGAAAGAAATCAGGTGTGGACTCTAGTACCACGACCTAAGAACCAATCCATCATCGGAACCCGATGGATTTTCAGGAGCAAGTTAAATGATACGGGATTGGTTGTTGAAAACAAGGCCCGACTTGTATCCAAGGGGTATAGCCAAAAGATGGGGATTGATTTTGATGAGTCTTTTGCCCCGGTTGCTAGGCTTGAAGCAGTCCGGATTGTATTATCATTTGCTTGCTCATTGAATTCCAAATTGTTTCAAATAAATGTTAAATCTACATTTCTAAATGGGTATATCAAAGAGGATGTCTTTGTAGAACAACCTCCAGGTTTTAAAGACCCCAAACATCCACAACATGTGTACAAGCTCCAGAAGGCCTTGTACAGACTGAAGCAAGCACCAAGGGCATGGTATGAACGGCTCACGTCATTTCTAATTGAAAATGACTTCAAGAGAGGTAAGGTTGATCAAACACTGTTCACAAAGAAATCAGGTAAAGACATATTGGTAGTTCAAGTGTATGTGGATGATATAATTTTTGGAGCTACTAATGATGTGCTATGTGACGAGTTTACAGAAATCATGCAGGGTGAATTTGAGATGAGCCTAATGGGCGAACTAACATTTTTTCTTGGACTGCAGATGAAGCAAACACTTGAGGGGATTTTCATAAGCCAAGCCAAGTACATAATGGAACTTTTGAAGAAATATGGGATGGCTGAAGCAAAACCTATGTCAAATCCAATGGCTACAACCTCGAAGTTAGACAAAGATGAAAATGGTAAAACAGTAGATCCTACACTGTTTCAAGGTATGATCGGATCACTACTGTACCTTACAGCATGTCGCCCTGACATTTAATTCAACGTATGTCTTTGTGCTCATTTTCAGTCATGCCCTAAAGAATCTCACTTATCGACTGTTAAACGCATTTTTAGATACTTACTTGGCACAATAGACTTTGGCTTGTGGTTTCCCATCGGTAGTTCTTTTGATTTGATTGCATACACTGATGCGGATTATGCTGGATGCATTGTAGATCGTAAAAGTACTAGTGGGTACTGTCAGTTCCTTGGTGGGTGCCTAGTCTCATGGGCCTCCAAGAAATAGCATTCAGTAGCTCTCTCAACGACCGAGGCTGAATATGTAGCCGCCAGAAGTTGTGGAGCCCAAGTACTTTGGATCAAAAATCAATTGCTTGATTTAGATATTGAGATGAGATGTGTGCCAATTTTGTGTGATAATACCAGTGTAATCAGTTTGTCTAAAAACCCTGTTCAACATTCTAGAACTAAGCATATTGATATTCATCATCACTTCTTGAGAGATCATGTAGGGAAAGGGGTCTTTGAATTGAACTTCATTGACACACTCAATCAGCTAGCTGACATTTTCACCAAACCCCTTAACCAGGATTAATTTAACAAGATAAGAAGAGAACTTGGGATGTACAAAGGTGAGAGCATTCATGCATAGCTTTGCCCTCAAGTTAAGTTCTGCATTTATAGAAACTCATATGCATCAAGGGTAGAAGAACATGCATATTATCCTTACCTTTTGCTACCTTGTGCGTTTATATACACTCCTGCATGCTTGAATGTAATTCTATGTATAGCCCTCCTTGAAAAACTTTTCTAGGGCTAGATATTTCTTGGATAAACTGTTGTGGACCCAGTGATGTCGAATCTAAGGTAACTTCTGAAGGGGAGTTAGAAACTTTCCTCAAACTTGCATTTATTCTCTTCCCTTTACTTCATGTCATGACGTTGGCTCTTTTCAGAAAGCAAGTTGTTAGTCCCCCCCCATTTTTCTAGGAAAAAAAGAAAAGAAACAAAAAAAAAAGAAAAAGAAACAAAAAATCAAAAAAATTGGGGTTTCTGGGCTAGCGGTCGACCGCCAGCCCCGCAGCGGTCGACCGGCTGCGGCGACCAGCCCGACCGGGTTACCGACCGAGCCAACTTTTAAAGGGGTCTAACACCCCATTCTCTCTTTTTATCACCCCCACTCATCCTCCACCACTTTCCCTAAACCCTAGAACCCATTTTCTCCACCTTCCAAGTTTCCAAACCCCATCCTTTCTCCATCCGCCCAAGATCCGGCTTGTTCGTCACGTTTTTGGGACGAACCCCATTCGGCCGTTCGTGCATTCGTGGAGTTCTCACCGTGGTTCTCGTCAGTGGAGAAGGCTATTGCAAGCCCCTGGAGTGTCCCTAGATCTTTCTTCATCCTCCGAGACGAGAGTCTTTCCTTCAAGGGTTTTCTATCGGGTTCTAGTTCGGGATGCCGCCTAGACGAAGCTCTCGGCGTGCTGCCCAATGGGAAGGGAGTGGACAGAGACGTGAGGCACCCGCTCCTCCACCACAGTAGGCGTCGGCACCGCATCGAGTTCCTAGGTTACTCATTCGACCCATCATCGACCCCCGACTGGTCGATTTCAATGAGGTGAACGAGCTCTTGCCCGATATATATGTTGTCGTTGCAATGCAGCCGGGTTGGACTGATTTTGTCACTAGGTATAACCGCTATTACCCCAACCTAGTACAGGAGTTCTATGGGAACTTGGTTTCAAGGAATGACGAGTTACATACTGTTATTCGAGGGGTTGAGCTTCACATTAACCCCGATTTGTTTGCAAGGAGCTTATAAGTTGCGGCTAGAGGGGCCAACATTAGCTTCAGGGCTTTCACATTTTCAGCATTCTTAAATCTCTCAATGACAGTCCATGTAAATTGATCTTCTGGAATATCATATGGACTATGTGCTATTAGAACCCATAAATTCGGATCAACAGAGATTACATAATCTCTGAATTTTCCTAGCCAACTGTAAAAACTAGAACCGTCAAATCTCGGTGGTTAGGCCATAGAGACAGATTTAAAACAAAGACAAGAACACAAAGGATGCACCAAAGTTACAGGATCTGATCTGTAGATCGTCGGATCTAAGGATACAGAAACCTGCTCTGATACCAATTGTTAGTATTGGTGATCCACTTACAATGAGATCCATAAGGGAGGTGGGGGGGTGAATGGATCTCACAGAGACTTTTAAGAATTTTAAAAATAAACCACGTTCTAAACCAATTAGCATTCACAATTAAACTCTATCGGAAGCGTTCTTAGGCATTCATCTATCGAAACAGATAGTTAATGAAACAGTCACATAAGAAGGAGATTTTTAGGTGGTTCAGTCTCTACCAGAGATCTACATCCACCCAACACTCAGACCTGAGTGTGGCTTACTGCTGCCTAACAGCTTGAACCGCTGCGCACGACAGCTTGTGTCCGCTGCGTATCACAGCTTGCGTACATAATGCGGAGCATCACAACTTGCTGTCCGAGGTATCCACCTCGCTCGCTGAGCATTACAGCTTAGCTCTGCTAACTCATAGCTTGACGAAATCAGAGATGAAAAAACAAAAGATAAATTTTAGCAACAGAAAGCTGGAAATATAAACTGAAACATATAGCTCACGCAGCAGCAGATCTGGCTTGGATATGATCCAAGAACTAGTATAACAAGTCTTCAGGTCTTCTTCTTCTTCTCTCTAACTCTCACAGAAGCTACGGTACTTTGCTTTCTTCTCCGAGCACTCTTTTTCTCACAGTAGCACTCTCTCTCTTTTCTGAATTACTCTCTTAGATTCCTCTTTTCATCTCAAAATTCTTCTCTCAGAATTCTGACAGATCTAGCTTTTTCTCTGCTTCCAATCTTCCTTCTTTTCTTCTTCTTTTTATCCTTTTCGTCAGTCCTTGTCTCTGCGTCGATAATCTTGATTCATCTTTAGAGATCCCTCTTTTATACTAGATAATCGGATAGGGTGGACCCTACTAAATTTTGTTCTGGCATGTGGAGGGAAGATTCCAGCCGAGACTTCTCATCTAATGGATGACATAAGTTGTCCACGTGTTAGATCTGGTGGTTGAAAGAAGAACACATGGTTGAGTCTTCTTGGAGAACAAGTATCTTCGAATCACGTGCTTCAATCATTTAATCTTGGGTCTCGTGCCTTGATGTTCCACTTATTTCGTAAACCTGATACTTGCATTAATCCTGCCAATCAAAGTAAAGACATTTAGTCAAGCACCTGGCTTACAGAGTTCATACTTAGATAATTAAGAAATCTTATGCTCAGACCCGTCATATAGATGTTCTGAAGAATGCCATTGTGTATAAAACAAGATGCACTGACTTAAAGCGTGCACAGACCTACATGTGCACAGACTGCACATTATGCGTAGACCTTGAAGCCAGAATATGCATAGACCTTAGGATATGCTTAGACAAGGATGCAGGATGTGCATTAACCTGATAAGTAGAATTGGAAAAGGATGCACCGACCTAGACAAGCACAAACAGAAGAGTGAACTGACCAAATCATGCACGATCATAGACATGCACGACTAGGAACATGCACATGACAAACCATGCACCGACTTCTTTTATGCATATGACAAATGTGCACTAGCTTCTTACATGCGTATGGCAAAAGTGCACCAACCTTCATATGTATAGGTAAAAATGTGCACCGACCCTTGCATGCGTATGGCAAAATATGCACCGACCTATATATGCACGATGCAAAAATTGCACTGTCCTTTATACGCTTAAGGTAAAACATGCACCGACCTTTATATGCATGATACAAAAGGTACACTGAGCTCTATACACTTAAAGCAGAACATGCACCGACTTTTATGTGCATGTTACAAAAGAATTGCACCGACCTTTATATGCATAAGGCAAAACGTGCACCGACTACATGCGCATTCTACAAAAACTGCACCGACCTTGTGTGCTTCTCTTCAGAGGCATGCATCGACCTTGTATACATTCATACAAGATGTGCACAAACCTAATGTGCAGGCTTACAATATATGCACCGACCTATATGCTGACCTTATATGTAGACACGCAAGGTATGCACCGACCTAGATGCACAGAGAAAATATGCACCAACCTTAATATGCTCTTGAATGATTATGCAACAACATGTGTTCTGATACTAAGACACAAAATAGATTTGATTGAGGTATTTATGCATTTCAGTCCTAACATGATTCATAGAATGTCATTATCAAAACTAGGGTTCCAACAACGTTCTCCTCTCTCTCACCTTCTCCTTCACCCCCGACGGCTGACGGTGGCATGGAGGAGAGATAGCGGTGCGACGTCGGTGACGATCGGCGCGGACGAGAGCAAGCATACGACGGTGGAGAGCGAGGAGGTGTTTCGCGGGTTTCGTGAACCAGTCACAAGAATCATGGCATTTTGTGCGTGGATCGGTGTTCATTCTTCATGGATTCTTCTTAAGGGGTAGGGGGATGGATTCCTACCCTCCTAGCGTGATTCCCTCGGGGTTTTAAGTCTAATCGGGCAAGGAAGAGCGGGTTTTCTTTATGTTACGGGAAAATATATGTTTTAGGACGAGTGGCGATTTTCCTCGAATCGAGCGGCATTTTCTTGTTTAATTTCATGCTTTGGGTGGTTTGTGTTGTGTCCCTATGGTCATTTGAGTCATCCTGTGGTCACTTGGGTCATTCGACATCATCCTATGGTCATATGAGTTCTGTGGTATTCTTGGTTTTGATAATGGCAAAACACTATTAGTCATTGATACTTTCCACTCTCATGTGACTGACACACGCGATGTTTTGTTCATGACAGATACGAAGGAATTCAGTGGAAATGGCAAAGGTGAAAGGTCAATGTTGCACCCTCGCACGCAGATCGACCTGCGCGGTCAGGTCGCGGGGATGGTTTCGGTCAGGTCAAAGCATATTCTAAGTTCATTTCAATCCCAAAATACATGAAATTGATGAGGACATGAATATCTTGACTTATGAACATGTTTCATTGGTCTAACACTTCATTTTTGCAGGTATAGGTGTTTCCGGTCGACCCACACACATTGGCCGGTCGACCAGATTTGCCAGAGCCTAAGAATTCCACGTTTTACAGGTTTCGGTCGACCGCCCCTAGGCGTCTGGTCGACCGGTTCTTCCAGAAACGAAACACTCCAGGAATTACAGATTTCGATCGACCGCCCCTACTCTTTCGGTCGATCGGTTCTCCCAGAACCAACAAGTTAGAGATTTTACAGGTTCCGGTCGACTGCCCCATGAATTCCGGTCGACCTCTAGCCCCGATGCAGCCATGTTTGACTTCGAATTCCACCTCGTGGCCAGCCCCTTTCCATGTATTTGTTTAATCAAAACTCACCTAATCTCCCATGATTTGTGGATCTGGTCTAGGGGGTGTCCAAGGACCATTCCAAGGGTTATAAAACCAACACATGAGGGGTTAGAAACCCCAAGGCTTCAAGGCTTCAAGGGAGATCAAGGGAGTTCATTTTCGAGGTACTGTAGCACCTCCGTGAACAGTGTTTCGAGAAGGAGTTCTTCATCCATTCCAAGGCATTCAAGTCCAGATCTGAAGCCATCTCAACCTCCAAGGAAGAATAAGGAATCAAGGCTCTCAAGGGTGATCTAAGCTGCATCCTACATCTTCTACATCCTCTTCATCGACTCAAGAAGATCAAAAGGAAGATTGAAGCTACATCCTTCGTCTTCTTCATCAACTAGAAGAGGTTCAAGGAAGATCATCCCGCAAGAAAGAAGACACCGTCAAAGCATCTGATTCAAGCTTCTGCAACTTAGACAAGATTCTTTTCTTTGAGCATACTCTATATCTTGTTTGAGTGATTTCATATTTGTTCTCTTTTTCATTTCATACAAACAATTGAATCTGAGAATTGTCCCTACCGGTGGTTAGTAGGAAGGCAATCGGAGGTTGTCCGATCTGCGTTGTTGACGTCCCTACTAGGTGGTTAGTAGGAAGGCAATCGGTGGTCTTTCCGATTTACGGTTCAGTGCATGGCACTAGTGAAGCCTCACCGGATTTGGTGAGGGGTGGACGTAGGACTGGGGATTCAGTCCGAACCACCTTAAAATCTCATGTGTTGTGGTTTGTTTGTATGATTGTTTCGTTCTAGATGCATGCTTATGTTCTAATCGATATAATAGTAATCATCTTGCTAAGCAAATCATTGTGTCCTTCGTTTAGCTAGTTATATTTCGATGCAATTTATCTCTTCTAGCTATATAGAGGGTTACATTGTGAAAAGAGGGGTAGATCTATTCACCCCTCCCCTCTAGATCCGCTGTCCACTACACAACAGTTTGAGCCTCGGGGAAAGGTCCCCGATGTTTCCACCCTCGGTCGGGATTGATTGGGGCGTGGACGGGCACCCGTCGGTGGGGTTATGTCGGCTCCCAACTGGAATCGGTCGACCGGTCCACACTCGCGGCGGTGCAGGCAGGGTGCCTACACCGGTCGAACGAAATGCCAGGTTGGTCGGCCGATCAGTTCACCGGTCGATTGACTAAAGCAGGTTGGTTGACCGACCCATGGTGTTGGTCGACCGACCTTGGGGGTCGGTCGACCGAATTACAGTCTGACTACCCTTTTGGGCCATACGATGCGTCGTTCGTCCTAGGTTTGATACCTAATATTTTATGATTAAAATATACTTATAAATGAGCCGTCCCAAGCCGACGTCATCTGACATTGTGGTCACTAAGGTGCGGTGACTTGGGGTTCTACTTTTGGGTGTATTTGAGTAAGAGGTTTCCCTGTGTGGGTGAGATAAACCGATATGAGTTGAGCAGGCCGTGTGTATGTGTAACTGGATGAGTTGGCGACTCTGTTCTATGTTGGCTGTGCCTGTGAGGCTTGCCCCATGTTGAGACCCTAGTGCGTTGAGGAGTCTACCTAGGGTGAGGGCTTTCTGTGTTTTTCCCGTGAGATGGTTTTGAGCCAATTTCTGTGGGCCCCTGCATGCGTAGTGGTATGAGGACTCCAGCTTCGTTCCCATAGCTAGTGCGTTGGGTACTCCACCTACGCTGGAGCGTGAGTCTGGGTTAGGGAAAAATTGATCATTAGGGCCTAGATGTTGAGGAGTCCGTCTAGTGTGTGCACATGTAACGCCCCCGAATTTTCAGATCTTATTTTTCCTGGCGTTTGGATTTATTCTTGTAGATAAATTATTTTTTAAATGTCGGGATTCAGATTTCGTTCAAATTGCGGCTTTCCAGGATTAGTCCACGAGTGTTTAGCCTTATATGCAAGAGGATAAGGCATATCTACAATTTCAATTTTGTGAGGGTTTTGAGGAAATCCTAAAAAATTGTCTTTTTCCCGTTAAACGTGACCCCCCTCCTCTCTCTCCTCATTCTTCCTACCACTTTCGATCCCAAGGTCGCTCACCCTCCTCTCCGGCTGTAGACGGCGAGCGTGTGGGGGAGTTTGATCGACGACGACGACGGGCTAGGCAAGCATGAGGGGAGGCGGTTCGTGCATGCGCGTGCAAGATCATGTTTTCTAGTGCGTGGGTTCGAGATTTGGCGAGATCTAGCATGGGTCGAAGCCCCATTTGAGGTTTGAAGCTTCGCCGAGGTAGGGGGATGGATCCTTAACTCCCCTTTCGCGTTTCCCTTCCGATCGGTGATGGTTTGGGCGAGAGAGTGGGGTGCATTGTATTTTTGGGGGAGATTGCATGTTCGAGGACTTGAGCACGATTGGATATAGTTTCTCCGTGGTTTTTAGTGTAGAGCGATTTTTGGGGAGGCCATCCTCGCCGAGGACGAGTTCCCTATGTTTCTCTGGGGTTCCCGCTCGTAATGGGGGTGAGACAGGCTTGGGATGGCCTTTCGGCAGAGCTCTGGGTGGTCCCTACACAAGAGGTGGCCAAGTCGGCTGTCACCTCTGCCCATCAGGGTGGCTAGAGGGCTGGCCGCCTGAGAGCGCTGGGTGTCGGCCACTGGGTTGGCCGCCCAGGAGCTCCTTCTCTAGGCATCCAGAGCACTGGCCGCCAAGGCCTCTGGGCAGCCAGAGTGTTGGCCGTCCAGCCCCTGTGAGGGGCGGCCACTGGGGTGGCCGCCTAGAGGGGTCTGTCCTGTGACTAGCCGCCTAGGCTTCTGGGAGACCAAGGGGCTGGCTGACCAGGCTAGAGGGTGGGAATCCAATCTGTTGGCTAGATTTCGCGCGACTAATGGTTCCGGCTTGCACCCTATGTAGCGACAGCCGATGGATTAGCTATCCAGTCAGAGATCCTTGGTTTTCGGGACTTGGGCTGCCTCGTGGTGTGTTCTACATATACAATTGGGTTAGTACGGACTGGTAGTACTCCGGTGGTTTCCGCTTCTCAGCAAGTTCACACCTCCAGTGATCTTTCCCACTGGTCGTAGCTTTCCTGCGCACGTGTGTGCGGACTCACTTGGGAGTGGTAGAGAGTTTGTCCCAGTGAGAGAGTTTTTAGGCTGGTTACCGTAAGGCCCCTCGTCTTTGCAGCCTGAGTCCAGGTTGAGAAGAAAACCAGCTAGTGGACCCGACTTAGAGTGCATTGTCTGTGTGTGCACACGTAGTTGGGGGCGTCAGACCCGCGCTGACGAGTGTGACCCTAGCTTGTCCTTGTTATGTGCTTACATGGTTAGTGTATCTCAATTTCCACTTGGGGCCAGTAAGGGGACACCGGCGACGCGGACTAAGACGTCAGTGGATGGATCCGGTCTTGCTTCTAGTGGGTAGTACTCATGTCTCCTGTGAGGTAGCGACTCTAGTTCCTTTCGTCACGAGGTTACGGTTGCGGTAGCTCCGTGCACTTAGTTCTACGTGTCATGTGGTTTACGAGGCTAGCACTATGGCACCCATGTGGTTCTCTTTTAATGTTATTTATTGTCTCTTTTTGTTATTTATTTATTTGTTGTCCCCGCTTATTATTTATCGTATTGATGTGTTTCTCATTATGAGGTAGGGTTCTGTAGGACACCTACTGAGTCAATGAGATGAGGCTCACCCCCTTTATTTTCTAGGTGAGGCGAGACTGTTGCGGAGTACTTCGGAGGCTCCTTGTGGTGCCGATGGTCCAGTCTAGCTGCCAGTTTGCCAGAGACGGGGTATGCCCCTTGTTCTTGTACCTTTCTTTCTGTTGATTGTACTTATTATGGACTTGGATATTCTAGATTATATAATTTTTTAATTATGTAAATCTTTTATTTCCTACATTATTATATGATGCATTGTGGTTCTACAATTATTTTAGATTCTTGTATATCTCTACACCGTACAAATAACTCTTTAGAGCCTCCCGGCTAGTGGGTGGCGGGCCAGTATTCGGGTTGCACCGGTTCCTTTCCAGTACCCGGATCTTGGGTCATTACAGTTGGTATTAGTGCGTGGTTGTGGAGGTGTATAGGAACCTAAAATGGTTGCAGCCGTCCAGAAAGTCCATAGTGTTCAGTACGGTTGTCAACTGACATAAGGTAACATGTGTTTTATTAATCTCACCGTTTTGTCTTTTTCTGTGCTAGAAGAGTATGGCGTCGAGGAGGAGGGCCGCTCCCAGCAAGGGTAGTCAGCCGAGGATCAGGAGGGGTTGAGTAGAGCATCGGCTGCGGCAAGAGCAACAGCGACTGCTAGAGTTCAGGGGCGAGAGGATTTTATTGAAGGCATGTACTAGTTTCACTTTCGGTAGCATGGTGGAGAAGCTAATGAGAGCTCTTCATCTCAAGGAGGCCATGGGTGTGTGCTGAAGGAGTTCTTATAGTTCCACCCACCTCTATTTGTCGGGCAGCTATATCCAGATGCAGCGAGGGCATGGACAGATGCCATGGAGAGGGTGTTCCGTTCCATGGAGTGTGCAGAGGATGAGAGAGTGTTGCTGGCCACTTATCAGTTGTACGGTTCAGCTTTGGCTTGGTGGACGATCGAGTGGGAGTCAACATTTCATTCCCACTCCTCCAACAGATTCAGTGGCAAGAGTGTCTTCAAGCTTTCAAGCGTGTCTTCTGACCAGAGCATGTCAAAGCAAATAAGATGTATCAGTTCATAGAGCTGACCTAGGGGGACATATCAGTGATGCAATATAGGTCCAGATTTATAGAGTTGGGTCACTATGCTTCTCACATTATGGCGGATGAGAAGATGAAGACTCGGCAGCTTATTAGAGGACTGAGGCCAGAGCTCAGGCATGTTATGATTGGGACCCGTGTTACCGACTTGGAGGTAGCGTATCAGGTAGCAACAAATTTGGAGGAGGATTTGCAGAGGACTCGGGAGCAGATCGGCGTTGGGCAGTCATAGTCGGGCAGTGGTTAAGCAACATCAGAGTGCTTTCCAGCATTCCCTAGGCATCACATGAGCATCTCTATCAGCATCGTCGGCTGCCGGTTCTACGTCCTTTGGATCGAGACTCAAGAAGATGTTTAGGAGGGCTGGTTTTGGTAGGAGGTGCCAGGACTGCAGGGAGCAGAGACAGACATCACTGGACAGTGTGCAGCAGCCTTCACCACTCTAGCACCAAGGTTCAGTCGATGGTCAGTAGGGGGCATGTCCCCGGTGTGGCGACTTCCACCCAGGCAAACCGTGCTCAGTGCCTGTGACGTGCTTCAGGTGTGACTAGGTGGGGCACATGACACACAACTGTCCTCAGAGGCCGCGCTAGCCACACCAGTTCCAACAGTAGCAATTCCAGCCCCAGCTGCCACCGCCGCAGCTGCAGCGACCTCAACAACAGGGTCAATTTCTGCCACGGCCACGGTCAGCTAGTTTAGGGAGGTAGAGGTCTCGAGGCTGAGTGATGCACATGACCAGAGTAGAGGCAGAGGCATCGCAGTTAGTAGAAGGTATAGTCATGATTTTGGGTTGTGCGGCTCGTGTTTTATTTGATTCTAGTGCTTCACATTCATTTATGTCCAAAGATTTTGTTCATTGTGCCGAGGAGTCCGCCACTGAGATGTCCTGTGATTTGACAGTAGAGTTGCCCACTGGTGATTTCATGTTCACCCCTTATTACCTTGAGAAGGTGCCAGTGTGGATTGAGGGGCAGAATTTGCCAACTAGGCTTTATGCTTTTCAGCTTAGAGACATTGATGTGATTTTGGGAATAGATTGGCTCGAGGTCCATGGTGCTATGGTAGATTGCATTTCGAAGAGGGTCTATTTTCAACATCCCCGTAGACCCGCATTCTACTTCCAAGGTATTTGGTCTTTTTCCTCCCGCTTCCTTATTTCAGCTATTAAAGCCCGCAGATTGCTTGATGCTGGATGTCAGGGGTTTCTTACTTATGTGATAATGGTTGATCAACAGCGGTAGGGTGTAGAGGACATTCCTGTTGTATGTGAGTTTCCAGATGTCTTCCCTCATGAGTTACTAGGGTTGCCTCCGCAGAGGGAGAATGATTTTATCATTGAAATTGTGCTTGGCACCATGCCTTTATCTAAGGCACCTTATCGTATGGCACCGATGGAGTTGAGAGAGTTAAAGTCGTAGTTGCAGGAGCTGCTTGCTAAGGGCTATATTCGCCCTAGCTTTTCTCCTTGGGGTGTGCCTGTGCTATTCGTGAAGAAGAAGGACAGTAGTTTGAGACTGTGCATCAATTATTGGCAGCTGAACCAGGTGATTATCAAGAACAAGTATCCATTGCCTCGGATTGATGACTTGTTTGACCACTTCAGTCAGCCTAGGTGTTCTCGCGGATGGATTTGAGATCTGGTTATCATCAGTTATGGATCAAGGGCACAGATGTAGAGAAGACTGCTTTTAGCACTAGATATGGGCATTATGAATTCTTGGTGATGCCATTTGGGCTCACTGATGCCCTTGCGACGTTCATAGATTTGATGCATAGAGTGTTTCGTCCTTACCTAGATTTGTTTGTGGGGGTTTTTGTGGATGACATTTTTTTTTATTCGTAGTTCGAGGAGGAGCACATGTACCATCTGAGGATTGTGTTACAGACATTGTAGGACCACCAACTGTATGCCAAGCTCAACAAATGTGAGTTTTGGCTAGAGGAGGTGCATTTTCTCAAGCACGTGATATCTGGTAATGGTATTTCTGTGGATCTGACCAAGGTGGAAGCAATGGTGTACTGGCCGAGGTCGAGGATAGTGGCGGAGATCAGAAGCTTCCTGGGTTTGGTAGGCTATTACAGGAGGTTCATTTAGCAGTTTGCTCGCATTGCACCACCGATGACCAGACTCACGAAGAAGGATGTGCCTTTTGTCTAGACTGATGAGTGTGAGCATAGCTTCATGGAGTTGAAGAGATTGTTCATTACTACTCCAGTGCTTGTGTTACCTTTTGGTTCAAGAGATTTTGTGGTGTGTACATATGCTTCTAGGATAGGATTAGGTGCAGTGCTGATGTAGAATGACAGAGTTGTGGCATATGCATCCCACTAGTTGAAATAGCATGAAGAGAACTACCCTACTCATGATCTCGAGCTGGTAGTAGTGATTTTTGCCTTGAAGATTTAAAGGCACTATCTATATGGGGAGAAATTTGAGATTTTCACTGACCATCAGAGTTTGAGATATGTGTTCACTCAGAAGGATCTTAACCTCAGGCAGAGGAGGTGGATGGAGTACATGAAGGACTACGATTTCACCTTGTCTTATTAGCCAGACAGGATGAACGTAGTGGCTGATGCTTTGAGTAGGAAAGTGGTGGTCAGTCAGATGATGTTGAGGAAATGGAGGTTATGGGAGTAGGTGCTAGTTGTAACCTTTAGGCTCAAGGTTCCATGAGACCAGGGGTTGGCCATTCTTGCTAGTTTGACCATCACGCCAGCTATTCGTTGCCAGGTGACCGAGGCTCAACGTGTGGACCCCGAGCTACCTCGTGTTCTATTGATGGCCGAGGTGGAGTTTGGTGAGGATGAGGCAGTGAGGTTTAGAGACATACTATATGTCTATGTGGAGGAGCAGGTGAGGAGTACAGTGTTGCAGGAGGCTCATGGCGCTTGATACACCGTACATCCAGGAGCGACGAAGATGTATTGGAATTTGAAGAGGCAATTTTGGTGGCCCGGTATGTAGAGGGATGTCGCAGAATTTGTGACAAGGTGTTTGACTTGTTAGCAGGTAAAGGCGGAACATCAACAACCAGGTGGCACACTTCAGCCTTTGGAGGTTCCTGCGTGGAAATGGGACCACGTGACTACAGATTTTGTGGTTGGGTTGCCAAGGACTCCTAGTGGGCATGATAGTCTTTGGTTGATGGTGGACAGACTGACGAAGACAACTCAGTTGTTGCCGATCAAAGTCAGTTAGAGTGTGCACAAATTGATGCAGTTATATGTGGAGCAGATTGTTCCCTTACATGGAATCCCTATTTCCATTGTATCAGATCGAGATCTCCACTTCACTTCAGGTTTCTGGAGGAGCTTCTAGAAAGCTCTGGGTATAGAGTTAGCATTCAACTCAGCTTACCACCCTCAGTCAGACGGTCAGTCAGAGAGGACTATCTAGACTCTGGAGGATATGTTGAGATCTTGTTGCCTAGAGTGGCAAGTGTTGAGTCTCTCCAGTTGATTTTGATGATAACAAAACCCCGGCATTACAAATATGTTGATAACTTGGTGAAACCTCCTTGAGGGTCCTTTTCACCAAAGCAAATGCTCAACCGTATCATGCCTTAACAAACACCCCGATCACGTCCAAACAAGCTCATCTTATATAGATTTTCTTGCAAGCACAAGTCTACAATGTTTGGATATGTTTCATGGACTAAACTATGCTATTTTGTAGATTTCCTAGAGTCCGGTCGACATAAGGACATGGGCCGGTCGACCTAAAGTAACAGCGTTAAGAAATCTATAGAACTTTCACAGTTCGATCGACCGCCAGATGCGGGACGGACACGCGACTCGACTCCAATTGGATATGCGACTCTTGGACTCTAAGCAATCTCGTGATCATCCCAAGTGAGGGAAGCGTACAGACGTGCACGATTGAGAAACCGGCAGTGAGCTAGGGTGGTCAACTCACAATTTTGTGCCCAGATCGGGTCACGGGACGGGTTCACTCTCTCGCTCGCAGCGGTGAATAACAATATATAGCGAGCTAATTACCCTATCATGCTTCTAGCAGCGGCATATAAAATATATACGAAATAAAGCAAATGCCGAGTAAAGGAGAGAACACGATACCTCCACGTGTCGGGCGTGGGGAAGACGATCCCGACCGATCTCGTACTCCCGGAACAGTAAACAATTAAATTACAGCAATGAATATCACTGCCCACTCCATCTAGGGAGGTAAAGGGCTACACAGTGGGACCCAAGAGTAGCGGGTTCGGGTTGACGGTCAACGTTTTGTGTAGCTTCGGCGGCACGCGTAGTCACGAACGTGGGACCCACGTGCTGGTCGGTGGGGCCGAGTGGGCCCGGAGTGGTATCACTGTGACGTTGACTCCTGGAGAGGTGCCCCCTGGGGCGGCGACGCACTGGTTCGCATTGCGAAAGGTGAGGCGACTCTGTTCCTCCGGTGTTGAAGTTGCTGTCCACGGATCAGAACTTCTGTTTTCCAGCACGCGACCCGACGAGATCAGTTGTTGCGATCACTCCCGATGTCGGATTGACGCAAAAGTGGTACCGTTGAAAAACTGACTTGAAGTACTTCGATCTATGGCCAGAGATAGAAATTTGACTATCCCGGATCTGGCCTTGGTCGAATTTAGAAGTTGTTGGTTGTCAGAACCAGATCTGACATGACATATCTGAGTTTTCCTGAGAGCATGAGTTGACCGAAGGAAGAACTTCGGATCTAGAAGTTGACTCCTTGATGAAAGTTGTGGAGAATGAAGTAAGGAGGATGGAGATATTTTTTGTAGAATTTTTTGTTGGGGTTTAATAATGGAAACATAATTTATGGCACTGGTGGGTCGGATCTGGACAGTAGAGACAAAACTGATTTTTGGATCTGACAGTGATTTTTAAAAATAAGTAGAGGACTCCAGAAATTCCAGGAAAATTCGTGGATGATGGGGGTGGTGGACATAATCTCCAATAAAATTGGTGACCCAAGAAAATAAAGGGAAGGGAGTCGAAACGTGGAAACACAGAGCTGCTATTACACAGATCTGAACAGAGACAGATCTGGTGGATCCAGAAGCTAAAAAGGAAAATAAAATTGGATGATGTTCTAATTTCGGTGGAAATTTACTGGAAGTTGGGAATCATGTGGGGAACCTACCCTGAAAATCTCAGCTCCAAAATATGTGGGAGTTGGGAGCTAAAATTCTCGGAGTGAGCCTCTGTCCAGCAAAACAGAAATCTGGACAGCACTTCGGAAGTTGCTTCGCGGCGGCTCGATGGCGGCACGAACGGCGGCGGCAGAGATAGAATCCAGAGGGGGAGGGGATGAGATAGAAGGGTTCCACACCTTTGGAGATTGGAGGAGTAAGAGAGAAACCAGAGGGAGAGAGGGAGGGGCGCACCAAGCTCCTTGCAATTTCAACTTTTTCTTCTCATTAATTCACATAAAATGGAAATTACATACATATAGTTCCACCTTAATGACCCAAATGACCCCGGATCTAGAAATAGGGGAGGGGCATACAAGGGACTTCCCACATGGTCGAAAAAAACACAAAAAGAAACAATATATTAATGGAGTTCGCCCCCCTCCTTAAGAGGTAAAATGGAATTTTGCCTCTTTATTTAATTCTTGGTCCAAGTCCAGATTTGGACCATGGACCAGCCCCCATGGGCCCTGGAATCCATGTGGACCAATGAGAGGGAGAAGAGGGGGCCCCTGCAGGGCCTACGTGCCCTTTTGCAAAGAAACCCAATGGCCTTTTGCAAATAAATCCACTAAGACTTACAATTGTGTATCCATATAACACAAGGGTATACATACAAATATGAAAGGATATAAATGCAAACAAAATGTGAGCGGTCTTACTTTGATGTCCCCATCAATTCTCCCAGGGTGGGAAGAACTCGACCCTGTCGAGTAAAGGGGGTGACTGCTCGAGTAGCTCCGGGGGATCCATGACCGTACCAAGTAGCCCGGGTACGCTCCACTCCAAGTGATCATCACCTACTCATTTCGTATATACTCGATATGCGCATGCTGCTATGGGAAGAGGCTAGTGGTGGAACACTCCGGGGTGGGGTCACTCTCAAGGGGAGGAGGCGGCTCGAAGACTCACTAGGAATCACCGCTGGGTCCCTATAGGTGACTAGATCCGGGACATGGATGTCGAGCTGATCCCATACTCCTCGAGCGAGTCCACTTGCCTCTCATAAGGGATCGACATCTAAGAGCTTGCACAAGACGCATGCAGACTCCTAACAGACCACAAACCACACAAACAAACCACACAAAATAAACCACACAAAGAAGAAACAAACTGACTCATGCATGACCCTAGACTTAAGGCAAGGACATCACCCACCAGGTGGCCATCATCCGAGTGCCGCATCCTGAGCGTCGGTAGGCTCCTCCAGACCTTCTTCATAGTACTCATTAGCTAGTTCCGGCTTGGCCTCGTAGTTGACAGACACAAGCCCAGAAGGCGAGGCTTC
The DNA here is from genome assembly GCA_022559845.1 of Amorphophallus konjac. Taxonomy (NCBI): domain Eukaryota; kingdom Viridiplantae; phylum Streptophyta; class Magnoliopsida; order Alismatales; family Araceae; genus Amorphophallus; species Amorphophallus konjac. Next base: position 318,278,907 of record CM040124.1, read on the forward strand.
TCCAACCCCTAGGGCGAGTGTGACACGAGTGGGACATTGGTTGCCGATGTGGCCAAACCCATGACAGTGATAACACTACAGTCGAGACCTACTACTCTCTCCGATGAGTGGTCCCTTACCCTTGTCCTCCCGATGGACAAGGGGTGTGGGCAACAGGGGTGGAGGTGTAGGTGCCATAGGCAACAGGGGTGGGGGTGCCGGTGCTAGAGGGCGGGCAATGGGTACCGGGGGGCAAGCAATGGGTGCGTGTGGTTGGGATGGAGGTAGATCCCGTGGAGGGGGAGGACGAGGTCTAGCAGCGAAGTGCTCCTGACGGGCGGGCTCATGAGGTCGAGCCATGGGACCCCTCGGGTATGGGCCTAAGGAGCTACGTGACTCGACACTACGGAGAGGGACGGGGCCCAACCATTGGATAGACTCGAACTCTCCCTCGAATTGTTCCATCTCGAGAGCAACTTGGTACGCATCCTCCAACTTGTCCACCTTGTGGCGGAGAAGCTCATACCGTAGGTGCGGTTGTAGACCACGCCGAAATCGGGAGACAGTAAGGGAGCTCTCCTCCTCGGCATCACATCGCAAATAGTATTCATCGAACTCGGCGATGTGCTTAGAGACGGACCGATCTCCTTGGGTAAGACTCTGCCACCTGTCTATGGGATGCTGGCGGTAAGTGGCAGGGAGGTACTTCTTCCTAAGTTTGGACCTCATCTCTTCCCGTGTCTCTACCTGGGGTTCATGACAGTGAAATAGCAGGTTCTCCATGTTTCTCCAAAAGGTTTGTGCCTGCCCTAATAGTTTCATCTTGGTGAACTTGACCTTTCGTTGGTCCGACATCTCAAACCACTCAAAATATCGATCCATACCGGCTTCCCAATCAAGATATACCCTTGGGTCTAAGGACCCATCAAAAGTGGGAGGGTCGGCACGAACGGTCCTGAGGGTCCGCTCATCCTCATCATGATTCCATCGTTGAACACGACGGTCACGACCATATCCCCTATTTTCATCCTCGGACTCATAGTCTTGCACCTCGGGGATTTGATGCCTCCTAACATCTATCCCTTGAACTCGTGGAGCAGCAGGTTGATGAACCGGCTCCTGTTGACCAAGTATAGGTGGGGGGGTGCCTCGGCTGGGACTCTCTCTAATGTGGCAACTCTCCCTACCAGGCCCTGAACGGACTAGTCCGACTCGACGGCCTTATCCTCTAAGGCCTTCATCCTTTCTTCCAAACGGGTGCCTAGGCCATCCATCTGCATACTCAACCCGTCCATCTTATCCACTCGAGTACTTAACACATCTATGCGTGTATTCAACCCTCGTATTTCTCCCATAATGGCTTGGAACATTTCAGCCACCTCATCGGAACTACGGGCTCGGGGATCCGCCATAGGTGCTGGTGGCGAGTATTGGGTGCCTCTACGGGTGGACATGCAAAGACACGCGGACTAGGAGACACCGACTAATGCAAAGACAGACTAATGTAAAGATGATGCACCTAGACTTAACCAATATCCGGTACCTAGTGGAGTCCGGGGATCCGAGGATCCTCTCACGCGAGTGAATCACCTCCCCGATAGGCGTAACCCAATGGTCGGGCGACACCTTTTTATATACCGGGTTATTGGGATGAAATGCAACCCAAAAACACTTGTTTTTTTTGTTTTAAAACAATGATGATCCTAGACTCGACTTAGACAGTGCAAAGACTTATGCAACGACTACCCTAGACTCAACTGGGCTCTGATACCAAATTGATGCGGGACAGACACGCGACTCAACTCCAATTGGATATGTGACCCTTGGACTGTAAGCAAGCTCGCGATCGCCCCTAACGAGGGAAGCGTACGGACGTGCACGGTTGAGAAACCGACATTGAGCTAGGGTGGTCAACTCAAAATTTCGTGCCCGGATCGGGTCACGGGACGGGTTCACTCTCTCGCTCGCAGCGGTAAATAACAATATATAGCGAGCTAATTACCTTATCATGCTTCTAGCAGCGGCATATGAAATATATACGAAATAAAGCAAATGCTGAGTAAAGGAGAGAACACGATACCTCCACGTGTCGGGCGTGGGGAAGACGATCCCGGCCGATCTCGTACTCCCGGAACAGTAAACAATTAAATTACAGCAATGAATATCACTGCCCACTCCACGCAGTGAGGTAAAGGGCTACACAGTGGGACCCGGGAGTAGCGGGTTCGGGTTGACGGTCAACGTTTTGTGTAGCTTCGGCGGCACGCGTACTCACGAACGTGGGACCCACATGCTGGTCGGTGGGGCCGAGTGGGCCCGGAGTGGTACCGCTGTGACGTTGACTCCTGGAGAGGCGCCCCCTGGGGCGGCGGCGCGCTGGTTTGCCTTGCGGAAGGCAAGGCGACTCCGTTCCTCCGGTGTTGAAGTTGCTATCCACGGATCAGAACTTCTATTTTCTAGCGCGCGACCTGGCGAGATCAGTTGCTGTGATCACTCCCGACGTCGGATCGACGCGAAAGTGGTACCGTTGGAAAGCTGACTTGAAGTACTTCGATCTATGACCAGAGAGAGAAATTTGACTATCTCGGATCTGGCCTTGGTGGAATTTAGAAGTTGCTGGTTGTCAGAACCAGATCTGACAGGACAGATTTGAGTTTTCCTGAGAGCATGAGTTGACCGAAGGAAGAACTTCGGATCTAGAAGTTGACTCCTTGATAAACGTTGTGGAGAATGAAGTAAGGAAAATGGAGATATTTTTTGTAGAATCTCGTTTGGAGGTTTAACAAGGGAAACGGAATTTATGGCATTGGTGGGTCGGATCTGGACAATCGAGACAGAACTGATTTTTGGATCTGACAGTGATTTTTAAAAATAGGTAGAGGACTCCAGAAATTCTAAGAAAATTCGTGGATGATGGGGGTAGTGGAAGAATCCCCAATAAAATTGGTGACCCAAGAAAATAAGGGGAAGGGGGTCAAAACGTGGAAACACAGAGCTGCTGTTACACAGATCCGAACAGAGACAGATCTGGTGGATCCAGAAGCTAAAAAGGAAAAGAAAATTGGATAGTGTTCTAATTTTGGTGGAAATTTACTGGAAGTTGGGAATCACGTGGGGAACCTACCTTGAAAATATCAGCTCCAAAAGATGTGGGAGTTGGAGCTAAAATTCCCGGAGTGAGTCTCTGTCCAGTAGAACAGAAATCTGGACAACACTTCGAAAGTTGCTTCGCGGCGGCTCGATGGCGGCACGAACGGCGGCGGTGGCGGCAGTGATAGAATCCAGAGGGGGAGGGGATGAGATAGAAGGGTTCCACACCCTGGAGATTGGAGGAGGAAGAGAGAAACCAGAGGGAGAGAGGGAGGGGCGTACCAAGCTCTTTGCAATTTCAGCTTTTTCTTCTCATTAATTCACATAAAATGGAAATTACATAGGATACATAGTTCCACCTTAATGACCCAAATGACCCCAGATCTAGGGCTAGGGGAGGGGCATAAAAGGGACTTCCCACATGGTCAAAAAAAACATAAAAAGAAATAATATATTAATGGAGTTCGCCCCCCTCCTTAAGAGGTAAATTGGAATTTTGCCTCTTTATTTAATTCTTGGTCCAAGTCCACATTTGGACCATGGACCAGCCCCCATGGGCCCTGGAATCCATGTGGACCAATGAGAGAGAGGGAGGGAGCCCCTGCAGGGCCTACGTGCCCTTTTGGAAAGAAACCCAATGGCCTTTTGCAAATAAACCCACTAAGACTTACAATTGTGTATCCATATAACACAAGAATATACATACAAATTTGAAAGGACATAAATGCAAACAAAATGTGAGCGGTCTTGCTTTGATGTCACCATCACCGCCCCTCCTAGACCGGTCGACCGGTTTTCCCAATGTTGAAAAGTTCAAGTTCTGTAAAATTCCGATCGATCGCCCACCTATGCCGGGTCGACCGCCAGCTTCGAAGCCTCCATTGTTGACTTATTTTTCTCCACGAGACTGAAGCATCTATCAATGGTTTTTTAATCCCAAAAGTCTCCAGACATCCCTGGAATTGTGGATATATGTCTTGGCTTATCCTTGACCATCTAAGTTATATAAAAACATCTCTTGGGGAAGGAAACCCTAATCACTTTAGAGAGATCAAAGGGGGCTGCCAAGGGAGAAAGAGTGATGCTACTGTAGCTCCGTGAACAGTGCTGTGTCCAAGAGTTCTATATCCAAGAGCAAGGTTCTCAAGATCATCTGGAAGCCATTCAAGTGAAAAATAAGCTGAGAAGCAAGCTTCATCCAACATCCTCTTCATCCACTTAGGGGAGCCTAAATCTGAAGTTCTCATTTTATGTTTCTCCTTCCATTTCTAATTGAGCTTCAAGTGTGTGTCCTTGTAATATCTAAACACTTGTGTGTGTGGATCTACACAGATCTCTGTGTGTGTGTGTGTGTGTGTGTGTGTGTGTGTGTGTGTGTGTGTGTGTGTGTGGTTCTTCTTCTTCACATTTCTATGTGATTTGGTGCTTGTGCACCTTCGTGGGAGTTCTGAACTCCTCACGAGTGTGTGTGTGTGGTTTGATCTTGTAATCCTTTACAAGATAGTGTGTGAATCCTCACAGTCTGTGAGGGGTGGACGTAGGTTGCCGTTGTTGCATCCGAACCGCCTAAAAATCACTGTTTCTTGTGTGGTTTGTTCCTTATCTTCTACCTCCAATTCTATTCTAGCATGTTCACATATTGCATCAGTTGATTTCTTCGTTTGGATCTAGATTAATCGATCACTCTCTAATAGATCTGTGGTATATCAAAAGCTAGGTTCGGACTGACAAGGTTAGTCTTGTCGGGAAGATAACACCTTGTGTGAGAGAATCTTCGGATTCACAAACTCCGCCTAGTACCAAAGAGCTATTGTAGTGGTGATTTTGATAAGATCTATTTTACTCCGCATCAGATCTAATTTGCTGATTGCTATTTCTTCGTACAAACTTCAAATCAGTTAAAGTTTTCTTAAAATTTGTTATCACCCAATTCACCCCCCCTCTTGGGTGTCATTGATCACGGAGCTTCAATTGGTATCAGAGCCAAGGCTCTATTTCCTTCAGTTCTAACGATATAGAGTCAAATCCAGGTCAATGGCAAACGCAGGTTTGATGCCTGAGGGACACTCCACTAATCGTCCTCCCTTCTTTGATGGTTCAAATTACTCATACTGGAAAAATAGAATGCATGTTTTCCTAAGGGCTCAGGAGTACAAAGTCTGGAGGGTTGTGGACAAGGGTCCGTATAAACTCTCGGATGATGAAGAAAAATGGACACCCGAGGAAATTAAGAAATGCACTGTAAATTTTAATGCTATGAATATTATGCAATGTGCCATATATCCTAATGAGTTTTCTCGTGTATCCATGTGCAGTTCAGCGAAGGAGATGTGGGACAAGTTGCGGCTCATATATGAGGGAACCTCAGAGGTCAAGGAGACCAAGGCCAATCTACTTGTTAGAGACTATGAGCTATTCAAAATGAAATCTGAAGAAACCATCTCAGAGATGTTTGCAAGGTTAACTGAGATCACAAATGGTCTCAAAAGCCTTGGGAAGGAGTACATAAACTCTGATCTTGTTAGGAAGGTTTTGAGATCACTTCCACCAGCATGGCACACTAAGGCCACTGTTATTGAAGACTCAAAAAATTTATCCACACTCTCTCTGGATGAGCTCATAGGGTCACTTATGACCTATGAGATAAACATGAGCAGAACAACCGAGGATGAAACGAAGAAGAAGAAAGTGGTGGGATTGAAAGCTCACCAATCTGATGATGACTTCCAAGAAGAAGAATCCTGCGAGGGAAGCAATGAAGAAGAAGACTTGGCCATGATAACTCGCCAAGTAAAGAGATTTTTGAGTAAGAAGAGAAATTTCCAAGGCAATTTCAGAAAGGGGCAAAGGAAGCCCGTTCAAACCAAGGGCGACCCGAGCAAGCCCAATAATGTCATTTGTTATGAATGCAAGAAGCCCGGGCACATGAGAGGAGAGTGTCCAGATCTAAAAAGGAAATTCAAGAAGGACAAACTCAAGAAACCCCAAGCAATGGTCACCACATGGAGCGACGAAGAGGACGAACCGTCCAACGAGGAGATCCAAGAGCTAGTGGAGAGCTTGTGTCTCATGGCACACGAAGATGATTCAACTGAGGTAAATTCTGACCCTGATTTTATTTCAAATGAACAATGGGAGTTAGAATATGAAAAATTGTATACAAAATATAGAAAAATCAGATCTGAAAATAAAACTCTCAACAAGAAGATTGATGATTTAACATATGAGGATATTTATGTGAAGTTTAAGAAACTGGAATAGGAATGGTTCGAGTTAACTGAAGAAAAAGAAAGTTTGTTACAAACAATCTTAGCCAGTGAGAAAAATCAAGAAGAATTGATGTGCAACTTATCTGAAATTGAAAACGGTTTTGAAAAATTTAAAAATGAAGAAAAGGTTTTGAAACTCACAAATTCAGAACTTGAAAAAAAAACGTAAGGTTGGTTGAAGAAGTGGGTGAACTTCAGTCCACTCTGTCTAGGTTTGTCAAAGGCAAACAAAACTTAGACAATTTATTGGGAGTCAATGTTAACTTCCAAAAGGAAGGATTGGGATACATTCCCCAAAATAAAAAATCCTTTGAGCATAATATCACTACATCCTATGTTCATGAAAAAGATAATAACTAAGCTTCATGTTCTCACTCCAAGTCAAAACATATTCAACCTAAACCACATCAATTCCATAGAAGATTTTCAAATGTCCTCATTGTGGTTGATTTGGACATGTTATTACTAATTGTTGGTTCAAACAAAATAATCAAAGAAATCATGCCATTTAGACAAGAAAAAGATATGCACAGAACTGGACTAACTCCTACGGACCCAAATTGGTTTGGGTACCAAAAATAATTGGATGAGAATGTTACTTTTTACAGATATGCCTTGAAGTCAGGGGGAGAAAATGGTACCTGGAGAGCGGCTGTTCAAGGCATATGATAGGGGACAAAAAGGTGTTCTCAACACTGTAAGACAAGGATGGAGGTTCAGTTACTTTTGGAGGCAAGAACAAAGGTAAAATCATTGGAATTGACAATATAGGTAAGAATTCTGAAACTCTTATCGAGAATGTGATTTTGATAAAGGACTTAAATCACAATCTTTTGAGCATAAGCCAGTTATGCGACAACGGATTCAAGGTTATTTTTGATGAAATCCATTGCATTGTCATGAATAAGAACACACATGAGATCAAATTCATTGGAAAAATAAATAACAATGTCTATACTGTTAATATTGATGATGTCTCATGTGATGATGTGTGCTTGATTGCAAACAATAATGAGAATGCACGGCTATGGCACCGAAGATTAGGTCATGCTAGTTTTGTAGTACTCTCCAAATTGTGTAGACATTACTTGGTGAACGGATTGCCTAAATTAAAATTTGAAAGTGACCAAATCTGTGAGACTTGCACAAAAGGCAAGCAAACACGCATATCTTTTAAAAATAAGAATATTATTTCTACCTCCCAGCCTCTAGAATTGTTACATCTTGATCTCTTTGGCCCTACTAGGACATCTAGCCTAGGAGGTAAAACTTTTGGATTTGTTATTGTTGATGATTACTCCAGATTTACATGGGTGTTATTTTTAGCTAATAATAGTGATGCCTTGACGGAATTTCAAGTGTTTTGCAGGAAAATCTAAAATGATAGAGGGTACCTTGTCACCACCATCCAAAGTGATCACGGTGGTGAGTTTGAGAATCATGAATTCAGCAATTTCTGTGTGGAGCAGGGATATACGCACAACATCTCATCACCAAAGACGCCTCAACAAAATGGAGTGGTGGAGAGGAAAAATAGAACCCTGATAGACATGGCACGGACCATATTAAGTGAAAATTCTCTACCAAAATATTTTTGGGCTGAGGCGGTAAGTACAACGTGTTACATCATCAACATGGCGATGGTAAGGCCCATTCTGAAGAAAACTCCTTATGAGTCTACAAGGGTAAGAAACCAAATATTTCTCATCTTAAACCCTTTGGATGCCCATGTTTCATCCTGAACAATGGGAAGTCTAACCTAGGTAAGTTTGATGAGAAAAGTGGCAAAGGAATTTTCCTAGGTTATGCACTTAACTCTAGAGCTTATCGATTGTTTAATAAAAGGACTTTGGTTGTTGAAGAAAGTCCTTATGTGATTTTTGATGAATCTAAGTTTAGACTAACCAACCAATCTATTCCAATCTTGGATGCAGATGAAGATCCCAAACGTTCAAATGATACTAAGGCTAATGATGAACAAACTGAAGGGATACCCAGCAAGAGTGAAGAGGATGAAGATCCTTCAATTGAAACACTTCAAGAGAAACAAGTGTAACACCTCGACTTGCGCAGCTCTTCTACGTTCTTAAAGGATCATCCGGCTAAAAACATCATAGGTAATCTTGAAGATAGGGTAAGAACTAGGTCTTCATTAAGGCAAGTAGAAGAAGAGGATTTGATGGCCTTAATTTCACAAGAAGAGCCTAAGAATATCCATGAAGCTCTTCAAAATGAATCATGGATTCAGGCTATGCATGAAGAGCTACACCAGTTCGAAATGAACAAAGTGTGGACTCTCGTGCTGCGTCCTAAGGATCATCCCATAATTGGAACCCATTGGGTTTTCAGAAACAAGTTAAATGATACGGGATTGGTTGTTAGGAACAAGGCCCGACTTGTAGCCAAAGGGTATAGCCAGGAGATGGGTATTGATTTTGATGAGTCTTTTGCACCGGTTGCTAGACTAGAGGCAGTCTAGATTTTACTATCCTATGCTTGCTCATTGAACTTCAAACTATTTCAAATGGATGTTAAATCTGCATTTCTTAATGGTTACATCAAGGAGGATATTTTTGTAGAGCAACCTCCAGGTTTTGAAGATTCAAAGCATTTGAACAAGTTGCAGAAGGCCTTGTACGGGTTAAAGTAAGCACCAAGGGCATGGTATGAAAGGCTCACTTCATTCCTGACTGAAAATGATTTCAAAAGAGGTAAGGTTGACCAAACACTCTTCACGAGAAAATCAGGTAAAGACATATTATTAGTTCAAGTGTATGTTGATGACATTATTTTTGGAGCTACTGACAATGCCTTATGTGATGAATTTGCAGAAATTATGCAAGGAGAATTTGAGATGAGCTTAATAGGTGAACTAAACTTCTTTCTTGGATTGCAGATGAAGCAAACGCTCGAAGGCATCTTCATAAATCAAGCTAAGTACACATTGGAACTATTAAAGAAATTTGGGATGGCTGAAGCATGTTATGCCCCTGTGGTCATTTGAGTTATCCTATGGTCACTGGGGTCATTCGACATCATCCTATGGTCATATGAGTTCTGTGGTATTCTTGGTGTTGATAATGGCAAAACACTATTAGTCATTGATGTTTCCACTCTCATGTGACTAACATATGTGATGTTCTGTTCATGACAGATATGCCAATGAATGGACAAGGCATTCCGTGAGGATGGCAAAAGTGAAAACTCATTGATCGCGCCCAAGCAAGGATGCAGACACAAGCAAAAGTCGACACATGATATTCGGCTCGTCAGACATCCAAGGTCAATGCACAAAGAAGTACAGCCAAGAGAATCCAAGGCCAGAGACTCAGTTGATACCTTTTAGACTATCAAGGGAGATGCCACAGATATGAATGGGCTGCTAAAGGACTCGAGCGACGGAGCTAAAGCGGTTAACGGACCGACCCGGGATGAACCGGGGTCTGCCCAGCTGGCGGTCGACCGCCAGCACAGGGGCGGTCGACCGCCCCAGCCAGCAGCCCACCGTCTACAGTTCTTTCAGTGGCGGTCGACCGCCAGCCAGTAGCGGTCGACTGGAATTCCCAGGGACCATCCGTTTGCAGGTGTTTCAGTAGCGGTCGACCGCCAGAAGCTGCGGGTCGACCACCAGCCCCGATGCAGCCATGTTTGACTTCGATTTTCACCTCGAGGCCAGCCCCTTTCCTTGTATTTGTTTAACCCCAAAGTCACCCAATCTTCCATAGATTGTGGATCTGGTTTGGGGGATGTCTAAGGACCATTCAAAGGTTATAAAACACATGCAAGAGGGTTAGAAACCCTAGTTGATCATTTGAGAAATTAAGGGAGGCTGCAAGGGTGTGTTCAAGGGAGAGTAGTTCGAAGTACTGTAGCCGTGAACAGTACTACGGGAAGAAGCTTCATCCATTCCAAGGGATTCAAGTCCAGATCTGAAGCCATCTCAACCTCCAAGGAAGCAAGAAGCAATCAAGACTTTTAAAGGTGATCTAAAATGCCTTCTTCATCCTCTTCATCAACTCAAGAAGATCAAAAGGAAGATCGAAGTTACATCCATCGTCTTCTTCATAAACTAGAAGAGATTCAAGGAAGATCATCTCGCAAGGAAGAAGACACCTTCAAAGCATCCGATTCAAGCTTCTGCAACTCAGACAAGATCTTCTTTCTTTGAGCATACTCTATATCTTGTTTGAGTGAGTTCATATTTGTTATCTTTTTCATTTCATACAAACGATTGAAACTGAAGATCGTCCCTACCGGTGGTTAGTAGGAAGGCAATCAGAAGTTGTCCGATCTGCGGTGTTGACGTCCCTACCTGTGGTTAGTAGGAGGGGAATCAGAGGTCTTTTCGATTTGCGGTTCAGTGCATGGCACTAGTGGAGCCTCACCGGATTTGGTGAGGGGTGGACATAGGACTGGGGATTCAGTCCGAACCACCTTAAAATATTATGTGTTGTGGTTTGCTTGTGTGATTATTTTATTCTAGATGCATGTTTAGGTTCGAATCAATATATTACTTGCTCATCTTGTCAAGCGAATCATAGTGTTCTTCGATAAGCTAGTTATATTCCGCTGCAATTTATTTTATCTAGCTATATCGAGGGTTGTATTGCGAGAAGAGGGGTAGATCTATTCACCCCTCCCCTCTAGATCCGCTGACCACTACTCAACAAGTGGTATCAGAGCCTAATATCTCATTATGGGGTCCAACGACCTTGAGGGAATTGGTGGATCAGCGTCCAAGGGTTTTCTACCTGAAGGACATTCTGTGAACATGCCTCCTTATTTTACTGGAGCTAATTATCCCTATTGGAAACATCGTATGCAGGTGTTCATTCGCGCCCAAGACTACGAACTTTGGCGAGTGATTAGCAAAGGTCCATATGAGTTACCGGATGATGAGGACGTGTGGACCAAAGAACAAATAAGGCAATCCACTGTCAACTGGAGTGCTAAACACATCATGCAATGCTCACTCCATCCAGTTGAATTCTCAAGAGTGGCTACCTGCGCATCTGCAAAACTAATGTGGGATAAGTTAGAGGTAATCTACGAAGGAACCTCTCAGGTACGAGAAACAAAAGCCAACATTTTAGTTTCTGAATATGAAATGTTCTGCATGAAGCCTGATGAGTCAATTCAGAATATGTATGCTCGGTTAACTGTGCTTACTAATAGTCTAACTGATTTGGGAAAGAAATACTCAGAATAGGAAATTGTGAGAAAGATTCTCAGATCATTAACTCCCGCATGGCACACAAAGGCTACCGTGGTTGAAGAATCGAGAGATCTCGCAACTACCATGGTAGATGAACTCATTGGGTCTTTAATGACCTATGAGATCAGCCTTAAGACCAAAGAGGCTGATGTGCCTAAGAAAAAGCCCCTAGCTCTTAAAGCATGACCCAGCGGTCAAGGCTCTTCTAATGAAGGTGAGGATTCGACAAGTGAGCGAGATGAGGATGACGTAGCCATGCTCACACGTAAGTTCAGAAAATTCATGAGAAAGGAAGGTAAGAGCTTCATGAGTGGAAGGTCAAAGGTAGAAAATGGTTTCAAATCTAATTCTGAAAACTCTAAGAAATCTGATAAAATCATTTGCTATTCTTGTAATAAACCAGGACATTTCAAGAATGATTGTCCCGACAGATTCAGAAAAGCCGATAAATGGAAGGGCAAGAAGAAGAACAAGGCCATGGTGTCCACATGGAGCGATGAAGAGGAAAGTGATGACGGAACTAGCTCCTCGGACAAAGAAAAAGAAGATCTCTGTCTTATGGCCAAAGGTGATGAAGAAGCTGAGGTAAATTCTCCATTTGAATATTATACAATTGATGATTGGGAGGAAGCATATATACAACTCATGGAAAAATATGAAATGTACAAAAAGGAGAATAAATCATTGAAAAAAAAATTAACTCATTTGTGCATGATCATGATATGTATGATAAGAATGCTCTACTTGAAACTGAAATTGAAGATCTTAAGAAAATGATTGAGAAATTGGAGGAAGGAAGAAAAGAAATGGCTGACTTGAAAATTGAAAATGAAGATTTGAGAAATGAGATTGATAGCATGAAGCTAAAAATGCAAACCTATGAAAAGGATAGCAAATTGAGCAATGAAAAATATGAAGCTATCAAACAAGTCAACATTCAACTTCTTCAAAATATTAAAAATCTATAAAAAGAGTTGAAGGATAAATAACAATCTTTAGAAAAGTTTGTGGATGGAAGACAAAACCTAGATGCATTGCTAGGAACTAGAATGAACCACAACAAAGATGGGTTGGGTTTTGATCCAACAAACAAAAGGCCAATTGGGCTAAAAACAGTCACATTTGTTTCCTCTTTTAATGCTTCAACCTCAAAAATAACATCCAAAGGAAAAGAAAAGATTAAAGAGGCAGTAACTGAAATTCTCAAAAAGTTTGTCCAAAAACCTAAGAAAGGTCGACCTTCCCCGCAGCATAGGTCAACACTTCCTTGGCCATTGCATGCTCAATCTTCCAGATATCACCATAACTGGATTGCACATTCATATAGGCCAACACCACCATACTTTTGGGGAAATTATGATTCATGTGTTCATCAATCTTACAAGTTTCAATCTCCTAGGTGGCAAAACAATCACTTTCAACCCAAAACTAACCAACGACCTCAATGGTTTAAGAAGTAAACTTCCTCAAACTTTCACAAAATTTAACAAAGAGCTTCTAAACAAAATGTGAATGTCAAAGCTGAAAAGAAAAACCAAATCCCTACTCTAAGCAAACAAAACATGAATGTTAAGAAGGTTTGGATTCCAAAAGAAATGGTTTCATGTTTTAAAAATCTGAAGAGTTTGATGGGACCCAAATTTGGTTGGGTTCCAAACACAATTGCTTAATTGCTTGTGCAGGAGTGTCTTGCAGCCATGCATAATAGGTGGTACCTTGATAGTGGCTGTTCAAGACACATGACTGGAGACAAATCAAAATTTTATCTCTTGGAGGAAAAGGAAGGAGGATACGTCACATTTGGAGGGAACAACAAAGGAAAAATCATTGGAACAGGTAATGTAGGTAAGAACCTCTCCAACTCCATTGGAAATGTGCTGTTAGTTGAAGGTTTAAAATATAACTTACTCAGCATAAGTCAATTATGTGATAAAGGTCACAAAGTGTTGTTTGATTCTCATGAATGTAAAATCTTTGAACCAAAATCTGACAAAGTAAAATTTTCTGGTAAGAGAGTCAACAATGTTTACATGATTGACTTAGATGATCCTGCTTATTTAAAACTTTGTCTTGCTGCACCAAAATCTGAGATTGCTTGGCTATGGCATCGAGACTAGGACATGCTAGCTACAATGTCTTACATAAACTGTTAAAGCATTCAATGGTGAAAGGGTTGCCTGAATTATCATTTAAATAAGAAAACAAGTTGTGTGATGCATGTTCCCTAAGTAAACAAACAAGAAAATCTTTCAAAGGAAGATCTAAAAATACATCATCCAAACCACTCGAGCTAATTCATATGGACCTGTTTGGCCTAACGTGAACTGCTAGCTTAAGTGGTAGAAAATATAGATATATCTTGGTGGATGACTTTTCTAGGTTCACATGGGTTTTCTTTCTCACACATAAAAATGATGCTTTTGATGAGTTTCAGGCACTCTACATGAAGATAAAGCAGGACGGTGAGTTTAAAATTTTCAAGATTCAATCTGACCATGGTGGTGAATTTAAAAATGCTAACTTCTATAATCTTTGCAGGGCCGAAGGTATTTCACACCGGTTTTCTTCACCAAGAACCCTAGAGCAAAACGGTGTAGTTGAAAGGAGAAACCGAACACTTATAGAAATGGCAAGAACCATGCTTGCTGAACGGCAACTTCCAAGAAAATTTTGGGCTGAAGTGGTAAACTCAGCATGTTACATTATCAACCGCTCTATGGTAAGGCCACACACCAAAAAGACTCCTTATGAGTTACTGAAAGGTAAAAAGTCTTCTCTCACACATATGAAAGTGTTTGGGTCAAAATGCTTCATCCACAATAATGATAAAAGAGACTTAGATAAATTCGAGCCTAAGAGCGATGAAGGTATATTCCTTGGATATTCTGATAGATCTAGGGCTTATAGAATTTACAATATCAAGAGTCAAACTGTGGAAGAATCACCCCATGTTTCCTTTGATGAATATCATGATGATTCTAACAATGATAACTCTTGCAGAAAAAACGATAAAGATGGGTAATTTCTAAGCATGAAGGAAAAGAATGATCCTCCACAAGAAGAAACAAGAGAAGATGGTGACCTAGCTGAATCAAGTAATGTAAGGGATCAAGCTCCAGGAGAAGGTAATGATTCTACAAAGATTAGAATTCTTAAGGATCATCTTTTAGAAAACGTCATTGGCAGCTTGAATGACCCACCTAGAACAAGGTCACAATTTAAGATTGTGGAAGAATTAGATCAACTTGCTCTTGTCTCTCAGCATGAACCCAAAAATATTGATGAAGCATTAAAAGATGAAAACTGGATAAATTCAATGTAAGACGAGTTAAACCAGTTTGAAAGAAACAAAGTTTGGCATCTTGTTCCTAGACCTTCATCACAATCTGTCATAGGCACTAAATGAGTTTTTAGGAACAAACTAAGTGAGGATGACAAGATAATAAGAAACAAGGCTAGATTGGTGGCTCAAGGGTATAATCAAGAGTTTGGGGTAGACTTTGATGAATCTTATGCCCCAGTTGTTAGACTTGAAGCCATCAGAATTTTACTTACCTTTGCATGCTCCCTTAGAATAAAACTGTATCAAATGGATGTCAAAAGTGCTTTCTTGAATGGCTTGATCAAAGAAGAAGTCTATGTTGAGTAGCCCCCTGGCTTTGAGAATTCTAACCATGCAGATTTTGTATACAAACTAGACAGGCAACTCTATGGACTTAAGCAAGCACCAAGAGCTTGGTATGAGAGACTAAGCTCATTCCTCATTGAAAAAGGGTACACACGAGGTAAGGTAGATCAAACACTTTTCACCAAGAAGCAAGGTAAGAACATCTTGATTGTTCAAACTTATGTTGATGATATTGTGTTTGGTTCTACTAAATCTGAAATGTATGAGGAATTTGCTAACCTCATGACTAGCGAATTTGAGATGAGCCTAATGGGAGAACTCCAATTCTTTCTTGTTTTGTAGGTCAACCAATGATAAGATGGTTGCTTCATAAGTCAAGCCAAATACATCAAGGAGCTGCTGAAAAGATTTGACATGACGAACAGTAAAATCATTGCAACTCCTATGAGCACCTTAACTTCACTGGATTCGGATGAAAATGGTAAATTGATGGATGCAAAGGTCTATAGAGGTATGATTGGTTGTTTGCTTTATGTGACTGCATCCCGACCAGATATCCAGTTTAGAGTATGCCTTTGTGCTAGATTTCAAGCTAGTCCTAGAGAATCCTATTTGACTGCTGTCAAACGTATCCTTAGATATCTTGTCAGCACTCAAGATTTATGATTGTGGTATCCGTCATCATGTGATTTATCTCTTATATCTTATTCTGATGCGGACTATGCTGGATGCAAGCTGGATCGTAAAAGTACTAGTGGCTATTGCCAGTTTCTAGGCGGGTGTTTAGTTTCTTGGGATTCCAAGAAACAACACTCGGTTGCCCTCTCAACCGCGGAGGCAGAATATGTTGCTGCGGGGAGCTGTGGCACCCAAGTGTTGTGGATTAAACACCAACTCCAAGACTACCTAGTGGATCTTAGTTGTGTCCCGATTCTGTGTGATAACACTATTGCTATCAGCCTTGCAAAAAATCCAGTCCAGCACTCTAGGACTAAGCATATTCAGATTAGGCATCACTTCATTAGAGATGAGATCGTTAAGAAAAATTTTGAACTGCATTTTGTTTATACTCTAAATCAAATTGCTGATATTTTCACCAAGCCCTTATGTAATGACATGTTTTCAACACTCAGAAGGGAGCTTGGTCTTTACCGACCTCAGGCCAATAAAAATTGAAATGATGATCTTGTTCAATTTAGTGTGTTTTTACAGATTGGTGTTCATGCATTGTTTATATGTTAATATGTCATTTTGCATATGTGTCGCATTGCATGTAGATGCATAATAATGAATTGAGTTCATGTTCATAATGCATTGCATGATTTGTGTAACATCATTCTTGTATGACCATGGTATATCAAATGTTGATGTATGGAAAGGCAGGTTATGCTTGCCTAGAAGCACTCAATATGCGTGAGGTTTCACCTCCGCCAAGTACCATGTGTCAATGTCGCATATAGGCCATATAGTAAGGGGGAGTTGTCCTTGTGCAACATTCATGCATATGTTTCATCTTCATTCTGTTGCATTTAATAAGTGTACAACCATGTGTTCGGTCATGCATCTCATATCTGCCAAATTCATGTCAACCCCTGCATGTTTCAGGTCATTCTCCTCTTGACAGTTATCATTACACTTGCTTGCACACATAACTCTTTGAGTGCATTCATTGCATATCCTTAGGGGGAGTCTTGATGCTTTTCTTAATTTCTTATGCTTAGATGGCTTACAGTCTGAATATGAGATCATGAGACTGACAAACATATGATGTGAGAGCTTTCTATTATATGAACTGATGATTGTCTATTCAATGAAAATGGTTCAGATTTATTGATTTCTTTGTAGTTCTGATATATTTTGTTTGAAATCATCTATGTTATGTGGTTTTAATAGACCTTAACGAGAGATTGCATATTATGTTTTGAATGACTATCCTGATATCTGAAAATTCAAAATTCATGACCATCTTGATAATACTCTAGAGCTAAGTATTATTTTAAAACATCTTGATGAGCTGGAATTCCTGAAAAATAATTTGACAGAGTAATGATATTGTTACACGGAGAAATATGTCACGTCATCAAATCAAGTGACGAATGATATGTCATGATGTGCCCATGTTATCTCTGTCTTAATTCATTTGGACTCTAGGTAGAGCAATGGCATAATTACTGAGAAATATATCTTCTCATCACAGCAATAAGTTTGGATATGTCATGACGTGACTTTGCTATCTCTGTTCATTCTGAAGCATAACTGTCAGTCTTGCCAAATACCTAGGGATAATGGCGTCTAAACAACGTGTATTCTTCCGGCTAGGCGACATGTACTAGACTTGATTGCTCGTAAAATATGAGTCATGTGCCTTTAAATTCAAAAGATATTGAAAATCCAAATTTGCTGCACTTATAAAATTCCATGCTTTAGTCATGATTGTTTAGTCTCAATACTAGTTTTTGTGTTATTCCTTTTGTAGTTATTGAATATGGATATATAAGACAAGGGAAGGTTAACCACTGCCATGATATGCACCTTTGGTTCATTTCTATTAAATCTTGGATGTAGCTACTTTTCGAACTCTGCTGCTGATCTCGGATTTCATTAGCTTTGAACCATCTATGTTGCTCACGGTATGTTTCAGGTTTGCATATAATGGCTTGCTCTCCACTCTCATTTAGCTCTGGTCTCTCAGACATTAGTCCCCTTCTCTACCTTATACCTCCCTTTTTGCTATTGTCAAAGGGGGAGAATTCTTTGTGTGAGTCCTTTGTAAGAGTTTTACGTTATCACGTTGTCAAAGGGGAGAGAATATTTTATTGTGAGTCATCCCTTGCTTTGTGAGTTATCATTGGGGGATGAGTGAATTGTGTACGGGGGAGAAACCTTTGTGCGCTTTTGTGTATGAGTGATGAGGGAGTCTTCATATGTGTATGTGATGGGGTTTGCATAATTACATCGCATTCATATCCGCATTCATATCTGCATTCCCATATTCTCATTATCATGGATCTTGAGTCGCATATGTTGCGTTTGCTATAACTATTGTCATTCTTGATATTACTGCCACATAATGACTCACAGTGTTGCCATCATCAAAAAGGGGGAGAATGTTGTGCCCCTGTGGTCATTTGAGTTATCCTATGGTCATATGAGTTCTGTAGTATTCTTGGTGTTGATAATGGCTAAACACTATTAGTCATTGATGTTTCCACTCTCATGTGACTAACATATGTGATGTTCTGTTCATGACAGATATGCCAATGAATGGACAAGGCATTCCGTGAGGATGGCAAAAGTGAAAGCTCATTGATCGCGCCCAAGCAAGGATGCGAACACAAGCAAAATTCGACATGTGATATTCGGCTCGTCACACATCCAAGGTCAATGCACAAAGAAGTACAGCCAAGAGAATCCAAGGCCAGAGACTCAGTTGATACCTTTTAGACTATCAAGGGAGATGCCACAGATATGAACGGGCTGCTAAAGGACTCAAGCGACGGAGCTAAAGCGGTTAACGGACCGACCCGGGATGAACCGGGGTCTGCCCAGCTGGCGGTCGACCGCCAGCACAGGGGTGGTCGACCGCCACAGCCAGAAGCCCACCGTCTGTAGTTCTTTCAGTGGCGGTCGACCGCCAGCCAGTAGCGGTCGACCAGAATTCCCAGGGACCATCCGTTTGTAGGTGTTTCAGTAGCGGTCGACCGCTAGAAGCTGCAGGTCGACCGCCAGCCCCGATGCAGTCATGTTTGACTTCGATTTTCACCTCGAGGCCAGCCCTTTTCCTTGTATTTGTTTAACCCTAAAGTCACCCAATCTTTCATAGATTGTGGATCTTGTCTGGGAGATGTCTAAGGACCATTCAAAGGTTATAAAACACATGCAAGAGGGTTAGAAACCCTAGTTGATGATTTGAGAAATCAAGGGAGGATGCAAGGGTGTGTTCAAGGGAGAGTAGTTCAAAGTACTGTAGCTGTGAACAGTACTACGGGAAGAAGCTTCATCCATTCCAAGGGATTCAAGTCCAGATCTGAATCCATCTCAACCTCCAAGGAAGCAAGAAGCAATCAAGACTTTCAAAGGTGATCTAAACTGCCTTCTTCATCCTCTTCATCAACTCAAGAAGATCAAAAGGAAGATCGAAGCTACATCCATCGTCTTCTTCATAAACTAGAAGAGATTCAAGGAAGATCATCTCGCAAGGAAGAAGACACCTTCAAAGCATCCGATTCAAGCTTCTGCAACTCAGACAAGATCTTCTTTCTTTGAGCATACTCTACATCTTGTTTGAGTGATTTCATATTTGTTATCTTTTTCATTTCATACAAATGATTGAAACTGAAGATCGTCCCTACCGGTGGTTAGTAGGAAGGCAATCGAAAGTTGTCCGATCTGTGGTGTTGACGTCCCTACCTGTGGTTAGTAGGAAGGCAATCGGAGGTCTTTTCGATTTACGGTTCAGTGCGTGGCACTAGTGGAGTCTCACCGGATTTGGTGAGGGGTGGACGTAGGACTGGGGATTTAGTCCGAACCACCTTAAAATCTTATGTGTTGTGGTTTGCTTGTGTGATTGTTTCATTCTAGATGCATGCTTAGGTTCGAATCAATATATTACTTGCTCGTCTTGTCAAGCGAATCATAGTGTTCTTCGATAAGCTAGTTATATTCCGCTGCAATTTATTTTATCTAGCTATATAGAGGGTTGTATTGCGAGAAGAGGGGCAGATCTATTCACCCCTCCCCTCTAGATCCACTGACCACTACTCAACAAAGCAAAACCCCTGTCAACTCCGATGGCCACAACCACGAAGTTAGACAAAGATGAAAATGGTAAAACAATAGATCCTACACTGTTTTGAGGTATGATCAGATCACTACTGTATCTCACAACATGCCACCCTAACATTCAATTCAGTGTATGTCCATATGCTCGTTTTCAGTCATGTCCTAAAGAGTCTCATCTATTGACTGTAAAACAAATTTTTTGTTATTTAATTGGCACACTAGACTTTGGCTTATGGTTTTCGATCGGTAGCTCATTTGATTTGATTGCATATACCGATGCAGATTATGCTAGATGCATTGTTGATCGTAAAAGTACTAGTGAGTACTGTCAGTTTCTTGGTGGATGCCTAGTTTCATGGGCCTCCAAGAAATAATATTCAGTAGCTCTCTCAACGGCCGAGGCTAAATATGTAGCCACCGGAAGTTGCAGAGCCCAAGTACTTTGGATCAAAAATCAATTGCTTGATTTAGATTTTGAAATGAAATGTGTTCCAATCTTGTGTGATAATACCAGTGCAATCAGTTTGTCAAAAAATCCTGTTCAATATTCTAGGACAAAGCATATTGATATTCAGCATCATTTTCTGAGAGATCATGTAGGAAAATGGGTCTTTGAATTGAACTTCATCGGCACACACAATTAGCTAGCTGATATTTTCATAAAACCCCTAAACCAGGATCAATTCGTCAAGATAAGAAAAGAACTTGGGATGTGCAAGGGTGAGAGCATACATACTTAGGTCTGCACTAGGATGAGTGATGCATTTACATTTAAAAAATGAAAACTCATATGCATAAAGGGTAGATTAACATACATATTGTATGAATTTATTTTTGATACCTTGTGTGTATTTACATCCCTGCATGCTTGAGTGTATTTATACATATAGCCCTCCTTGAAAATTTTCTAAGGACAAATATTCCTTGATTAAATAATTGAGGACCCATTGACTTCATATCTGAGGCACCTTCTGAGGGGGAGCTAGAGCATCCTCTCTATACCTCTTCTCTTCTCCTTCTCTCTACCTCATGTTGTTGGTTCCATTAAGAAGGTCGGCTGACAATGCTCATATAAAAAAAAGAAAAGAAAGGAAACAAAAAAGGGGGAAACAAAAACAAAAAAAATTATGATGAAAAATGATCTTTTAAGGCTAGGTCGACCACTTCGGTCGACCGCCAGCCCCGGTCCGGTCGACTGAACCCGGCTAACTGGTCCGGTCGAACCCCAACCGAATCTTCTTATGTGAGAACTTAACACCCTATTCTCTCATTCTATCACCCCCACTCTCTCTCATACCCCATTTCCTAACCCTAGAACACCCAAACTCCACTCTCCTAGCCCAAAAACCCAATTCCTTCTTCACCCACACACAATCCGGTCAATTCATCTCGAAATCGTGATGATATCTCCATGGCCGTTCGTGTGTTCGTGAAAATCTTTCCAAGGTTCCAGAGTGTGGAGAAGAACATTCCAAGCCCTAGGAGTGCCCTTTTGGTCCATCTTCCTTCCCTGGGTTGAGATTGATTCTTCAAGGGTTTCTCGGTGAGTTTTCTAGTTCAGGATGCCGCCTAGACGAAGTTCTCAGTGCTCTACCCAAGGGGAATCTAGCGCTCAGAGAGGTGAGGCTCCAGTCCCTCCACCATGGCAGGCTCCGGCACCTCCTCGAGCTCCTCGGCTGCCTCCAAGGCCCATTATCGACCCTCGTCTTGTCAATTTTAATGAGGTGAATGAAATCCTGCCCGACATTTGTGCAGTTTTTGATATTCAACCCGGTTGGACCAATTTCGTCACTAGATATCCCAGATATTATCCATCTCTAGTGCAATAGTTTTATGGCAATTTGGTTGACAGAAATGAAGAGTTGTATACAGTGGTTTAGGGTATTGAGATTCACATAACTCCAGAATTGTTTGAACGTGCTTTAGGAGTTTCCGCCAGGGGTGCCAATATGACCTTTGGCCATGGTGAAGTTGAAGCCACTTTCATTGCCATGATGGGCTGTGATTATGTGCGTGGTGTGAGTGACTTAATTCAATTAAATGCAAATTATTTTCCACCACTGCAGCGAGTTCTCCATCGCATGTTTACCTCACTGATATACCCAAAAAGTGGAAGTAGAAATGAAGTGACCGAGGTTCACTGATTTCTATTTTATCATGTTATGAATGGAAATCTAGTCGACATGGGTCGGCTCATGACAGATTTGATTGGAGTATGTCGTACCCAATTGCGGAGATCTCTTCCTTATGCGTCACAGTTGACTGGAGTATTCACCTATGTTGGGATACATTTAGGTGCTAAAATGTTCATTCAAGTTAGACATGATGATATCTACAATGCCCACATGATTTTCATAGATATGGGATATTATTGGGGTCCGAATGGTGAGCTCCGTCATGATATACCAACTTATGGGGACGAATCAGCAAGTAAATAAGAGCAAGAGCAACAACAAGATCAAGGGGAAGCACCTGCTCCAGTTCTGGCAGAGGACCAGCCTCCTCCACCTTCACCTCATCACATGGATCCGGAGATGCACACTCTCTCCACCAACATGACCACCCTCACCCAGAGCCATGCAGATTCACGTGAGGCTTTTCATGCCATGAACCGTGTTCTCCTGAACATGTAGCGCCGTGACTATGATAGGGATCAAACCCTTACCCATATCCAGTACCGCCTTCAGCATCACGACCACCTACTTGCAGATATTCGGTAGTGCCTTGGATATGTGCCTCCTCCTCCACCTGACAAACCGCCTCCTGCAGATGGCCACTGAGGATGTTCTTTAGTTTCCTCCTTCAGTCTATGTCGCTGGGTTTAGTGTCTTTTGGGTTCTCTTTTTGTATATCCTCTCCTTTGATGATGCCAAAGGGGGAGAAGTAGTTATCATGTCATATATATAGTTTATGCATGACTGTCTGGTGTGTTGCTTGAATGATCATTTGTGAGGTTTTCTCCTTGAGTCATTGCCATCTTGTGAGTCTGTCAGTTCTGCATTTTTGCATTTGCCTTGTCATGTTATCTAGAAGTCTTGCATTCTCTCAAGCATGAATGTACTTTGTAATGAAATGATGGAATGAATGCAATTGGTATTTGATCATTTATGGTTGGCTCTTGTTTCTCATATTTTATCTATTTGGGAAATAAGGTGTTGAATGATTTGTGGTGTTTCACCTAAAGAAAAGAATCGTTGTTTTATTCAACTTGTGGATTATCGGCTTTGCTTAGCTCCAAGTTTTCTTAAAGGCATGGTAATGTACTTGTAATCTAGAGTTTTGTCATCATCAAAAATGGGGAGATTGTTGAGTCTCTCCAGTTGATTTTAGTGATAACAAAACCCCGGCATTACAAATATGTTGATAACTTGGTGAAACCTCCTGGAGGGTCTTTTTGACCAAAGCAAATGCTCAACCGTATCATGCCTTAACAAACACCCCGATCACGTCCAAACAAGCTCATCTTATATGGATTTTCTTGCAAGCACAAGTCTTCAATATTTGGATATGTTTCATGGACTGAACTATGATGTTTTGCAGATTTCCCAGAGTCTGGTCGACCTAAGGACATGGGCCGGTCGACATAAATTAACAGCGTTGAGAAATCTACAGAACTTTCACAGTTCGGTCGACCGCCCCTCCTAGACCGGTCGACCGGTTTTCCCAGCGTTGAAAAGTTCAAGTTCTGTAAAATTCCGGTCGACCATCCACCTATGCCCGGTCGACCGCCAGCTTCGAAGCCTACATTGTTGACTTATTTTTCTCCACGAGACTAAAGCATCTATCAATGGTTTTTTACCCAAAAGTCTCCAGACATCCCTGGAATTGTGGATCTGTGTCTTGGCTTATCCTTGACCATCCAAGTTATATAAAAACATCTCTTGGGGAAAGAAACCCTAATCACTTAAGAGAGATCAAAGGGGCCTACCAAGGGTGAAAGAGTGCTGCTACTGTAGCTCCGTGAACAGTGCTACGTCCAAGAGTTCTTCATCCAAGAGCAAGGTTCTCAAGATCATCTGCAAGCCATTCAAGTGAAGAACAAGCTGAGAAGCAAGCTTCATCCAACATCCTCTTCATCCACTAAGGGGGAGCCTAAATCTAAAATTCTCATTATGTGTTTCTCCTTCCATTTGTAATTGAGCTTCAAGTGTGTGTCCTTGTAATATCTAAACACTTGTGTGTGTGGATCTACGCAGATCCGTTTGTGTGTGTGTGTGTGTGTGTGTGTGTGTGTGTGTGTGTGTGTGTGTGTGTGTGTGTGTGTGTGTGTGGTTCTTCTTCTTCACATTTCTATGTGATTCGGTGCTTGTGCACCTTCGTGGGAGTTTCGAACTCCTCACAAGTGTGTGTGTGTGTGGTTTGATCTTGTAATCCTTTACAAGATAGTGTGTGAATCCTCACAGTCTGTGAGGGGTGGACGTAGGTTACCGTTGTTGTATCCGAACCACCTAAAAATCACTGTTTCTTGTGTGCTTTGTTCCTTATCTTCTACCTCCAATTCTGTTCTAGCATGTTCACATATTGCATCAGCTGATTTCTTTATTTAGATCTAGATTAATCGATCACTCGCTAATAGATCTCTGGTATATCAAAAGTTGGGTTCAGACTGACAAAGTTAGTCTTGTCGGGAAGATAACACCTTCTGTGAGAGAATCTTCGGATTCACAAACTCCGCCTAGTACCAAAGAGCTATTGCAGTGGTGATTTTTCTAAGATCTATTTTGCTTTGCATCAGATCTAATTTGCTGATTGCTATTTCTTCATACAAAATTCAAATCAATTAAAGTTTTCTTAAAATTTGTTATCACCCAATTCACCCCCCTCTTGGGTGTCATTGATCGCGGGACTTCATCAAGGCACCTGGATTCATCATTTGCCATTAGTGGAGTTCGCTTATAATAATAGCTATCATTCCAGTATTGACATGGCTCCTTATGAGGTGTTGTATGGGTGACTGTGCCGGAATCCACTTGATTGGTTTGAGGTCGGTGAGCAAGTTATGACAAGGCCGGAGTTGGTGTAGCAGTGTATTGAGGTGGTGTAGTCGGTTAGGCCGAAGTTGCTGGTAGTGCAGAGTCGGTAGAAGGGTTATGCAGATCGGAGGAGGCAACCTCTTTGCTTTGCAGTGGGAGACTAGGTGATCTTGAGAGTCTCCCCTATGATGGGGGTGATATGCTTCGATCGGCGTGGGAAACTGAGTCCTCGCTACATCAGCCTTTTTCCCATATTGAGCGCATTGGCGAGGTGGCGTATAGATTACAGCTACCCCAGAGTTGGAAGCTATGCATGATGTGTTCTATGTTTTGATGCTTCAGAGGTACATGCCGAATGGTTCTCATGTTCTATAGGATTCCATGTGTCCTGAGGTGACCCCTGACTTATCACTCTCGGAATATCCCGTCTACATTGAGGATCAGTGTGAGCAGCGGCTATGGAATAAGGTTATTCCCTTGGTTATGGTTTGGCAGCGTCGCTCAGGAGGTGAGGCATCTTGGGAGTGAGAAGATGAGATGCGGCAGCAGTTCCCCTACCTATTCGAGTAAGTTTCTTCCATTGTTGGCCATATTCTAGCTTAATTTTGAGAACGTAATTTCTATAAGGGGGAGGACTATAACGCCCCTGGATTTTCGGATCTTATTTTTCTTGGAGTTCAGATTTATTCTTGTGGATCAATTAAATTTTAAATGTTGGGATTCAGACTCTGTTCAAATTGTGGCTTTTCGGGATTCGTCCGCGGGTGCTTAGCCTTATATGCAAGAGGATAAGGCATATCTACAATTTTGATTTTTTGGGGTTTTGGGGAAATCCCAAAAATATTTCTTTTTCCCGTTAAACGTGACCCCGTTCCTCTCTCCTCATTTTTCCTTCCATTTTCGATTGCGAGGTCGCTCGCCCACCTCTTTGGTTGCGGACGACGAGGGCGTGGGGGAGTTCGATCGACGACGGCGGCGGGCTAGGCAAGTGTAAGGGGAGGCGGTTTGTGTGTGCGTGTGTGGGATCGTGTTTTCTCATCCATGGGTTCAAGATTCCACAAGATCTGGCATGGGTCGGCGCCCCATTTGAGGTTTGAAGCTTCGCCGAGGTAGGGGGATGGATCCTTAACTCCCCTTTCGCGTTTCCATTCCGATTGGTGATGGTTTGGGTGAGAGAGTGGGGTGCATTGTGTTTTTGGTGGAGATTGCATGTTTGCGGACGTGAGCATGATTTGCTCTAGTTTCTCCGCAGTTTCTAGCCTAGGGTGAGTTTTTGGGATGCCATCCTCTCCGGGGACGAGTTCCCTATGTTTCTCAGAAGTTTCCACTTGTAATGGGGCGAGACAGGCTTGGGATGGCCTTCTGGAAGAGCTGGGGGAGGAACCCTGCTCCAGAGGTAGCAAAGTCGGCTACCGCCTCTGCCCAGCAGGGTAGCCAAAGGGCTAGCAGCCTGAGAGGGCTGGGCGGCCACTGGATTGGCCGCCCAGGAACTCCTTCTCTAGTCATCCAAAGCACTGGCTGCCCAGGCCTTTGGGCAGCCAGAGTGTTGGCCGCCCAACCCCAGTGAGGGGCGTCCACTAGGGTGGCCGCCTAGAGGGGTCTGCCTTGTGACTGGTAGGCCCGTCTGCTGGCCGCCCAGTCCTATCTCTGGGCGGCCACTGGGCTGGCCGACTAGAACTTTCTCTACTTGGCGGCCAGTACCCTTGCCGCGCAGGCCAGAGGGGTGGGTAGCCAGTCTGTTGGCCGCCCAAAACCCAGCTGGCAGTTTCCTCACATTTTCGAGATTTCGTGCGATTAATGGTTCCGGCTAGCGCCCTATGCACTGACAGCCGATGGATTAGCTATCAAGTCAGAGATCCTTAGTTTTCGTGACATGAGCCACCTCGTGGTGTGTTCCACATGTATAATTGGATTAGTATGACAGATAGTACTCTGGTGGTTTCCGTTTCTTAGTGAGTTCACGCCTCCAATGGCCTTTCCCACTAGTCGTAGCTTTCCCACGCACGCGTGTGTAGACCCACTTGGGAGTGGTCGAGAGCTTGTCCCGGTGAGACAGTTTTTAGGTTGGTTACCATAGGGACCCTCGTATTTGCAGCCTGAGTCTGGGATGGGAGTAAAACTAGCTAGAGGACCCGACTTAGATCGCATAGTCTGTGTGTGCACACATGGTTGGGGGCGTCAGACCCGCACTGACGAGTGCTACCTCAGCTAGTCCTTGTTATGTGGTTACTGTTGGAACCCTGGTTTTGATAATGACAATTTCTGAGTCATGTATGATAGAATTGTGGTCAGTGCATTTGATTAGAATATCCGATTAATCCTTGTGAACTGTTTGCATGATGGATTACTCATGTCTGGAAACCCTAGTCTTGATAATGACTTTGCGATGAATCATGCTTAGCTATTGGGGCTTTAATTCTCCAATTTCATCTGTTGAGTATGGTCCATGTGGTCCATGCTATGTCATAGACTAAGTCATAGTCAGTGCATGCAGTGTCTCGCTCATAATCCTTTGATGCAACTTCGTGCACCTCACACATAAGTGCTTGCCTCGGTGCAAGCTCTGCTCAGGCTCACATACTATCGATAAGCCTCCTTCTCGGTGCATCCAAATGCATCATGCCTCTCTTGACTTGGTGCGAGCTTTATCGTGTATCTCTCTCTCTCTGATTAAGCTCATCTCTTACCAGCATCTTGGTGCAGATCTTGCTTGGTCAGCCCAACCTAGTCTCTTCATCTCAGTGCAAACACAACTCGGTGCAAGCTTTGTCTTATACTTCTCTTTATCAGCTCGGTGCAGTTCCTGCTTGGACTGCATATCCTGACTGGTGCATACTTTCCCTTCTGAATAGCATTAACTCCGTGCATCTCCTGGTTAGTCAAAGTCAGTGCTTGTGTCCATCTAACCTTGCATCTCATATGTCTTAAACTTTGTGCATATCCCATGTCTCACGTTGCGTCCTACGTGGCTTAGAGTCTGTGCAATCTTTACCTCGGTGCAACGTCCATACAAAGTTCGTGCATATGTGTACATGTCCGTTCTATGTGTATGACATTTCGTCATTATACTAGTCTCAGTGCATATCTTGCATTTTACTTTCAGAAGTCAGTACAGCCTTGCATTTTTGTCGCTTCATGTCCGTACACTACAACTCGGTGCAAAGCATTATAGCACTTGGTTTAGGTCTGTGGATATGTCTGCTTGCGCATTTCCCGGTCAGTGTATATCTGGTTTGAATAAGCCTAAGGTTGTGCAAGGTTCGCTGATCCACGTGACGAACTCTAAATTTCTGCAAGTGATCCTAAACAATACTCTGTCTTTTACAGGGAACAATTTCCTTCGCAGGAGAGTCACCTGAGCTCTTAAAAGGCACAAGGCTGACCCATGAAAAAGAATGGAAGGGGAGAAATGATAGGCACGTGATCTAGGGAAAAGAAGCCTCATTTCTGAACACGTGGACGAATGGGAGTCTCCGTAGAATTCTTTTGGTTCATTCTTACGGAGCCCCTGTTCCTATAAGAAGCTATATACCCTTCGAAGAAGAAGAAAAAAAAAGAGTGGTGGTGCTGGAAGAAGAGGCCACTAGAAGAAAAGAAAAGAGAGCCAGCAGTTGAAGAAAAAGAACGAGAAGAAGGAGTTGCCAGAGAGTGAGAGAGCTGAGAAGTGAGAAGAGAGAGCCTAGAGGAAGAGATCATGGAAGCAAAAAGAGAGAAAGAGAAAGTGTAGTTACTCATTCTGAAGATCTGTCTAGTCTGTTCGTGGATCAAATCCAGAACGACCGTGCTTATTGGAGATTACTATTTTTGTCCTTTTTTCTTTTGATTTTTCTTTTGGTTGCCCCCTTTTTGCATTTTCTTTGTGTGCTTCCGACACTTTGTTTTGAGTTTGGGTTCCTCCTGTGGACTCAGGAGAAGGGAGAAGTGTTCTCCTGTTTGCAAGTAGTGGTGTGCTATTTGTGGGTTACCCTCCGGTTTGGAGGAAGGGAGGATTGTCTCCGGTTCTGGTCTTGTGGGTAGCAAGTCCAGGTGCCAAGCTTCTGTGAGTTGCAGAACTTGGTGTAAGGGATTTGTCTCCCTCGGTTTGTCAAGCTATTAGACATCGTCTATTTGCAGACTGAGTCTACGGTTCTTACTATTGCAAGGGAAGCCTCACTCTGGTTTGGAGTGAGGGGTGGACGTAGGCAGACTGTGGGTCTGGCCGAACCACCTAAAAACTTTCCGTCCATCGTGGTTTGATTGCTCTGTCTGATTCACTAGATGTATGCTTAGGCTCGACCTATATTTCCCATCTAGTGGGTATTTGGTTTACCTGAGCACCGATTGTATACATTTGAATTACTCTAGTTGATGTTCTGTATGGGCTCTCAGCCCTGCATCTGTTTGCTTTAATTCCACATATCAGGTTGATTTAAGTTTTTATTTGAGCAAAGTTTTTAGAGGGATTCATTCACCCCCCCTCTGAATCCGGGCCTTGCTCCACAATAATTGGTATCAGAGCGGGTTCTTACTGCCCAGATTTATCGATTCTAAGTGGATCCTGTGTCTGTGTGGTACGTATCCGGTTGCTGTCTTAGATCCATGGCTCATCCGCCGATCTTCAACGGTTCGAATTTTGATTCGTGGTTCGCAAGTCTGCGCAGAAGTGTAATCACAACTGATCCTGATCTATGGAAATTAATTTCACATGGTCCTCACAGATTACCAAAGAAAATGTCCAAGTGGACCGACAGTCACAGATTAAAACACGAGGAAAATCAGAAAGTCTTGAATCTGATGAAAGCAGCTATTGACAAGGTCTTACATCCTTCTCTTCTTGACTGTAGGTCTGCAAAGGACGTTCTGGAGAAACTAAAAGTAGCTCATAGAAAAAGGGAGGACATCTGCATGATGGCTAATGGAAGCTGTGAAAGTAGCAACCAAGATGGAGACGAGGATGATGATCAGGTAAACCCCTTCGAGAGTTATACTCTGAATGATTGGCAGAATGCATATGGTGATCTGCTAGAGTCACATGAAAAACTTAGAAAAT
Organism: Amorphophallus konjac; assembly: GCA_022559845.1. Classification (NCBI taxonomy): domain Eukaryota; kingdom Viridiplantae; phylum Streptophyta; class Magnoliopsida; order Alismatales; family Araceae; genus Amorphophallus; species Amorphophallus konjac. Next base: position 318,308,872 of record CM040124.1, read on the forward strand.
AATACAAAAGATTGAAAAAGAAAACTAGTCAGAATATCTCTGATCTTACAGATGAAAATTATTTGGAGCTGGAACAATCGCATGATGCGTGTAAGTCTGATAATCAAAATTTACTGAAACTTCTGAAGGATCTTGAACACGTTAATTCAGAATTAAACAAGGTAAAATCTGAAAATGATTCCCTTAGAAAATCTGTTAAAGAAAACTAAAAAAAATGTGGAAAACTTGAGCAAGAGAAGAATTTGTTAGCTGGAAAAATTGAAGCCATCAAATCTGTAAACATGGAGTTGCAGAAAAACATTGAAAATCTTCAAAAAGATCTGAATGAAACTTCTAAATTTAAAGGGAGAGAGGAAGCCAATTCAGATGATCAAGTTTTAATAAATGAATTAGTTCAAAATGATAAGCTTAAAGAAGAAATTAAAAAATTAAAACTATTGAACAATGCCATGTCTGAAAGACTTCTTACTTTGGAAAAAGGGGAAATCATCTGTACAAATGAAACTGAAAAAATTGATGAGCTGAGAAAGGAGATCGAAGAATACAAAAATACCAACAAAGTGTTGAATGAAGCTATCAATTGCAGCGATCAAGAGATTGCTAGTTATGAAATACACATTGCATCTCTTGAAAACAAAATTCAGGATTTGAACAAAGTTTTGTCTAAATTTGTTGATGGAAAAGAAAATCTGGACAGGCTGCGAGGAGTTAAGGTGAATGCTTAAAAGGAAGGGTTAGGCTACAACAATGTCAACAAAAAGGCTTTCAAAAACAAGATAATGACAAGCTTTATCAAAGCATCAAATGTAGCTACTACCTCAGAAAATGAACAACCTAATGTTCAGAAAAATCAGAAACAAACTCGGAAAATGGAAAAGGCCAGTCATGTGAAGAAAGGATTGAATCACACTCATATTGAAAATGTGCATGCTATAAAACACACTAATACACCTATACATGCACATAAAAGAGAACTCATGAAATATTATTACTATAACAAGATTGGTCACTTGATGCATGAATGCAACTTAATGGAATCAGATGATCTGAATGCTAGAAAAATGCATGCTAGGGATCTTCAGGCCATGTTCCCTGTCACTCAGAAAAAGAGTGTCACATGTTCTAATTGTGGTAAAGTAGGACACGATGCTGCTCATTGTTGGTTTGGAAATGGTAAGAAAAGACCTCATTCATATCATGTTAAATTCCCTGCAAGCCAACATGGTTTTAAGAGAAAACTTGTTTCAATGAACTAGCACATCACTTGCTTTAACTGTAACAAGATTGGCCACAAGGCCACTGAGTGTTGGTCAGGCTCGTTCAGAAGAAATTCTCTCAAATGCCCTCACTGTAGAAAGCATGGCCATACAGTCAAAGACTGTTGGCACCTTCAAAATTGGCAGGCAAATTTCAAAAATGCTAGACATCCTGTTGAGGAAAACAAGTTTAGCAAAATAAATAGGAACATCCTCCATGATAGAAATAGATACTTCCATGAAAATGCACCTAGAGTTCGTGGCTCTGTCAATGTGCATCATAATATTAAAAACTCTATTGGTGCATGTAGATATTGTGGAAAATTTGGACATTCTATGACTAATTGCTATTTGATGAAACTTGATGACAATGTGGCTAAAAAACTGCTCAGAACACTTGTTAGGGTTAATACAGGACCCAAGGTTGCTTGGGTTCCTGCTGGAATAAACTGACCAAATTGTTGCAGATATGCCTTGGTCAAGAAATAAAAGGGGTAAATGAACCAAGGCATTTGAAGAAGAAAACCCGAGGTCTGCACATTTCAGGTTAGTCTTCCAAACTCTGATTCCATTACTCTGTGCTACTATCTAGATGAATGCATGCAAATGATCGAAGCTGTTGCATAACTATGGAATGCCACATGAATTATCACACTCCCTACATGTTAGTTCATTACACAGTTTACTGGTATGAAAAATCTAAAAGGAGTCAATTGAATGCTTGCATATGCGTCAAGAAATAAAACATGCATACACTTCTGTGTATCTGCAAGAAAAACAAAGTGATGCTTGATTGGGATCTTGGCACTCAGCAAAAAGGAGCTGAACTTTTCTGAGTGGAATGAAGTAGTTGGTGCATTTTGTGAGTTTGAAAACTAGAAGTATTCAAGATGAGATGATGAGCTGAATTTGTCAGGTCTAGTCAGAAGTGGTTGGGTCAAGAGTTAGCTAAGGATGTCCTTGGATTGAAGCTGTTTGAAACCGTACACCAATTTTGACCTCTACTCCAATGTCGTTGGAAAGCTCACTTCTTCATCTTTATCATCAAATGATCCATCTCCCCTCATTTAAATTACTTTCCCTTGGGCTGACACTTAGGGGGAGCAATGTATGGAACATTATTATCTTTGTCCATGGTGCATTATTTCTATCATCACCACTCCTAGTAGTGTATAAAAATGTTGATCTTCCCAGTTGAGTGATCTTCGGCCTATAAAGATTATATCTTATAGTAACTTGTTCAAGAGGACTCTTGAAAGTATTTCAATGGAGCTGAAAACATCTCTATATCTGGAAGTGTCCAACTAAATGAATTCATCAATCTGAAAATCATGAGTATTGGGATAAACTGGTAAAAGAGGTTGTCTTATAGAGTGTTTTTAAATCATGTCTTCAAGCTAATATGAATGTAGACCAGGGAATACGCCATTAAGTAATATAACTGAAATGATAGAGCAATGACAAAATTTCTGAGAAACTGGTTATCTAGATTAAAGAAATCTAAAAACTATGTCATGAAGAAATGAGCTATCTCTGTTCATAAAAGATGGCATAAAGGTAGATTGTGCTGAGTAACCAGGGACTCTAGTGTCTGATAAATATGTCTCCTTGTGTAAAAAGACTAGTCCTACCGGAATGCTCATTTTTCTTTTAAAAAAAAATAGAGGAAAAGAAAAAGAATGAATGGTAATGGTTGACTCTGGTCCTTCTTCGGAAGCTGAAACAGGACTTAAACGTAATATAAGACATACTTTTGTAAACCAGACTTATTCTATGAAAATGTTGAATAATTTTGATGAATCGTATTAACTAGACATTGTTCTGTGTAAAAAGGGGGTATGTTCATCTCCATTGGCTGTGCAATAAAAGATGAACTCTTGAGCAACAAACGTATAAGATATAAGCTAAATACGCCCAAGACCATAAAAGAGGTGAAGAAAAATATCATATACATGAGAAGGGTAGTTTGGGTACAAAAAGTGCACCGAGTAAAAGCGATAATATATTTTATATATTATTTTACCCTAGAGTGTCGCTCAAGTTTCCCTATATACGCCCAGTCATTCATTCCCACTCTCACGACTTTCCGCCGTGAGCGCCTCTCCAGTTCTTTCTTTCCCTCTCCGTTGTTCTGCTACCCGCCTCTTCACATTCTCTTCACCTTCTTCGACATCTACATTCACCCTTCCAGAAAGGGGTCGCTCTCAACTCCATCGCCATCTTCCGTGATGTCTTCTCCGTCAATGAAGGGCAAGGGGCAATTGAAGGTGTCTGAGGAGCATCTGCCGCCAACTCAAGACACCAGCATGACCGAAAGAGAAAATGTCTCTGAGAGCAAGAGCGAGGAGGGGCCTTCTGGAGATGCCCAAGGAAAAAGGAAGGTCGATGAACTCGTCCATCTCGAAGAAACAAAGGCTGAGGAAAGAAAAGAAGTTCCAGAAGGAAAGAAAAGGAAAGGAAAAGAGATAGTAGGGGAATCTTCTAGAAGCAAAGTGTCTAAGGATCCAGCTGAACCTTTTGCCGAGGATACACAAATCCTTGAGGAAGATCATCCGATTTACCATGTCGAGCATCCTGATTCAAGCACTATGTCTGCAAGTTCTACTGAAGCCAATAGTGAGTCGAATATCTTTGATTTGCTCAACAATCTGTCAACCTTGGTTCAAAATCAGAGTAAGATGGTGTCTTCCCAGCTTCTGTACACAAATCTTTATCTGAATAAAATGAGCACAAGACTACATCTTCTAGAGCTCATAGTGAATACGCAGTGGACACAATTTGTGGCTGAAAAATGGAGATCAGATGATACAATTCAAGAGTTCTTAGGAAAGCTCTTAGGTCTGATTGATGGAATCGGGGAGGCAGTTAGAAGTGTTCAGAACACTCAGACCAATTCTTACAAGACTCTTGTCACTATCCTCGACAAGACCTACGATATCAACATTGAGCTTGCGAAGATGAGGACTCTGGATCATCCCTTCCTCACGGGTCAACAGGAGATCCGTACAGCATTGGACCCAGCTCAATCTGAAGTTGCTGCCGTTGTAGCCAGACTTGAAAAATTCTTCACAGAGCAAGTGGATATGTCCTCTCTCTCGGCCAATATTAGCAGCACAATTTTCTACTGCTTTGAGCAACTGTCCAACTCCTTGCAGTCTCTTCAGCATTCCATCCTGGACAGACACCCTCATCGAGGAAGCTCAAGTTCTGCTCCTCCCAGAGATCCGAGAGACCCCAGAAGCTCTCATGGTTTTTGATAATGACAAAGGGGGAGAGGAATCGTCATGTGATCTGATCTGCTGAGTAGCTGTGATCTGTATTTTTGATGCTAGGCTGATGATTTTTTTGCTGATGATTTTTTTTTGTGAATCTTGGATGACTTTGACTTTAAAAAAAAATCCTTTTAGAAAACTTAAAACTTTTTGTTTGTGGATAACTTTAAACCTTCCCTATGGATGTCTTTAAGTTTTTGATGAATCTTAGAGTTCTGATGGTAATTGTTTAACACCTGATTCATATTGCTTGTTGTGCTGAAATAGTGGTTGCTATATGCATGACAGAAATTGTTTTCACTCAAGTTATTATGTGAATTATCTTACATGACTCCTTAGGTTGTCATCATCAAAAAGGGGGAGATTGTTGGAACCCTGGTTTTGATAATGACAATTTCTGAGTCATGTATGATAGAATTGTGGTCAGTGCATTTGATTAGAATATCTGATTAATCCTTGTGAACTGTTTGCATGATGGATTACTCATGTCTGGAAACCCTAGTCTTGATAATGACTTTGTGATAAATCATGCTTAGCTATTGGGGCTTTAATTATCCAATTTCATCTGTTGAGTATGGTCCATGTAGTCCATGCTATGTCATAGACTAAGTCATAGTCAGTGCATGCAATGTCTCGCTCATAAGATGTCAGTGGACGCATCCTGGACGAGTAGGGAGACTGCTGGGACGTGGACTAAGATGTCAGTGGACGCATCCAGCCTTACTTCTACTGGGTAGTACTCCTGTCTCCTGCGAGGTAGCGACTCTGGTTCCTTTCATCATGAGGTTACAGTTCCGGCGGCTCCGTGCACTTAGTTCTACATGTCACGTGGTTTACGAGGCTAGCACTGTGGCACAAGTGTGGTTCTCTTTTAATGTTATTTATTGTCTCCTTATGTTATATATTTGTTTGTTGTCCTCGCTTATTGTTTATCGTACTATTGTGTTTCTCGTTGTAAGGTAGGGATATGCTGGACCCCTACTGAGCCAATGAGATGAGGCTCACCCCCTTTATTTTCCAGGTGAGGCGAGACTAACGTAGGGTACTTCGGAGGCTCCTCGTGGTGCCGGTGGTCCGGTCTAGCTGCTAGTTTGCCAGAGACGGGGTATGCCCCGTGTTTTTGTACCTTTCTTTCTATTGGCTGTACTTATTATGGACTTGGATATTTTGGATTGTATAATTGTTTAATTATGTAAACCTTTTATTTATTGCATTATTATATTATGCCTTGTGGTTTTGCAATTATTTTAGACTCTTTTATATCTCCACACCATCCAAATAACCCTTTCGAGCCTCCCGGCTCGTGGGTGGCAGGCCAGGATTCGGGTTGCACCGGTTCCTTTCCAGTACCTGAATCTTTGGTCGTTACAACACACGCGGTTAGGGGCTTGGACACCGTGTTGACGAGCACGAACCCCGAGTTTTTTGTGTTGTGTCCCCAGGTTTTGGTGATAACACACCATGATTCATTATTATTTTGTGGATGTCTAATTAAGTTCTTCAAGTGTTGTTAGACAGGTCGACCTTGCCCAACATAGTGCAGACACCACAGAGCAATCCAAGGGTGAGCACATTTCTGTTTGAGCTCTGGAACTTTTAGGGTGTCGACACTACCTGCAGCAAGTGTCGACACCACAAAAGAAAACTATGAAAAATCACGCTTCTATTTGGAGTTTGAAAAACACAGGGTATCGACACCAGACACTAGCAGACTCGACACCACTGAAGAAACAATGGAAAATCACGTTTCTGTTTGAGGTCTGGAAGTTTCATGGTGTCGACACCACTAGCTCATAGTGTCGACATCAACGATCAAATGCAATGAAAAGACTCGACACAAACGAGAGTAGTGTCGGGACGTCAGGCTAAAGGGCTACATGGCATGTACCCTAGTGTCGACCTTCATTCCAGCAAGTGTCGACACCAAAGTGCTTCTTCTATCAAGTCGATGGAATACCTGTAAGAAGTGCCGACACTTCAATCAGTGAGTGTCGACATTACAAGTATCGCGTCCACCGGATCTTAGTTTCGAATCTAGTTGGGTCTTGGATCCAGATCCCAATCATTGGATCCAAGGTAGGTACGAGGAAAGGGCTTCTAGAAGGACCTTTTATGAGGAGAATCATTTCTGTTATGTGGGTTTATGCCCCCACTGGGTCCCACGAAGATATCGTATGTCCTTTTTATGTGCGCATGTCAGACATGTGCTAGAGGTGAAGGCCATCGAGTGCTGAAGAAAATTGAATGAAAAGGGGATATTCACGTGTGTGTGAAAAAGGCTTGTAGAAGAAGCTTTTGTTGCAGGCAGACTCGAGAAGAAGAGAAGGAGAGAAGGATAGAAGAGATCACAAAAAGTAGAGCATTGGCGGCCAGAGCTTCATCTCCTGGAAATCAGACTATTCGTCACCTGCTGAGCATCATCGTCAAGAGCTTGAGGCTACCCCAGCAGAGGAAGCCGATTCTGTAATCATTCAACCTGCTGTGAAGAAACTGCAGCATCTGAAAGGGATTGGAAGATTCATCCCGTCGTCATCATCAGCCAGTTTCTCCTTCTTGAGCTTATTTTCTTCCACTGTCTGATACATTTAGTTTATTTTGTTTTGTTTTCTTGTTTCTTTTGAACTTAGTCATCGTTGTTGTGTTCCCTACCTGTGAGTAGGATGACAGTCTGAGGGAGATCTCAGAACCATGGTCAGGGCTTGATTGGCCGCAAGCTGTTTGACAACGTGCTAAGGATTTGTTCCTCGTGTAAGCTTAAGCTGTAAGGCTCAGCTGTTTAGAGGATTTGTTCCTCTGGTTAGCAAGCTGTGAAGCTCAGCAGGGATCCTCACTAGTTGGTGAGGGGTGGACGTAGGTCTCTATAGGGAGACCGAACCACCTTAAAAATTTATGTTCCTTGTGTGGTTTGTATTTTCTATCTCTGGTTGCTCTGGCGTTAGATGAATGCTTAGGGCTGATTGTGATTGATATTATACTACTTAAATCATCTGCCAACAGATTGTTCGCTATCTACTTCATATTTACTATCAGTCATTCTAAAAAGGGGGCCAATCTATTCACCCCCCTCTAGATTGTCATCCTACTAGATCCAACACGTGGTATTAGAGCTTAGGCTCTCTTATTTAGGGCCTTACAACCCGGAGGAATGGAGTCTAAAGGGCTTATGCCTGAGGGCCACGCAGTGAATAGGCCACCTTATTTTGATGGTACTAATTAAGCTTATTGGAAAAATCGGATGCAGGTGTTTCTGAGAGCCCAGGACCTTGAAATTTGGAGGGTCGTGAGCAAAGGACCATATCAACTCCCAGAGGATGAGGAAATGTGGGTCCGAGAGCAAATTCGAAAGTCCAACATAAATTGGCAAGCGATGAATATCATGCAGTGCTCACTGCACCCAATTGAGTGCACCCAGCTGAGTTCTAACGAGTGTCCTCATGTGCAACAGCTAAAGAAATGTGGGACAAGTTAGAAGTGATCTACGAAGGAACATCATCGGTAAGAGAAACGAAAGCTAACATGTTAGTCTTTGAGTATGAAGTCTTTAAAATGAAACATGATGAGAGTGTGTCTAAAATGTGTGCTCGGCTAACACAACTTACAAATGGCCTTAAAGGTCTAGGAAAAACCTACACCGACTATGAATTGGTTAAGAAAATTCTTAGATCCTTAACTCCAATTTGGCACACAAAGGCCAGGAAGAATCCAGGAATCATCCCACTACTACTCTTGATGAACTAGTTGGCTGACTTATGGCATATGAGTTAAACTTGAAAAGGAATGATGAGGATGTGAAAAAGAAGAAACCGCTTGCTTTGAAGGCAAGCCCCAGTAACAAGGAATCCTCAGAGGACGGTGAGTCATCCACTTCAGGGAGGATTCGAGTGAGATAGTAATGCTCACAAGGAAATTTAGAAGGTTTCTGGGGAAAGAAGGTAAGGGTCTGAGAAATTGGAGGCCACAGGTAAGAAAAAATTCAAAGTTCAGATCTGAAAACGTTAAGAAAACTGACAAAATCATTTGCTACAATTGCAGGAAATAGGGCCATGTAAAGTCTGAATGTCCAGAGAACTAGAAGAAAAATCAACCAAGGTGGAAGAACAAGAAACCAAAGGCCATGGTGAGTACATGGAGTGATGAGGAGGAGGATGAAAATGAGGAAGACAACACTTCTGAAGAAGAGAGTGAAGGAAAGCTATGTCTAATGGTCAAAGGAGATAGTCAAGATGAGGTAACCTCTTCCTTTGAGAATTTCTCTTGTAGTCATTGGGAAGAAGCCTTTAATGAATTGCTTGATAAATATGACTATGTGAAGAAGGAAAACAAATCTCTCAAGAAAAAGAACAATTCAGCTAGTCAAGATAATTTCCTAAGTGAGAATAATGCCAATTTAGAAATAGAAATCTCTAACTTGAGGAAATCACTTGCTGAAAATGATGATTACAAAACCCAACTGATTGAAATGAGGAGAGAAAATGAATTCCTGATGAAAGTTATTGATGATTTGAAATTGAGCATGCAAAAATTTGAAAATGATAATAAAATTGCTGAAGAAAAGTATGAAGCTATCAAGGGAGTAAATCTCAAACTTCAAGAAGATCTGAAGAGTTTACAAAAAGAAAATCAGGATAAACAAACTTCCCTTGAAAAAATGACTCAAGGTAAAGATAACCTGGAAGCTGTTATGGGAATTAAAAGCAACCTTGGAAAGGAAGGGCTTGGATTCAATCAAACGAACAAGAAAGAAATTGGGTTAAAGTTGGTTACCTTTGCTCCTGAACAAGGGACATCCAAGCAGAAACCATTAATAAAAATGATGTTCAATGAGAATGATCAAACTGAACAAAACACTGGAACCATCAAGGACAAGGGCAAAGGAAAAGTGGACTTACCTAGGGAACAAGGCCAGCATACCTCTGTGCAAAAGCCCAAGTAAATAAAGAAAACCAATGTCCATGCTAGGGGGTCAACACCAGCTCAAACCCAGGGAGGTGCCAGTGCCAACCAGCATCGGTCAGATTGACACCAGCAGTAGTGGAGTTCGACACCTCAGTCAAAACCAAGGTATCGCAGTAGGACTGAGCATTGGTCAGGTCGGCACTGGTTTTCAAACAGGTCGATAATGTCATCACACAAGCATCATTTTCACCCTGTCGCACAATGGTCAGGTCGGCACTGGTTTCTAAACAGGTCGACACCGCCATCATACCAGCATCATTTTCACCCTGTCGCATAGTGGTCAGGTTGACGCAGGTCACCTAATAGGTCGATGCAGCCCATGTATAGACCCTTTGAGTTTCAAAGTCCATATAGGTCTGATTATTTTAGGTATCCCAGTATGTCCACTTCATCCAATGCTCCTTGGAAAAATAATTGGAGAAATAAATCAACACCCTCAAACAATCAAAAAGCATCAACAAGATCAAGGACTCAAAAACAACATGTGCCTCTGAGAAAGGAAAACCAGACTGAATCTGTTAATGTCCAACCAAAGAGGCAAATGTGGATTCCAAAACAATTGTTGTCTTACTTTAATGACTTAAATGGTCTTATAGGACCCAAATATTTTTGGGTTCCAAACTCCTCCGTTTGATGTGATGTGCAGGAATGCCTTGTAGCCGTACATAATAGGTGATATCTCGACATCGGCTGTTCAAGGCATATGACGGGCGACAATGCCAAATTTTGCTTGCTAGTTGAAAAAGAAGGAGGGCACGTCACATTTGGAGGTAACAACAAAGAAAAAATCATTGAAAAAAGTAAGGTTGGAAAGAATTCTCTGAATGCCATTGATGATGTCTTACTTGTGGAAGGATTGGAATATATTCTTTTTAGTATAAGTCAACTATGTGATAGAGGTCACAAAGTCCTATTTGACTCTCATGCATGTACTATCTATGAAGCAAATTCTGAATTTGTTAAATTCTTAGGCAAAAGAGTCAATAATATCTACATGGTTGACTTAGATGATCCTGCTCATAATAATCTATGTCTTGCTGTTAATAAAAGTGAATTAGCTTGGTTATGGCACCGTAGGATAGGACATGCCAGCTATAGTGTCATGCATAAGCTAGCCAAGTTCAACATGGTGAAGGGTTACCTAAAATTTCTTTCAAGCATAATGACAGAATATGTGATGCATGTGCCCAAGGTAAGCATACTAGGAAGTCATTCAAAAATAAAATTGAAAATCAATCCTCTAGACCTCTTGAACTTGTTCATCTGAATCTGTTTGGACCCACCAGGATCGTAAGTTTAAGTTGTAATAGATATGGATTTGTATTGGTAGATGACTTCTCTAGATTTACTTGGGTGTTCTTTTTATCTCACAAAAATGATGCATTTGAAGAATTTCAGGCCTTTTTCAGAAGAATTCAACAGGATGGCAAGTTCACAATCTCCTCTATCATGTCAGATCATGGAGGAGAGTTTGAAAACTTAGATTTTGATGTTTTCTGCAGGGAGAAAGGAATAATATATAAATTCTCTTCACCAAGTACTCCTGAGCAGAACGGTGTCGTAGAAAGAAGGAATAGAACACTTGTGGAGATGGCGAGGACAATGCTGGTTGAAAGTCAACTCCCAAGAAAATTTTGGACAGAGGCGGTAAATACTGCATGCTACATTGTCAATTGTGCAATGGTAATGCCTTTGTCCAAAAAGACTCCTTATGAGTTGATGAAAGGTAAGAAGCCATCAATTGCTCATTTTAGAGTATTTGGAGCAAAGTGTTTTATTCAAAATAATGACAAACGAGACATGGACAAATTTGAACCCAAGAGTGAACCGGGCATCCTTCTTGGATACTCTGATCACTCTAGGGCCTATAGAGTCCTAAATGTCAAAACTCAAACAGTAGAAGAATCCCCACACATTATGTTTGATGAATTGAATGTCAAGTCTGAAAATGAGGAATCTTGCAGGGAAAAAGATGATGGGGAATTTCTGGAAATGAAAGAAGATCAAGATCCACAAGGAGATGAAACAAGGCCAGGTGAGAGTCTAGGAGAGACAAGTACTCAAGGTAATGCTGCTGCCAATGAAGGTAATCCACTCACCAATGTAGAATGTTAAGAGATCATCCTTTGTCAAACATCATTGGTGGTCTGCGTGAACCTCCTAGGACTAGATCTCACTTTAGGGTAATTGAGAAAATGGATCAATTGGCACTTGTTTCTCAAATAGAACCCAAAAATATCAATGAAGCCTTAAAAGATGAATTTTGGATAAATGCCATGCATGAAGAACTGAATCAATTCAAAAGAAACAGTGTATGGCATCTTGTCCCAAGACCCACCAAACATAATGTCATTGGAACCAAATGGGTCTTCAGAAATAAACAAAATGAGAATGAAATTGTAATAAGGAATAAAGCAAGACTTATAGCACAAGGATATAATCAAGAATGTGGCATTGATTTTGAAGAATCCTTTGCTCCTGTAGCTAGAATAGAGGCTATTAGACTTTTGCTTGCTTTTGCATGTTCTCATGGAATAAGATTACAACAAATGAATGTAAAAAGTACCTTTTTGAATGGTCTAATAAAGGAAGAAGTATATGTTGAACAACCTCCTGGTTTTGAGTGCATAGACTTTCCTAACCATGTATACAGATTGGACAAAGCTCTTTATGGACTAAAATAGGCACCTCGAGCCTGGTATGACAGGCTAAGTTCATTCCTCACCGAAAAGGGATATTCAAGAGGTAAAGTGGACCAAACCTTATTCACTAAGGTAAGCAAAAATGACATACTTCTTGTTCAAGTTTATGTTGATGACATAGTATTTGGTTCCACAAAATAATCCATGTGTGAGGAATTTGCTCAACTAATGACAATAGAGTTTGAGATGAGTCTTATGGGTGAGTTACAATTTTTTCTAGGTCTTCAAATCTCCCAAAGCAAGGAAGGGTGCTTCATCAGCCAGGCAAAGTATATCTCTGAGCTGTTAAAGAAATATCAAATGGAGAACCTTAAAGCCATTACAACTCCAATGAGCACCAACACAACACTGGATGCAGATCTGAAAGGTAAACATGTAGATGCAAAGACTTACCGAGGTATGATCGGATCACTCTTCTATCTTACGGCATCTAGACCAGACATCCAGTTCTGTGTTTGCTTGTGTGCCAGATTTCGATATGATCATAGAGAATCCCACTTGAGTTCTGTCGAGCGTATCTTCCGATACCTTGTTGGAACTCGAGATTTAGGGATTCGGTATCCTGCATCCTGTTCTTTTGAGCTTGTTTCATATTCAGATGCAGACTATGCTGGATGTAAACTAGACAGGAAAAGCACCAGTGGCTATTGCCAATTTTTGGGAGGGTGTTTGGTTTCTTGGGCATCCAAGAAGCAACAGTCGATTGCTCTTTCCACTGCAGAGGCAAAATATGTCGCTGCAGGGAGCTGTGGCACCCAAGTGTTGTGGATCAAACACCAACTCCAAAATTATCAAATTGATCTTGGTTGTGTCCCGATATTGTGTGATAACACTAGTGCTATCAACTTGGCAAAAAATCCAGTCCAGCACTCTAGGACCAAACATATTGAGATTAGGCATCATTTCATTCGTGATGAAGTAAATAAAGGAAATTTTGAATTGATATTTGTGGATTCACAACATCAAATTGCTGACATTTTCACCGAGCCTCTCTGTAATGAAAGATTCACTTATCTTAGAAGAGAGCTTGGGTTGTGCAATTCTCAAAATGTTGCCTAATTTGTTTGTTGACTTCATGTTTTGGCTGTGATTGCTTAAACTTGCTAGGAATAAATTGCTCACATGATATGCTTGTTCTGTGTGTGTGCCTGGTCTCATTAATTCTCAAATTCAGGGGGATGTAAAATTCTTGTCGTTTTGATCATTACTGCATGTTTGATCAATTTTCATTGCATATCACTTCATGACCACATGGTATATTAAATGGTCTATAGTGGAAAGACAGGTCAGGCCTGTCTGGAAACTTTTACCATGTGTGAGAGTCTTCGGACAAACCTCCACCAAGTACCATGTGTCTGCATTGCATATAGTCTAAATTGAGCATTGTTTAAAATAAGTGTCACTCAGAAAAGAGGTGATGGTTGCAGTACTTGAAATGAGTATGGGCCAGAGTAAATGGAATTGTCAAAAGCTGTCAGTTTTCAAGAAGTCATGCTGATAAGGAAGGGTACAGGTGCTGAAGTAAGTTAAGAGAAATCAGAGAATCAGGTCAACACTTGTGGAGAAGTGTCGACAGGCAGTGCGCTAAAGGTTGAGCAATTTTGACCAAACAGGTCGACACTAGTATAGGAAGTGTCGACACCACTGTTATACATGGCCGGAACTGCCTTTCTGTCTGGTATCAGGAGGTCGGCACTCTTTCCATGATAGGTCGACACCATAGTTCAACACGACTAAAAATGAGGTTCTGTCTGGTCTCAGGAGGTCGACCCTGCCACCCAGGCAGGTCGACACTTCCCTCCTTGCTAGAGTGAATCTTGACTTTTTCCACTGTCTATCCTCTACTTTTTCAGCTGAAAGTCATTCTTGCATGCTACATCACTCCCTAATCTTTTTTTTTCATTTGTTTTACGGTCAATGATTCAGGGGCAGTTGAGATGGATTCAATCCCTAATACATCCCTTGTTAGTCAACTCTGACTTACTCCTCTTGAATAATGGTTAGAGTGGTTTAACATTTATAATCCTATATTTTGTTGTTGATTGTCTAGAGCATGCCATGCTTGTATCTGGAATAGGATTATAACATTCCATAGAGTAATTGTCCATGACCATGTTCTATGTTTTTGAAAGTTAATAGTAAAAGGGTTGGTCTAATTGCAAGATCTTGAGCTCGTATTGTCTTTAAACAACATCCAAAATTGAAAATAAGCAAGAGAATATGGCTCTGAAAATAAAATAATATATATATATATATTTATGAGCAATGGCACTATCTTCAGAGAAACTGAATACTGCATCAATAAATGTAGTAGGTCCTGTCATGATGAAGCTTGCTATCTCTGATCAAACAGAGACATGATGATGAGCCACACTGAGTAACCGGGGACTCGAGCATCTAATCAACGTGTTTCCTCGAGTCAAAAGGTGTGTGCTACATTTGACTATTAATCATTAAAAAAAATGGGGTTGACTCTTTGCTAATTCAAAAATGGATTCTTGTTTATTTTCAATACTTGCTTATTTTTTCTCTCAGATTTGCCTAATGATTTTAATGAGTAAGATTGAAAGACTTGGGAAGGGCAAAATACTTTAATTCTAATGTTTTAATCTTATTACATTTACATAACCAGTTTTTCTAAGCAATCATGCTACAAAATTGGGCTTATAAATCTTAAACCATCCACACCAAAAATAAAAGGGGGAATTTCAGATTTTTTCTAACAAAAAGGGTGTAATATAAATATTTCAACTCTTTTTCCCTTAAGTCATTTGACCGGCTTCTATATCGTTGACCACCGCTTTAACTTTTCACCACATATTTACCCTTCCACCGTTATTTCACTTTTCACTATATTTCTCTTTTCACTGCCCCTTCGTTACGGTCTCTTTTCAAAAACCTTCGCTCCCTTGCCGTCCGCCAAAGGTCGACAACAGAGCACCCTCTCGTGCTAGCTCAAGCTATCCACCTCTGTTGCAGCTTCTCCAAGCCCAAGTCATTCCTACAGTCACCTCTGCCGTTGCCTCTCCTAGCCCCATCTTTCTCTTTTCTTCGTCTTCCAACCCTAACATGGCACCGCGGGCCACTCAAGGCAAAGGGAAAAAGTCAGTCTCACATCGGCGAGCACCCGTAGATCCTGATACCAGAATCGAGCCTCGTTCGAAGCGTGTCAATGATCGACCAACTGCTTCCAAGAAGAAGAGATCACAGGTAGAAGAAGCACCACCTAGTGGAACTAGAAGGGTGTCGGAACCACCGGCTAAGAAATAGAAATTGGCCACAAAGGAGAAAGGAAAACAGAAAGAGAAGATAGTCTACACTACTACTCCATCCAGTCAAAGGCAAGAGGAAAATGACCCATCCAGAATTTTATTCCCTTGAATTGTGAATTTTTCTGATCACAAAATGCTTGATAATTTTCCTCAACTATTGCCATTATTTGAGTTTCAAGAATGGATCGGTTTCATGAGTAGACACCAAGTCTACTACCCCTCATTGGTGCAACAATGGTATAAAAACTTTTTTTTTGATGAAGAGAAAGGAGAACTATGGACTGAGGTACAAGATGTCAGAATTCATGTGAAGCCACGACTTTTTAACAAAGCATGGCACATTCCCTTGGTCGGTCTGAAAGAGTCTGAATTTTCTTATGATGCATTTGAGGCATATACAATTTTGACAGAGAAGCCTGGCAATCCTGACGACCCTATGCAGACTCATGTCACTAGTCTTAATACAAATAGCTTTCCTCCGCTTTAGAGGCTTCTGCACCATATGTTGACTACCATCATCACACCACAAGGTGGGGCAAGAAGCAGGCTGACGGAGACATAGAGATTCTTTTTTACTGCATGTTAAATAATTTTAAAGTGTGTCTCCCTGACATCGTTATGCACATAATGAAGAACTGCATTAGTCAGAAATGGAACCTGCCCTATGCCTCTCATCTAACTGCAATTTTTAGAAGGGCTGACATCTCATTGAAAATGCGACTATGAAGAAAATTCCAAATTCCAATGTTTACTGTCAGAGATTCATTGAAAAATTTATGCACTTCAAGAAGTAGGGTGATAGAATTGTAGGGGATCTGCCAGGGCATATTGTTGATGAAGAAGCTCTTGAGGAGGAACCTCATGTACAATAACAGGTTCATCTGGATCAGCCAGATCAATCCGCTCATGAAGCACAAACTAGACAGACTGAGCAGGGAGTTCATGTTGGTCCACTTGTTCCATATGGCATTCTTCCCGCACTTTCTCCACCAAGAGTTTTTACAGAGTCTGATGCCCCACCTGAGTTTCATACTCAGGCTTCCACTTCTACTGAACCAAGCACATCACTGGACATGTCCACTATAAATCCCACCTTGATGAAATTTTTACAAGTACAGTTTGCAAATATCAACTCATCCATTGTCCAACTTTCTTTGACCATGGAACAAATGAACATAAGATTGGCTCGTGTTGAGCGAGACTTGAGTAGTCATTGGGAAATTTTCAAAGCTGACAAGGCTAAATCAGATCAAAATCTACACAATTTCATGGAATCCTTGTTGCATGTATGTGAAAAAGCTGGCACCATACTGAAGTGGCTAAGAGAAATTCACGCAGAAACTCAAGAAAAAATGACTACGATGCTTATCCATGCTTATGACATACGAGAAGAACAACAAAACTTATCTCTTAAGTGTGCCAAGCTCATGGATGAGTCGCATATCATTATTGTTCAAATGGGTAACTTATATGCTAATTCTGACTCCGTGGGAGATGCTGTGATAAACATGGCCAAGTCTCTTCAAGAAAATTACCCTTCTCAATCTGAAGCTGATTCTACCTCTCTTCCACAGCAACAGTGCCAGCTGACAGCTCAATTTGAAAATCTTTACAATATGATGCAAAATTGGTTTGTGGACATGCGCACCCAAGTTAATAAAATTCATGCATTTCTTAAACAGTCTGATCAAAAACTGGATACCAAATTTGCAGCCCTGGGTGTCAAGATTTCCAAATTACAGCAGAATATACCATCAGCTCTAACATTGAGAGCACCGTACCTCCTCGACCGCCACCTAGCTAGAAGACACCCCTTCTTGTTGCTGACAAAGGGGGAGACATTTCCAGGATTCAAAGGAAAAGACAGGGTGGACACTTGTTTAGGAAGTTGTTTAGGTTGTTAGTGACTTTTTTGTGTTTTTCATATGGCATTGCATAGCATGCATGCATGGCATACTATGTACAGAAACTTCTGAACTTTTGAATGAAAACTTCCTTGGAATTGTATGAATCTTCAATGTCATTTCCTTTCTAAAGCATGCAAATTGTGTGTCATGTGAATGAAAGTTGTGTAATAATGACTCATGGTTGTCATCACCAAAAAGGGGAAGATTGTTGTGTCCCTAGGTTTTGGTGATAACACACCATGATTCATTATTATTTTGTGGATGTCTAATTAAGTTCTTTAAGTGTTGTTAGACAGGTCGACCTTGCCCAACATAGTGCATACACCACAGAGCAAGCCAAGGGTGAGCACATTTCTGTTTGAGCTCTGGAACTTTCAGGGTGTCGACACTACCTACAGCTAGTGTCGACACCACAGAAGAAAACTCTGAAAAATCACGCTTCTATTTGGAGTTTGAAAAACATAGGGTGTCGACACGAGACACTAGCAGACTCGACACCACTGAAGAAACAATGGAAAATCACGTTTCTATTTGAGGTCTGAAAGTTTCAGGGTGTCGACACCACTAGCTCGTAGTGTCGACATCAACGATCAAATGCGACAGAAAGACTCGACAGCAACGAGAGTAGTGTCGGGATGTCATGCTAAAGGGCTACATGGCGTGTACCCTAGTGTCGACCTTCATTCCAACAAGTGTCGACACCAAAGTGCTCCTTCTATCAAGTTGATGGAATCCCTGTAAGAAGTACCGACACTTCAATCAATGAGTGTCGACACTACAAGTATCGCGTCCACCGGATCTCAGTTTCGAATCTAGTTGGGTCTTAGATCCAGATCCCAATCATTGGATCCGAGGTAGGTACTGTTAGTATTGGTGTGCTACAGGCCAATTTAGGGTCGAGTAGGCCCGATAAATGTATGATCTTGTTCATTATTAATGAGGTGATATTTGAGCGTAAATATGTGAATGTATATTACTTTACAATGTCCCTAGGATATGTGGTTGTAAACTCAACTCGAGATGGGATCTCGATCATGGACACATACCTTAAACTATTCCTGGTTGGAGGGTAATCACTCGGGGACTTTGATTATCCAGTAAACTAGTACACATGATGTATGGGTGAGCAGTCTCATGGTAACTGGTGTAGGACACCGATACATATGTGTAGGTGTACGTCCTTGTAGGATGTACACTAAACTGATCCGCTATTGGATCTTTAGATGGTTGATTATACCTAATGTCAACTGAAGATCCAATTGTCTCAGTAGCATCGTTGGTCCTTTGACCTGAGATATTGATCGGATCTTACACGAGGACTGGAATGGTTTAATTACTTGGCTAAGTGACTTTAACCACAAGTCATGAATTGTCGAGTCATTAACCATTTCAGGATACGTGTGAAGATCATCAATGGTCAAGAGGGGATCGCTCACTGTCGGGTATAAATCAGACAGTTAATGGGTCATGACACTGACGCTCCATTAAATCCCTGGCTAGGGTCATGTGAGTTTGTTTAGAACGGACGTCATACACTTTAAAGAGGTCATGGTCAAATGGCACGATCATGGGGTTTGACATTTACCATACCCTCGATCGAACCAGACTCATAGAAGGAGCGAGAGATTATAGCGATGCGACAACTGTAGACTTACAGGTACCAGACAGGGTGGTTTGAACCCGACGTACTGTGGGATCACGCGGATTTGCTTGACCCAACATGATCAAAGGTTCGGAATAAATTAAACTTTTATTCGGCTCTAGTAGAAGCGAATAATAAGTTTAATTTACTTCTAATTGGGAATTAGAAGTTAATGGGCCTTAAATTAGAGTGATTATGAGCCTAGAGGATCACACACAATGGATTCTCGGGTGACGGAGTATTATTGTACAAATGTATATATTGAATCCCTTCAATTCTTTTTGGAAAGGAATTGAAGAAGGGCTTAATATATATGTACAATAATAGAAGGGATACATATACAATATCGATCCTTAGAGGCTCTTTTAGAAAAGGCCAAAAATCCTATATATATATATGTATCCTACATGAAAACCTCTTCCTTTTCTTTAAGCCAAGCATTACAGAAAGAAAGGAGAGGTTTTCTCTCCTCCCTCTTGCTCTCTCTCTCTCCCTAGAAGCCCTCTCTCTCTCTTAAAGGGGAAAGCTTAGGGAAGATCGTGTTGGGAGGATCTTGTCACTGCGTGAGGATCGGTGTGGATCAGCTCTAGAGGCCGTACATCTGTACTGTTCGGCGTGCATGGAAATCTGCATCGGGCACTACGGACAGCGTCGTTCCACGCAAGGTGAAATCTGTAACCTGTAGTTTGGGGTTGAAAATTTTAATGCATCGATTAGAGCACGGTTCTAGGATTCCAGCAGGCCAGGTTCTGGTAAATAAATTTTTATTATCCGCTGTGTTGCCCAAACAGGGCTGAACGAATCCTTACAGTGGTATCAGAGCCAGGTTGCACCCTGATCGATGTATTTTCTCTGCATAGAACCATGTTTTAGGGGTAATTATATAACCTTCAATTATTATGGATAGAAGGGGATGTTGGGCATCTCTATTCTTCCTGGATGCTGGTGGCTGCAACTTCAGATTTAGAATTCCCATGTACGGACTCTGATCACTGCAATATCTTAAATTCCCATGTACGTCCACAACCACGCTCTGATACCAACTGTAACGACCCAAGACTCGGATACCGGGAGGAGCCCGATACCATTCGAATCCTGGCCCACCGCCCACGAGCCGGGAGGTCTCGGAAGGGCTAAAAGGAATGTGGAGGTATAAAGAAATAGGAAATAAGGCAGGATAATTTAACAATTAACAGAAATAAATAAACAACTACAACAGAGTCCAGTCTAAGAGAAAGTACAGTCTAAGGCAGAAGAATGTACCCAACACCGAGTGAACACTCGGCCTGGCGACCTGGCAACTAAGAACCCCGCACAGCACCCTCGAACCACGAGGAAGAACCGCCGCACCTGAAACGCAGGGGTAAGCTTCCTGTCACTGGCTCAGTAGGGGTCCCACGGAACCCCAACCGAGAACACGGTGATAGCAGAAAGGAAAACAACTACAACTACAGCAGGAACAGCGAACCGGTGGCTGGTAAAAATCGGCACTACAGCTACTCCTACTGTACACAGAAACACTCCCCGATCTCACGATCAGGGGACCACCAGACAACGAACCACCAAAGTCACGCTACTAGGAAAATGACCATGTTGTCGGGAACTCAACACTGTCTAGGGGAAGGCCCTCGGTGGCGCTCACCGGAACCCCTAGACCTCGGTATCGGGAAAACCCCCGGAACTCCACGCCAAACCAAATCTCGCCGACGTGAAGCGAAACTCGACTGACGAGGAAACTCACGTCATGTGATAGGTGTACCTACCCACCAGAAGCAAGGCCGAATGCGTCCACTGACGACTTAGTCCGCAGCCTCAGGTGTCTCCCTACAACGCCCCAGGCGGAGACTGAGACACCGTACTGTAACTAGGAACAAAAAATAAGGACTAACTAAGGTCGCGCTTGCCAGCGCGTGCCCGACGCCCTCAGCCAAGTGTGCATACACAGACCATACGCCCTAGGTCTGTCCTCTAGCTGGTTCTTCCCCCGAAACCCGGACTCAAGCTGCGCATGGGGGCCCTACGGTAACGAGCGTAAAAATCGTCTCTCTCGGGTAAGCCGCTCTACCACTCCCTGGTGGGTCAGCACACGCGTGCCGTAAGAAGGCTACGACCAGTGGGAGGTCACTAAATGTGAACACGGAAAGCCACTCACGCACCCATCGTGAGTAACACGGAGTAACAGGTGGCACGACGCCACCAGACTCTGGACAGTCCACTAGACCTATTAAAGCCAACGACCTTTGAGTCACAAGACTCGGGGTTAAGACCGTTGCACGTGACGGCAAAACCCCGTCAATCTAGCCTAATCCCTAGGTCTGAAACCACGGCACGATGACTCACTAGGCAGTTCACAACTGCCGAGACCATTCCCTCACAAGGGGACTAAGAAACCTCCAGCCCCAAGCTGAGAAACTAGACTCACAGTCCAAGGCCATTGTGGACGCGGGATTTTTTTATCTCTCCTGATTCAATTTTATTTTTATCTATTTATTAATTTAGTTTATTAGGCGTGCCAGTCACATGTGTCATGATTTCATTGTGCGCTCGACTTGACTTGATCAGTCGATTATGAAGTCCGAGTCGGGACCAAAAGTCCGGCATACCATAAAGGCTATGACGATAATTACGCCCTTCCTAAGAAGGACAACCCTTGATTAAACGCCAAAATAGGAGGCCTCAGAAGGCAGTCAAAATACTAATATGCGAAATAAAGGCTTCATGCTTATGGAAGAGGACGGATGGTGGGCGGATTTATTTAGTTCAACGGACTAAATCGGGCGGCACAACCTTTAACTTTGAGCCATACCGGGTAAGGATAGAAGACCGTCCACGCAGTGGCGGGACGGAATTCGACTAATCATTAGGGTATTCCCTTTTGACACTTCCACTTGACCGGATGCTCCAAATAGGTTCGTTTCCCCCGAAGATGGAGCCGGATGGGAAGTGTATCGGAGACACCCCCTTGACTCATCGGGGTTGATGACGTTGGACTAGATTTCGGCAGCATCTCCCCTCAACTTGGAACATGCCCAAGGGGAAATAGGTGATCATCCACGGAGTGCCGGGATGAAAACCGAAAGAGAAAGGCACTGGGCCCTGGCACGGTGTGATGTTGGGGATGGTTCCCCATTTGTTTATTCCATGTGGTGTACCCTGTGACCTGCAGATATCCCTCGAATTAGTGTGGCAGGGTGCTCAAGGATTGGGCAGAGGAGGAGAGGCTCTCGGCATGGCTGTAACGAGCATAGGCAGGCTTCCTGGCGCGGGGGAGTGGGTTCTCGGCATGAGGTTCCCGGCATGGTCTAAAGAAAGAGGAGGGAGCTCTCGGCATGAGGTTCCCGGCGCGGGGGAATGGGCTCTCGGCATGAGGCTCTCGGCATGGTTTTAAAGAAGGAGGATGGAGCTCTCGGCGTGAGATTCTCGGCGCGGGCCGCGCCGGGAGCTATTCATGGCGCCGGAAAGGTTTGTGGAGGTTTGTGGGGTCCTACGGTGCTCTGGTTTGGGGATTTTTCTTGGGATTCAGGTAGCGGCTAGGGGATTTTAGGATGCAAACGAAAAAGGGGCCGAGGGCTCTACCAGGTTACTAAATTAACATCAAGGAGTCACATGGATAGAAGGGATTCGAGGGATTGAAGTCACCAGGCGTTCGAACCCTCTGGAACAGGCTTTATGCCATTCATATCGCCGACCATACAGGAGATCAAGAGATGATTGTCTCTGATCCCTGTAATGGCCCCAATGGCTTAGGAAGCTCGAGAGGACTATGGACTTCGCAACGTTTAAATCATCGATGTCGTCGAAGGAGAGAGAGAGGGACAAAGCCCAAAGATCCACGGTAAGGATCGGGGCTCTGTTACCTCCTTCCCATCTGAAACAATCATGCATATAGGCACAAGAAATCACTAGAATTCTAAGCATCCGAGCAATTAATGTATGCGGGGGATAACATACATTCCGAGAGAGAGAGCACAGGGAGAAGAGGGCCAACCAAAACCATTTCATCGGAACAACTGTGGAGTTGCATTTCACTGTTTCATCGTTTACATCATTCATAGAACAAAGGGGACAGAGGGAAGAAAAAATAGACTAATACTCTATCTCCTCGACAACAGGGAGATCTCTTCACTTCGAAAGCGGAAAACGGAATCGAAGCTTATACATCAAAAGGAAAGGAAAGCAGGAAGGGACGACGGCAATAAAGGGAAGGGGAGGGCGGAGCATTGACTCCTCTCCCTCCCCTAGCACCCCACCTTCTCCTTCCTTCCGAGCTCGCAGCGGCTTTTCTTCTCTTCTCTTTTTTTTATCTGGCTATCTAGAGATGCCTCTCTTCGCTCTTTTTTTTTTTTGCTTTCTTTCTTTCTTGCCCTCTCTGTCTCTATCTGTCCTCTCTGTTTGAGATGAACAAAGGGGGGTTTTATAGGCACAGCAGCCCCCTTCTCGGCATGACCCTTCCCGGCGCGCAGAAAATGACTTCCCGGCGCGCTCTTGTCAACCGGGGAGGCTTCTCGGCGCCAAGGGATATGGCTTCACGGTGCCCTTATGGGCTTTGGACCTTGTGAGGATATCCTGGTTCCACCTTAGTGAGCCCATTTGGGCTTTAATATCTTGAACTCTCTCGTTATCAAGTCTGGACTATCAAAGACATATAACCTGTCTTTTCATCTATGCGTTCTTCAAGCCTATCAGAACAGGTGAAGGTTGATTAGTGAGTTGACATAGTCTTATCAGAATATTTCTGGATATTTTCATCAGTCAGTAGACCGTAGTTCTTCATCAGTACTGTTATCTGAGCGACGACAATACCAGACATCAGCTTGGCCGGGAAGGGCTTCAGCCGGGTGGCGACTTTAGTGACGACTATTCTGTAATTCTGGCTTTGCAGGAATCTCTGAGAGCTTCATGTATGGTTCAATCTTCTCTTTGGTCTCATCTTTATTCTCAGTTATATTTCAGGTGTCAACAAATGCCCCCCACTTGCAGGTGGCGGGAATGCAGGATAAGTGACACGGTGCCTGCAGGTGCATATATCATTCAGCATCTGAACCCATTTATCAGCTTGGCATTGCTAGTCATCTTTCATTTTGTAGCTTGGAAGCATCATTACTTTGGCATTTCTTTTGATTTCTCTCAATTTCTTTGCCTTGAACGCCCTTGGCGCGAGCTTCTCGGCGCACTGCCTTTAGGCACAGCCTTCTCGGCGCGTTGGCTCTCGGCGCACGGCTTTTCGGCAGGGCTTATTGGCGCGCCCGGTCACAGGGGTTCTCGGCGCGCCTTTTGGCATATGGGGGGCTCTCGGCCTGCCCCTTTTTTTGGCGGGCTTTTTGAATTAGGGGGGGGGGGTTCTCGGCGCGCTAAAGGCCGCGCCGAGAACCTCTCTTCTACTTCCGCTATTTGAGGCGCCGGGAGCCTCGTTTCTCTTCATTCTTCACTCCCTCTTCTCTCTCTTCACCCTCTCGGCGGTGGTGGCGAGCTCTTCCCCTCAGCCATCCAGCTTCCTTCCCGCTTCATTAGATTTCGCCCGGGTAGGATATTACTTTGGGGATTAAAATCCCTTTTACTTCCGGGATCACTCCCTCTTGGTGGGTGACTCCCTATCTTCTTTGGACAGATTCTGAATAAGGGGAGATGCTGCCGAAATCTTCACATGGCTTCACACTATAATCTTTATAAGACTGTTTCTTATTTTAGGACTTTCATTCACATCTTTTCTCTGACTGCAGACATTGCAATGGCTTCCAGCTCTGCTGCTACATCTTCTGGAGCTATTGGGGCGAGCTCGTCAGCGCAGCCAGATATATCACGGGCTGTAGTAAATTGGCTGAACGTGCATAGCCTGGACTTCGGGTATGACAAAGTTGCTGCCGTTGACGAATCGTCTGATTCTGAGACGGATACAGTATCAACATCGAGGGTATATTCCACTGCAATGGAGACATGCTTCAGACGGGGCAACGACTATCGGCCAGATCTTCCGAAGGACCGCCACTTAATGCCATTCATCCGAACTTTCACAGTGGGTGGCATGCGAGACTATCGGGTAGCCCGTGCTGTCGAGGCTGCCATCCTTGTCGAACGAGATAGCCTGAAGGAGTCGGTGTACCGCCACAAGGCCATCTATCTTCCCGGGGAGAAGCGCGACTGGGACGCAGTCCTCGGTATATCAGAGCTGGAGACGGAGAAGAAAATGTTGACCCGGGCCCCGGAATTTACACTTACCCGGTGGGATAATGCCAGTGGCCGAGTTCATAGGGAGAAGCCTGGCTATGGTCTATTCCTGGCACCGATAAAATGGGGGTACCGCGGATAGCCCTTTGTGTTGAATTGTTCGGCCGTCCAGTTCAAGTATCATCTGGCTGCCGGTTGGTTTGGAGATACCAAGATCACTGACGCCCACCTGTTCCGGGTGGGAGCGGTGGAGTTCACCGAATTTGTTTTAAAGGAATACGCCCCTCTGCTGATCAGAGCCGGGGTATATCACAGTGTCTTTACTTCTAGATTCCGCTATCCCATATCCCGAGGGTTATGTTGTGGAATGTTTGAAGTATTCTGCCCTTTGTTCAACATATTTTATACAGCAGAGGGTGAAACATCTCTCGACCTCTGGAGTTTGTCACAGCTTTCTGGTCTGCCTATTGACGGTGAGCCGTATGAAGAGGTCTGCTTGGCGGATTCCGAGAAGGATAGCTCAGATGGCGAAGGCAAGTATTCACTTGGCTATTCCTACCGGTATTTAATGAAGGCCTATCGCTCCATCTGTCTGGCGCATAGTAGAGGATCCTCCAAGGGTTACCATCCTCGAGAGAAAGGCAGCAAGCTGAGGGTCCGGATAGGGCAGTGGATTCAGTATTTCTTTGACGGTCCCTTAAAATATGCAGACTTCCCTTCCATGGGTCCGACTGCCAGCAAGCAGATAAGGGTTCCTCGCTATAAGTCAGCGTTGCCATCTTCATTGCGCCGTGTAGGCAATGGTGGTCCAAATCCAGCAGGGGTGGACCCTATCACACATTACGCGGCTTACTTCACATTCTGGTTGTGCACTTTCACTCTTCCTCAAGGGGACGAGACAATCATTCGGCCCGAAGCCATATACCCGGCATGCCAGATGGCCTGGGGAATGAGGCTGTCACTTTGACCAGTGGCCTTGTGTTTAATCTACAAATCTTTGGGGGATTTGTACAAGCATCGGACTCCCCGCTCTTTGAGGACCGTGGGCCCCTTTCATTTCTTCAATGCCTGGGTCTGCAGTCTATTTCCTGAATTGGCCCCTAGAACTCTGCAGGCAGATACAGTGTTACCCAGAATGATTGAATTTGCCAGTGCCGAACCTGGCTCTTTTTCTGACCAGTTGTTCAAAATAAGGGGCCGACTGATAAGGGTACCAGTGGACGTCCCTGGCAGCATTCATTTCTGGAGCTTGGCAGCAGGTTCAGCTCCTTTGGTTCATTCTCAAAGAGAGTGTAAGATGGAAGAGGTAGAGACCTATGTTCACCCCGTTTCAGGGGCTAATGCTGTTCGGTCTATTCTGGAGCCGGAGCTGGTTAGATGGGCCATGGCCATTCGACCCAGTGTTTTAGTCTTCAGAAAGGGTGGTCTGCTTCTTCTAGAACCATATTATCCATTCCACTTCGGGTGGAACTTTGGCTATGACCAGCATATCCCTACATCAGTTGCTCAGTTTCCCCTGGATGGCCGGGCCAAGCACGGGTCCACCATTGTCGGTGATGGCCGGTTGTGGTGAGATTTCTATCATCGCCATGATGGCGCAGTTTTCAGGGTTCCCACTATTTCTAACCGTGTCCCCCGTGTCACGTCAGAGTATATCAAATGGTGGAACATTCGGACCAGCTTTTACAGGGATGGTAGGGGTGCATTCTGGGACGTGGCCGAGCGTTCTTTCCTGAAACAACAGCCCGGGCCGGTATTTGACATCCCCGAAGCCCACCTAAAAATGATTTATTCACAACATCCAAGGGAGGCAGAGAACTATCTGGCTCAGCGTCGGGTTCTGAAAGAAGGAGGCTCCGAGCTGCCCGCTCCTGTCTTTGCTGCCATCAACGAAGATACTTTTATGAAGAATTTGAAACATCTGTGCCATGTAGGAAGCGCTCGTCTGGAGGCGCAACAATACCCCTTCCCTGTTGAAGAGCCGCTCCTGACAGTCGTCCCCTGGAAGGGTCCGACAGATAGATTTCATCCCTATAGGACGTTTGTGCGCAGGGAAGATAGGACTCAGACGTACTACAAGCACACGTCTTGGCTATTTTTTCTGCTGAATGTACATGGGTTGTCTGCAGAGAGTCCAATAGCTGGCATATTGAATAAGCTGTTGTTTATTTATGTCGACGGCTGGGGCATGGACCACCTCGACCTATTTCGATGTCTCGATTTTCATGGTCATAGTGATCTGGCATCTTTAGTGGAGAAGTGCCAGACATTTGGTGATGTCTGTTGGCTTGTCAAGGAGGCTGCTTTCCGCTCCAAGGAGGTAGCTTATCTGTACTGGCCGCTTTCTGTCTTTTATGATGGCCCAGCAGGTATGGTCTTTCCTTTCTAACTGTAGTGCTTTCTGTTTGTTATTCAAACTCTGCATCTACTGGTCTCATTGCTTCTTTGACGTCTTCAACAGATAGGCCAGATATAAAACGACAGGGGCTTTACAGAAAAATCATTGCGTAAGCTGAGAAGCCTGCTTATTTCGAAGTCCCTGCAGCAGCACTGACGACCACTCCCCTGCCTCCGGGCAAGAAGAGAAAGATTTCTGCAGTGAAGACTGCAGTTGGGAAGGCCAGGAAGGCTAAGAAGGCCCATGCTCGGCAGTCGGCTTCAGCAGTGACGGACCCTGGGACCCCTCTTCCTGATATCCCCTCCTTTGATGAGTTTGAATCTCAAAGGGAGGGCGCCCAGATGTCAGTCAAGGGTAACCTCAACAGCCTGTAGTTATATCTTTCATCGTCTTTTGCTGAATTTTATAGAAATCTTCGAATCTGACCCCCCCTTTTTGCATAGCCCAAGAGCCAGTTGTGACACCTTCCGTGGTGGAGACCAGATTACCTTCCCCCACGCCGGCTAGTGAGGCGGAGGGTAAGTGTGGTTTTTCATCTTCTTTTGCACATTTCGATTATCAGTTTATTGTCTTTCTCACGAGCCTTTCCCTGCAGTGACGGCCGGTGAGGGGGCTGCAGTTACGGGAGCAGCTGGCGATATAACTCAGCCACAGGAGGGCCATAAAACCCAGACAAAACGGGGCCTTGTTCCTGTGAGGCGCATAGTTACCCGATCTTCATCTAGGCAGACGTTAGGGACGCAAGTCCCGCCCGTGGATAGTGTGGAAATCTCCTCTAGCAGCTCCGCGACCGCTTCCGAGGCAGAGGGAGAAGGAGCAGATTTCAGCGAGAGCGAGACGGAGGGTATCTCCCAATCAGAGGCCCCATTCGTATGTACTGCCATTGTCCCACTGTTCACCCCCTCCAAACTGCTGGTGCCATCTTCTGAGGAGGAACTACCGGAAGAATTTGCTGGCTTGGACACCGAGGCAGATATAACTCCTCCCTTTGCTGCTTCAGCAGCAGAGCTTTCCTCTTCCTTGCACTCCTTTGAGGATATCGACATCACATTAGAAGTGGGTCTTTCTCCTTTTCCTCATTATTGTTATTATTATTATTTTTATCTGCTGCTTGATGTTGCATTGATCTATTCACAGGAATCCCCTGTTGCTTGCCCGGTAGCGACTGCAGCCTTTGAAGCCATTCTATCTGACACCTTGGCTATTGTTCCTACTTCGTCAGCCACTTGTGCAGGCATTTCTGAGATAATTCGCCCTGTGCCGAGGAGGGTACAGTCTTCTACAGCCTTAGCATTGCTGGACTTGAGGACCTCGGGGGAGAGTTCGGCCCTCATCCGGGTCTTGGATTTTAGAGCTGAGACGGACCCAGCTAGGGGTTCTGCCTTTATACCGGCCACAGTGATGACCATTGCGCCAGAGTCAGCAATTCCCATAACAGTAATTATGGAAACTAAACTTTTGCCTCTACAGTCCGTAGCCCCTGCCGCCTTGTCATTGAAGGAACTGGCCGCTGAAGCGGGGATGGAAGAAGGGGAGGTAGCTGCCACAGAGACCGGAGTATTGTCCATATCTGACCCAGAATCGATCTCCTTGCTCTCAGAATCTGAGGAGGAGGTGCCCCGCGAAGAGGATGCTGAAGATGCGGGTATCATATTGGGGACCCAGGAAGTAGCCGCTCCAGCACTTATTAAAGTTGCCCCTACGAACATTCAAATAGCAACTCCTGAGGAGATGGAGGTGGAAGGCCTCTTGGTTTCGTCAGGGGTTGCAGAGAGAGCTCAGTTGGCACCTTCCGCAGACCTCCCGTCTTCCTCCTCCCAGCCTGATGTTACACCATGGGCGGACATTGACAGTGAGGTGACTTTCGAAGTAGCTCCAGTTCCTTCTCCTGGCATCGCTTCCTCTGAGAGTTTTATCTGGCAAAATCTTGACATGCTGCGCCAGCTGGTGGAGTCCCAGCCTGGACTGACTTATCTGCGGCTGAAGGAGATAGCCGAGCGTTTCACCGCCGGTCTACAGGCGATGGGCTGTCCCATGGAAATATGGGCCCAGCGGGTTCTATTGTTGTTAAAGCTTATACATCGCCGGGATTTCTTGGCACATATTATGTCTGACAGACTGGCAGCTTGGAAGTTGCAAAGGAAGGAGTGCAAATCTGAGCTGGAGAAGGTGGGCTCTGTTCTCCAGGAGCGCCAATGCCAACTGCAATCTCTGGCACAGTGGGAGCAGTTCGTGCGCAGCCGGATAACCATCCTGGAGGCTGAACTGTTTGACCTCCGGGATGAACTGCCGCAGATAACAACTTCTCGGCCGCAGCTTGCGGAGGAAGTAGCCCTGTTGGAGGGGCAGGTGGCGTCCTTTCAGGACGAGTCTGCTCGGCTGCAGGAGGAGGAGGCTCGACTTCATGAGCTGGGGGCTGCCCTGCATGTAGGGCTTCTGGCCTTCGAAGACATATTCCGGCGCCCGTGAATATATGTTTCCCCCTTTTTGTAACACAATTCCCCCTCAGGGGCCCTTCTTGTATTCCCTTTTTTATTCAATGGAAAGGACTCTTTATACCAGTCTCATATGTGGTTTGTTCTTAACTTATCGCACCGTCAATATTTCACGGCGGTTTGGCAGCGGTTTCAGCGGTCCCTATGGGAATAGCTCGTACCTAGCAGGAGAGCGTCCACCCCTTCAGAGAAAGGATGGGGAACTCGCTCCACCGCGTGACGGCCTCCGGGGGGGTGCTTTAAACCGAATTCTGTTGGTGGTAGCAAACGTCCTTCTTGGCCATACGTGCCGCAAGGGAGGCGGTTTGCAGGAATGTGAGCGAAGAGGCTTAGAGCATTATCCGGAACGGGCGAATGGTCCATCCTGGGCAGGTTTCAAAGCTAGTCGGGGCAATGTGCCAATCGACCAGTATATGTTTTCATCATCGATATTGGGTTTATATCGATGCAAAGGAGTTTTACAGGTTTCATCAGAGTAGACGTAAGGTCTAGACTGGGTAGAGGTTATCACAGGTGGGACCTTGAAGGGTACGTAGTTTTCATCAGGACAGACGTAGGGTCTGAACTGGATAGGATTTCATCATTGATCGGGCGAGGTGCCGGTCGATCAATAGCTAGTTTCATCATCGATATTGGGTTCATATCGATGCAAAGAAAGTGTTATAAGTTTCATCAGAATAGACAGAAGGTCTAAACTGGCAGGGTTTTAATTGGACATGGTTTCATCACTGATTGGGCGAGGTGCCAGTCGATCAGTGGTTGGTTTCAACGTCGATATGGGGCTTATATCGACACAAGGAGTTTCATAGGTTTCATCAGTATAGACGTAAGGTCTAAACCGGAGAGAGGATTTTATCATTGATCAGGCGAGGTGCCGGTCGATCAACGGTGGGACGTATGTAGAGGTGTAGGTCCCGTCAGGACAGACGTAAGGTCTATTCCAGCAGGTTTTATGGCGGGTGGGACTTTGCCAAGAAATACGTAGGTTTCATCAGTGATGCGGGACGAGACCGAAATGGGCTAAGACCTACGAATGCAACAAGTGCGGCCAGCACTCGCACGCCAAAGGTAAGCCGGGCGGCTGACCTCCGTGCCGTTCCTCCGGGTGGAGGCGTCTCTCAACAAGAAATCGAAGCCCACAGCCGTCCCTATGAGGGAAGCGTAGGGATCTCAGCGGCTAAGGAACCGCCGTGCGCCTATGGGAATCGAGTCCGAGCTCGGCGCTCGACTAGGGCCACGGAATGGGTGCTCAACTCTCAATCCGCGGTGAATAGCAAGCTAGCTAGGATCCTACGCGCTCACGCGACATATAGAATAGTATACTAGTAAAGCAGAGTAACAGAGTAGGAGCGTCGCGCGTACCTCCACGCCTAGGCGTGGGGAAGAAACCCCGGCCGAGAACAACAACCCCGATACACATGACAAACAATAATACACATCCAGCCAAAATGCCCACTCCTCGCAGGGAGATAACAGGCTACAACAATAGACTTCGGGGCTGCCGATGCACGGGCTGACGGGCGGCACTCGTTGAAGGGGTGGCCGCGAGGAGGACCCGTGCGGCAGTCGGCAGATTCGCAGCAACGCGCGACTCGGCGGCGAACGCTCCCACGGCTTGGTCCGGTGTCTGATTGAGGCGCCGTCAGCGAGGGCGCGTAGCTGGGTCACGGGAGGAAGCCTCGGCTAAAGGGGGCGCTCAGATTCGCACCGAGGTGGCCGTGAAGTCACCTGCAAGTCGTGACTGGTTTCCTGCACACAGAACAGCGCGCTCGCGCGGTAAAACTGATAACTTGTTGCTCCAGGAGACGAACGGGGCGCCGCTTGAGGGAGGACGTCGGGGACGCAGGGCAGTAGGCCCCGACCGAAGGGCTCGGTCAGATCTGGTCGAGGTTGGCCGGGAGAGCCTCTGCAAGTCGTTGCTGGTTCGGGGGTCGGATTGCACAGGTTGATCTGCGCGGCCCCACGAGATTTGACGCCACGCTCAGCACCGACGTCGAAACGAGGCGTGGTCGGCGGCGTTGGAAAGAGGACGACGAGAGGTACGATCCCTGAAGAGACCAGCTCCAAACTCGCAGTTGTCCGCTCTGGGGAATTTTCGCAAGAGGGCGGGCAGAACCTGGCTCGCAGAGAGAGAGGGTCCTGCGCGAGCTCACGAAGAAAATCGCCACGGGCGGTGCCGACCTCGGATCGAGACGAAACCAAAGCCCACGCGTTGCCGACTCGTAGAAGTACCTCCAGAAAAAAGGAGAGGACCAGATTCGACCGGAACCGGATGGGGGCGCCGCTGCAACTCGGGATAGAAATCTGACGAGCAGATTCGAGCACTTGTGAAGGAGATGAGGGAAGATAGAACCTCGGCGTCGCACCGAGGGATGGGGAGTCACACCCCGGGGTTGATCCCGTCGCAGGATCAAGGGAGGAAGAAGGGGCGCAGCCACCAAGGAGTCATGCTCACTAATAATTCTTCATCAACTTTTCAAAGAAAATAATACAAGCTTTTATATGGGGAGGGGAGATGCTAGGATGAAACCCTAGCCAAGAGGGGGAAAGGGGGGGTGCGCACATGGCAAGGGGGAAAGGGGGGGGGGTGCGCACATTGTCTAGGGGGAAAGGGGGGGACGCACAACTCCTAGATTCTAGGAGGGAATTGGGGGAAGGGGGCGGCCAAAGGAGGAGGGGGGGTGGTCGGATGGGGAAGGGAAAGGGGGGTGTGCGCACTCCACTCCTACAAAGTAGGAGTGGGGGCGGCTGCCACCTTCTCCTCTTGGAGGAGAGGAAAGGTGCGCCCAAAACCCTAGCCCTAGGAGGTGGGGGCGCAAATCCCAAGGTGGGCTAAGCATGGGAGTGGGCGGCCAGCCCAAATGGGCTAGTGATTGAACCAAAGAAGTGGCCCAATAGCCCTATCTCTCACCTAAAGCACAAAAATGACCCAACTAAAGCCTAATTGCCCCAACTGGCCTACAAAGGTCCACAATAACAATAAAAGTGTCCACGCAGGGACTAAACCAAGGCCCATCATGGCCTAAAGCATAAAATAACTAAAGATAACTCTGCTCGTCCGCCAAGTGATCGCCGAGCCAAAGGGATGCAGGCGAGATCCGTGTACTCCGTCGTGAAGTGTGGCGCGTGTCCCCACCAATTCTCCCCGGGTGGGAAGAACTCGACCCTGTCGAGTAAGGGTCCTGGTCGCTCCAGTAGCGCTCCAGCAAATCCAGGTCGATCCTCTCTAGCTCTCCACGTGTGATCCAGGTGTCGTCTGTCGCGGGGCATCCTCTCCAACGCACTAGGAAGCGCTGGTAGGCTCCGCTCCTGGTAATAGTTACCTGCTCATCCAGTATACAATCTATATATTCGCGTTTCTGTAATGTGGCTGGAAGAGGTGGACGCTCAGTAGGTGTAGCACTCTCAACAGGAGGGGAGGGCTCAAGAGGCTCACTGGGAATCACCGCGGGATCCCGATATGCCACCAGATCTGAGACATTGAACGTCGAACAGATCCCATAGTCGACTGGCAGCTCAATCTCATACGCATTCGACCCAATTCGCTTCAAGACTCGAAAGGGTCCAGCACCGTGGGCCTGGAGTTTCTTCACGGCCCCCGAAGGAAACCGTTCAGGTCTGACCCTGATCATGACGTACTCTCCCTCTCGGAACTCACGGGTGTGCCGATGCGCATCAGCTAACTCCTCATAACGTGCGTTACTGGCCTCAAGGTGGTGATGATGCAGACTCCGAATAAGATGGGTAGACTCATATCTACGTGAATGTAGAGGAGGTCCTGGACATCCAAACACAGACCTAGCATGCCTATGACTCCTACATGATTGGACAACACGGGGAGGACCTGGACAACCAAAGTTGTATCTATCATGCATATGTGTCCTACTAAATGTGGTAGACTCAT
Organism: Amorphophallus konjac; assembly: GCA_022559845.1. Classification (NCBI taxonomy): domain Eukaryota; kingdom Viridiplantae; phylum Streptophyta; class Magnoliopsida; order Alismatales; family Araceae; genus Amorphophallus; species Amorphophallus konjac. The sequence goes on from CM040124.1 coordinate 318,342,841, forward strand.
GGGGACTAGATTGCCCAAACTCACTCATGACATTACCCCTATATGATGAGGGACATGGAGAAACATGAGAGTGAGACATGTGACCCTGGCCTCCTAAACTCTGGCGTCTGGAAGTATGCAAGGTGAGGTGTTGGCTAGCAGGTTTGGATAGGGTGTGATGATAGACCTTCTCGACAAGGTGGGGAAAAGAATACGATTCGAGAGGCTCACTAGGGAGGGGATCGAATGGGTCAAAGAAATGATGACCCCTCCCGACAGGTCCCTTCACTATACTTGCCCATGTGCGACATTCGCCCAAGTGCAGATGATCACCGTCAGGCGCTCTAATGTATGGGGCAAGAGGCTCATGAGGATGGCAAGGAAGGCAAGACTCCACCCTCGGGACCGTGATACCATAAGAGGGGACAAAATCAACCTCCACGGGTATGGGAAAGAATAAAAGGACCTCGGAGGTGATATGTCCTATGGTGTAGACCGAGGTAATAGACCCCAAAGCAGGGAGTGTAAAGCAATGACTATAGGGTTGGTCAGACCCTAAGGTCAACATATATGTCAACTCCCATTGACAATCTAAACTCCTAAGGAAGCCCTTCACATTTTCAAGAAAGCAGAAGGACCGAAAAGTGGTGTGAAAGGAGTCAAGGGGTACAATTGGGAGGGCTGGTCCCATGGGTGTATAGCAAGGAATGGAGACATCTAGAAGTGGACCCTCCCTTAGCCAGCTAGCTAAAGACTCTCCAATGATCAGCTCACCCTCGGAGTGTAAGAATGGCTCTATATGAGGGTCTAAGGGTGAAGCATCTCTCTCAGGAATGGAAACGGAGTCCTCTATGATGTGGATGGGATCACTCCCTAACTCCTCAACCTCAGCTAAGTACTCCTCAGCCAACTCCTGTTCAGCAACGTAAGTCACTGGAACAAACCCGGGTGGGGCATCCGCCGAACGTGTGTCCTCCAAGATAGGGGAACGTGAAGGACACTGGTCAGAGAACCGGACATTCCCACTACAGGGGGCCACAGGGGCGGGCTCTGGGGGAGGTGGCAGGCGTGAGCCTGGAGGCGGAGCGGACTGTGGGCTAGGGGAAATCGGTGATCCCATAGGAGTACCCATCCTTTCTAGTTTCTCCCTAAAGAGTTGCAGGAGTTCTGCGAGGGGGAGATCTCTCAAGTTAGGGGCATTCGGGGAGACTTGCTGGTAATCATGAGATTTAGTCTCGGGCCTAGACTCACACACAGGTGGCACCTTGCTCCTCCAACTATGATGTGCTCGGTTGGGGGTAAGAGGTGATGGGCGTTGCGGAGGTTGAGCCCTTAGAGTGGCCTTAGACTGATCGAGGGAGATAGGAGGAGTGGTAGTGCTCCTCGGGCTATGGGTCTCTGAGTAGGAGGCGAAGCGTTGGGGAGCGTAGATCTTCCTAAGTTCTACCTTCATCTCCTCCCATGAGTGTATGGGCTCTTGCCTCCAACCTGCCCTAAGACCTACTATGTGATCCCACACTTCCCTAGCTTGAGGTGAAAGTTGACCCCTGGCAATGTTGACTCTCTCGGAACCATATATCCAATTCTTCTCAAAGTATTTTCCCATGGTAGCCTCCCACTTTAGATAGGCTCTAGGGCTCGATCCATCAAAGCGAAGGTCCCCATCTACAATGATGTCCAGGCATAGAGGGTCGGTCGGACCCTTGTGGAGGATGTAAGGAGTAGCCATGATGAAGCACCTGAGGACTCTAACTACACATGCACGCCCTAGGACTATGGAAGGGACATGTAGGACAACTAAGGGATGGGACTAGACACGACCCAAAATGGAGAAGGAAACTGGGGAAGAATACGGACTCAAATGCAACTAAAACAAACCTAATGACTCACATGACCTAAGACCCCAATTTGTTAGAACAAACTGGTTCCCTAAGCTCTGATACCAATTTGATGCGGGACGGGACCGAAATGGGCTAAGACCTACGAATGCAACAAGTGCGGCCAGCACTCGCACGCCAAAGGTAAGCCGGGCGGCTGACCTCCGTGCCGTTCCTCCGGGTGGAGGCGTCTCTCAACAAGAAATCCAAGCCCACAGCCGTCCCTATGAGGGAAGCGTAGGGATCTCAGCGGCTAAGGAACCGCCGTGCGCCTATGGGAATCGAGTCCGAGCTCGGCGCTCGACTAGGGCCACGGAATGGGTGCTCAACTCTCAATCACGCGGTGAATAGCAAGCTAGCTAGGATCCTACGCGCTCACGCGACATATAGAATAGTATACTAGTAAAGCAGAGTAACAGAGTAGGAGCGTCGCGCGTACCTCCACGCCTAGGCGTGGGGAAGAAACCCCGGCCGAGAACAACAACCCCGATACACATGACAAACAATAATACACATCCAGCCAAAATGCCCACTCCTCGCAGGGAGATAACAGGCTACAACAATAGACTTCGGGGCTGCCGATGCACGGGCTGACGGGCGGCACTCGTTGAAGGGGTGGCCGCGAGGAGGACCCGTGCGGCAGTCGGCAGATTCGCAGCAACGCGCGACTCGGCGGCGAACGCTCCCACGGCTTGGTCCGGTGTCTGATTGAGGCGCCGTCAGCGAGGGCGCGTAGCTGGGTCACGGGAGGAAGCCTCGGCTAAAGGGGGCGCTCAGATTCGCACCGAGGTGGCCGTGAAGTCACCTGCAAGTCGTGACTGGTTTCCTGCACACAGAACAGCGCGCTCGCGCGGTAAAACTGATAACTTGTTGCTCCAGGAGACGAACGGGGCGCCGCTTGAGGGAGGACGTCGGGGACGCAGGGCAGTAGGCCCCGACCGAAGGGCTCGGTCAGATCTGGTCGAGGTTGGCCGGGAGAGCCTCTGCAAGTCGTTGCTGGTTCGGGGGTCGGATTGCACAGGTTGATCTGCGCGGCCCCACGAGATTTGACGCCACGCTCAGCACCGATGTCAAAACGAGGCGTGGTCGGCGGCGTTGGAAAGAGGACGACGAGAGGTACGATCCCTGAAGAGACCAGCTCCAAACTCGCAGTTGTCCGCTCTGGGGAATTTTCGCAAGAGGGCGGGCAGAACCTGGCTCGCAGAGAGAGAGGGTCCTGCGCGAGCTCACGAAGAAAATCGCCACGGGCGGTGCCGACCTCGGATCGAGACGAAACCAAAGCCCACGCGTTGCCTGACTCGTAGAAGTACCTCCAGAAAAAAGGAGAGGACCAGATTCGACCGGAACCGGATGGGGGCGCCGCTGCAACTCGGGATAGAAATCTGACGAGCAGATTCGAGCACTTGTGAAGGAGATGAGGGAAGATAGAACCTCGGCGTCGCACCGAGGGATGGGGAGTCACACCCCGGGGTTGATCCCGTCGCAGGATCAAGGGAGGAAGAAGGGGCGCAGCCACCAAGGAGTCATGCTCACTAATAATTCTTCATCAACTTTTCAAAGAAAATAATACAAGCTTTTATATGGGGAGGGGAGATGCTAGGATGAAACCCTAGCCAAGAGGGGGAAAGGGGGGGTGCGCACATGGCAAGGGGGAAAGGGGGGGGTGCGCACATTGTCTAGGGGGAAAGGGGGGGACGCACAACTCCTAGATTCTAGGAGGGAATTGGGGGAAGGGGGCGGCCAAAGGAGGAGGGGGGGTGGTCGGATGGGGAAGGGAAAGGGGGGTGTGCGCACTCCACTCCTACAAAGTAGGAGTGGGGGCGGCTGCCACCTTCTCCTCTTGGAGGAGAGGAAAGGTGCGCCCAAAACCCTAGCCCTAGGAGGTGGGGGCGCAAATCCCAAGGTGGGCTAAGCATGGGAGTGGGCGGCCAGCCCAAATGGGCTAGTGATTGAACCAAAGAAGTGGCCCAATAGCCCTATCTCTCACCTAAAGCACAAAAATGACCAAACTAAAGCCTAATTGGCCCCAACTGGCCTACAAAGGTCCACAATAACAATAAAAGTGTCCACGCAGGGACTAAACCAAGGCCCATCATGGCCTAAAGCATAAAATAACTAAAGATAACTCTGCTCGTCCGCCAAGTGATCGCCGAGCCAAACGGATGCAGGCGAGATCCGTGTACTCCGTCGTGAAGTGTGGCGCGTGTCCCCACCAATCAGGCTAGGCGTAGGGTCTATCCTGGCAGGGTTTTATCGTTGACCGGGCAAGGAGCCGATCGATCAAGGGAAGGTTTAGGAGTTTGATCAGGACAAACGTAAGGTCTGAACTGGCCAGGCTTTATCAGAATGATGACGGGTTTTATTGTCGGTGGGACATGTGAAAGAGGGTATGCAGATTTCATCAGGGTAGACGTAAGATCTACCCCGGAAAGGCTTTATTATCGGTGGGGCATAGAGTCTGATGACCGACGGAAGGCCTCATCAGTGAAGGGGAGGTGAAGGCAACGTGCCGGTTGGCATGGAACTTCTGAATTACCACATTACCGACCCAAGCACCATTTCGGGTTTTCACCGGTGCCAGCCCCCTCTTGCTTTTGCCCACGCATCCTTTCGGATTTTCACGTGGCGGGGTACCCGATTTTGCCTGCAGTGCCCTTTCGTGATGGGGACATCACCTCCCATGCCCACATTCACAGCTCATCTCCTCGCCCCGGTTGCATCCAGCATGGTCTAATTATTTAATTTCGAGTCCTATGTAATTTTTATTTGAGTCATTTGATGTATTTTCCCTTTTATTTGAGTCATGTTCCTAGGTCTTGTGTTTATTTCCCTAAGTTTGAGAGTCATTATGTTGTTTAGTTAGTTATTGGGCCAATTCATTGGGTTTGGCCCAAGTGAACCCCCTACCCCCTCGGTTATTTATCATTGAGTCTTTTGTCAGGGACTTATTGTAAAATGTGGGTTGCCTATATATAGGACCCCATTCCCCCCATTTCAACTTAATGAATCAATCAATGAAAAATGCCATTTGAGAGTCCAAAGCTTAGTTTAGTAGAGTGATTCCAACATTTTTTGGGTGAGAAACCCTAGGGGAGAGATTCTGATGCGGGACGGACACGGGAGACGACACTATACAGTGCCACCCTCAGACTCTAGATGAAGACGCGACCAGCAATACACACCAGGGAGACACTAAGCCCGACACTACGAGCTCCTAGTGGCAAAACGTAGCTAACAGAAGTACAAGCTCACTCGGCGTCCCATGCGAGGGAAAGCGTGGATCGTGCGCGGTTAAGGAACCGGCAGAGTTCAAGGTAGTCAGACTCACTTCCGGACTCGGATCGAGTCGCGGGACGGGTCACTCTCACGCTCACAGCGGTGACATGGACACACGGGCTAGGAACCTACACTCTCGGCAGCGGCCTAAGACCGTATACTAGCTAAGCAATGTAACGCCAAGAAGTTAAGACCTTTACCTCCACGCACCCGGCGTGGCGAAGACACCCCGGCTGACTTACGGACCCCCGGTTAACATAATTCACAGCGGTACAAAAGGATTCGACCCACTCTACGCAGGGAGGTAAAAGGTCACATGTGGGCCCCGGGGATCACGCAAATCAGGTTGACAGGCAGCATCTTGATGTCGACTCGACGCGCCGAACTCCGCGTTTTCGTGCTTCCCGAACGGCGGGTTCTGCGGGCCCGTGGGGCCCACGGATGGCGCTGTCCTCCGGATCTGCGGAGGTGGGTCCCACTATGATGGAGACCCCTGGTGGCGCGCCTCCACGGACGGCGGTCGGCCGGAGACACCGATTGGTGGCCGGTCGGGTCCGATCTTCAAGTTGTGGAATGGCTGCCCACGGATTTCAGTTCTGTTTTCCCTGCGCGCGCTCCGGCGAAAACAGCCGCTGCGGTCGATCCCGACGTCGGATCGGGACGCATGAGCTATTGTTGGAAATCTCTCTTCAAATGCTTCAATCTAGACTCATAGAGATCTGATGGATCTAGCCGGATCTAGACTTTAATGAATTTACAAATCCCTGTTGTACAGTAACCGAGACATCAGATTTACAGGGTACTTGTCTGAGAACCACCGTTGACCGCCTACTTTCCCTAGGAATCAGACTTCGAGCTCTTCTTCAACTTTATAGATAATCAAACCATGAAGCTGGGACAATTTTTAGAATTGGATTTGGAGGTGGTGGTGATTTGATAGGATTTTTGGAGTGTCTGGTGGTCGGATCTGGGAACTGGTAGAAAGTACTGTAGCTGTGGATGAACTCGATTTTTTTAAAATATAAGATGGACTCACAAAAATTCAAGAAAATTTGGAGATGGAGGGGATAGTGGGCAGAACGCCCAGTAAAATTGGGCGGACCAAAAAAATTCAAAAAGTGGACCTAAGACTTAAAACTCTGGGCGGGTGGAAATGGAAACAGACAGTAGACAGATCTGGAAACTGTGATTGGACGAAAATAAAAAAATACCAAATGAGATCTTTATGACCAACCAAAATTCTGAGGACGTGCTGGACACCTCTGGGACATCCAGTAAAAGTCCCAGCTCGATCTGAGGCCGTGGCTGAGACTGAAATTTCGTGGAAGTGGCTGTGGTACTGTGCGGACAGAACTCCGGCGGTGGCGATGGCGGCTCATGGCGGCGGCGGCGGCGACCGGAACTGATAGGGTGGAGTCACACCACCAAGAGGCAGCCTTCACAGCTGCAAGGGGGAGAGGGAGAGAGGAAGGGGGCGGCCTAGGCCTTGCTCCAACATTAAGTTTGATTCAAATGGCATTTTTTCCACTAAAATGAAAAAATACAACTCTTTATAGGTTACATGCCAAATCCAATATCCACCCTTAGATCTAGGTATGGGGGAATGGATGGCTTGGATTGGATGTGACCAACCACAAAAAGAAATATTTAAAAGAAACCAATTCATAATTTTATCCCATGTGGTCAAAGAGAGGGAGGAAAGAAAGAAAAAAAACCAACCTAGCCTAATAATGCCAAAAGAGGGGGCGCCCCCTTCTTGGGCCCTTCTTGGGCCAAGTTGCTTCAAGGCTTGTTAAGGCCTTCCACAAGCCCATCTTATCCCAATCTAGGTGGCCCATGTGGAGTGGAGGCTTATATGGGCCTTAAGTGGCTTAAGAACCCAATATGAAGCCTAATGAGGCCTTATAACCAAATATGGCACCTAACCCTTAATGGACCGTAAAGGACTCACCCATTTGGCTTATTAAGAGCCTTACATTGAACCCAATATGAAAAACTCACATAAAACACTCATTACAACCCAATGGCAAAGCAAACAATTGCTAAAACAATGCAAGTAAATGCTAAATGTGACTAAAATCAAAGTGGGGACTCCAGGCTATCGCCTAGCCAAAGAGATGCTGCTGTAGCTCGAGTGGTGCTCCGTGTACGGTACTGATGACTCGCCGGCTCGTGCCTCTCGCGTGCTCTGGTGTCCGCACCAATTCTCCCCGGGTGGGAGAAACTCGACCCTGTCGAGTAAGGGTCTGCATCGCTCCTGTATCGCTCCAAAAGGTCCGGATCGATCCGCTGCAACTCGCCATGTGTGATCCAAGTGTCCTCAGTAGCGGGCCGTCCTCTCCATCGCACTAGGTAGCGCGGGTAAGATCCACTCCTGGTAACTGTCACCTGCTCGTCCAGTATACGATCTATATGCTCACGCTGCCGTGAAAAAGGGGCTGGAGGTGGAAGTGGACACTCAGGTGTGGGATCACTCTCAAGGGGAGGAGATGGCTCAAAAGGCTCACTAGGGATCACCGTTGGGTCCCTATATGCAACAAGATCCGATACATTGAAGGTAGAGCTTATACCATATTCCTCGGGCAGGTCCACAATATACGCATTGGATCCAACGCGTTTCAACACTCTAAAGGGACCGGCTCCGCGAGCTTGCAACTTCTTAACGGTTCCAGAGGGAAACCGTTCAGGTCTTACCCTGATCATGACGTATTCACCCTCCTGGAACTCTCGGTGGTGTCGGTGGGCATCGACTAACTCCTTGTACCGTGCATTGCTGGACTCAATGTGACGACGGATGTCGTCATGCAAACTCCTAACATGCCTAGCAAATGACTCGGCCGACTCCGACACTCTAGCATGGACAGGCATGGGGACAAGGTCAACGAGTTTCCTAGGCCTACGACCTGTGACAATTTCAAATGGACTCATGCCAGTAGACCTATTCACCGAATCATTATATGCAAACTCAGCCATAGGTAGAATGAGATCCCAATCCCCAATGCGGTCCCTAACAAGACATCTCAAAAGATCACCCAGACTCCTATTGACCACCTCGGTCTGACCATCTGTCTGGGGATGGTATGCAGTGGAAAACTTGAGGTGCGTACCCATCATATGCCATAGTGTCTTCCAAAAATAGGAAGTGAACCTAACATCACGGTCAGACACTATAGTGCGAGGCAACCCGAACTTGCACACCACATGAGTAAGGAATAGGCGGGCTACCCTAGAAGCATCCGAAGTCTTTGAGCAAGGGATAAAGAGGGCCATTTTCGAGAAACGGTCAACCACCACATAGACCGAATCATGCTTCCTGGAGGTACGTGGCAATCCCAAAACAAAATCCATGCTGACATCCTGCCACGGGGCATCAGGCACGGGGAGAGGCGTATAAAGGCCCGAGCTTTGCTTCTTCATTTTGGCTGTAGCACATGTACGGCACTGAGCCACGATGTTAGCAACATCGCGCTTCAAGCTCGGCCAATAAAATCGATGCTCCACTGCCTCAATAGTCTTGTTCCGACCAAAGTGGCCGGCTAGACCTCCCGCATGTAGTTCCCACACTAGGAAATCTCGAACCGAAGTTCGGGGAACACATAGCCTGCTACCTCGAAAGAGGTAACCCTCCTGAAGCACATAATCATCATGGTCTCTCGAGGGCCCGGCCTAGAGAGTAGTAAAAATCTGACCGAAGTCAGGACAATCAACATAGGCCTCCTTCATCTTCTCTAGCCCTATGACCTCGGCACTCATGGTGGTAAGAAGACATGCTCGCCGACTCAAGGCATCGGCCACCTTGTTCTCCACTCCAGCCTTATGTTTTAGCACAAAGGTGAACTGCTGGAGATACTCAACCCAACGACTATGACGCGAATTCAGCTTCTTTAGGGAATGGAGGTACCTCAAAGCCTCATGATCGGAGTATAAGATAAACTCCTGATGTAATAGGTAATGCCTCCAATGCCTAAGAGCCTGAACAACTGCGTAAAACTCTTTATCATATGTGGAATATCACAGTTTCGCGTCATTCAGCTTCTCGCTGAAATATGCGATCGGGTGGGACTCCTGACTCAAAACTCCTCCTATCCCAACACCCGACGCATCACAACAGACCTCAAACACCTTCGAGAAATCAGGCAGTCGAAGGATAGGTGTCTGGGTCATGCGCTCCTTGATGTCCCTGAAGGCAGCAGATGCGGCCTTCGTCCATACAAATGTGCCCTTACGGATGCAATCCGTGATCGGGGCAGTGACGGAACTAAATCCGCGGATAAAGCGATGATAGAACGTCGCAAGACCATGAAAGCTGCGGACGTCATGAATCGTACGGGGTTCCGGCCACTCAACAATGGCCCGGACCTTCTCCGGATCGGCGGAGACCCCAGTACTAGACACAATAAAACCCAAGAAGGTAAGCTGAGGTGTCATGAAGGCACACTTCTGTGGGTTTGCATAAAGTTGCTCTCGCCTGAGAAGAAGACAAACCTGCCGAAGGTGGTCTAAGTGGTCCCCCGTGGTGCGACTATAGATAAGGATGTCGTCAAAGTACACCACTACAAAGACTCCAATGAAAGGTCGAAGGACCTGTGTCATGAGTCGCATGAATGCGCTAGGGGCATTGGTCAAACCAAAAGGCATGACCAACCACTCATATAGACCGTCCTTGGTCTTAAACGCGGTCTTCCACTCATCACCTGGCCTAATCCTCACCTGATGGTAGCCACTCTTAAGATCGATCTTTGAAAAGATAGTGGCACCTGCCATCATGTCTAGCATGTCATCCAGGCGGGGAATAGGGAACCTGTACTTCACGGTGATTTTGTTGATGGCACGACTATAAATGCACATTCTCCACGTGCCATCCTTCTTCGGGGCGAGTAATGCGGGTACAGCACATGGACTCATGCTGTCCCGGACAGATCCTCTCTGCACAAGCTCATCGACCTGCCGTTTAAGCTCGGCATGCTCCGTGGGGCTCATTCGATAATGAGGAAGATTGGGCAAAGAAGAGCCCGGAACAAGGTCGATGGCATGCTGAATATCCCGCATAGGTGGGAGTCCCTCGGGAAGCTCATCGGGGAATACTTCAGCATACTCCTGCAGAATGGGAACAACCTCGGGTGGGAGCTCACCCTCGGAGTCCCGCTCCACCTCTCGGACCGTAATGGCAAACACCGGACAGCCCTGACTAAGCTCCTGCTCCATTTCCCGGGAGCTAATCATCATCAATCTCCTCGTCGAGGGCTCTCCTGGGCCAGAGGTAACGGTCATAGCCCGAGCTGGGGATGGGGTACTAGGCCCGGAACGGAAGGCTTCGGAGTACTAGGGCCAGTAGGACCCCTAACAGATGGGCTCCTGGGCCGAACGGGTTGGAGGGTGACCCGCTGGCCATCGTGGTCGAAGGTACAGGTGTTCGACCGACCATGGAGTGTGGCATCTCGGTCGAATAACCACGGCCTACCAAGAATGATACTTCCCACTTCCATGGGAAGAACATCACACCAGATCTCGTCACAGTAGGAGTGGAGCTGCAGCGGGACCAAGCACCGCAGCCTGACCGAAATGGAAGTGGTATCCACCCATGATACCTGATAGGGACAAGGATGGTCTACGGGTGTGAGACCAATACGAGTGACAGCGTTCGTGGAGATTGCATTGATACAACTCCCGCTATCGATGACCACCTTGCAAATTTGCTTTCCCAGCCTACAGAATACATGAAGGATAGTGGTCCGGCGCCAGTCATCACTGACTTGTGGCTGGGTGAGGATACATCTGACGACCCCCACATGGGTATCGTCTAACTGCTGGGCATCCTGGGCCTCACCTCCCATCTCATAGTACTCGTCAGCTAGCTCTTCATCTGCCTCATAGCTGACTAACTCTAGGCCCGCAGGGGTGGTATCCTCGGCCTGCGTGTCCCCAATGTGAAGAGATGGGCGGGTGGGACACTGGTTGGCGAAATGGCCAAACCCATTGCAGCGATAACACTGCTGCCGTGATCCACTAGGCTCCCCAATCATAGGTCCTTTACCTTTATCCTCCCGACGGATAGGAGGCGTAGGCAACAAAGGACGTGCGGGTGGTGCGGGTGCCGGGGGACGGGCTATGGGTGGGGCCGTAAGATGCTGGGGACGAGGAAGGTCCCTCGGGGGTGGAGGGCGAGGCCTAGGAGCAAAGGGCTCGTGGCGAGCGGGCTCCTGAGGTCGAGCCATGGGGGCCCTCGGATATGTGCCAGATGAGCCACGGGACTCGACACTACGAAGGGGAAAGGAGCCCAACCGATGGGGTGACTCGAACTCGGCCTCGAACTGCTCAATTCGAGAGCAATCTGATATGCCTGCTCCAAAGTGGTGGCATTGCGGCGAAAGAGTTCATATTGATAATTAGGCCGCAAACCTCTCCGAAAGCGGGATATCGTCATGGTGCTCTCTTCCGTGACCCCGCACCGCAAATAATACTCATCGAACTCGGCGGTGTACTCGGTCACGGATCGGTTCCCTTGGGAGATGCTTTGCCACTTGTCTATAAGACGTTGGCGATATGAGGCAGGAAGGTACTTCTCCCTCAATTTGAGTTTCATATCATCCCAGGTACCGATTTGGGGTTGACGTCGCTGGTTGAGCAGGCTCTCCACATTGATCCAATAAGTTTGGGCCTGCCCTTGCAGCTTCATCTTCGCATATCGGACTCTTCGGTGGTCTGTCATCTCAAACCACTCGAAGTACCGGTCCATATCGGCCTCCCAATCTTGATACACCCTAGGGTCCAAGGACCCGCTAAAAGTGGGAGGGTCCGAACGCACACCCCTAAGAATGCGGTCGTCATCCTCGTCATCACGATTCCGTCGTTGATGACGACGACCGTTACCCCCGTGATCATTGTCGGAGGCATAATCATCCACTATAGGCGCCTGTTGCCTCCCGACATCCTCTACCTGAGCCCTTGGCACAGCGGGTTGCTGCACCGGCTCTTGTTGGCCGTTCGTCGGCGCGGGTTGCGCCGCTGCTGGGCCCCTCTCTAGGACGGCAATCCTCCCAACAAGGCCTTGAATGGACTGCTCCGAAACCCCGGCCCGATCCTCGAGGACCTTCATCCGCCCTTCTAGACGCGTCCCTATGCCATCCATACGCGTACTAAGACCATCCATACGCGTGTCTAAACGATCCATGATGGCCCGGAACATCTCGGCCGTGGAAGACTCATCGGAACTACGGGCTCGGGAGTCCGCCATAGGTGGTGGTGGCGAGTATTGGGTGCCTCGACGGGTGGGCATGCAAAGACGTACGGACTAGGTGACAACGACCGACTAATGCAAACACACTAAATGATACACTTAGACCTAATTGCAATTTGAAAACACTCCTTTTTTGGTATTTTGAAAGAATGCAATTTAAAACACTTTTTTTTTGTTTTGAAAAGAATGAGACTCGACTACACCCTAGACACGGCCAAGACTCGGTACGCGGCGGAGGTAATCGACCCGAAGGTCACTCGCGCAAGTGTGTGGTCTTCCCGGTAGGTGAAGCCTAACGGTCGGACAACACCTTTGGATATACCGAGTGAAGGTGTGTGTGGGGTAACCTTAGACTATGCAAGACTTATGCAACGACTACCCTAGACTCGACTTGCTCTGATACCAAACTGATGCGGGACGGACACGGGAGAAGACACTATACAGTGCCACCCTCAGACTCTAGATGAAGACGCGACCAGCAATACACACCAGGGAGACACTAAGCCCGACACTACGAGCTCCTAGTGGCAAAACGTCGCTAACAGAAGTACAAGCTCACTCGACGTCCCATGCGAGGGAAAGCGTGGATCGTGCGCGGTTAAGGAACCGGCAGAGTTCAAGGTAGTCAGACTCACTTCCGGACTCGGATCGAGTCGCGGGACGGGTCACTCTCACGCTCACAGCGGTGACATGGACACACGGGCTAGGAACCTACACTCTCGGCAGCGGCCTAAGACCGTATACTAGCTAAGCAATGTAACGCCAAGAAGTTAAGACCTTTACCTCCACGCACCCGGCGTGGCGAAGACACCCCGGCTGACTTACGGACCCCCGGTTAACATAATTCACAGCGGTACAAAAGGATTCGACCCACTCCACGCAGGGAGGTAAAAGGTCACATGTGGGCCCCGGGGATCACGCAAATCAGGTTGACAGGCAGCATCTTGATGTCGACTCGACGCGCCGAACTCCGCGTTTTCGTGCTTCCCGAACGGCGGGTTCTGCGGGCCCGTGGGGCCCACGGATGGCGCTGTCCTCCGGATCTGCGGAGGTGGGTCCCACTATGATGGAGACCCCTGGTGGCGCGCCTCCACGGACGGCGGTCGGCCGGAGACACCGATTGGTGGCCGGTCGGGTCCGATCTTCAAGTTGTGGAATGGCTGCCCACGGATTTCAGTTCTGTTTTCCCTGCGCGCGCTCCGGCGAAAACAGCCGCTGCGGTCGATCCCGACGTCGGATCGGGACGCATGAGCTATTGTTGGAAATCTCTCTTCAAATGCTTCAATCTAGACTCATAGAGATCTGATGGATCTAGCCGGATCTAGACTTTAATGAATTTACAAATCCCTGTTGTACAGTAACCGAGACATCAGATTTACAGGGTACTTATCTGAGAACCACCGTTGACCGCCTACTTTCCCTAGGAATCAGACTTCGAGCTCTTCTTCAACTTTATAGATAATCAAACCATGAAGCTGGGACAATTTTTAGAATTGGATTTGGAGGTGGTGGTGATTTGATAGGATTTTTGGAGTGTCTGGTGGTCGGATCTGGGAACTGGTAGAAAGTACTGTAGCTGTGGATGAACTCGATTTTTTTAAAATATAAGATGGACTCACAAAAATTCAAGAAAATTTGGAGATGGAGGGGATAGTGGGCAGAACGCCCAGTAAAATTGGGCGGACCAAAAAAATTCAAAAAGTGGACCTAAGACTTAAAACTCTGGGCGGGTGGAAATGGAAACAGACAGTAGACAGATCTGGAAACTGTGATTGGACGAAAATAAAAAAATACCAAATGAGATCTTTATGACCAACCAAAATTCTGAGGATGTGCTGGACACCTCTGGGACATCCAGTAAAAGTCCCAGCTCGATCTGAGGCCATGGCTGAGACTGAAATTTCGTGGAAGTGGCTGTGGTACTGTGCGGATAGAACTCCGGCGGTGGCGAAGGCAGCTCCTGGCGGCGGCGGCGGCGACCGGAACTGATAGGGTGGAGTCACACCACCAAGAGGCAGCCTTCACAGCTGCAAGGGGGAGAGGGAGAGAGGAAGGGGGCGGCCTAGGCCTTGCTCCAACATTAAGTTTGATTCAAATGGCATTTTTTCCACTAAAACGAAAAAATACAACTCTTTATAGGTTACATGCCAAATCCAATATCCACCCTTAGATCTAGGTATGGGGGAATGGATGACTTGGATTGGATGTGACCAACCACAAAAAGAAATATTTAAAAGAAACCAATTCATAATTTTATCCCATGTGGTCAAAGAGAGGGAGGAAAGAAAGAAAAAAAACCAACCTAGCCTAATAATGCCAAAAGAGGGGGTGCCCCCTTCTTGGGCCCTTCTTGGGCCAAGTTGCTTCAAGGCTTGTTAAGGCCTTCCACAAGCCCATCTTATCCCAATCTAGGTGGCCCATGTGGAGTGGAGGCTTATATGGGCCTTAAGTGGCTTAAGAACCCAATATGAAGCCTAATGAGGCCTTATAACCCAATATGGCACTTAACCCTTAATGGACCCTAAAGGACTCACCCATTTGGCTTATTAAGAGCCTTACATTGAACCCAATATGACAAACCCAAATAAAACACTCATTACAACCCAATTACAAGGCAAACCATTGCTAAAACAATACAAGGAAATGCTAAAAATGACCAATAATCAAGGTGGGGCTTCCAGGCTATCCCCGAGCCAAAGAGAAGCTGCTGTAGATCGAGTGGTGATCCGTGTACGGTATTGATGGCTCGCTGGCTCGTGCCTCTCGCGTGCTCTGGTGTCCGCACCAGATTCCCCACCCTTCCCTCTCTTAATCTCTCTTTTTCACTCCACTTTCTCTCTCCTCAACACCCAATTTCAAATTTTCTTCTCTCTCCTCCTTCCCAACCACCTCAACCCCCACCTACCATCATTAAAGCCCTCCACTTCCCCATGGCCTCCATTACTCCACCCCCTAGTCCCAAAGAGATCCTTCACCATTCCAACACCATCTTCCACATTCTAACACCACTTTCCCCATTCCAACACAATCAACCCCTTCCCCACACAACCCCACAACTTCCAAAGCATATTTGAATTTGAAATCCACCCTTCCCTCCACTCACTTGTGCCCCCCCTCACCTTCTCCTCTCACCCACCTTCCCAAATTCGTAGCTCCTCCTCCCACCACCAGTTAGACCCCCTTTTAGACCCCATTCTTTCCTTCCCCCACCTTAGAACACCCCCTCCTAGACCCCCTCACAGCCCGGGTTTTCCCCACACTCATCCACCCCCATTTCCCCTCCCATATACCCCATTCCCCCCCATCATCTTCAACCTACAGCTCTCAACCGAAGATCTACAGAAGAGCAGTAACTTGCAGCGGCCACCACGACTTCCTCCGGACGAGTTTGAAGACGCAAGATCCATCGTCAGAAGCGTCTACCAGTCTCCTTCGCAACAGAAGTGGTTTTATCTTCTTCCGATCTCCGAGCCGTCCAGGAGGTCCATTCTCCCACAACTGCGCAGTTCTGCCTCGGCTGAGGACCTGAGCCGGATTAGAAGCTCTGCCACGACGAACCCTGAAGGAATCAGTCCTCAAGTGCTTCTTCAAAGTTCTTCATCGGCCTGTCTACTTTCAGAATCAAGAAGCGGAACTCCATTCGGAATCCCGTAGTAGAAGTTGTCAATTTTCTCCCTCTGCTGCACGGATCTGCTTCCCCACAGTCTACACCGACCTGTCATCCTTGTTCAGAGCCTCCAGGTCTTCTCCGACACCTTTTGGATTCCTCGTCAGTTTTGCTGTGAAGAGGACTCATCCACGGTTCCAACGACTCTGACGGTGCGTGATTCCGAGTTCGGGAGCAGTCGGGGTACCTTCTGCAACCTACTACTAGAAACCAGAAGCTGCCAGTCCGTGAGTCTGCCTCTCTGTTTGAACCTCCATCCTGCTCAGCGACGGCGTCAGAAGAAATCAACAAAAATTGGACGACTTCCCTAGCCTCCTACGAAGCTTCTCCAGGTGGTTTCGTCCCCAACAAAATTCGTGAACAACCACAGCAGTCATATCTTCAGTCAGCTGTCAGCACCCACAGAACGTGAGTAGAATCGGCATCCACCAACTTCGGTGTTCCTTTCTCATTTTCCCCTCCCCGCTTGGCCGGCTGAAGGCCCCTCCCTGTGTGGAGGTAGTTTCGGTTTGTAATTTCATTAACCCCCACCCCAAGGTCCCCCTCCTGCGAGAGGTGTAGTGGTGTAATTTGTTTGGGCAGGTCAAGCGACACCGCCGTGGCGTGTGGGGATCCACTCGCCTCCCCGCTCGCCCTCGTCTCCGACCGGGACCGGTTTCTTCAAACCGGTCGAGTAAGTGCTCAAACCTTCACTCCACTTAGTGCTTATCTTTCAATATTAGTTCTAATTCCGCTGGTTATGCGAGTGAGAGCCCGATCCTCAAGCCCCATAAACTTGAGTGATCACCGTGGGAATATTGCAACCGGTGCCTTTGGCACTTTGTCGGCCCCCTTGATTTGGGCATCCCCACCCTTTGGGAATCAAACATTGGTTTTGCTGGCCCTCTACCAGCAAGGGTCCAACCCCACTTCCTCCACTTGGCATTGCTAAGTCACCCCGGGCTTGGGTGAGCGTCGATAGAGCGGTGGCCCAATTCGGCCCATTTGAATGCGATTGTGCTTGCTTGCATTAGGTCCGAGGTTGTGTCACATCAAGTGGTATCAGAGCAAGTTCTAGACTTGTCTCTACTAAGTCTTGTCCTAGGGCCATTGCATTTATCACTCGATCATCATGGCCACTTCCTACTTAGCCTACTCGTCTCGCTTGGACCCAATAGATGACTTTGTGTTTGATGGATCCCACCCTAGTTTATATCTAGAATGGGAAAGCTCCATAGATCACCACTTTGGGAGGTTCACCCTGTCAGGGTCTATGCAAGTCAACTATGCCAAAAGTTTGCTATGGCGCCAAGCTAGGAATGAATGGCAAAACATTGTAGGCTTAAGGGAAGTTGGAAGGCAAGAGCCAATCGACTCTTGGGTTGAGATGAGAAATGAACTTAGGAAGATTTATGCCCATATGGACCCTCCTATCACCATAGAGGAAGCCCAAGATCCCACCAATAAAGAAGAAGAGCCTCAATCTTCCCCCACCCCTCATGGTCCGGATCCTCAAAGGCCATGCACCATCACACATGGCACCCTCACCGTAGATGAGTCCATACTCCAATGGCTCAAGCAATGTCCCACCCTCCCTAGCTCACCACCATTGGGATATAAATCCCAAATTATTCCCACCCGACCTCCCCATGTCACTTATCAAAACTTCTACTCTGTGGAAGACTTGGGAGACCTTGTGGATTGCCTACATTGGCAAGCCCACTTAACCGGCCTACTAGCCATGGGACCATTGGAGCCTAGCACCGTCAACTTTGTCCACCCATCCATCGGTTCCATCACCTCCCTTTGCACAAGTGGGCATTGTACTAGTGAGATCCTCCTATTTCTCCCCTTGGAGGAAGAACCCATCCCGGTCTACTCCCCACCCCTTGAGATCTCAAGTACCTTGAATGGTCAACCCACTAGAGACCTTGGACCAACTACTTGGGAGGAGGATGACTCACCACCTTGTAAGGACCTTGGGAACATAGAGTTCCTCTCTCTAGGTAACCCTTACCATGATCCCTTTGACCCATTCCAATGGGAGTACGAATACCCATGTGGCCCAACCATCTTACCCACCACCCACCCTTTCCTACCCTCACCCACCATATTGGGCCAAACCAACCTCATCCATGACCCGGGTTACACCTTGGGAGCCATGACCTTGGGCCACATATCCCTAGGTAATAAGGTTGTGTCCTACCCCATGATGACCACCTTCTTAGATCTATTCGATCCTTTCCAATGGGAGTTCAAAGGTTGTCCCACACCTCTACACATGGAAGTCACCTTTGAGAAAAGTATGCATGTGTCTAGGCTTACCACACCCCTTGGCATGAACACTATGTTGGGTCCATTCATTCATATCACCCACATGTCAAGTAGAAAGTATGAGTGGTCCATATTCGGATGTCATGGTCCTCCTTCATTCATCATGGATCTTAAGCATGTCAAAGGCATCTACGGATGTCCGGGTCCCCCGATATACATCACTAATTTGCATGATAGGGCCACCTACGGGTGCCCCGGCCCACCTAGGCCAACCAAAGTCTACACTGCATCATTACATGATAGGTCTACTTTTGGTTGCCCCGGTCCACCCATCACCCCTAGAATGTCTGCATTCACAACATTGCATAAAGAGATCCGCAAGCACATTAGCAAGAAGAATGTGACTTATAAAAGGTAAGCCGACTCTCATCGACGTCACCAAGAATTCCATGAGGGTGACTTTGTGATGGTAAGGACGGAGAGACTCTCCCCGGGAGCCATCTCCAAATTGAGGCCACGTGGGGCTGGTCCCTTCCCGGTCCTGAGGCGCATTGGTGCAAATGTCTTTGAGTTAGATCTCCCTGAGGAGTATGGAATAAGTCCCACATTCAATGTTGCCGACCTAGTGCCATATAAGGGACCCATGGTGGTACCTAGTGAGGAGATTGAGCCTACTTCTTCCCTTGAGAGAGCACCCACCCGTGCGGAGAGACCACCAGCCAAGAGAGGCCAGCGTGAACAAATTGAACAAATATTGGATGAACAAGTCACTACCACTCGGAGCAAGGTATACGAGCGCTATCTCGGCAGGTGGATGGATCGGTCTCGTTCGGAAGACTTGAGGGCAGTACCACTTCAATACCCTCCAAGGAGGAAAGGACACTTACTCGACGGAGTCGAGTTCTCTGCACCCCGGGAGTATGATGGGGACATCACCTCCCATGCCCACATTCACAGCTCGTCTCCTCGCCCCGGTTGCATCCGGCATGGTCTAATTATTTAATTTCGAGTCCTATGTAATTTTTATTTGAGTCATTTGATGTATTTTCCCTTTTATTTGAGTCATGTTCCTAGGTCTTGTGTTTATTTCTCTAAGTTTGAGAGTCATTATGTTGTTTAGTTAGTTATTGGGCCCAATTCATTGGGTTTGGCCCAAGTGCACCCCCTACCCCCTCGGTTATTTGTCATTGAGTCTTTTGTCAAGGACTTATTGTAAAATGTGGGTTGCCTATATATAGGACCCCATTCCCCCCATTTCAACTTAATGAATCAATCAATGAAAAATGCCATTTGAGAGTCCAAAGCTTAGTTTAGTAGAGTGATTCCAACATTTATTGGGTGAGAAAACCTAGGGGAGAGATTCCCCACCCTTCCCTCTCTTAATCCCTCTTTTTCACTCCACTTTCTCTCTCCTCAACACCCAATTTCAAATTTTCTTCTCTCTCCTCCCTTCCCAACCACCTCAACCCCCACCTACCATCATTAAAGCCCTCCACTTCCCCATGGCCTCCATTACTCCACCCCCCTAGTCCCAAGGAGATCCTTCACCATTCCAACACCATCTTCCACATTCCAACACCACTTTCCCCATTCCAACACAATCAACCCCTTCCCCACACAACCCCACAACTTCCAAAGCATATTTGAATTTGAAATCCACCCTTCCCTCCACTCACTTGTGCCCCCCCTCACCTTCTCCTCTCACCCACCTTCCCAAATTCGTAGCTCCTCCTCCCATCACCTGTTAGACCCCCTTTCAGACCCCATTCTTCCCTTCCCCCACCTTAGAACACCCCCTCCTAGACCCCCTCACAGCCCGGGTTTTCCCCACACTCATCCACCCCCATTTCCCCTCCCATATACCCCATTCCCCCCCATCATCTTCAACCTACAGCTCTCAACTGAAGATCTACAGAATAGCAGTAACTTGTAGCGGCCACCACGACTTCCTCCGAACGAGTTTGAAGACCCAAGAGCCATCGTCGGAAGCGTCTACCAGTCTCCTTCACAACAGAAGTGGTTTTATCTTCTTCCGATTTCCGAGCCATCCAGGAGGTCCATTCTCCCACAACTGCGCAGTTCTGCCTCGGCTGAGGACCTGAGCCGGATTAGAAGCTCTGCCACAACGAACCCTGAAGGAATCAGTCCTCAAGTGCTTCTTCAAAGTTCTTCATCGGCCTGTCTACTTTCAGAATCAAGAAGCGGAACTCTATTCGGAATCCCGTAGCAGACGTTGTTAATTTTCTCCCTCTGCTGCACGGATCTGCTTCCCCACAATCTACACCGACCAGTCATCTTTGTTCAGAGCCTCCAGGTCTTCTCCGACACCTTTTGGATTCCTCGTCAGTTTTTCTGTGAAGAGGACTCATCCACGGTTCCAACGACTCTGACGGTGTGTGATTCCGAGTTCGGGAGCAGTCGGGGTACCTTCTGCAACCTACTACTAGAAACCAGAAGCTGCCAGTCCGTGAGTCTGCCTCTCTATTTGGACCTCCATCCTGCTCAGCGACGGCGTCAGAAGAAATCAACAAAAATTGGACGACTTCCCTGGCCTCCTACGAAGCTTTTCCAGGTGGTTTCGTCCCCAACAAAATTCGTGATCAACCACAGCAGTCATATCTTCAGTCAGCTGTCAGCACCCACAGAACGTGAGCAGAATCGGCATCCACCAACTTCGGTGTTCCTTTCTCATTTTCCCCTCCCCGCTTGGCCGGCTGAAGGCCCCTCCCTGTGTGGAGGTAGTTTTGGTTTGTAATTTTATTAACCCCCACCCCAAGGTCCCCCTCCTGCGAGAGGTGTAGTGGTGTAATTTGTTTGGGC
The DNA here is from genome assembly GCA_022559845.1 of Amorphophallus konjac. Classification (NCBI taxonomy): domain Eukaryota; kingdom Viridiplantae; phylum Streptophyta; class Magnoliopsida; order Alismatales; family Araceae; genus Amorphophallus; species Amorphophallus konjac. The sequence continues at coordinate 318,363,950 of CM040124.1, forward strand.
AGGTCAAGCGACACCGCCGCGGCGTGTGGGGATCCACTCGCCTCCCCGCTCACCCTCGTCTCCGACCGGGACCGGTTTCTTCAAACTGGTCGAGTAAGTGATCAAACCTTCACTCCACTTAGTGCTTGTCTTTTAATATTAGTTCTAATTCCGCTGGTTATGCGAGTGAGAGCCCGATCCTCAAGCCCCATAAACTTGAGTGATCACCGTGGGAATATTGCAACCGGTGCCTTTGGCACTTTGTCGGCCCCCTTGATTTGGGCATCCCCACCCTTTGGGAATCAAACATTGGTCTTGCTGGCCCTCTACCAGCAAGGGTCCAACCCCACTTCCTCCACTTGGCATTGCCAAGTCACCCCGGGCTTGGGTGAGCGTCGATAGAGCGGTGGCCCAATTCGGCCCATTTGAATGCGATTGTGCTTGCTTGCATTAGGTCCGAGGTTGTGTCACATCATTTCGGGTTTTCACCACAGCTGGGTTTTAGCCATTTTTGCCCTTGTCCAGAATGCCTGAACAAGACTGGCGGGGTATCTCTATTTTCAACCCCATTTCTGCATATGTACTTTTTGTCGTTTTCTTTCTCTTTTCTTTTTTTCATTGTCTTTTCTGGGACCAGAACTTTCATCCTATGGACCATGGCGCCATATGTTTATTGTGGACACACGATCATTGATGTGGGTGTCAACATCAATGCAAAGGGAAGTAGGGTTTCATGATCTATCCAGACGAAAGGTCCGAATTAATTTAGAGGATATAGATAGCAGCTCGGGCACGAGGCCGTTCGCTGAAAATATGAGTCTCATCGTTAATGTGGGGTTTAACATTAACGCAAAGGAATAGAGTTTCATGATCTATCCAGACGGAGGGTCTGAATCGATTCAAAGAGCAGTGTTGTGCTATGTCAGAGCGGACGGAAGGTCCACCCTGGATGGATTTTAGCGTCGATCAGGCAGCGTGCCAATCGATCGATAGTAGGTTTCATCATTGGTATTGGCTCATCCCAATGCAAGGATTTCATATGTTTCATCAAGATAGACGTAGGGTTAAATTGGATAGGGTTTTATCATTGATACTGGGCGAGATGTCGATCGATCAATGGCGGGTTTCATCATCGGTATTGGATTTATACCAATGCAAGGAGTTCATGGATTTCATCAGGATAGACGGAAGGTCTAAACTGGATAGGTTTCATCATAGATCGGGCAGTGTGCCAATCGATCAACAGCAGGTTTCATCACGGTGGGACGTAAAGAGACCTGTAGATCTAGTCGGAATAGACGTAAGGTCTAAGCTGGACAAGGTTTTATCGCTGATCGGGCAGCGTGCCGGTCGATCAGTATCAGGTTGCATCATCAGTATTGGGTTTATACCATTGCAAGGATTTCATAGGTTTCATCGGGATAGACGTAAGGTCTAAACCGGACAGGGTTTCATTGTTGATCGGGCCGTGTGCCAATCGATCAATATCAGGTTTCATCATCAGTGTTGGGTTTATACCAATGCAAGGATTTCATAGGTTTCATCGGGATAGACGTAAGGTCTAAACCGGACAGGGTTTCATTGTTGATCGGGCAGTGTGCCAATCGATCAACAGCAGGTTTCATCACGGTGAGACGTAGGATAGGTTTCATCGGGATAGACGTAAGGTCTAAACCGGGCAGGTTTCATCGTGGTGGGTCTTAGATAGAAACAAGTGGAAGTGCTTTATCAGAACAGACGGAAGGTCTATCCCGAGGTGGGCTTACTATCGAGGGAATTTTTCTTGAGCAATGCATGAAGGCTTCAACAGAATAGACGTAAGGTCCATTCCGGATGGGTTTAATTGTTGATCGGGCAAGGCGCCGGTCGATCGACGAGGAGTTTTATGGTGGGAGGTAAGGCTTTCTTTGGAATCACCACATTACCAATCCAAGCGCCCTTTCGGGTTTTCGCCGGAGCCAGCCCCCTCTTGCTTTTGCCCACGCGCCCTTTCGGGTTTTCACGTGACGGGGTACCCGATTTTGCCTGCAATGCCCTTTCGGGTTTTCACCACAACTGGGTTTTAGCCATTTTTGCCCTTGTCCAGAATGCTTGAACAAGTCTGGCGGGGTATCTCTATTTTTAACCCCATTTTTTTTTACTTTCTTTTTATTCTTTCTTCTTCCTTCCTCTTTTTTTTTAGAGCGTGACAGGCCGGAATGCCACCAGCTCAAGATGAGGGTAGCTTGGCTAGGGCGGAGTGCCACTAGACCAAAGAAAGGGATAGCTCGGCTAGGGCGGAGTGCCGCTAGACCAAGGAAAAGGGTAGCTCGGCTAGGTCGGAGTGCCGCTAGACGAAGGAAAGGGGTAGCTCGGCTAGGGCGGAGTGCCGCTAGACGAAGAAATGGGTGTAGCTTGGCTAGGGCGGAATGCTGCTAGACGAAGAAAGGGTAGCTTGGCTAGGGCGGAGTGCCGCTAGACCGGGAAATGGGTGTAGCTTGGCTAGGGCGGAATGCCGCTAGATCAAGGAGAGGGTAGCTCGGCTAGGGCGGAGTGCCGCTAGACGAAGAAAAGGGTAGTTCGGCTAGGGCGGAGTGCCGCTAGACGAAGAAAAGGGTAGTTCGGTTAGGGCGGAGTGCCGCTAGACCAGGAAATAGGTAGCTCGGCTAGGGCGGAGTGCCGCTAGATGAAGGAAATGGGTGTATCTTGGCTAGGGCGGAGTGCCGCTAGACCAAGGAAAGGGGTAGCTCGGCTAGGGCGGAGTGCCGCCAGACCAAGGAAAGGGGTAGCTCGGCTAGGGCGGAGTGCCGCTAGACGAAGGAAATGGGTGTAGCTTGGCTAGGGTGGAGTGCCGCTAGACCAAGGAAAGGGGTAGCTCGGCTAGGGCGGAGTGCCGCTAGACCAAGGAAATGGGTGTAGCTTGGCTAGGGCGGAATGCCGCTAGACCAAGGAGAGGGTAGCTCGGCTAGGGCGGAGTGCCGCTAGACCAAGGAAAGGGTAGATTTTGCCCGATTACTCAGGGAATGTTGGTTGTGCTATATGATATAGCCTTAGATGTCTTCCGTTGAGTGGCGAGAATTAGATTTCCCCTCGATGGTTAACGACCACGTAGGCCCCTCCTTCGTAGACCCTCTGTATCACATAAGGACCTTCCCAATTAGCATTCAGCTTTCCTTTTGGGTTGGACGCCATGACTTCTTTTTTCTTGACCATGACGAGGTCACCTTTCTTGAATTCTCGTCCTCTTACGAGTTTGTTGAATGCAGTGGCCATGCGGGCCTGATACATTTGGATACTCTTCTGAGCTCGGAGGCGCTTCCCTTCCAATTCAGCCAGTTCTTCTAGTCTTCTTTCTGCATTGGTCTGTTCGTCACGGGCCAGGCCATATTGGACTGCCACTCTGAGTGACGAGACTTCCAGCTCTAGCGGAACCACTGCCTCTGAGCCGTATACCAGCGAGTATGGTGAGCACCCTGTAGGTGTCTTGAAGACAGTGCGGTATGCCCACAGAGCTTCGTACATTTTCTCTTCCCAGTCCTTCTTATTAGAACTGACGACCTTGGCCAGCAAGGTGCAGAGAGTCTTGTTAAAAGCTTCTGCCAATCCGTTTGCCTGTGGATTGTAAGGAGTGGAGGTCCTCCATTCGATCTTATACTTCTCAGCAAGCCGATAGACCTTCTGATTTCTGAAATGACTTCCATTGTCGGATATTATTCGGCTGGGGATCCCGAACCGGAAGATAATGTTCTATTTGATGAATCTGGAGACCAATTCACCAGTCACTTCTCTTAATGCTATAGCCTCCGCCCATCGGGAGAAGTAATCTGTTATGGCCAGTATATACTTATGTCCGGCCGAGGAAGTCGGCAGTGGCCCGACTACATCAGTTCCCCATTGTGCAAACGGCCAACTGGGAACTGTAGGGTGCAGAGTCGTAGAAGGCCTTCTAGGCACAGTAGCATGCTCCTGGCATTTCTGGCATGATTTTGCAAATTTACAGCAGTCTTCAAACATGGTGGGCCAATAGTAGCCCAGCTTCTTGATTTCTATCTTCATCTTGGGACCAGCCTGGTAGGCACCTGCTGTCCCAGCATGTGTTTCTTTCATCGCTTGCCAGGCTTCCTCAGTGGACAGACAGCGGAGTAGAATCTTTTTGCATGCATCTGCCATTATTCGGAACAAAATTCCATTCCTGAGCTCATAAGAATCTTTGATTCTTAGGAGTTTCATCTTTTATTCCCTTTTCTGCGGCAGTTGTTGGTGTAGAAATCACTGCAGCAAGTGTTGTCTCCAATCAGATGCTTGTTCTGTGCTGACGGTGGCAACCTCGTCTTCTTCGGGGCACCCTTCTAGCATACTGGGGACTTGCCGCCGGTTCATAACGACAATGTTCAGTGTCTTATTTGGTGGGACTGCTAGTGAGCTGGCCAGCTTCGCCAGTGCATCAGCCTGGGCATTGTGTCTACGACCCACATGCTTGAGCTCAATATGGTAGAATTTCGCCATGAGGCGCACAGCTTTTTGGTGGTAGGGATTCAGTTCTGGCTTCCGCACTTCGAACTCCCCTTGGATCTGTTTTATTATCAACATCGAATCGCCGAATACTTGAAGCATTTGGATACCCATGTTGAGGCTGATATATAGCCCGATTATCAGAGCTTCATACTCTGCCTCATTATTGGTGCAGGGCTTGTTTATAGAACAGGAAGTATGCACGACCTCCCCTTCTGGTGATTTCAGCACAATACCGGCTCCAGCCCGTATTCTGGTCTTTCCATCGGAGTCTGTCTCTGTTCTGGATGCTCCATCAAAGAATAGTTGCCACATAACTGACTGGGTCTGGCAGGCCTCGAGTGTCTCATCATCGGGTAACTCAGTCCCTAGCATATCATTTTCCGGCACAGGATGCTCTGCGAAGAAATCAGCCACGGCCTGTCCTTTTATCGCCCGCTGGGGTGTATAGGTAATATCGAATTCCGTCAGGATCACTGCCCATTTGCCCAATCGGCCCTTCAGTACTGGCTGAGTCAATATGTATTTGAGCGGATCTGCTGCAGATATCAATCTGACTTCATGTGACAACATATAGTGTCGGAGCTTTTTGACGGCAAAGACTAGTGCCAAGCAGGTCTTTTCTATGTAGCTGTAGCTTTCTTCAGTTCTAATCAGCCTCCTACTTAGGTAGTACAAAGCTCGTTCTTTGCCTTCTTCATTTATCTGTGCCAGCATTGCCCCCAGGGAACAGTATGTGGCTGCGATGTATAGTATTAAGGGCCTGCCCTTAATTGGTGCCCCCAGCGCCGGAGGGGTCTTGAGATATTCTTTCAGCTTCGCAAAGGCTTCCTGACAGCCATCGTCCCAGAGGAATGGCACATCTTTCATCATGAGCTTGTGAAAGGGGTGGCATCTTCCCGACAGATTTGATATAAATCGTCAGATATAGGCCAGATGCCCTTGCAGAGATCTCAGCTCGGACAGATTCCTTGGTGGGGGGAGCTCCTGGATAGCCTTAATCTTGGATGGGTCAATTTCAATGCCCCTATGATGGACAATAAACCCGAGGAATTTTCCACTGGACACGCCGAAGGCGCATTTCATGGGATTCATCTTGAGTTCATATTTGCGCAGCCTCTGGAATACTACCCTCAGGTCTTGCAAATGGTCTTCTCTTCTTTTAGTTTTTACTACCAAATCATCAATGTAGCACTCTACTTTCTTGAAGAGTAAATCATCAAAGATCTTGGTCATAGCTCTTTGGTAGGTAGCGCCGGCATTCTTAAGACCAAACGGCATCCTTTTGTAGTAGAATATCCCTTTCGGGGTACGGAATGCAGTGTGCACTCTGTCTTCCTCAGCAATCCATATTTGGTTGTATCCGGATGACCCATCCATAAATGATAGGGCCTCATGACCAGCAGTCGCATCGATCATCACTTCGGTGATTGGTACTGGAAAATCATCTTTCGGGCAGGCCTTATTAAGGTCCCGAAAATCAACACATATTCTAATCTGCCCATTCTTCTTCTTTACGGGCACTATGTTGGCTAACCATGTAGTATACTGATTTTCTTCAACAAAGCCTACATCAATCAGCTTGTCAACCTCTTTGTTAATCTGATTTATTAATTCAGGGTGCATTCTCCTGGAAGGCTGCTTTACAGGGCTAGCCTCTGGATTTATTGCCCGGTGCTGCGCCACATCAGCACTCAGTCCCGGCATTTCATCATATGTCCATGCAAAGCAGTCTCGGAATTCTTTCAAGAACTGTACATACTGTTCCCTGGTAGCTGGCTCCAGCAGTGCACTGAGGAATGTCGGCCTTGGCTCATCTGCGGTCCCTAGATTTATTTCCACAAGCTCATCGACGGTGGCCTGACCTCCATCTTCGACCTCGGGCGGGGCCTCTTGCAAGTCAATGAAGCCTCCCGGGATATAATCTTCTTCAGTTTCATGATTTTCTGTTTCATCATACTGGTCATCAGCGGGTGTTGGCTCATCATATACGGCCAATATTGTTGTATTCTGTTCAGTCTGCCCCGAGGACGTAACTGGATCAGCAGGAAACTCAAAGATGGAGTCTTCCACCCTTAGAGGCTCTTCTGATGCAGACTCCCTTAAGAGATCATCATTCTGTAGAGCCCGGACTTCTTCCAGGATGCGCTCAAACTCCAGGCATTCCCTCAGCTCTTTGGCTACTTGGTCTTCATCCGGGATTCCCGTGTCAAACTTTGCTTCAGCATGGAACAGATCCTCTTTGCAAGGTAGGTCTTCCCAGCACCAATCTTTCTTTGTTTCATCAGATGTCCCCATCTCCGGCTGACTGTCTGGGGCTTCATTGTTCATTATGGATTGATAAATGATTTCTTTATCTTCCGAGGGGTACTTGTCATATCCCACCTCGGAAGGGTCTTCATGCTGGTAGGAGACAGAGATGACGTCCACTTCAGCTTCATAGTATTCTTGAAGGGTATAACCCAATCCCGGGTGCTGAGTGATCTTCCTCAGTTCTTTATCATCCCGGGGCGGATCCCATAGCTCCTGGAACGCCTTCTTTTGGGCAACAGGTTGTAGTGATGGCATCAGCATTTTAGAGAACATCTGCGAAACCCGCTGGGTAGTATAGTCCAAGCCCGTGATCGGCACCATCCGGTTTGCAGATTCTTCAGGGACCATGTAGTCTTGATCATCATCTTCGACTGGCTCCCCGGTGTAGAATATGGTAGGAGGCTCGCAGAAGCGAGGGATTTCCATAGTCTTCAATGGTATCACTGTTTGGTATTCTAGGCTGGCGATGGGCTTGACTAAACCCTGCGGAAACTCTACCTGTGTGTACTTTTCTTTCATTTCTTCATCGATATCATCCGGGTGAATGCTAGGAGGAGTGATCCGGGCAACGTCACCAGCATAAGAGATGTGAGATACCTCATGCTTTTTAGTATAGCCCTTTGGTGGCGGGGGAGACCAGTTTCTTGCCTTCGTCGCTGGCTTTTTCTGACCGACCCCAGCCTCTTTCTCTTCACCCTTTTGTGACACCTCCGTGTAGTAGGATGCATCGAGCATATGGCACTCGAATACTTCGAAGGGATGCAGATCCGCAAACACCCTCTCTTCTTTTCCTTCATGGCAGTATTTAATGCACTGATGCAGCGTGGACGGCACTATCTGATATTCATGTAGCCACGGTCTCCCCAACAGGGCCTTATATGTGGTGTTGGAGTCGATTACATAGAATCGTACCACGGTAGTGAGATCCCCCAATGTGAGGTTAAAATCAGCCACCCCAAGGGGCGTCTCACATTTCTGGTTGAATCCCACAATTTTCATGTCTCTGACCTTGGTAAGCTGCAGATCAAAGTAATATTTTTGGTAGATGCGGTATGGGAGAATGTTCACGGCAGCCCCGGGATCTATCAGTATCATGTTCAGTGGCTGACAGTTCAGGGAGCCCCTCATATACAGCGGTCTGTTATGGCCGGAATTCGGAATCAGCATGTCATCCTCTGTGAATGTAACTGACGGCCCAGAATTCACTTTTGTCAAGAGTGCTTCATATTGAGCTAGCGACTGCAAGGCATCAACAATTGCTTGGCGAGCCTCTTCACTCAGAGAGAGAATCTCCCAGATGGAGAATCTGGTAGGGAGCTTCTTTAGCATTTTCATGATCCGGCTGCCCACCCTGACATTAGACAGTCTCATTTCTTCCGCCCATCGGGGTTTTGGAGGTTCATGTGGTGCCCGTGGCCTCTGCTGCCCAGTGCTGGTTTCATCCCCTGGACTGATTTCTTGGGGGGCTTCTTCTATAGCAACGGCCCCTGGTGCCGTCAGAGGGTTATCCCCTTCTTTCTCATTCTACTTGTAGGCTACAGACGCCAATTGCTGAGGTCTCTTGCCTTTATCCGGCATAGCCTGTATCGACTGCCCGTTTTCTAGACTAGACAGAAATTCTAGAAATGTTGGAGTTTGACCTCCTTTCTTCTTTTCTTGGTACAAGCCGGCAGGGGGAGGAACCTGGACACCTCGTACCTCTGGTTTAGGAATCTGGTAGGGTTGTTCCCCTCTGAACATAATGTTATGATTGGCTGGTGGTGGGCGCCCCCACCTTCTTCCGGAGCGTGTTGCATGTGCTGAGGTTGAGGCCTCGGCATGGTTGGCTTCTAGCGGGGCATTTGATGTTTCATCCTCATCATTCTCCCCGGGCGAGGTAAAGAGTGCCGACAGGGTGTTACATTGTACTGTCACGACCCTCTTTCCCTTCTTGGACTTGGGCCGTCTCTTCTTTTTCTGGGAATTTGGCTTCATTGGCCCCTGCCCCCAGAAGGGTTCAGCCTCAGCCTTTTCTTGTTCTGCCTCTGACTGCTCTTTAATTTTCAATTCTTCGAGCTGTCCCCAGAGTATACAGTCTTTCACCAGCAGGTGCCCGGGCTTTTTCTGTTCATATTCATCGAGCCCATTAATATATTGCTGTAAACGCCTGACTGCAGGACTTACTTCCTTATGTGCAGGTAGGGGGACTTGTCTTCTCCGGTTATGAGTGGGGATCCGGATGACTGGCCCTGTCTCAGCTGTGTGCCATACTGGCTTTACTGGAGGCGGTTCAGGTCTTGGTGTGACACCGCGGATAACTGCTCCATTGGTATTGGCTGCGGGAGTCTTCTTTCTGTTCTTTATGGGTTTCATCTGCCATCCTTCCTGATCCTTCAGTGGGGTGAGGAAGCAAGCTTCATAAGTATGCCTGGTACATTCTTCAACGGCCTGCTTAGGCAGCTGCTGGTAGATTGAAATCATATTGGCGGCCATTTTTAATGCCGGAGGCTCATGTGGACGAGGTGGCTCTACCTGGTAATCTCCCAGCTGTAGCTCGCCCTTTTTTACCATGCCTTCCATAATATCTTTGAAGATGTAGCAATCTTCAATTGCGTGCCCCAGCGCACGGTGATATGGACAGAACAGCGGATCACCTTTCTTTGCCGCGTCATCGGGTCTCTTTGGTTCAGGCAATGTTACCTTGTTGAACTTGTATGCCCAGTTGAATAGTGCAGCTGTCTTATCTTTCGGGAAAGAGTACGGCTTTCTCATTTTGTTTCTCAGAGAGACCTTATCTTTTCTTTCTGCTGTGTCTGCTGGCGGGGGAGTTTCATCTGCCCCCTTCTTCCCTTTCTGTTGCTCGAAGGTTCTGAAATCGATGGTGTTGGCCTCAGAGTGCGATGGTCGTCGATCATTAGATTTCCCTTTCGGCACAGTTGGAGCATGTTAGGGTGCTTGGCCCGGATACAGAGGGGGGGTGAATGAATCCTTTTGCGAATAATGGATTAAATTTAAAACCGGATGCTAGATAAGGAAACAGAATGGAACCAATTCTATTCAACTCAAATACAATCACATTGAGCGCACCTATTCAAGCATCTAGCGGAAGCAAACCAGACAATCAAGCCACTGCTCAATAGATTTTTAGGTGGTTCGGTCCTTCAGACCTACATCCACCCCTCACTCCCAACCGGAGTGAGGCTTCACTAGCGAACGCTAGAACCAAGCAGACTCAGTCTGCAAACAGTTGCTGCCACACAGCTTGACCAGGGGAACAACCTCCCCTCTTCCTCCAAACCGGAGGGAACCTCTGGACTTGAATCCACAAGTCCAGAACCGGAGACAAGTCTCCCTTCCTCCAAGCCAGAGGGAACCCACAAGTAGCTCCCAGCTACTTGCTACTGGAGATCAGATCTCCCTTCCTCCAAACCGGGGGGAACACGACCTTAGACCAGAGGATCGGAAAGTACAACAAACCAGAAAACAAAGGAAAAATAATAAACGAAAATAACTTCAGCAAACAGCAGCTGAAACACGAAATGCACAATTTGGCTCCTAACAGAGCTGACTGGCCTGGATCTGATCCACGGTCCAGTGAAGACAGATCTTCAGGTAAACTTCTTTCTTCTTCTCCACGAGCTCTCTCACTCACTCTCTATCTCTCTTTCTTTCTCTTACACTCTCTTCCTCTTTCACACGAGCACTATCTCTCTCTCTTTTCTTTTTCTTCTTCTGCTGGATCGAGCTCTCTGTAACCTTGCCTTTTCTTTCTTAGCTCTGATCCCCCTTCATCGGTGGGCGACAGGTTTTTCTTTATAGCCGCAGCAGATGAATAGGGCACTGAACGCGTGTGCCTCCCACGCTCGATCCTAGAACCTTCCTGCCACGTGCCCTCTTTATATTTGTTCCTTCAGCATCGGATCACGTGCAGCCCAGGTGTCTGAAATGTTCTTCCTCGGACCTGTAATGAGATTAACACCATTAGTCAATCAGAGTTCGCTGCATGCTTATTTAAAGCTAAGGCGCACGAGGTATGTAATGTCAACACAGGGTGACTACTTCACGAGGTTGGAAGTGAACGAACTGTGATACAAAGAACAAGGCTAACACAACAAGGAAGATGACACGAGATGCAACTAGAGGACAGAGAGAAGCGACACGAGGTTCACACAGAAAACGACACGAGGTATACTGTGACAGAACAGACATAATGAAGAGAGTGACACAAGGTGGTGGCACAGAAAGCAATACGAGGTGCTGCAATGTTCTGCACGCAGTGGAACAAAAAATGACACGGAATGAAAACAACACAAAAATGAAACAGTAATTGACATGGGTTGAAATCAACATGAAGACAAAAACTGAAATCGACACGGAGTAAAAAACGACACGAAGATGAAAACAACACTAAGATGAAGTTGACACGGAGTGAAAATGACACGAGGTCTGGGAGACACGACACAAGGTCACAAGAACGACAGTAACCAACACGAAGTGTGGTTACGAAACATGAACGACACGAAGTGTGGAAACATGACATGAAAACAACACGAGGTCTGGAAACATGACACGAAGTCACAAGAAGAACAGTAACCAACACGAAGTGTGATTACAGAACAAAAACGACACGAGGTCACAAGACAAACGACACGAAGTCCAAAGGTGACAAAACAGATACTACAAAGAGAACGACACGAGGTAGAAAGAAAACAACACGAAGTAAAACAATAACGACACGAAGTGTTACTGTAACAACAAACACTACGAAGTTACGAATACAAAAAAAACAACACGGAGACATAGAGGAGTAAAACCGACACGAAGTGAAACGACACTTGAACCTAGACCGACGTAAAGATCCAGCGAAAAAATGACTCGAAGACAGAAATACACAAGCACGACATGAACTAAGGATGACATGGGGACAACACAGTCACATAGGCTGCACGAAGTGAAAGACAACACGGCTATCTCGACACGTGATGAAATGGTGGAAGTAGAAGAACAACTCGAAGACGAAAACGACACGAGCTGAATTTAACACAAAGGCGAAGACAGACACTGACACGAGGTGTGGACACGAAGCAAGAATGACATGAGGTTCAGGGAAACCAACACGAAGACAGTCCTTGTATACCTGAAGTGAAGACATATTTCTGAATACTACTAAGACTTATAGTGTTGTCATCATCAAAACATGTAAAGATTCAACAAGACTCAACAATCTCCCCCTTTTTGATGGATGGCAACACTATGAGTCTTGAGTCTTTGCAGAGAAAGGAAAAACACTAAATAGCCATTCTCAACGAGCTAGCAACGGCCTGATTTCTCCAAGGCGAAATAGCCATTCTCAATGAAAAACACAAACACATTAAACATTCTCAAGAACGAGCTAGCAAAAACCCAACGAGCTCCAAAAACCTGATTTCTCCCCCTTTGACATCATCAAAAAGAATGAAACAAGAAGAATGCAACAATGCAAATGATATGAGTTAAATTAATAAGTCCAAGAATCTGAGAGAGAAGGCCTCAAAAGGGCAACAAAATACAGAGCATAGTCTTTTCAGGAAAAATATCTGGCTTGTCTGCTAGAAGGGCCACGTGGCCTGCCATGAGGTGGTCTCCCCCTTGGAGAAGCAGAAGTATGTTCTTGAGGTGAAGTTCTGCTGGAAGAAGCTTGACCAGGTGCTGAACCCAAGATAGACTGAAATTCCTTTAGGTCATTTGACAGTTCAGCTAGCCAATATACCACAGAGCTTCTGACCTGTGCCACTTCAAAAATGATGTCTTCTTGGCGAACATTGACAGTTTCATATCTGTCAGTCAGAAGTGTCATTTCTGTTAAGAAGGTGACCAACGTATCATAGATTTGCTGAATGCCTGGACCTAGGGCACTTGAAGACTTCTTCAACAATTCTAAAGCTGTTCTGATCTCATAGCAATGATCTATTATGGTAGAAGACATTTTGAAGGAGGAAATATTAACATCATGTGACTCTCTCAGAGCTTTTGCAATTTTTGAACAAATCTCCTGTAATCCTTCCATCAAGGATTTGTTTGCATCATCTGAAGCCCTTTTGTTTAGAAGGAATCGTCTCCATTCAGTGAGGAGAGATATCTCAAGCTTCAGTAATCTGGTATGTACCTGATTAATGTTGAGAGTGACAAATGTAAGCAGATCATCTAATTTCTTGTCTTGTTTTTGCATCTGCTGAGTCAGGTTTATGAGAAGCTCTTCAATGTTGGGCGCCCGAGTAGATTCAATGTTGGGTGCCTCTGCAGATAGAAGTCTGGGTGGACCTAGAGGTGTACCAAAAAATTCACTGCCAGGTGCAGTTCTCTCAGCTGCTTCCTCTTGTACTGGCATTTGACTGCTCTCAGTTGGGACTTGAACTTCATCTTCAGCTTGAGTTTCTTTCTGAGGGAATATATCTTCAGGTTCCTCTTCTTCACTTGAAGATTCTGTATCTAGTTCTATGACAGGAACCTTTTCTCTATCTTCCATGAGTTCCTGATCTGCAGGGCTGCCAACTAAGGCCTGCTCAAGACTTTCAGATACGACCAAGTTGGTAGCCTCTTCCAAGCTTCGCTCAACAGTTTCTCTTAAAATTTCATTAACAAAAGCAGCAAGATCTTGATCAGTACTGTCTTGCTCTTTAGCTGGCTGTTCTTCAGGCACTATTACCTCTTCAGATGTCTTCCCAAAAGAATCAAATAGCCCAGCAATGGTTGCATCTAGATCTGTTTGAATGCTTTCGTCAGACAATCTGATGTCCTCAGATGCAGCCTCAACTAGCCTCTGAAATGAGAATGGTACTTCGATGGGTGCAGCTGGCAAGGTAGACACTGGTGGTTCAGCTGGTGTTTCCTGTTGAGCAGTCTCAGAAACCAATTGCTCACCAGCTTGGGCTAAGACTTGAAATTCTTCTAAATGCTCCCCCTGAGATTGTGATTCCCTGGCCTTTTGGACCTTAGCTTGTCCCACCATAGAGGAGTCCTCTAACCCCAAGAATACTGAAACAAAGTTCATATTAAAAATGTTTCTGGCCTTCACTTCTGATGCGGCCTCTCCATCCAAGCAAATCTCAGAGTGCTTGAATATCTCAGTCAGATGGGCGGCATAGGGAAGATGTCTCTTGGATCCAATGCATCCCTTCATGACCGAAAAAATAATCTCTGGCAGACAAATCTTTACATTTTGAATCAGACAAAACAGTAGAAATCTCTGTGTGTCTGTAATTCTTCCTCTAGCCCCAGTCTGTGGAGTGATAATGGAAGCGATGACATTCTGAAGGAGCTTGTGAAGAGGAGGAAATGACGATGTCTGATAAGCTTTTAGCTTTAACTGCCCCTTATCATGAATATTACTGGGTTTACCAGTAATGACTGAGAAAGCTTCATGGAGACTATATCGAAAGCTTCCCTCTACCTCCCCTTTATCTGGAACACCGAGGGCTTTATGGAGGGACTCACATGTAACAGTTAACTCGACCCCTTTAACAGAAGATAATAAGGCAGATTTGTCTCGGCTCAAAGACAAGTTATTATAAAATTCCATTACCGGCCTAGGGTAATAGACACGGTGATTTTCTAAGAAATCTCTCCACTCCTGAAACTCAAAGATTCTTAACAGTTCTGGAAACTTCGAGACCAAGGTTTCATCTCCGAAATCTATTATTCTAGGAGGAATGATTTTCCCACTTTCTAAGAACACGGTAGACTGAGAAAACCTGGTACCTTGTTCTGAAGAGACTTCCGCAGCAGGTTCTGGCTCAAGACATCTCTGTTGCTTAGATGAAGGCTCTTCAACTATTTCTTTTCCCTTCCTCTTTCTTTCACCCGGAGCTGCTGACCTTTGCTGATCCATCTGCCGGAACTTCCAGAGTATCAACTCTCTTTTGCAGGCTGCTGTTGGACGCGATGCTAGACTGAAGAGAGGAATGGACCTCTGTGGGGGGAAGAAGGTGAGCGGGAAGAGATGGAGATAGGTTTGAAGAAGACGCTCAAGGTGGAGCGGCACGGGGATGAATAGGAATCGACAAGGGAAAATAAGGGTTTGAGGTTGAAGACGTGTGAAAAAAAAAAAGGTGTTGTCGAGTAGCTTTTTACTCTTATCACACTTATTTCAGTAAATACCCAAAATACCCTTAGTTCTGATGTAACGCAGCTGCACCATATTAAGTTAGCCCTTCAATATGTGGACGGGTTATATTCTTCCAAAAACCAAGGTCAGTTAACTCAAGATATTAAATCAGCATAATCACAAAATTAGCTGTTAAAGTTGCTTAACCTAGAGAGAGACACGATTAAATTGCACCTTATGTTTGTCAAGCAACGAAATAACACATTAATGTCAAGCGGAAATCATTTCTTCATTTAATGGACGAGAAGGCATACAGAGTCAACCAATTTGTTGAACACAAGGTAGTATAGTCCCTTTTTGCACAAGGAGACATGTTTATCAGACACCAGAAACCCTGGTTACTCAGGACGAACTACCTTTATGCCAAAGATATTTTTCTTTGAGGACTTTTTCCCTTTCTTTTTTTTTTTTTTAACATTTCTACACAGAGATAGCTAATTGTATCATGACAGATACTCTGGACTTCATTGATCTAGAGTGTCTATTTCTCCACAAAAGCCATTGCTCTGCCACAAATAATGGCGTATTCCCTGGAAGCACTTCTCATGATTAAAAAAAATCTTACTTAACATAATTTTTATCTCAGAGCTCTCTTTACATAAGTTTCAGTTAAGTCGAGATCCTCAATAAGTTTTTCTCATTTAACAGGAAGTTTTATAATATGTTGACCAACACTTGAGAAGATAACTTAGAAGGATCAAGGACCAAATATAACCCCCAAACATTGAAATTCTTTATTAACAGGTGTAGATTGTTACACTTGATATAGGGTGGTTTAAGGTATACAGATCTTATCTGATAAGAGCAAGAAGACTGAAACCACAATTTCTTCGAGAGAGAATCTGAACCAATAGTGAGAGGTGAGAGATAATGAGGTGGCTGATTGAATAGAGAAAGATGAAATGAGATGAGCAGCACTGCTATCAGCAAGCCAACAAGTGAGAGATCACTCAAGACATTAAGCACTAAGGACATATCCAAATATAGTATTTGAAGTAGTTCTGTCTCACATCCAGAGCAACTCTTGGACAACAGACTGCAACCTCTTGAGATGACTGATCTTAAAACCACATTAACTGCATCGGCTGACAAAAATCTTCAGAAACCAAATAGCCTGACAAGCTCCTCTTCAGCCCACTCAAGGACATCTCACACACGACTCTTGGAAGTGTTAATTATTTAATGAATGCAGTGTATGCCAAGAAAGAATTATGCAACATACAGTTTTCAACCAGCATTCGCTTTCAGTTAAAGATTTCAGAAATTTCAGAGTGCATGTTTTAGAAAATAATGCAACTTGCAGATGATGAATGAATATGCAAGACCAGATTCAATATGCATGCACTAGATGAAACTAATAGCAGGATATGCAAGAATGCATCAAACCAGATATGCAGTAAGTTTCAAAATGGGACATGTAGAGAGATTACCTGAAAATTGTGAGAATGGGGTTTTCATTCTTGAGTGCCTTGGATCATTACCCCTTTTATTCCAGTCCCAAGGCACACCTGCAAAACAAGGTTCATTTTGCACAAACAGGTACCCAAGAGGTCTTGGGTCCTGACATGACATTATTATGTTTAGCAAGTTTTCTCAGCACATTTCTAGGAGTGGTTTTCTGATCTGATTTATGCACATTTTTATTAGCATGAATTCTATGTGCATACACATGAGATTTTCTGTTAACAGGGTAAAGTTTCTGTTTACCAAAACTGGTTTGGTTTTGATATCCTGCCAGCCAACAGGTTGCAGCCCTATGACCTGACTTCTCACAATGATGACATGAAGGTTTTGTTGATTCTTTTACAGGGAATTTGGCATGTTTGAGATTCACATTTCTACCCTGAATATGCCAACAGTCCTTGACTGTGTGGCCATGCTTTCTACAGTGAGAGCAAACGAGAGAATTTCTTCTAAAGGAACCTGACCAGCATTCAGAGGCCTTGTGACCAATTTTGTTGCAATTAAAACATATAATGTGCTGGTTCTTGTTAAAGACATGCTGATTTGCAAAGTGTTTTGTATGATATGAGCATGATTTTTCCTTACTACTTGCAAACCAACAATGAGCAGTAGTGTGTCCTACTTTATCACAATTAGAACATTTGACATTCCTTTTCTGACCAGACATAGATTTTCTAACATGCTTGTTGTCATCTTTTTCCATCACAAAACAGTTACTCATAAGATGACCATACTTACCACAATAATGACATGAGCCACTTGATTTCTTTAAAACATGGCATTTATCTGATGAGTTCTTAGCATGCAGATTGTTCCTTTGAATTTTTGATGTTTTATGATTTTTATTTTGTTTTTCTATTTTCTTAGCCTTGTACTGAGGTGGAGATGAGATAGAAGGTTTTTCCTGTTCAGAGGATTTGACAAAGACAGTTTTCAGGTTGACTCCATCATCCTTCCTCATGACTGGACTGTAACCCAGTCCTTCCTTGTTAGAGTTAATCTTTGTTCCCATAATTTTCTGAACAATGGGCTGTTTGTCTTTTGATGTAGTGGCTACATTTGAAGTATTTACAAAGGATGTCATTACTTTGTTCTGCAAGGCCCTCTTATTGAGATTATTGTAGCCCAACTCTTCCCTTTTGACATTGACTTTTACACCTAGCAGCTTGTCTAGGTTTTTCTGCCCATCAACAAATTTAGACAAGGAAGCTTTCAAATCCTGAATTTCATTTTCAAGAGATGCAATGTGTATTTCATAACTAGTGATCTCTTGTTCACTACAATTGACAGCTTCATTCAAAACCTTGTTAGCTGTTTTGTATTCTTCAATTTCCTTTCTTAGCTCATCTACCTCTTCAATCTCGTTTGTACAGATAGCTTTCCCTTTTTCCAATGTGAGAAGTCTTGCAGACATGGCACTGTTTAACAGTTTTAATTTTTCAACTTCTTCTTTAAGCTTACCATTTTGAATTAACTCATTTATTAGAAGCTGATCTTCTGAGTTAACCATGGTTTCTCTCCTAGCTTCAAACTCCCTCAAATCCTTTTGTTGTTTTTCAAAATCTTTCTGTAATTCTATGTTCACAGATTTTATGGCATTAAATTTTTCAATCAGCAACTCATTCTCTCGTTTAAGTTTCTCTAATTGTTCTTCAGAGAACTTTCTGAGAGAGTCATCCTCAGATTTTAGATTGTTCAGTTCAGAGTAGACACGTTCAAGTTCCATCTTCAGTTCTGCATTCTGGTTTTTATGCATATGATTATCAGACAGACATGCATCATGTGATTGCTTCGTACTTGAACAATTTTTACATGGAGAGCTAGAACTCTCTACCCGAGTACTCTTTTTCAACTTTTTATACTGTTTTCTTAACAGTTCATGAGATTCAAATAATTCAGCATATGCATTCTCCCAATCTTCTAGAGAGAAATTCTCGAAGATATTTACCTCATCATCATCATCTTCTTTAGTTTGATTGCTGCCTTGATCGCTGGCACTTTGATTTCTTCTGTTGGCCATCATGCATCTGTCCACATCTATCTCTTGAGTTCGCTTCAGTGCATCCAAAATATCTTTAGCAGAACTGGATTCAAAGAAACATGAATGAAAAGCTCTATCAGTAGCTGCCTTCATTAAATTTATTGCTATCTGATTTTCTTCATGCATGGATTTGTGACTGTCAGTCCATTTGGACTTTTTCTTAGGTAGTTCATAAGGACCATGTGAAATTACTTTCCACAGGTCTGGATTCACAGATTTAACATAACTCTTCAAAACAGCGAACCATGCATCAAAATGCGTACCACTGAAGATCGGTGGATGGGCCATGAGAACACACAGATTAACGCACAAGAATATTGAAGCACTAAAAAGAAATAAGCACCTAAGATTGCAAGATCGATCTGCAGGTCGCTGGACCTTGTAAGCAGACACCCGCTCTGATACCAACTGTTAGGGTGCTTGGCCCGGATACAGAGGGGGGGTGAATGAATCCTTTTGCAAATAATGGATTAAATTTAAAACCGGATGCTAGATAAGGAAACAGAATGGAACCAATTCTATTCAACTCAAATACAATCACATTGAGCGCACCTATTCAAGCATCTAGCGGAAGCAAACCAGACAATCAAGCCACTGCTCAATAGATTTTTAGGTGGTTCGGTCCTTCAGACCTACATCCACCCCTCACTCCCAACCGGAGTGAGGCTTCACTAGCGAACGCTAGAACCAAGCAGACTCAGTCTGCAAACAGTTGCTGCCACACAGCTTGACCAGGGGAACAACCTCCCCTCTTCCTCCAAACCGGAGGGAACCTCTGGACTTGAATCCACAAGTCCAGAACCGGAGACAAGTCTCCCTTCCTCCAAGCCAGAGGGAACCCACAAGTAGCTCCCAGCTACTTGCTACTGGAGATCAGATCTCCCTTCCTCCAAACCGGAGGGAACACGACCTCAGACCAGAGGATCGGAAAGCACAACAAACCAGAAAACAAAGGAAAAATAATAAACGAAAATAACTTCAGCAAACAGCAGCTGAAACACGAAATGCACAATTTGGCTCCTAACAGAGCTGACTGGCCTGGATCTGATCCACGGTCCAGTGAAGACAGATCTTCAGGTAAACTTCTTTCTTCTTCTCCACGAGCTCTCTCACTCACTCTCTATCTCTCTTTCTTTCTCTTACACTCTCTTCCTCTTTCACACGAGCACTATCTCTCTCTCTTTTCTTTTTCTTCTTCTGCTGGATCGAGCTCTCTGTAACCTTGCCTTTTCTTTCTTAGCTCTGATCCCCCTTCATCGGTGGGCGACAGGTTTTTCTTTATAGCCGCAGCAGATGAATAGGGCACTGAACGCGTGTGCCTCCCACGCTCGATCCTAGAACCTTCCTGCCACGTGCCCTCTTTATATTTGTTCCTTCAGCATCGGATCACGTGCAGCCCAGGTGTCTGAAATGTTCTTCCTCGGACCTGTAATGAGATTAACACCATTAGTCAATCAGAGTTCGCTGCATGCTTATTTAAAGCTAAGGCGCACGAGGTATGTAATGTCAACACAGGGTGACTACTTCACGAGGTTGGAAGTGAACGAACTGTGATACAAAGAACAAGGCTAACACAACAAGGAAGATGACACGAGATGCAACTAGAGGACAGAGAGAAGCGACACGAGGTTCACACAGAAAATGACACGAGGTATACTGTGACAGAACAGACATAATGAAGAGAGTGACACAAGGTGGTGGCACAGAAAGCAATACGAGGTGCTGCAATGTTCTGCACGTAGTGGAACAAAAAATGACACGGAATGAAAACAACACAAAAATGAAACAGTAATTGACATGGGTTGAAATCAACATGAAGACAAAAACTGAAATCGACACGGAGTAAAAAACGACACGAAGATGAAAACAACACTAAGATGAAGTTGACACGGAGTGAAAATGACACGAGGTCTGGGAGACACGACACAAGGTCACAAGAACGACAGTAACCAACACGAAGTGTGGTTACGAAACATGAACGACACGAAGTGTGGAAACATGACACGAAAACAACACGAGGTCTGGAAACATGACACGAAGTCACAAGAAGAACAGTAACCAACACGAAGTGTGGTTACAGAACAAAAACGACACGAGGTCACAAGACAAACGACACGAAGTCCAAAGGTGACAAAACAGATACTACAAAGAGAACGACACGAGGTAGAAAGAAAACAACACGAAGTAAAACAATAACGACACGAAGTGTTACTGTAACAACAAACACTACGAAGTTACGAATACAAAAAAAACAACACGGAGACATAGAGGAGTAAAACCGACACGAAGTGAAACGACACTTGAACCTAGACCGACGTAAAGATCCAGCGAAAAAATGACTCGAAGATAGAAATACACAAGCACGACATGAACTAAGGATGACATGGGGACAACACAGTCACATAGGCTGCACGAAGTGAAAGACAACACGGCTATCTCGACACGTGATGAAATGGTGGAAGTAGAAGAACAACTCGAAGACGAAAACGACACGAGCTGAATTTAACACAAAGGCGAAGACAGACACTGACACAAGGTGTGGACACGAAGCAAGAATGACATGAGGTTCAGGGAAACCAACACGAAGACAGTCCTTGTATACCTGAAGTGAAGACATATTTCTGAATACTACTAAGACTTATAGTGTTGTCATCATCAAAACATGTAAAGATTCAACAAGACTCAACAGAGCATTGGCCGTCGGACGCTTAGACAGGAACATCTCAACCTCCGCCACTATATTGTTCAGCCGGTCAAATGTTCTGACATCTGCACCAATCATCTTTTCCAGTACCTCTCTCCTGAGGCTCTGCTTACATATTTGCACTGCATCTTCTTGATGATGAGGTCTTCTGCATCTCATAGCTAAGTTCCTCCACCTTTTGATGTAATCTAGTGCTGTTTCATCTTGCTTTTGCCTGGTTGCATATAGTTCTGCTATTGTAATCTCTCTTTCCATGACGTGAAATCTGTCGCGGAACTTTCTTTGCATATCAGGCCAATCGGTCACTGACCCAGCCGGCAGGCTTGAATACCATTCAAAAGCTATCCCGGTGAGGGATGAGCCGAAGAATTTGAGCAGATAAGCTTCGTCAGCTACCAAGTCACCCATAATGGTGGTATAGTAAGCTATGTGCTCCCTGGGAGAGCCCTGGCCATTAAATTTTTCAAGCTTCGGCGGCTTATTGACGCCTGGAGGTAGTCTCTTAGCAGCATACTGGGGAGGATATGGTACCTTGTACACATCGTAGGTACTAACATCATCACCAGTCTTTTCAGACAGCTTCATCTCCATAATCTTTTCAATCATCTGCTTCTGGGCTATGGCTGGATCTATATTTTCCGGGAAGAAGTGAGCTTGTTGCTGACCGTAAGGAGTTGTCATCACAGTTGCGCGCAAGGCCGGCGCGGCAGGCTGCGTCTGAGATACAGAGGGCTGAGCTACCATCTGCTGCAGAACGGGTTGGCTCGGTGCTTTGCCTTTATCAGCCGAGAGAGGATTAGCTGGGATAGCCATTTCTATTGAGCTGGCAGTCTGCCCCACAGGCTCGGCTTGCTTGGAGACCGGTGTAACTTCATGCCTCTCATTTAGCTGTCTCCTGAGAGCATTGATCTCTTGTTGATATCTTCTAAACATCATCTGGATCATGGGATCCAGGGTTGACGGGATCTGTAGATCTTCTGAAGTCCCTTCAGCATCATCGACGAAGGGATTATCTTCATCTTCCGTTGTCACCACATTAACTGTCATAGTGGTGATCTTGCAGGCTTCATCATTAGTCTTCATCTTATCTTTTGCCGCCTGGCCTCTTCTTGTGACGGGGCCTGGTCTTGTTGCTAGTCTGAGCAGTTCATCTGGCTATGTTGCTAACATATCCTGCCCTTCGACAAGCCCGGCCATATTGCAGGCAAAGATCTGCATCTTTTCCCTCTGCCTGTAGACTTTCCTTCTCACCTGATCGGGGTATTCGAGCCGGTCAAAGACTGATATTCTTTCTCTAGCTTCTTCCCTGTGCAGGTCTTCTTTCCCATATCCGGCTCTATGGCCTTCTTCATAGTCATTGGAATCGGAGGAGGAGACTCCGAGCATCACTTCTTGAAGGGTTTCTTCTTCTTCTTCATCCATGGTGCCCAAGGCCCGGGATAATCTTTACTGCCCGAGAGCGAAGTTCCCTAGGTAGTGAAAGTAGTCTTGAGCCACTTGTTTCATCTCCTCTTGATTGTGCCTTCGTGGCTTTGGTCGGAGCATCAATCTTTCCTAGCTCTTCTGCTGATAAGCCAGTCTCTCCACCTGAGCAGTCAGCTGCTCGGCTCTGCAGTATTTGAATATATCGGTCTGCCTGGCACAGGCTCTTGGTCTTCTTAGAGTGGCAGCAGCGACTGGTTCGCTTATTCTCATTTCCTCTTCCTCCCTGAACCTTCTACTCCCATCTTGGCAGCAGTTGGCAGCATAATTCTTTCTTTCCCATCTTTTGCCCCCAGCCATGGGGTGGGTGACCGTGAGGTCTTCCTTCTGCTGATATCTTCTGCCCCTCATCCTGGGGCGAATAGTAGTCAGATTTCTTCCTTCGTTCTCTTCCTCATCTCTCCTACCCCGAGCCCTGGGGTGAACAGCAACAGCATTTCTTATGTCTCTTCCTTCTTCTCTTCTACTTCCTACCCTGAAGCGGGCAACAGTGGTATCAGCAATGTTCTCTTCCTCTCGGGCTGGGACCCAGCTCTGGATTTTCTTCAGCCGCCAGATCTGCCTGAACTTGGGCGGCTTTGGTGCCAGTGGCTTTCTATCCTCCTCTTTCATGTCGACCCTCCTGGCAGCTAGTACCCGGAACCTATTGGTAGTAGGCACCATCGGGACGATCACGTCCGGCTTGACCGCCCTTGGGCAACCACTGAGGTTTACCCGGACATCTCCGATCAGCATTGTCTTTCTTGAGTTGGATATCCGACGACCCGCAGCAGTGGATCGGGTTCTCCTGTCGGATCTCCTCCTTCTTCCAGCAGCAGAGGATGTGCCCCTTCTCGCCTCGTGATGGACGAAGCAGGCCACGACCTCAGGATTATCCTGCATCCCCTGGCTCATTTTGGGGCTGGTAGCTTGCGTCAATGTCTCGACAACAGTCTTTTGCTCCTGGTTGTCAATCTTGAGCAAGTCAGTGAAGATGAGGCCCAGGCAGTTGGGCATCCCGACAGCAGGCGGCATCGATCCGAACGAAAGAGGTACCGCTAGTTAGCCCTCTCGAACATGTACATCGACCGCTTGTTGATCAAAGCATACAGACATGATTCCAACCGTCATCGTAGCTTCCTGAAAATAGAGAAAGCACGGAATCAGAAATTTGAGGGGGGGCCCACTGGGCCTCCTATTTCGGCGTAGAGATGAAGGGAGACTAGGTCCCACCGGGCGTGCCAGACTTGTGGACGCGGGATTTTTTTATCTCTCCTGATTCAATTTTGTTTTTATCTATTTATTAATTTGGTTTATTAGGCGTGCCAGTCACATGTGTGACGATTTCATTGTGCGCTCGACTTGACTTGATCAGTCGATTGTGAAGTCCGAGTCGGGACCAAAAGTCCGCCATACCATAAAGGCTATGACGTTAATTACGCCCTTCCTAAGAAGGACAACCCTTGATTAAACGCCAAAATAGGAGGCCTCAGAAGGCAGTCAAAATACTAATATGCGAAATAAAGGCTTCATGCTTATGGAAGAGGACGGATGGTGGGCGGATTTATTTAGTTCAACGGACTAAATCGGGCGGCACAACCTTTAACTTTGAGCCATACCGGGTAAGGATAGAAAACCGTCCACGCAGTGGCGGGACGGAATTCGGCTAATCATTAGGGTATTCCCTTTTGACACTTCCACTTGACCGGATGCTCCAAATAGGTTCGTTTCCCCCGAAGATGGAGCCGGATGGGAAGTGTATCGGAGACACCCCCTTGACTCATCGGGGTTGATGACGTTGGACTAGATTTCGGCAGCATCTCCCCTCAACTTGGAACATGCCCAAGGGGAAATAGGTGATCATCCACGGAGTGCCGGAATGAAAACCGAAAGAGAAAGGCACTGGGCCCTGGCACGGTGTGATGTTGGGGATGGTTCCCCATTTGTTTATTCCATGTGGTGTACCCTGTGACCTGCAGATATCCCTCGAATTAGTGTGGAAGGGTGCTCAAGGATTGGGCAGAGGAGGAGAGGCTCTCGGCATGGCTGTAACGAGCATAGGCAGGCTTCCCGGCGTGGGGGAGTGGGTTCTCGGCATGAGGTTCCCGGCATGGTCTAAAGAAAGAGGAGGGAGCTCTCGGCGTGAGGTTCCCGGCGCGGGGGAATGGGCTCTCGGCATGAGGCTCTCGGCATGGTTTTAAAGAAGGAGGAGGGAGCTCTCGGCGTGAGATTCCCGACGCGGGCCGCGCCGGGAGCTATTCATGGCGCCGGAAAGGTTTGTGGAGGTTTGTGGGGTCCTACGGTGCTCTATTTTGGGGATTTTTCCTGGGATTCAGGTAGCGGCTAGGGGATTTTAGGATGCAAATGAAAAAGGGGCCGAGGGCTCTACCAGGTTACCAGATTAACATCAAGGAGTCACATGGATAGAAGGGATTCGAGGGATTGAAGTCACTAGGCGTTCGAACCCTCTGGAACAGGCTTTATGCCATTCATATCGCCGACCATCCAGGAGATCAAGAGATGACTGTCTCTGATCCCTATAATGGCCCCAATGGCTTAGGAAGCTCGAGAGGACTATGGACTTCGCAACGTTTAAATCATCGATGTCGTCGAAGGAGAGAGAGAGGGACAAAGCCCAAAGATCCACGGTAAGGATCGGGGCTCTGTTACCTCCTTCCCATCTGAAACAATCATGCATATAGGCACAAGAAATCACTAGAATTCTAAGCATCCGAGCAATTAATGTATGCGGGGGATAACATACATTCCGAGAGAGAGAGCACAGGGAGAAGAGGGCCAACCAAAACCATTTCATCGGAACAACCGTGGAGTTGCATTTCACTGTTTCATCGTTTACATCATTCATAGAACAAAGGGGACGGAGGGAAGAAAAAATAGACTAATACTCTATCTCCTCGACAACAGGGAGATCTCTTCACTTCGAAAGCGGAAAACGGAATCGAAGCTTATACATCAAAAGGAAAGGGAAGCAGGAAGGGACGACGGCAATAAAGGGAAGGGGAGGGCGGAGCATTGACTCCTCTCCCTCCCCTAGCACCCCACCTTCTCCTTCCTTCCGAGCTCGCAGTGGCTTTTCTTCTCTTCTCTTTTTTTTATCTGGCTATCTGGAGATGCCTCTCTTCGCTCTTTTTTTTTTTGCTTTCTTTCTTTCTTGCCCTCTCTGTCTCTGTCTGTCCTCTCTGTTCGAGATGAACAAAGGGGGGTTTTATAGGCACAGCAGCCCCCTTCTCGGCATGACCCTTCCCGGTGAGCAGAAAACGACTTCCCAGCTCGCTCTTGTCAATCGGGGAGGCTTCCCGGCGCCAAGGGATATGGCTTCACGGTGCCCCTATGGGCTTTGGACCTTGTGAGGATATCCTGGTTCCACCTTAGTGAGCCCATTTGGGCTTTAATATCTTGAACTCTCTCGTTATCAAGTCTGGACTATCAAAGACATATAACCTGTCTTTTCATCTATGCGTTCATCGAGGCTGTCAGAACAGGTGAAGGTTGATTAGTGAGTTGACATAGTCTTATCAGAATATTTCTGGATATTTTCATCAGTCAGTAGACCGCAGTTCTTCATCAGTACTGTTATCTGAGCGACGATAATACCGGACATCAGCTTGGCCGGGAAGGGCTTCCGCCGGGTGGCAACTTTAGTGACGACTATTCTGTAATTCTGGCTTTGCAGGAATCTCTGAGAGCTTCATGTATGGTTCAATCTTCTCTTTGGTCTCATCTTTATTCTCAGTTATATTTCAGGTGTCAACAGCCATACGCTTGGCCCACATGGAAAACACTTTTCGGAGAACCCACGCCGTGCGGGGAAGACCCCACCGCACTCACACCGACACACAGTTGTAGGTGCCGGAAGGTGGCGGTGCCGCGTATGGGTGCGCGATGCTGTGGCCTCCCGAACTATGTTGCTGTAAACCTACAGTGCAAAGGTTAGAAACAAAGAAATAACGTGATTGCCAGAGACCTATACCTGGGCCTCATAGGAGTAAGAAGATCATGAACGCCTTAGGAACGGGAGATGGTGGGTTCTTCTGTCCTCATTCTCGGCCGACCAAGAATAAGGAGCCCTGCGAGTCGATGATGAAATTCCTGCAAAACAACTAGTAAATAGAAGAGACCATTAGACTATGATTATGTAGTATATGCTCAAACCAAAGGAATAAACATACAAATGGTGGTGATCGTACCGGGGAGGGGTGCGGAAAGGGGGATGGCCGAGACTTTCGACCATCCGCCTTCCCTATGTTTTGGGTTGAAAACCTCTTTAGGAAAAGGGATCTAAGCAAGTCTAATATGCATGCAATGCAGTAAAATGGAATAGAAAGCAGCAAAATGGAAGACAAGGGAGAAGAATAACAGGGTTTGCCCGTCAACCCAAGCAGAAGGCGGCTGAGCAGGTGGTCGCCTAGAGAAGATGGGCGGCCATGTCGATGGCCGCCCCCTACAACCGGAGCTCGTCCACGGCGGAGCTCTCCAACTTCAGGTTCTGCTTCTAGGGAAGGTAGGGGAAGGCGCTCTCTTGCTCACAGCTCTCTATGGGCCTCGAACTACTAGCCTCTCCTCCTCCCTAAAATGTTCAACTCTCTGGGTCACAACCGGGTCGACTGGAGACTAACACACACAAAACGGACACGGCGAACATGAAGAATTTGAACATATGCTAAGATAGAAAATCACATCTAAGTTAGAATTTGAACATATGCTAAGTTGTCTTTTATTTCTTATTCCAGATTACAATGTCATCGTCCAACCCCCTCCGTGGCATCTTGGATGCCAACAGGCTAACTGGACTCAACTTCTCAGATTGGCTGCGTAATTTACGCATAGTCCTCACCGCCGAAAAAATAGCTAACGTGTTGGACACTGTTCATTCTGAGCCAGCTCCTGATGCCGAGGAGGGTGATTTAATGACTTATGCCAAATGGTCAAAAGACTCTTCCCTTGCCCAATGTTACATGCTAGCCTTTATGGCTCCTGAGCTACAAAGGCAATTTGAAAAGAGTGATTGTAGAAGCATACTTCTTAACCTACGCCAGCTCTTTGGGGAGTAGGGCAGGATTGAGAGGTATGATATCTCCAAGAAACTTTTCAGGACACGGATGTCAGAGGGTGCTTCAGTACAGACTCATGTACTGAAAATGATGGAGTGGATTGAGAGACTCAATGCACTGGGGTTCAAGTTGGATCTTGAACTGTGCATTGATCTTATTCTCTAGTCATTGCCTGATTCCTTTTCTCCCTTCATCATAAACTTCAGCATGAATAGGATTGAAGCAACTCTCCCGGAGCTGCTTAACATGTTGAAAAGTGCTGAAGGGACGATGCAGAAAGATAAACCATCTTCTGTAATGATTGTTGGCCGGGCCAATAAGAAAAGGAAGGCCACCCAGATATCTATCAAAGATGACAAAGGGAAGGGAAAGAAGAAGGCCAAGGGTAAGGAAATCGCCAAAGTTGAAAAGGGAAAGGGCAAGAAGAATGAAAAAGAAGACAAGTGTTTTCGATGCGGGTAAACATGGCATTGGAAAAAGAATTGCAAGGCAATTCTAAATGAAGGTATTTTTGTCACAGAGCTTAATTTGTCATATATGGAATCCACATCATGGGTATTGGATACTATATGTGCATCTCATATCTGTAACTTTGTGTAGGTGCTGGCAAATAGAAGGCGGCTGGACAAAAAGGAGATTGTGCTGAGGATGGGTAATGGAGCTTTAGTTGCTGCCAAAGCTGTCGGGACTGCACGCCTCAATTTACCTTCAGGGGTCATTCTGGATTTGAATGACTATTATTATGTTCCTAATATCATTAAGAACATTATTTCAATCTCTAACTTGTATAACATTGGATATACATTGACTTTTAATAGCACTGGGTGCTCTATAATGAATAATGGTTTGATGATAGCCAATGGTTCATTAGTCAATGGTCTTTATGTATTAGATACATGTTCTAATGTTATGCAGGTTTCCAATGCTAATGAAGTGAATTCTGCATATCTATGGCATTGCAGGCGGTCATGTAGGTGAGAAAAGAGTCTCTCACCAACACTTAAATGGGCATTTGAATTCATTCGAATACAAGTCATTTGATACATGTGAGTCGTGTCTCATGGGGAAGATGACCAAGGCTCCCTTTAGTGGACATGGTGAGAGGGCTGCTGACCTTCTCGAGCTCATATACTCGGATGTGTGTGGGCCCATGTCCAGGGAAGCAAAAGGGGGTCACCTCTATTTCATTTCTTTTATTGATGACTTCTCGAGATATAGCTGTGTAGTTAATGAGGCATAAATCACAAGCCTTTGAGAAGTTTAAGGAATACAAGAATGAAGT
Organism: Amorphophallus konjac; assembly: GCA_022559845.1. Lineage (NCBI taxonomy): Eukaryota > Viridiplantae > Streptophyta > Magnoliopsida > Alismatales > Araceae > Amorphophallus > Amorphophallus konjac. The sequence continues at coordinate 318,392,879 of CM040124.1, forward strand.
GGGGAAACAGATTGGTAAGAGTATTAAGCTCTTCGATCAGATCGAGGAGGAAAATACCTTAGCCATGAATTCACTTCTTATCTTAAGGACAATGGAATTATTTCTCAGTGGACTCCACCGTATACACCACAGCACAATGGTGTATCCGAAAGGAGAAACAATACCTTGTTAGACATGGTCCGATCCATGATGTCTATGCCGGGACTACCCTTGTCTCTTTGGGGCTATGCCTTAGAGACTGTAGCCTATTTACTGAATATGATCTCAAGTAAATTTGTTCCTTCTATACCATATGAGATATGGAAGGGTAGGAAATCAACTTTTAATCACATTAAAATTTGGGGGTGTCCTGTCCATGTAAAGAGGAACGATAGTGATAAACTTGAGTCTAGAACCGATAAGTGTAGGTTTATGGGATATCCAAATGAGACATTTGGATATTATTTCTATCACCCTTCTGAGCAAAGGGTCTTAGTGACTAAGAGAGCTATATTTTTAGAAAGAGAATATCTACTCCAGAAAGATTGTGGGAGCCAAATAGAATTGGACGAGGTCTAAGAACCACAACCCGTCGACACAATCTCATTAGATGAGACTATATCGGTTGATCCTATTCAGAGTGAAACACAGACACTACAGAGATATGGTAGACTACCAAGAGAACCTGAGAGATATGTTGGACATGTCTCAGAGAGGTCTTCCAAGATATGTATCGATGAGGATGAAGATCCTCAATCATACCATGATGCGATCCGTAGTGCAGACTCTGAGAAATGGCATGAGGCATTAGATTCAGAGATCCATTCCATGTACACCAACAAAGTTTAGAACTTGGTTGATGTACCCAAAGGGAAAGTCCCTATCGGCTACAAGGGGGCTTTCAAAAGGAAGATCGGTGCATATGGACACATTGACACATACAAGGCCAGATTAGTGGCGAAAGGGTATCGTCAAAGATAAGGTATTGACTATGACGGGACATTTTCACCTGTGGCCATGGTTAAGTCAATTAGAATCCTCCTTATCATTGCTGTATATCTAGATTATGAGATTTGGCAAATGGATGTGAAGACAGCTTTTCTTAATGAAAATCTGTCAGAAGTGGTGTACATGGTACAACCTGAAGGGTTCACCTCCATGCTTCATCCTAATAAGGTATGCAAGCTTCAGAGATCCATTTATGGATTGAAGCAAGCATCTTGGAGCTGGAACTTAAGATTTGATGAGGCTGTCAAATCTTTCAACTTCATTCGGAATGAAGATGAACCCTGTGTTTACAAGAAGGTCAGTGGGAGCTCTGTGACCTTTATGGTCCTTTATGTTGATGACATCTTACTCATTGGGAATGATGTAGAGATGTTGACATCAACAAAGTTTTGGTTGTCCAAGACATTCTCCATGAAGGATTTGGGAGAAACATCCTATGTGCTAGGCAAAAGGATCTACAGAGATAGATATAAAAGGATGCTAGGATTATCTCAATCCATGTACATAGATACTATCCTCAAAAGGTTTAGGATGAAAAATTTCAAGAGAGGTCTCATTCGTATGAGACATGGAATTTGCCTATCTAAGGGGATGAGCCCTAAAACATCTAAGGAGGTGGCACACATGAATAAGGTACCATATGCTTCGGCCATAGGGTCAATCATATATGCAATGCTATGTACACGGCCTGATGTTACCAATGCTTTGAGCATTGTCAGTAGATATCAGGCAAATTCAGGCGAAGAGCACTGGAAGGCAGTAAAGGACATCCTTAAGTACTTGCGAAGGGCTAAGAATTTTTTTCTGCTTTATGGAGGAGAGGACCTACAGCTTAGAGCTTACATAGACTCTAGTTTCCAGTCAGATCCAGATGACTGCAAATCCATATCTGGATTTGTATTCATGTTGAATGGAGGGGCAGTTAGTTAGAGAAGCTCTAAGCAAGATAGGACTGCAGACTCGACGACGGAGGCAGAATATATTGCTGCGGCTGAAGCTACTAAGGAAGCCGTCTGGATAAAGAAATTCATCTTGGAACTCGACATAGTTCTCGAGATATCAGCTCCCATCCTATTATTTTGTGATAATAATGGGGCCATCGCCCAGGCGAAGGAACCAAGATCTCACCAAAGGTCGAAGCATATTCTAAGGGGCTTCCACCTTATTCGGGAGATTGTTGATCGTGGAGATGTGGCGGTAGAGCGTGTACCGTCAGAAGATAACATAGCAGATCCACTGACTAAGCCTTTGACACAGATTGTATTTGAGCACCATCGGAATAAGATGGGCCTCAAAGTTGTGGGCAATTGGCTGTAGTTCAAGTGGGAGATTGTTAGTATTGGTGTGCTACATGCCAATTTAGGGCTGGGTAGGCCCGATAGATGTACGATCTTGTTCATTATTAATGAGGTGATTGTTGACACCTATTTTTTTGCCTATGAGTTGGGTCATTCCTCTTACCATCATTTGTTGATGCGTCGAGTGTCCATTACTCATTGGGCTATTTCTAAGCATGACTTTGGACTTATTTTATGGGTATCTCCCTCCCTGGCTAGGTCTGCTCTCAGATTCGGGCTTAATGGACCTTGATTCGCTTGGTTTTGGGGGTAAATGGGCCCATTTATCTTATTTCATTAATTTCAAATGTCCAGGATATACGCGGTCTAGCGACTGGCCGTTCAGCTATAGGGCGGTCTGATTGGAACGATTTTGGATATTTATTTTATTTTCTAAATTTTCACCGACAAGCCTTTACACGGTCCAGGTTCAGCCGTTTATTCCCATCGAACGGACTGTCTTTAGACCGTTTATCTCCCAGAGTCCTAAGCCGAGTGGGTTTTCAGATAATTATCTATTTATCCTATTTCTCTGGATTTATCACTGACATGTGTACATGGCCTAACATTGGACCATTCCATTCATTGAGTGGTCTATCAGTAGACCGTTTTATCCTAAAGAGTCCAGCGCCGTGGTGGCCGGTCAGTTCGGTGGATAATTGCATAATTTTCTATTTTTATTTATTTATCACCGACAGTATTGGACTATCTGGTAATAGACCGTATAGATGACTGGGCAGTCTATCGTGGTCGATTGATTGGATTTTTCTCTCCATCCGTGGTTAAACCTCTACCTTCCTCTGCCATTTTCTCTGCGGTTTCTCCACCAAATGGGGTGCCGTTTGATCCTGGTGGAAAATAGAAACATTATTTAAGAATTTTATTTTGCAATCTCGGATTAATATTCAATGGAAAATCCAATTTCAAGGTTGGACTTTTAAGGCTCTATAAATAGAACCCTTAGTCCAAGCTTGAAAGGGGGGAGATCCAACGTCAATGTCGAAGCTCTACCGAATTCTCGAGCGAGCTGTAGCCAGGGAGGGAGGCTTTCTACATCCTTTTAAGCCTCCGGTTTAAGGGAGTAGTCTTTGTTTGATGTTTTAGTCTAAGCTTTAGTTATCTTTTCATCCATCGCATGCTTCTTTTCATCATCTTTTCATCTACATTTTTCATCATTTCACATCATTTCACACCCCTCCTATTTGTTTTCACGCCCTATAGGGGTTTAAAAATCACCCCAGGTATCGCCCATTCCATGCTATTATGTCGATTTCCCATTTTTTTTTCTATAGTTACTACACATTCCAGGGCTAATTTGGGTGTTATTTTCTTATCTTCTACGTTGTTTTGCAGGTCACCATCAGCATCAGCACAGCACGAGGCCCATCCCCTCTGGCCGGTCGGAAGGGGTGGAGGATCAAGTCCTACAACTTGGAGTCTGGTGGCCTTGAACGGTCATCTTCCATCCGCCCGAAGAAAGGAGCGGTCCTTCCAGAACCATTCAGATCGTTTGAGCGGCCGTCTTCGTATCGTGCTATCACCGGACCGATCTTCATCCCGCTTCTCTTCCAACACTGTGAGCGGCCTATCGAGCGGCCGTGCCATCCTTGAGCGGTTATTCCTGGACCGCGTACTACTGCAGCACTACATTTTTGGGCGAGTGTCTTCCCTCTTTTCCAAGGTACGTAGTACTCTTTGGTACCCATGTCTTGGTGGTGATCACGATCACACACACACGCTTCTTCACCCTTTCTTTCCTCCTTTCATTTTGGTTGTCTTTATACTTTGGTTTAGAAAAGAATGAAGAAAGAAAGAAGGGAGGGGGGGGAACATGCCAACATCCCATTTTTTGGTGATCACGATGGGATGCCTAGTGCCCATCGTGCCGTTGTTTTGCTGATTTACGTTTTTGTGCTTGGTTAGGGTTTTTTCTAAGTGGTTTCAGGTTGCTATCTCGTCCACCCCGGGTTGCTGTTCTCAGAGTTGTACGCGGTTCTTCCAGGACCGCTGACATCTCCCCGCGGTCGGTTGATAGACCGTGCTGTCCCGGTCTCAAGTGCATTCTTGCTTGATTTCTTTCACATTCTTCTTGACTGCGCGATCTATTTCTGGCCGCTTTTGAGTCTCCACGGTCACCCGATAGACCGTCAACTTCCATCTCACAAGTTTTCTGTGCTTCTGTGAGTCTGTTGGTTTCAGCGGTCCATTCCGGACCGTGCATTAATTCCCACGGTCTGTCAAAGGCCGTTCACATTTACTGGCTCAGGTACGCTACTGTCCTTCATAGAGTCAACCAAGTCCCCATTCCATCCTTGTTAGGCACCCTTGTGTTGAGAGAATTTTCATTAAATCAATCCACTAAGGTTCTAAAAGGGGGAATTTCTAAAATCCGTCGTGCATCATTCAACTTGGTTGGTCATTTGATTGCCTCTTCTCTCCTCTTTTTTCGATGTGCATGTGATTGATTGACTGGTCATTTAGAAACTCATTAGGTTTGCTCTTTTGTGTCAGTGAGTGTTGCATGTGGAGCTACTTCACACCCTCAGGATCTTCTCCTAGGGGCAGCTCTCATTTCTTTTCCTACTTCAATCCATTGTTCGACTCTTCACCCACCATGTCTTCCTACCACTTCTCACACTCCCACGAGGACTCTCTCCCTCCGGGACTTCTGGAGGACCCACCTAGGGTCGCACACGTGCAGGGAAGAGATGGGACCGCCCCTTCTCTTCCGACCATTGTTGTTGAGGGTGCTCAACCCTCTCTTTCTGATTCCTCCTCTCAGAACTCGGCCAATCAAATCCTTCACATGATGGCCCAGTTAGATCCCACCCAGCTCAATCTCCTTCGTCAAGCTTTGCAGGGGCCGGATGCCCCGTCTTCAGTTCCTTCTCACGGCGTATCTGCTGTCGCCACTTCATCCACGATTGTTGGGTTAGGGGCTGCCTCTGCTGCACCCATTGACCTCACCCCTGTCCATCCCTAGACCCTCCGACTTCCTAGCATGGAAGCGGGCCAAGCTTCTAGCTCGGCCCATCAGATTACTGATAAGGGGAAGACCAAGATATGCTAATCCTTATACCACTGTCTCTCTAGCGCCGTCGGCCCTTGTGGCCCCGACTGATTTCATTCGTCTTCAAGCAGGGAATACCCAACCTGCTCACGCTGATATGGGCCCTTCCCTGGCCCATTATCCATCTTATGGGCTTCCCCCTTCATCAGTCTACCCATCAGCTCCATATACTGGTTCTGTTCTTCCTGCTTTGTCTCCTCCCTCCCGGGAACGGGAACTCCTTGATAAGTGGGCTACCATGCAGCAACAGATTGACCACCTTCATAAGCGGGTCGGCCCACAGTCTCTCGCTGATGTCCCCGTTCCTAATTTCTGGGACATTTGCTTCCCACCTCAGTCCAAGCTCTTGACATATCGTAAGTACGACGGGAATGGCAACCCGTTCATTCATATAAGGGAGTTTCTATATGAATCGGCGCAGTTCCAGCATGATGATCGCCTCATGGCGTATCTTTTCCACCGGTCGTTGGATGGGGTCGCATTATAATGGTTTTACACTTTGCCGTTGGAGGAGGTAGAGAGCTTCAAGGTGGTCAAGGAGATGTTCATACAAAGATTTCAAGACCGGGTGGGGCCAGAGTATTCATTCACCGACTTGGTAGCAGAGAAGATGAAGACAGATGAAGATTTTGCCACTTATGCAGATAGATGGAGGCAGATGGCCTCACGTGTGCCCGGTCAAATCTCAGAAGAAGAAAAAGTGAAATTGTTGATTTCAAATGCCACACCTACATTCCAGAATATTCTGGCAATGAATGATATATCAAATATGCACCAGTTGTACAGTCGAGCCCGGTTTATACAAACCCAGTTTAAAGACTCCCCCATTCATTCCTTATTTGAGGCCCAGAAGTCCAAAACCACAAGGAAGTCCCAAGGCCCTATTACTGAGGGAGTTCGGACTAACGAGCAGGTGCAGGCTGTTGAGTTCCACAACCAATCCGCTCCACCCCGTTTCCAGCAACCCCCACGCAATCCCCAATTCTCCGCTCCGCCAGCTCCCCGACCTTCTTTTCTCGCTCCTCAACAGCCACAACAACAACCACCACCACCACAATAGCCTCAGCAGCCACCCTAATACCACAACGTTCCTCCTCCTACTGGTTATGCACCTACCGGACCGGGTCCGAAGAGAGCCCATTATCCTCCACTTCCCGAAACTCTTCCAGACATATTCTCAGCCTTAATGTACACTGGTGACATACAGCTCCCTCCGGAACGTCAGAACTGGAACCCGACCGTCGATCAATCTCGATATTGCATATATCATAGGCAGCCCGGGCACACTATAGACAGGTGCTTTCAGTTCTGAGACTTAGTGTATGATCTCCATGAAGGGCAAAGGATTGACTGGGCCCAGATGCATAAGTTGATAGAAGACATCAAAGAAAGGAGAAGACAAGCGAGGCCGCAGCAGGCGGTGCCACAGCAGCAGCAATTTCAGCAACCCCAACCTCAACCTCAGCAGTAGCAACAACCACCTGAACTCAAGATTCACCAAAATCTCATGCCAGACCATCCACCTGCTCCGCAACAACAGCCACAGGCACCGGCACAAGTCAATGTTGCTCATCGCCCAGCCCCTAATGCTGGGTGGTCTTATGACGATGAGACTCCCGCTCATCTCCTGGCCTTCCACCACGCATACACCAACTCCCCCGCACCTTCTGTTCCTTCCATCCTCCGGCCCACCACCTTGACCACTACTCCACCCTTTATTCCCTCCAGGTCACCTATTGTACCCACCGCATTACCCACCATGCCGCCAATTCTTCCACCATCACCCGCCATACCCTCCATTGTCACCCCTCCGCTCAACCCTTCACCAATCACCACTCCGCCAGGGCCCGGCAGACCAACCTCCGCCATCCTCACCCCCATTTCTATCCCTTCTACACACCCCACCGTGCCAATCGGGAGTCCATCTAATGCTGTGCCGACACAAAACTTCACCCTCCGGAGCGAACATTTATTTCATAGAAGTTATCCCTCTACTGGTGCACCTGCACCCAACCCCCAAATTCCTTCCTCAACAATACAAACAGAAGAAATTGACCCCGTGCCTGGCACAAAATATGATTTGTTACAGCACTTGGACCGGATGCTGGCCAAGATCTCAGTCCTGGAGTTAATCAAGAGGTCCACGCTACACCAAGATGCCTTGAGGGCTTTTTTGCAGAAAGTCATGGTTAGCGAGGACGTGGCGGTAGACAGTTTGCCGTCGGTGTTGGCCACTATAACAAAGGGGCCATCTATTTCTTTTTCTGAGTTGGAGCTAGCACCCACAGAGGCGCGTCAGATGCCACTATGTATTACGATTTCATTGAACAAGGTGGCCGTTGATTCAGCTCTAGTAGACACGGGAGCTTCTATTAATGTTTGTCCCTTGAGCATGTTGCGTGCCTGCAACATTTCTGAAGACATGCTAAGGCCGACACCAACAACTATTGTAGCATACGATAACTCTAGGAGAGCTTGCCACGGGGTCGTGATAGTTCAGGCCAAGCTAGGGCCTTTAAAAATGGACGTGGAATTTTATGTATTGGACATAGACCCGATGTTCAAGGTTATTCTGGGTCATCCATGGATTGACAGCTTGAATGCAGTGCCCTCGACCGCCCACCAATGCCTCAAATTTCCATTTCAGGGGCGGGTGGTCAAGGTGAAGAGTGTTTCCACGATCCAGACAGTTGATGCTATTGCTGATAAAATTCTGCCTACGCTATGGCCAAGCAACAAGCCAGTCTTATCTGTGATGGACTTGAACTTTCCATGGGCATATGCGTCACGCAAGCCCGCCACTACACCAATTAATGTCAAAATCAAGTCCAAGATTAGAGATTCCAAGGGATGGCACATGATTCTGATGTTAGGCTATCAGCCGGGCATGGGCCTCGGTGCACAGTTGTAGGGGCAGACTAAGCCCGTCCCTAAGGGTAGAAAGATGAGCCGAAGAGGCCTTGGCTACCAGGAGTCAGCATTGTCTATACTAGGAGACTACGGGCCGCTGACGTGGGACTACTGTCAGCATTTCATAAAAAGGCCGTTGCAGCCAGGTACTTTAAAGAAGCCACCCTGTGTTGATAAGAAAAGTGATGCCGCTTGTGCTATTGCCGACCCACCGCCGACGTTGCAAGGGCTGGTGGGTGATATGAAAGATTTTTGTAGCTGTTTTGAAGAAATGTTTCAAGAAGAAGAAACTTGTTCGAGGAAGGCGGAGATGCAGCTAGTGAAGTGCCCTCTGAAAGAGCCAGTATACCGGAGGCCGCGGGAAAAGGGGAGCTCCATCACTACCTTTTCTTGGTCCCCTTCCCGCCTTGCCTCCCTATTTCAATGATTGGGATTTATTCCCCGTTCACCTTCGATCATGGTCGACCCGTTCTTTACGAAAAGGCCACTTGAAATTTTGTTTGTTCCGTGTGCATGTGGACAGTGCCCACCTATTGATTTGTCTGCCATGTGGACCCCCAGAACCAATCTTTCTGACAAGTGGTTTTCCTCTTCTAACCCCTTTTTCGATGTTCTCTTCCCATCTCTCTTCCCCCGTCAACTTCCTCCACCTCCTTCCCCCTCTAACCCCTCTTGCTTCATGATTTCCTCCGATCTCCAAAAAAAAACATCAATTTTGAAACGGAGGTTTCAATGGAGGATTACGCTATGTTCTGTCCGTCTTCCTGCCAGGGGCATGAGGCCCCTGCTTCTTTCCCTGTAAATTTCTTATCTTCTAGGTTAGATGTACAGTGTGCAGAGTCCCCTAGGTTGGTAGAGTCAGTTGGGATAGTGTCTAGCTCTAGTATTATCAGCCCATCCGCGTCTGCGGCGCACCCCGTGATGCATCATTCTAAATCTGTTCCAGATAGATTCCTTCAGGATCTAGCTCAAAGGTGTCATGCCCTCCTCAAATGTCCTGAGTTTGTAGCAACCGCAATCGTCCTAGAGGATGATGAGGACGTAGGCGGGGTGTGGAGCAATGACGGATTGGGAGTTTATGAAATCATAGATGAAAAGGACCCTATCAATGATGAGGAAAGCGATGTAGATGACGCTATCGATTTGTACGCACAAGGTTTGAAGAGATTTGACGAACTGTCGTCGGCAGTGGATGAACCCACGTAAGAGATTAATCTAGGGATTGAAGAGGACCCTAGGCCCATAATCATTTCCGCTAATCTCCCTCCTCAAGCTGAAGAGGAGCTAATCAAGGTTTTGAGGGAGTATAGCGATTCTTTTGCCTGGTCTTATGAGGACATGCCGGGTCTTGACCCCGCTCTGGTTGAACATATACTCATCCTTAAACCAGGGGCAACGCCCGTCAAACAGAAATCAAGATGATTCCACCCTCAAATGGCCTTAAGGATAAAGTAAGAAGTTGATAAATTGCACAAGGCCAAGTTCATTAGAGTTGTGTTATATCCTCAATGGGTGGCCAATATAGTCCCGGTAATGAAAAAGGATGGAAAAATTCATATTTACATTGATTTCAGGGACTTAAATAATGCATGTCCGAAAGATGATTTCCCGCTTCCTCACATTGATGTGTTGGTGGACAACACGGCTGGCTATGAAGCCCTCTCGTTTATGAATGAATATTCTGGATACAACCAAATCCGTCTTGCTCCCGAAGACCAAGAGAAAATCTCGTTCACCATGCCCTAGGGCACGTACTGCTATGTGGTCATGCCATTCGGATTGAAGAATGCAGGTGCCACGTATCAACGGGCAATGATGGCTATCTTCCAAGACATGATGCATGTGTATATGGAAGCTTACGTGGATGACATTCTGGTGAAATCGAGGTCCAAGGAAGAACACCCTGCCATTTTAGCCAAGGTGTTACAAAGGGTTGGGGAGTACAAGTTGAAAATGAATCCAAAGAAATGTGTGTTTGGAGTTGTATCAGGGAAATTGCTAGGGTTTATAGTTAGTAAGTGGGGGATTCAAATTGATCCAAATAAGGCAAAGGCCGTAATGGAAATGCCACCACCTAAAAACATCATTGAACTTAGAAGATTGATTGGGCGTTTGCAGTTTATTCGAAGATTTATATCTCAACATTCGGAAAGATGCCGTCCATTTTATGAAATGTTGAAGGCGGGGGCCAAATTTGAATGGAACGAACAATGTCAGAAGACCTATGAGGATCTCAAGGTTTATCTATCTAATCCCCCGGTTCTGCAACCCCCTATCCCTAGGAAACCCCTGATATTATACATTTCTGTTATTGATGACTCCCTAGGAGCTGTCCTGGCTCAAGTGGACGATGAAGGAAAGGAAAGGGCAGCATACTACCTCTCTAGGTTGTTCAATCCTGCTGAATCTAAGTATACTGCCATGGAGAAGATCTGCGCATCATTAGTATGGGTAGCTCAGAAACTCAAGCACTATTTTCTTGCCCATGAGGTTAAGTTGATCTCTAGAATGGAGTCAATCCGCTACCTCTTAGAAAAACATGTCCTTTCTAGTAGATTAGCTCACTGACAGAGCTTTCTTTCTCAATTTGATATCACCTTCGTTGTTCAGAAAGCAATCAAGGGATACGCAATTGCTGAACATCTTGCTCACTCTCCTATCCCTCGCACTGATTCAATCCAGGATGAGTTTCCTGACGAGCACCTGGCTGTACTTAGTCATCTCCCCTTCTGGTCCACCAGCCGGTCCACTCTTCCCTCTCCGAGGAGCTCGATCATGATGGCTCGGACCTTGACCCTCTTGGCTCGCCAGGTTCCCCGGTCCGTCTGTGAGGAATCCGTTCGACGTTCTCCTCCGACTCTGAAGGGGTGTTCGATGAAGATTCTGTCTTGTTGGGGCTGTGATTTTCTTTTTGCTTTGGGTTTCTTGGTGCTGCGCCTTGCCCCGTCTTGGTCTTTCTTGGCCTCTTCCTCTTTGGGCCCTTTGGCCTTGTACTTGCCTTGCCCTCTTGGGCGTCTTTCACTTCCCCTCCCTCTGTCCCCCTTTTCTGTTGCTGCTTTTGATGGGGAACGGGGACCGACACGGACTAAGAGTCACAAAGACTCTAACTGGGCCAGCAATAGTACGCACAAGGGTCGCCAAATGGCTGACCACCGTGATATCCCACAGATGGAGGGACGTCTCTCAACAGACACTCCGACCGCGGCCGTCCCAATGAGGGAGGCGCACGTGCCTAGGCGTGTAGTCAAACCCCAAAGACTAGGGGAATCGAGTCCTAACTCGATGCTTGATTAGTGCTAGGGAAGGATGCTCTCACTCACAATCCGCAGTGATGATAACAAATAGCTAGGCGCCTACTCTCTCTCACGCGGCATAGTCAAAAGCATACTAAAAGAGCAAGCAACAGGAGAGGAGTCGGAACGCGTACCTCCACGCCAAGGCGTGGGAAAGGAACCCCGGCCGTGGACCAACAACCCGATACACTGAAGACCAATAAAATACAACCCAATAACGGCCCACTCCTCGCAGGGAGGTAACAGGCTACAAACAAAGCATTCGGGTTGCCGGGCACGGGTTGACGGGCCGCACTCGGTGACGGCACGATGCTGCAGAATCGGTATCGCGCGCGCCTGGACGAAGATGGGTCCCACGGACTGAGGCGACGTCCGAATGAGGTGCCGTCAGGGAGGACGTGTCACTGACTGCTGCAGGTACGCTCCGGTCAGAGGGGACGCGCTGGTTCCGCCGGTGGTGGCCGTGGGCGCTGCTGCAACTCAGGTCTGGTTCTGGGGTCGCAGAACAGCGCACGCCGACGGTAAAATCCGGAAAACGGCCTTCTGGTATCCGAACAGGTCCAGGCCGGTTGGAGGTGGAAGCTGACTGGTAGAAGTCATCCTCGGTCAAACGGCGCGGGCAGATGACGCCGGTACTAGTCGCAGGAGCCGCTGGAAGTTGGTGTTGATTCGCTGGCCGGACTGTGCAGGCCCGCCGGCGCAAGCCCACTAGAACGACTGCCACGGACGGTGACGACGTCGAAACGTGACGCCGTCGGCGGCGTCGGACAGAGGACCTGGAGATCTACGAACCCTGAAGAAACCAGGGTAAAAGGCGCAGCGTGGAGGCCTGGGGAAAATTCGCAAGAAGGGCCTCCCTGCTGGGCGAGCAGAGAAGGGGGTGCTGGCGCAGGTCGACGGAGAAAATCGGTACGGGCGGTGCCGACCTCCGATTGACGCGAAACCAGCGCCAACGTGAAGCTGATCCGCCAACGTATCTCCAGAAAATAGGAGGGAGCCAAACTCGTCCAAGAGAGGGGGCGAGATCTGCTGCAAGTCGGTGTAGAAATCTGATCTTCCGCACACGAACCGTAGACGAAGAAGAAGAAGGTAAAGGGGAACCCCGGAGTCCACCGGGGGATGAGGCGTCGCACCTCGCCGATCTCCCGTCGCAGGAGAAGAGAGAAAGAGAGAGGGGGGCGCAGCCACCTTCAAGCACAATCTTCAATATTCATTCATTCATTAATTCTCACAAAAGGAAATTACATGCCTTATATATCGGGGGAGGGGAATTAGGGTTTCACCCAGCCAAGGGAGGAGGGGTGCGACCAGGACCTTCCCCATTCAAGGGGGGGGGGCGGCCAAGCCTCCTCCAATCAAGGAGGGATCAAGGGGAGGGGGGCGCCCAAAGAAGAAAGGTGAGGGAGGTGGAATGGGAAAGGGGTGTGCCCAAAAAGGAAAGAAGAGGAGGCAAGGTGGGGAAGGTGGCGCAGCCACCTTGGATGGGGAAGGGGGAATGCGCCCCAAACCCTAACCCTAATCCAAACACTATGGGCCAAGGCCAAGCCCAATAGTAAAAGAAAAAAAAAGGACCCATTATCCCTACACATAGTCTGATAGCAATAAAACTAGATAACATGTCCACGCAGGGACTAATCCAAGGCCCACATGGCCTGAGCAAGCAGAGAAGATAGCTAGAAGATGCCGCCATCGCCGAGCCACAAGGAAGTAGCGGTGTGCCGGGTGCTCCGTCGAGGATAGCGCCGTGTGTCCTCACCAATTCTCCCCGGGTGGGAAGAACTCGACCCCGTCGAGTAAGGGTCACGGTCGCTGAGGTACCGCTCCAGCAAGTCCGGGTCCATCCGCTCCAGCTCTCCGCGTGTAATCCAGGTGTTGTCCGACTCGGGGCGCCCTCTCCAACGCACTAGGAAGCGTTGGTAGGCTCCGCTCCTGGTAGTAGTCACCTGCTCATCCAGTATGCAATCTATATGCTCGCGTTTTTGTAGTGGGGCTGGAGGAGGTGGACTCTCAGTAGGTGTATCACTCACAACAGGAGGGTCAGGCCCAAATAACTCGCTGGGTATCACCGCGGGATCCTTATAAGCTACCAGATCAGAAACATTGAATGTCGAACTGATCCCGTAGTCGTCTGGAAGCTCGATCTCATACGCGTTCGACCCAATACGCCTCAACACTCTGAATGGTCCTGCACCGCGATCTGGAGTTTCTTGACGGCTCCCGAAGGAAACCGCTCCGGTCTAACCCGGACCAGGACGTACTCTCCCTCGCGGAACTCACGTGTGCGTCTGTGCACGTCGGCTAACTCCTTGTAACGAGTGTTGCTGGCCTCGAGATGGTGATGATGATGTAGACTCCGAACTAGCTGAGTGGATCGATGCCTGTATGAATGCAATGGTGGTCCTGGACATCCAAAAACGGACCTAGCATGGCTATGACACCTACTTGACTGAGCAACATAGGGAGGACCTGGGCAACCAAAGTTGTATCTATCGTGCATGGGTGCCCTACAGAATGTGGTAGACTCATGGGGACTAGATTGCCCAAACTCTCTCATGACATCCCCTATATGAGACCAACCCCTAAATGACCCTGAAGATGCATGAGACGAAGACCGATGATCCTTTCCTACCAAGCTCTGAGGTGTGAATGTAGGCTGGGTGAGACGTTGGCGAGCATGGGTGGAAGGGGTGTGATAAAGGACCTCCTCGATAAGGTGGGGGGGGGAAGAATACGAATCGGGAGGCTCACTAGGGAGGGGATCGAAAGGGTCAAAGAAATGATACCCCCTCCCGACAGGTCCCTTCACAATACTTGCCCAAGTGTGACATTCACCCTGGTGCAGATAGCCACCCTCAGGCAAAAGGATGGATGGGGCAAGGGGCTCACATGAAAGGTAAGGGAGGCACTGTTCCTTCCTCAAGATCGTATTGCCATAAGAGGGGACGCAATCGAGTTCATCCAGGACGGGAAAGAATAAAAGAACCTCAGAGGTGATATGACCTATGGTGTAAACCGAGGTAATGGAGCCCAAGGCAGGGAATATAAAGCTATGACTATAAGGTTGGTCTGACCCTAAGGCCAACATGTAGGTCAACTCCCATTGGCAATCCAAGCTCCTAAGAAACTCCCTCACATCTTCTATAAACCTGAAGGACTGAAAAGTTGTGTGAAAGGAGTTAATGGGGACAATAGGAAGGGCTGGCTCTAAGGGTGGGTAGTAAGGAATCAAGACATCCAGATGAGGACTCTTCCTTAACCAGCTATCTAGAGGCTCTCCAATGACAAGTTCACCCTCGAGAGACAAGGATGGCTCCAGATGAGGGGCAAAAGCATTGTCCTCAAGTGAGGAAAATGAGTCCTCTATGAAGTGGGTGGGGCCTTGGCTCTCTATCAAGGGTGCTAGGCTGAAAGTGTCAGCCCCAACCTCCATAGGTATAGGCACGACTAGAAGCTCCATAGGCTCACTCCTTAACTCCTCAACGTCAGCTAGGTACTCCTCAACCAACTCCTGTCCTGCCTCATAAGTCACTGGAATAAACCCAGGTGGGGCCCCCTCCGAATGTGTGTCCTCCAAGATAGGGGAATGTGAAGGACGTCGGTCAGAGAACCGAGCATTCCCACTATAGGGGGTCACAGGGGTGGACTCCGGGGGTGGTGGTAGGCGTGAGCTCGGAGGCGGAGCGGACTGTGGGCTAGAGGGCCACAGTGAGTTAAGATAAGCATCCCTCCTATCCAACCGATCCGAAATCATTTGCACAAGCTGGGCAATGGTGTGGGTTGGAGTAGGAAGATCATGATGGACTTTCCCGTAGTCATTTGGTTTGGGCTTGGGTCTAGGCTCTTCTATGTGTGGGGCTCGTTGCCTCCGACTAGGACCCACTTGTTCGTATGTAATTGGGTGGGGTCGGTTGGAGGTGATCGATTGGGGAACATAGACCCTCCTAAGCTCTTTCTTCATATCCCACCACGATTCGATGGGCTTTTGCCACCTAATGCCTCTCAAACCCTCAATATGTCTCCACTTATCCTTGGCCTTATGCAGAAGCTTCTCTCTAGCAAAAGAGACTTGTGTGGCTCCGGACATAGGATAACAGTCAAAATATCTATCCATGGCGGCTTCCCAAGTTTGGTAGACACTCGGGTCATGGGAGCCGTCAAATGTAGGCGCTTCGGGCCTACGGAATGGGATGGGGTGGTACCCATGCCCCTGAGAGATATGCCATAAATCATATGGGCTAAACGATTGGGAATTCATGAGAAACTATGAGGGGAACCTATAGAATTGACATGCGGGACGACTAAGGGAACTAGACACAAACCTAAAATGACAATGCAATGGTAGGTTACCTACATGATTAAGAGACCCAATGCAACCTAGACAACCTAAAGACTCAAATCACCTAAGACCCCAATTTGTTAGAACAAACTGGTTCCCTAAGCTCTGATACCACTTTGATGGGGAACGGGGACCGACACGGACTAAGAGTCACAAAGACTCTAACTGGGCCAGCAATAGTACGCACAAGGGTCGCCAAATGGCTGACCACCGTGATATCCCACAGATGGAGGGACGTCTCTCAACAGACACTCCGACCGCGGCCGTCCCAATGAGGGAGGCGCACGTGCCTAGGCGTGTAGTCAAACCCCAAAGACTAGGGGAATCGAGTCCTAACTCGATGCTTGATTAGTGCTAGGGAAGGATGCTCTCACTCACAATCCGCAGTGATGATAACAAATAGCTAGGCGCCTACTCTCTCTCACGCGGCATAGTCAAAAGCATACTAAAAGAGCAAGCAACAGGAGAGGAGTCGGAACGCGTACCTCCACGCCAAGGCGTGGGAAAGGAACCCCGGCCGTGGACCAACAACCCGATACACTGAAGACCAATAAAATACAACCCAATAACGGCCCACTCCTCGCAGGGAGGTAACAGGCTACAAACAAAGCATTCGGGTTGCCGGGCACGGGTTGACGGGCCGCACTCGGTGACGGCACGATGCTGCAGAATCGGTATCGCGCGCGCCTGGACGAAGATGGGTCCCACGGACTGAGGCGACGTCCGAATGAGGTGCCGTCAGGGAGGACGTGTCACTGACTGCTGCAGGTACGCTCCGGTCAGAGGGGACGCGCTGGTTCCGCCGGTGGTGGCCGTGGGCGCTGCTGCAACTCAGGTCTGGTTCTGGGGTCGCAGAACAGCGCACGCCGACGGTAAAATCCGGAAAACGGCCTTCTGGTATCCGAACAGGTCCAGGCCGGTTGGAGGTGGAAGCTGACTGGTAGAAGTCGTCCTCGGTCAAACGGCGCGGGCAGATGACGCCGGTACTAGTCGCAGGAGCCGCTGGAAGTTGGTGTTGATTCGCTGGCCGGACTGTGCAGGCCCGCCGGCGCAAGCCCACTAGAACGACTGCCACGGACGGTGACGACGTCGAAACGTGACGCCGTCGGCGGCGTCGGACAGAGGACCTGGAGATCTACGAACCCTGAAGAAACCAGGGTAAAAGGCGCAGCGTGGAGGCCTGGGGAAAATTCGCAAGAAGGGCCTCCCTGCTGGGCGAGCAGAGAAGGGGGTGCTGGCGCAGGTCGACGGAGAAAATCGGTACGGGCGGTGCCGACCTCCGATTGACGCGAAACCAGCGCCAACGCGAAGCTGATCCGCCAACGTATCTCCAGAAAATAGGAGGGAGCCAAACTCGTCCAAGAGAGGGGGCGAGATCTGCTGCAAGTCGGTGTAGAAATCTGATCTTCCGCACACGAACCGTAGACGAAGAAGAAGAGGTAAAGGGGAACCCCGGAGTCCACCGGGGGCTGAGGCGTCGCACCTCGCCGATCTCCCGTCGCAGGAGAAGAGAGAAAGAGAGAGGGGGGCGCAGCCACCTTCAAGCACAATCTTCAATATTCATTCATTCATTAATTCTCACAAAAGGAAATTACATGCCTTATATATCGGGGGAGGGGAATTAGGGTTTCACCCAGCCAAGGGAGGAGGGGTGCGACCAGGACCTTCCCCATTCAAGGGGGGGGGGCGGCCAAGCCTCCTCCAATCAAGGAGGGATCAAGGGGAGGGGGGCGCCCAAAGAAGAAAGGTGAGGGAGGTGGAATGGGAAAGGGGTGTGCCCAAAAAGGAAAGAAGAGGAGGCAAGGTGGGGAAGGTGGCGCAGCCACCTTGGATGGGGAAGGGGGAATGCGCCCCAAACCCTAACCCTAATCCAAACACTATGGGCCAAGGCCAAGCCCAATAGTAAAAGAAAAAAAAAAGGACCCATTATCCCTACACATAGTCTGATAGCAATAAAACTAGATAACATGTCCACGCAGGGACTAATCCAAGGCCCACATGGCCTGAGCAAGCAGAGAAGATAGCTAGAAGATGCCGCCATCGCCGAGCCACAAGGAAGTAGCGGTGTGCCGGGTGCTCCGTCGAGGATAGCGCCGTGTGTCCTCACCAGCTTTCCTTAATGAAAATGCTTGCCTGGCGATCGGGGTAGTGTGTTCATCCTCTTCCGAAATGAAGGGATGAACCCCCTCCCCTCTCTACCACCTTGCAAGGATTGACTTGAGTTAAAAAAAGTAGCTCACTCGAGCGAGTGTGGAGGACATGTCAATGGTCAAGCCTTGGCGAAGAAGATTCTCAGGCAGGGCTATTACTGGCCAACCCTAGAAGAAGATTGCTCCACCTATGTTTGTAGGTGCGTCCAATGCCAACTCCATGCCGACAAAATTCATGCTCATGCTTCCTCTCTCCATCCTCTCTTCGCTCCTTGGCCATTCTCCATGTGGGCTTTTGATATTGTAGGCCCGCTGGGTGATCCGAACTCCCAGGTTAAACAGAAATCTTTCATCTTAACTGCTACAGAGTATTTCACCAAGTGGGCAGAAGCTGAGGCATATGCAAAAATCAAAGTTACCACAGTTTGCCGCTTCATCCTCAAAAATATCATTTCGCGGTTCGGAGTGCCGAGCGACATCGTCACCGACAACGGACCTCAGTTCGTGCCAGAAGAACTCCAGGACCTCTGTAAGAAATTCAACATTTCATTGCATCATTCATCACCGTACTACCCCCAAGGCAACAGCCAAGCCGAGGCCACCAACAAAACCCTTCTTAAAATTATTAAGAAAACATGCGAGTCACATAAATTTGCTGATTGGGCCGATAAATTAGTGGAAGCTCTATGGGCTTATCGCACCTCCGTCCGTACTCCCACGGGGCAAACTCCTTTCGCTCTCACCTATAGGATGGAGGCGGTACTCCCATACGAGATCTTGATCCCTTCTCTAAGGGTGCAGCTCGACAAAGAACTTAATCTCGATGAACGTCGAGAGGCGTTGTTTGTCCAACTAGAACTCTTGGATGAGAAGAGGCTTAACGTGGCCAATCACGTCTCTGTTTATCAAAAACGTATCTCGCGGCATTTTCAAAAGAAGGCTATCGAAAGAAAATTTCATGTGGATAACATGGTTTTGAAGCGCAAATTCGTTTGATCAGCAGGTCCTAGGTCTAAGCTGCAACCCAATTGGGAGGGTCCGTTTGTGATCAAGGAAATCTATCCTGGGAACGCGTACCATCTTGTAAATGCAGAGGGTGAGGAACTGTCTAATCCGTGGAACGGGTTGTATCTTAAACGTTTTTATCCATAGAGTCGAGCCAGCAACGGCCCGGTGGCGGGGTGTTCCTCTACTTGATCATGAAGGGGAGGTTCCCGGTTCAACACTCACACACTACACGACTCCTGTGGTTGGGTTTTCCTTTATTGCGCAACACCGTTTCTCCTCGGCCATGCTTGGGGGAAAGTGAAAATCCTTGTTTTTCTCCTCCTTCGGCTGAAAATAGGGGCAAGTGATAAATAAGGGGGCGAGAATTGATCTAGACACCCCAATAAAAAAGAGAGGTCTCAAATAGGGGCAGTCCGTTATGACCTAATTCCGCATTCACAAAAGCAAAAGAAAGAAAAGAAATGAAAGAAAAAGCTAAAAGCTCATTCAAAAGGTCGAAGCTCAAAAGTCTAAATGCTCTCAAAAGAATGAAACTAGACATGGCAAGAGTGGCAGTACAGTTTCCCCGTGGGACGTAATGAGCCCGGTCGTATGCGTGCCTAGAGCGGATGTAGGTTCGATGACGGACACAAAGCCCCGGCGCAATAGACCAAATTCTTTGAAAAGGGGTTGACCGTGAGAAGAACTCAAGCCCTAAAAACTTCTATACCTATTGCCGGCTTCCCTGTAAATTCTCTCTCATTTTCCAATGACTAGATCATACCCCGGGTATGGCCTTGGAAGAGGCACCGTTGAGTATAATTGGACCCCGGCCTTGGGCGGTCACCCATAACGCACATTGTACTTGGGAAACCCCTAATGAGATATGAAGGTATCCCGTCGTCGGGTTTGAGATGGCTCCAAAATCCAAAAAAATCAAATAGTTCAAATCAAAAAAAAAATTAAATATTTCAAAACCCAAAAAAATCAAATATTTTAAAACCTAAAAAAAATCAAATATTTAAAATCTAAAAAAAATCAAATATTTCAAAACCAAAAAAATCAAATATTTTAAAACCCAAAAAAATCAAATGTTTCAAATCCAAAAAAATCAAATATTTCAAATCCAAAAAAATTGAATATTTCAAATCCAAAAAAATCAAATATTTCAAAACCCAAAAAATTAAATATTTCAAACCCAAAAAATCAAATATTTCAAATAAAAAATTAAATATTTCAAAATTCAAAAAAATCAAATATTATAAAACCCAAAATAAAAAATAAAAAATAAAAAATCTTCAAAACTACAAAAATATTTTCATGATTCGCATTCATAGCATGCATCGCATCCATTCTTCCTTTGTGTTATTCGCCTATTTAATGAGACTTACCCCCTTGATCAAAAATCAAGAACTGGTCATTTCCTAACTTATTACAGGCAAGGGATTAAGCCTAAAATAGATTTATTATGTTTTCTTATTTATATGTGTGCAGGGGCAGGTTGAAGGCAAGATTCAGCATTTACATCTCTGCACGGTCCTCTGGCGACCGTTTTAATCCCTCCAACGATCAACATCAGACCGTTCCAACCTTGACACGGCATCATTCAGACCGCTTCTAATTCTAGAACCTTCAAGACGTAACGGTCTTTACTAGACCGTTTTCAAACCAGAACGGTGCAGGATTGGCCGTTCTACTCTATCCACGGTCCATAGATAGACCGTACCACTCTCCAAAGGTCCCTGTTCTTTACCCTGCGGTTGATCTTCTACACGGCCCAGGTCTGGCCATTCAATTCTCTAGCACGGTTGTACTCTAACCGTTTATCTAACTAAGCGGTCTGGTTATGGGCCGTGTTCATCTCGAGATCCTATCTCAAACTCATTCAATTATGTGCAAGAAAGGCCAAACTCAAATCCATCCAATCATCAATATTATTCATTCAAATTCAAAGATTTTCAAACATAGGTCTCTATGTCAACATCATGAAAATAAGAAAATCACTCAATCCTCAGCCGGGCATCCCCGCGAGGCCTGAACTCTCGTAGCTCTCTCACATATGCTTGGTACGCCTCCTAGAGCTCCGTCACCTCCGCGGGTAGGGTACGCACCTTGCTGACCTCCCACATGATCAGGGAGCTCCTGACCGCCTGCTCATCCTCCTCTGACCTGAACCTCCTCTCCTGTAGTGCGGGAAGATGGGGTAGCACTGGAATTGTAGTCCGGGGTAGTCCAATCCGAAGGAAGCACCGATGCGGGCTATACATCGCCAAAGCGGTGTCACCCACGAGCCTCAAGTCCACACCAGGCCTCCTACGAAGCCTGAGAGTAGTGCCGTGAAGGAAAGGAGGGCGCATCACAAACCGATCCAGGGGCAAGGTGTTGATGTAGAGGTGCCACTCGTCCCTGCTCTTCTTGTCTGCCATCCTACACTCCACCTGCTGTGAGAACCTGAAAGGACCACCAATAAAGAACAATGGATGGTTCCCGAAGATCCGGCTGGCCGGGGTGACATCCTCCCTAGGCATGAACTTCATCCTAACTCCCATCCAGCACTCTAGGAGAATCATAGAGCCAAATAGTGGACCCCCTAGAGCAACTGAGCTAAGACCCTCATATAGGTAGGCAAGGACGGCCTGGGAGATGAAAAGACCCTGCCACAGACCACTGATAGTACTGAGGATAGGAACATCTAAGACATGGTCGGTAGAGGGGAAGAGTATGGCCCCGCACAAGCAAATGGAAGCGGCCTTAGCTATGGCCTCGTCCCACCCACACTTGTTCTCATAGTGTGCTATCACTCATTGGTTGAGAGGTAGTAGATGGATCTAGTGTGGGCCCACTATGGTGTGAATGTCCTTGGTGCTATGTATAAACTCTCCTAAGATCAGGGCAGGATCTACAGGGGCAACCGTGTGACAGACAGAATCCTCCTCACCCACTTTAGACCTAGGCCAAGACAAGTAGGTCCCTACCTCCTCTAGAAGGATGGTGGCCTCAAAAGATGGGAATATGAAAGTGTGGGTCTGGGGGTGCCATATCTCTACCAAGGTTGAAATGCTATGCCAATCCAAAGAGAGCTTGGGGTAGTTCTTGGCTAACACTAGAAGGGAGTGGAGATGCCAGGACCTAAGGATAGATGTCACAGATATGGGTAGTTCGTGGATCATAGGAGCCATCCACTTCAAGGTGGAATATCGTCTCGGGTCGGGGAGAAGCTGGAATGAAGAGAAGAAGAAAAGAAAAGAGAAGAAGAGCCTATAAGCCTTTTGAAGGAAGTGACGTGAAATTGAGTGAGATTGAAATAAATAACATTAACTTACCTGTCTCATAGGGCTGGAGCTCAAATTCCCCGGGATCGTGGTCAGCCTTTGTAGCACGCCGTGCTCCTTTCTAGCTGGCTTTGGACCTTGGTAAGCCACCTCGCCTATTGAGCTCCCTTCAAAGGCCCTCTTCATGATGATTTGAGGAAGATTGAGAAAGATTTCAAGGATTGAAAGAGGGTTGATGTGTGAAGGATGAATTTGGGAGTCCCCTTACTTATAGGACTTGATTAGAGGCCTAAACCCATTAGAATTGAGGTAGGATAGGTCTAGATCGGGTTAAGATAGAGTTTGGGTTGGTTTGGAGCACCTATTCTCGGGTTAGGACTCTCCAAGAGAGTCCCGATCGGGCTCTCAGGGTGCCTGTGTACGCGGTCTATCGATAGACTGCTTTGTTCAGAGAACGGCCTCATGGAGACCGTGCAGAAACCTTCTACATGCTTCGAATCCTGGTATTTGCACGATCATGGAGAGACCGTTCTACTAATCACATGGTTAAGGAAGAGCCGTTCCTATCATTTGAACGAACCATCATGGACCATTTATTTGCTTAATTACGCTCAACTCAGCAGATTTTAGCGGTCTAAAAGAAGGCTGTGTGGGTCTTGGAGCGGTCATTTGGATGACCGTTTAGAAACCTAAAGCCTCCTTTTGTCCTCCTTGCACCAATGCCACTTAAACTATTAGTCGTCTCTCTCTCCCACTCACTCGCGTTCGCCTCTCTCTCCCACTCACTCGTATCGGGTTAGGAGTCATTGTCAAGCATTTACGTTCATTCACAAAAAGTCAAAATCAAAAATATATCATATCACTGTCATATCCACATGTACAAAGTCACAGCTACATCAGGCCGATCCCTCTCCCTCCTGCCTGTCACTGTCCCCTGCCCCCTCGTGCCTCTTTGATGGCGGGGCATCACAGAGCTCACCTCCTCTCGAGGTCGTCGGCGCCGCTCCTCCTCATCGTTCCTCCGGCGACCAGAGGAACCCGTAAAATAACTCCTGTAGAATCTACTGTGTGTGCCGCTCGGGACAGCGCTGCGCTCCGGCCTCCGGGTCATCTTCTCAAATGCCCGAACCTCGCCTCTCAACTCGGCTGCCTCTAATCGAGCCCACTCCGACTCTGCCCGAGCCCGCTCCGCCTCAGCTCGGTAAAGGTCCGCCTCCATCGCCCGGGCTCGAAGAAGCTCCGTCTCTCCCATCTCGGCATGGGATTGCTCCATCTCCGCATAGAGGCATGAAGCCTCTTCTACCTCTGCACGTAGAGCTGCGGCCTCAGCACGGAAGAGCTCCATGTCCTCCCGCAGTGGGGTGGCCTCACCCAGGGACACGGTCAGCTTAGTCGTCTGTATATGCATGCATCATGGTCAGTCAATTGCATTTCATAAACATAATCATCTGGGAAGGCGTAGTGCACTTACCCTCTCGGCGAGAGCCGCCTCGGCCGCCTCTGCCCGTGCGACCATCCTCACGAACTCGGCGTCCCGCTCGGCTCGGTCCGCAACAGTCTGAGAAGAGGAAGAAGGTGCGTCAGCCCCCTGGCGCTGGGCTCCCTAGGCTCGTTGCATTCAAAACTCCAGGTCAGTCATTTCATAGGCATAATCATAATTGAGTGCGTAAGTAAGGGTTTAGAGTTAGGGAAACTCCCCAAAAGGCTCAGGGCCTATCGGGCCTCGTCTCGCTCCTGGATCGTTGAGTGAAGGAGTCCCTGCAACTCCGCGATCCTCCCCTAGGGGTCAATCTGCATTTAGGAAGCCCAAACATCAGTACATAACCATATAGAAAGCATAAGCATAATAGAAAGCATTAAAGTTTAGAAGTCGTACCGGTCGGCGGGCACCACAGAACACCTGGTCCCTGTAGGGCCAGGCGTAGGCTGTGTAGTAGGCCTCCTCGCTCTCCGCTCGGGCGGACACCGCCCGCCCGCATGCTGCCTAGTCCGTGATCTGCTCCGCAGCCCGCGTCGTCCAGTCTACCACCGTGGCTAGTCCTCAGGGGTGTCGCCCGACCCGCTCCTCCGGCTTTTCTGGTGCCGAAAACTCTACCATTGGCTGATGGACGCCTATCGTCCTCATCACCAGCCAGAAGTGGAGCGGCTCCACCACGTTCATGCAGTGGAGCCAAACATCTCGGCCTGAGTAGGTGAGGGCCGCCAGTATCCAAGGCTGACCCTCATACCCCTCACTCTCGTACTGTGTCCACCGAACCTGTCAAATAGGAAAAAATTGCATTAGCATCATAAGCATATAAGTTGCATTTAATGAAAGAGTTTGAGTTTAGATTCATACCGAGGCGAAGGGCAGTGTGTCTAGGTCGTCCTGGATCTCCCGGACCTATCTCCGGAGGGGCCCAGTCTCCCGTGAAGCCGTCCACCGCCTCACGATGGGCCGCTGCTCCGGGTAAGTCTCGTCCCCTCTCCCTAGGTCACGTAGGTGCACGTAGGCCCACACTTGCATTGCATTTCACCAAATGTCAGCATATAGCATTTATAAGAATCATACAGTAAATTGCATAATCAGTTTAAGGGTTGAGTTGTACCTGGAGTAAGGGAGAGAAGCTCCCCAGCATCGTCCACCGGCTGGTGGAGCTGAGGGTGTCGAACAAAAACGCGAGGACCGCCGCTCCCCAAGCAAAGTCCCTGACGTGTCCCAAGTCCTCGAGTAGTGGGAGGAACCGATAGCTGATGACGTTGGCCCTCGTCGTGAATAGTAGGCGCCCGAAGAACAACATCAGGAACGTCCGCAACACTCGGTCCGCCTTGGGTCCCGCCTCGGCTGCTACTCAGGGTCGGACCCGGTCCACTAACCTCTACAAGTGCTCCCCGGGCAGCTCCCCGGTCGCTATCCCCGTACCCCTCAGTCCGAGGCTCTCCTGCAGCCTCACCCTCGTCAGCATCGTCGACTGACGCTCTGGTCGGAGTAGCTCCAAGCCCATCAGCTCCTGAGCCAGCTCCCGGTAGTCGGGGTATGTCCTCCCGCTAACCGGTGTCCCATGCACGTGCAATCCGGTGATGTGCACAACGTCCTCTAGCGTGGGGACCATGTGGCCCCATGGGAAAAGGAACATTCGGCTCATCGGATCCCAATGGTCGTGCAGAGCATAGAGGAGCGGCGTGTCTAGCCTGGTCACCTCTACGCTCAGGAACTCAATAAAGCCCATAGTCGTGAGCCTCTCCCGCTGAAAGTCTGGCAGTGCGAGGTATACTACTCGAACCTGCGGCCAGGAGATCCGAGTCCTGCACTTTTCCTACATACATTTAGAACCATTACATTTCATAATAGGATCACGTATTTCATTAATTTCACTCTGCTAACTGCACGGTCTCACATGGGCCATTTTCTCTTTCAACGGTTGGGTTCCAACCGTCCTAATAATCCCCTCTCAGAGTTCCACGGTCACCCATGGACCATTCTGCCTTATGGACGGCCCTGTGAGGACCGTGCTACTATCTTTTGTCTACCTTGGAACGGCCCATCTTTGGCCGTCCAATAAACTCACGGTTCCCATCTGACCGCGTTACTCCCCTTTCATTCCCCTAGTCATTTGGAGTTGCATGGTCTATCGTCCAACTGTGTGGTGATCGACGGTTTGGTTGAGACCGTTCTATTCTTAAACGTTTCATGTTCTGAACGGACCAATGTGGGCCGTCTTAAGTGTCCACGGTCTTCCTCAGACCGTGTTGCCCTGTCGGTTCAGTTTCTTTTGAACGGCCACCCATGGGCCGTGTTCTGGTTGAACAGTTCTATTTGAACCGTGTGATTTTGGTGAGCGATTATTGTTGAACCGCGCCGTGACCTCTGTGCCCAACGGCGACCGAGCTTCTTCCCCACCTCCGTTGATGGCCTAAATGGCCTTATAGGTGATCCTAAGGGGACGTACGCCCCTCTTCTACCCCTAGACCCACATGCATGCGTTTAAAAGCTTCAAAGAGGGAGGGTTTTTCTAGGTGCCTACCTCGGAGGTCCTCGGTGGCTTCTCCGCCGCCGCCGTGGGCTCCGCCGGTGCTTCCCCGACGTCTCCTTCTTGGGCAAGGATCGCTCCCTCCTCAGCAACGGGTGGTGCTGCCTCTTCCACGATCGCGGGCGGTGGCGTCGGAGCCACCTCCTCCGCAGTTGCCGCCGACGGTGGCGTTTGGACTCCCTCCTCGGCCATTTGTCGGGCGATGTGTCTACGGAACTGGTGCTTGAATCACATATGAGAAAGGGAGACAAGGGGGAGAGAGTAGAGGAGAATGAGGGAGGATGACAGTGGGAGATGGGGTGGAGAACGTGGGGGTGTTCCTCTCCTCCGTCGGTTACGGTGGGGAAGAGGAGGAAGAGGAAGTGTTTTATTTTTTTTGAAACCGCCAGTGATTACACGGTCTATTGATGGACCGTGTGACAACTGGACGGCCCCCTTTACGACCGTTTATGCTCTAACGGTGCGCTTCCATGGAACGGCTTGGCTATGTCCGTGCATTTTGGTGGACGGCCTTATTGAGGGCCGTGCAACTTCATGATCATATTCAAACTGGTAAGGCTTGAGCGGCCCCAACTAGACCGTTTACTATCTGGAGCGGCCTATTGCTAGACCGTTCATGTGCTAAAACAATGATGAAAAATGCCTTTTGAGCCCCACTTTGTCTGCATTAAGTGACTAATCTTTTTTTGGCTTGAATGATTATTTCATGATGTAATATTGCAAATCTTGTTCATGATTTCTTTTGCAGCCTCACTCCAACTTGCCTTCCGCTGTCGTCAGGTAAGTCAGGTAAGTATTCCGATCCCTATATCCCTTATTGCAATACTATATGGTATTATGCTATATTATCTCGAGAAGCAGTTGGTTATCTACGTGTTCCAGGATCTGATGTTCCCCTATAACAAAAATAATGATGATCCAGGTTCGCGTGTTTAATCATCGGATAGGCTGTTAGGTTAGGAAAATTAGGGGACGACGGTTCTATCTTGCACGCCGTGGTTGCAGATAGTGTCTTGACCCTGATTCTCCCGGTCTAGCAATACTATTTTTGAGTATTTTCTATTTTATGGTTTCTTTGCATTCATTTTATTGATTTATTTTATTTTAACCCAGCATGCATCATATGCATCTTTTGAACATTCATGATCCATGGGTTGTCTAAAAATGTCTCATTTGTGATGGATGACTGTGCGTTCAGTGTCTGAGTAAGAGGAACTATTCCACTCAGAGTTGGAAGGTTTTCTCTGGTCTATTCACCTGGTTTGATTGACTGAAGATCCCGTCTAGAGTTTTAGTCCCTTTCTTTACCTTTTGGCTGCTTATTCTGGTCCCCTCATTAGTCTAAGGGATTGTGTCCCTCATGAGG
This sequence comes from Amorphophallus konjac, assembly GCA_022559845.1. NCBI lineage: Eukaryota > Viridiplantae > Streptophyta > Magnoliopsida > Alismatales > Araceae > Amorphophallus > Amorphophallus konjac. The sequence continues at coordinate 318,420,597 of CM040124.1, forward strand.
TTGATCGTGTGTTTTTCTTTTTTCATTTAGTTAGTTTCTCCAGACTGGTGTCGTTTTGGTCTGATCGTTTCTTGTGTTTGGTTTGGAGTTTTTCGGAAGATTCCCATCTCTCGTTGGCGAGAAAACGAGTGTCTTTTACCTTAACGACCGCTTTTCAATCCGCTCCGCTTCATTTTCGCTTCATCTTCATGTTCCATTTCGCTTTCGCTTCACCTCCGCTCGCTCCCTTGCAAAGAGGACATTAAGGAGGGGCATCTGTTGACACCCGTTTTTTTACCTATGAGTTGGGTCATTCCTCTTACCATCATTTGTTGATGCCTCGAGTGTCCATTACTCATTGGGCTATTTCTAGGCACAACTTTGGACTTATTTTATGGGTATCTCTCTCCCTGACTAGGTCTGCTCTCAGATTCGGGCTCAATGGGCCTTGATTTCGCTTGGTTTTGGGGGTAAATGGGCCCATTTATCTTATTTCATTAATTTCAAACGTCCAGGATATACGCGATCTAGCGACTAGCCGTTCAGCTATAGGGCGGTCTGATTCGAACCGTTTTGGATATTTATTTAATTTTATAAATTTTCACCGACAAGCCTTTACACGGTCCAAGTTCAGCCGTTTATTCCCATCGAACGGCCTATCTTTAGACCGTTTATCTCCCAAAGTCCTAAGCCGAGTGAGTGTTCAGATAATTATCTATTTATCCTATTTCTCTGGATTTATCACCGACATGTGTACACGGCCTAGCATTGGACCGTTCCATTCATTGAGTGATATATCAGTAGACCGTTTTATCCTAAGGAGTCTAGCGCCGTGGTGGCCGGTCAGTTCGGTGGATAATTGCATAATTTTCCATTTTTATTTATTTATCACCGACAACATTGGACGGTCTAGTAATAGACCATATAGATGACTGGGCGGTCTATCGTGAGACCGTGTATAGGCCCTCGATCTGTGGATTGATTGGATTTTTCTCTCCGTCCGTGGTTAAACCTCTACCTTCCTCCGCCATTTTCTCCGCGGTTTCTCCACCAAATGGGGTGCCGTTTGATCCTGGTGGAAGATAGAAACATTATCTACGGATTTTATTTTGCAATCTCAGATTAATATTCATTGGAAAATCCAATTTTGAGGTTGGACTTTTAGGGCTCTATAAATAGAACCCTTAATCCAAGCTTGAAAGGGGAGAGATCCAACATCGACGTCGAAGCTCTGTCGAATTCTCGAGCGAGATGTAGCCAGGGAGGGAGGCTTTCTACATCCTTTTAAGCATCCGGTTTAAGGGAGTAGTCTTTGTTTGGTGTTTTAGTCTAAGCTTTAGTTGTCTTTTCATCCATCGCATGCTTCTTTTCATCATCTTTTCATCTACATTTTTCATCGTTTCACATCATTTCACACCCCTCCTATTTGTTTTCATGCCCTATAGGGGTTTAAAAACCACCCCAGGTATCGCCCATTCTATGCTATTATGTCGATTTCCCATTCTTTTCTATAGTTACTACACATTCTAGGGCTAATTTGGGTGTTGTTTTCTTGTCTTTTATGTTGTTTTGCAGGTCAGCATCAGCACAGCACGAGGCCCATCCCCTCTGGCCGGCCGGAAGGGGTGGAGGATCAAGTCCTACAACTTGGAGTCTGGTGGCCTTGAATGGTCGTCTCCCATCCGCCTGAAGAAAGGAGCGGTCCTTCCAGAACCATTCAGATAGTTTGATCGACCGTCTTCGTACCGTGCTCTCACCAGACTGGTCTTCATCCCGCTTCTCTTCCAGTGCTGTGAGCGGCCTATCGAGCGACCGTGCCATCCTTGAGCGGTTATTCCATGACCGCGTACTCCTGCAGCGCTGCATTTTTGGGCGAGTGTCTTCCCACTTTTCCAAGGTACGTAGTACTCTTCGGTACCCGTGTCTTGGTGGCGATCGCGATCACACAAACACGCTTCTTCACCCTTTCTTTCCTCCTTTCATTTTGGTTGTCTTAATACTTTGGTTTAGAAAAGAAGGAAGAAAGAAAGAAGGGGGGGGGGGACATGTCAACAGTGGTATTTGAGCGTAAATATGTGAATGGTATATTACTTTACGATGTCCCTAGGATATGTGGTTGTAAAGTCAACTCGAGATGGGATCTCGATCATGACTAAATTTTTAGTCTTCAATGCTGGCTTCTGATTGCTCTTTGATAATCTCTCAATAAAAATGCTTTGTTGACTCCACTGATTTCCTGACAATGTCATTGATTCATCTGAATGAGGAAAGATTTTAGTCAGTGCACCCTAGACATAAATTAGACATATTCTGAAAAGAAGAAACTTCTATTATACTGGCTTAAGAATGTTTTGATAAATCAAATTGATTTAAGTCTAATGTATTTCCTACGTTTTGATGTAAAAGACTCGAAATATCTGAATCATCATGCTTAATAAATCTTAACCAATTGTCTCATGAACTTCATGCAAAACTTTCTGAAATCTGAAATTTTAAGAGACATGGCTATCCTTGGTTAAGATACATGTAGAAGGTATTGTTCTTAAACATTTCAGTGTACTGAGCTTTGTTTGAAAAATCTGAAAACATTTAAAATTTAAAGCAAGAGCAATGACTTTGGTCACAGAGAAACTGAGTTCTCTATCAAAGAAATGGAGTAAGTCCAAGTCATGAAGTGCCATAGTTACCTCTCCTTTCAAAAATGTTTGAAAATCTGACAGTGCAATGGCATGGATGTGTTGAGTAACTGGGGATTCTAGCCTCTGATCAAGGTGTCTCCTCATGTAAAAAGATACTCCATTGCTAACTCTGTTCTCCTTAAGAGGTAATATGATTGTCACACTGAGTAACTGGATCACTTCACCTGAGAAGTGTTGTGCCTCATGTAAAAAGGTGTTGACTGAACCAAACTTGCTCAGGAAAAATGAGTGCTGATCAATAGAAAATTCTGAAAATCTAAAGACAAGTTCAGTCTCATTTATTTCTGTTTAATCTCAATACTATCTTGTGTAACTTACATAGGAGTCTCTGATTTTAAATGAGTAAGATGGAAGGATGTTAAACATGAATATCAGATGAGTTGTTGGTTCATTTCTATTAAAAGGTGTTTCAGATATGAGTATTGAATTTTCTTGATAAACTTTGAATACATCACTCTTAAATCATGATGGTAAGTTTAAACTCATTCATAATCTATTATAATTGAAGAATCTGAAATTCGTTTACAAAGATTTATGAATTTGGTGTGCTAATGAAAATCTGTCTTCCTCAATTCATTCATTATGCTTACAGATTGTGGTAATCCTTGAGTGCCTATGTGCTTTTGCGAATATATGTTTCACCTCTTGTCATACCTCAACTCTATTCTGGCGTTAAGGGGGAGATTAACATCTGCATCATAGACTTGATTTGTGCATGATTTTATCTGGCTGGTATAGGAGAGCATACATCTGAAACATTGTCTTGATTTGAGCTTCATTGTTTAACTGCCTCTGTGTCTTTCATGTCTAAATGACTGAGTCAAAGGGGTAGTATTTTTCTTTATTCATATCATGTATACTTGTATCTCTCATCTCAAACTATTTTTCTTTTTGATGAAGTCAAAGGGGGAGAATAGTTTGACTTGAGTCAGTGTGACTCATAGTGTTGCCATCATCAAAAAGGGGGAGATTGTTGTGCCCCTGTGATTTTGATGATAGCAAACACTATGAGTTATCTGAACATCTGTGACATATTTTTCAACTCTATGATTTTGATGATAGCATATCATGACCATCTGATTGACTGTCTTGCTATGGGCATATATCATGTCAGTTCTACAGCTTTGCATATCATGAATCTGTGGCTTTGCATATCATGAATCTGTGTTTGAATTATATTTCTGCTTTGGGCATATGAATGTGCTATCTTGCATTAGCAGATATTCAGTTCATACAGCATTGCATTCTGTCATATGTCAGTTCATACAGCATTGCATTCTGTCATTTTTCAAGTCTATACACTGCTTGATTCAATGTCTGTACAGCCTTCGCAAGAGCAAGTCTGTACATCGTTCTCTCCATCAAGTCTACACATCAGTCAGCATAATCTAGACAGAAGTGGGTCGACCCCCCCTTCCAGATGGGTCGACCCCCCAGATTCGCAAGTATATACAATGTCACCTGCATGCATTACCTCAAGTCTATACAGCCTGCCTTCATGGTATTGCAAGTCTATACATTGTGCATGGTTCAAAACAAGTCTGCACATTGTCTGTCGCATGTCACTCATTCAGAGTCTATACATCAGTCAGGATTGCCTGTTGCATTGTTCGTCAAGTCTAGACATTGTGTATTCCTTCATATCAAGTCTAGACATTGCATGCCATAAGGCTACACAGTGGTCTTCATTCATGTGCATCAAGTCTGTACATCGCCACATTGTTCATGCATTGCTTAGCTCAAGTCTATACATCGGCCCTGTAGCTTGATTAGCCCAAGTCTATACATCGGCCCTGTAGCTTGCTTAGCTGAAGTCTGTACATCCACCGCTGAACCTTCCAAGTATATACATTGTCCTGTAGCTAACAAGCCATTCACCAAGTCTTTACATTCCTTCCCATCTTTACCCACGTTCTGAACTGAGCAAGTCTATACACTCATTATATTTTCCTACGTTCAGTTCAGCAAGTCTGTACATTGGGCTTTCACTTAAAGTCTATACATCACTGCATTGACCAAGTCCATACATTGTCTCGCTCACATCTTCCAAGTCTGTACATTAGACTTCAGAATTTATTATTTAAATTTAAATTTTTAATATTTAAATGATTAAATGAAATAATTTAAATGATTAAATGAAATATTATTTCATTAATATTATTTCATTATATTATTATATCATTATATTCTTATTCATTTTATATTTTATTTCATTTTTTGTTTATATTTATAGTTTTTATTTTATATATTATATATATTTAATATTTATTTAATTTTGATATTATATATATTTAATATTTATTTTATTTAATATTTATTTGATATTATATATATTTAATATTTGATATTATATATATTTAATTATATTTAAGTTAATTATATTTAAAATGTAATTTCATTATATTTAAATATTTAATTATATTTAATTATTTGATTTAAATATATATTTAAAATTCTTTCCAAGTCTGTACATTGGCCTTCAAGCTTTCCAAGTCTGTACAGCCCAAGTCTGTACATCCACCGTCTCATGCAGCGTCTCTAAGGCAAAGTGTATACATCGCTTGCATTGTTAAGTCTATACATTGTCGCTTGCATCATGAAGTCTATACATTGACTGCCTACCCTGCACACATCAAGTCCATACAATGCATCAAGTCTATACAACAAAGTCTGTACAGTGTCTCATATTGGCAAAGTCTGTACATCGTTTAGCCTGTGCATGCTTCGTCTTCTAAAGTCTATACATTGCTGTCTCATGTATTCTAAGTCCATACACCATCCAGTTGGGCATCGGTCATTACATCAAGTTTGTACACTATAATGCCCAGAATTTTCGGATCCTTGTTCGAGGGTCCCGGATCTGGTTTCTCAGAGTGTCCGACTCCGTTGTGTCCGAAATTTTGTTTTGGACATCTTTCGAGTTCGGATCGGCGCGATCCGGAGTTGTTTCGGAGGCCCGGAAGCGTTCCGCGGCCTTTCCGCGTGTGTTTTCTGATTCCCGGTTGTGTGTTTCGTTAATTCTTTCGGAACCTCGCTGTGGGTGAACCGGGCCGTTCACCAGGGTGCGAGTGGTACCGTTCCGATCGGTGCATTCCGAGGATCGCGGAAACGTGATTTTCTATTTTTCGATATTTTTGAGAATTTTTGGATTTTCTATATATAACCTCCTTTTTCTCTCTCCCCTCTCATTTCTCTCTTCTCTCCCTCTCTCTTCTCACGCTCTCTCCTCTCTCCCTCTCTCTCCGGCGGCTGACGGGGTGGAGCGTGGGCGAGGTGGGGACGGCGCGGGTGAGGCACGGGCGAGGATCGAGGCGGTGGAGGCGCGGTGAAGCTCGGCCGTGGGTTCGTGGAACGGCGAGGCTTCAACGGTATTTTCTTCGGGGATTGGCATCCTCGGTGCGTCGAATCTTCGGTGGAGGTAGGGAGATGGACCCTCAACCAGCGTAGTTCATTTCCCGTGAGTTTTGTAGGCTGTGGTGAGCCGAGTGGGCTTATTTGAGGGATTTGGGGGAAAACTCATGTTTTTGGGGTGTGAGCTGGATCTTCCGTTTTACGGTGTTTTTGACCGTTCCAGGGGTTTAGATGCATGTCTAGGGGCTTGGGGAAGGTTTCCCCTTTTGTTTCCCCTTCACCCGGGGGTGAACGGGGCGTGGAATGGGTTTTTCTGCCGTTTCCACCGTTTTCGGGCGCGGACTGAGAACGCGCTAGTCTCAGGTAGCGCGTTCTTGAGGGTCGCGCAGCCCCGACGGGGTGCGTTCATCGGAGAAGATGGACAGTAAGGCGGTTGTTGTCGCGCTAGGGGGTCCGAGCGCGATCTGCTTTGTCGCGCTAGGGGATCCTAGAGTGTTCTGCCTTGTCTCGCTAGGGGGTCCTAGCGCGATCTCTCTTGTCGCGCTATGGGGTCACATCGTGTTCTGTTTGAACGCGCTATGGACCTATAGCACGTTCTTGGAGGTGACCAGCCGGGCTGCCCGGGGCGGGCGGTCTGCGGCTGATCGTGCCCCCCTTGGGCCGTGTGTGTCCCGGACACCCCGTGGAGTTCCGTGACCGTGTCTTTGGGTGTCCGGAGGTTCCGTTTACCTTGATTTGCATGCCTATGAGTTTAAGGGTCTGGGTGACCTTTTAGCGTTCCGATTGTGTTGTGTTGGTCTCCGATCGACCCGGTTGTGACCCAGTGGGCGACCTTTGGCTCGTGAGTGTCCCGGGCACCCCGTGGGTTTCGTTACCGTGTTTTTGGGGTGTCTGGAGGTACCGTGTTACCTCGATAAGCATGCCTGTGGGCTTGGTGGGTCCGGGTGACCCCAGGTGTTCCGGGCTTCCGTGTCCTTGCTAGATCGAGTCACCGTGTATCGGTGTGAGTGCGGTGAGGTTTCCCCGCAAGTCGTTGCTTCTCCGGAAGGTGGCTTCCGAGTGAGCCAAACGTGTGGCCTTGGACGGTGAGTCCAGTCGCCCAGCCTCGGGCTGGAGGTTTCTTAAGTTCCCTCCTCGAGGGATGGGTCTCGGCAGTTGTGAACTGCCTCGTGAGTCTTCCCATCGTTGTTTTGGACCTAGGGATTAGGCCAGATTGACGGCTCAGTGCTGTCATGTGCAATGGTCTCGACTCCGAGTCTTGTGACTCAAAGGCCGTTGGGTTTTGTAGGTCTAGTGGACCATCTAGAGTCTGGTGGCATCGTGCCACCTGTTACTCCGTGTTACTCGCAATGGGTGCGTGCATGGTTTCAGTGTCCACGTTCTGTGACACGTCCACTAGTCGTAGCCTTCTTACGGCACGCGTGTGCTGACCCACCTGGGAGTGGTGGAGCGGCTGACCCGAGAGAGACGGTGAGTAGGCTGGTTACCGTAGGGCCCCCACGTACAGCCGAGTCCGGGCTTAGGGGGAATTACCAGCTAGAGGACAGGCCTAGGGCGTATGGTCTGAGTGTGCACACGAGGTTGGGGGCGTCAGACGGCGCCGACAGGCGCGACCCCAACTAGTCCTTGTTCTGCGGTAATGGTTACTCAGTGTGTCTGAGTCTCCGCCTGGACGCTGTAGCTAGACACTTGTGACGCGGTGTAAGACGTGAGGGGACGCTTCCGGTCGTTCATCTAGTGGGTGGTACTTCTGTCACGTGACGTGAGTTATCGTGCACCGGGTTATGTTTCCATCCGTGAGACTGGACTTCGTGAGTGGTTTCGGGAGTGTTCCTGGAGTCGAGGTCTGGGGTTTACGGTGAGCGGCACCAAGGGTCTTTCCCTAGACAACATTGTGTTCATGACGGTGAGGTCGTGACCGTGTTCCCTGACCGTGTGGTTTTGGCTCGGGTCCTTTTGTGAGGGCAGGCCTCGGCTACGGAGGTATCGTGGCGTTTTCCTAGTAGCGTGGCTAGGGCGGTTCATGTCTGGTGGTCCCCAATTGTGGAATCGGGTGGTCGGGTGTGTGGCTTGGTTGTCCCCCGATGGGTGACTAGGTCGTGTTTTCTGGTACAGTAGGAGTAGCTGTAGAGCCGAGGTTTTGCCGGCCACCGTAGTTACTTTCCTACTTTCGTAGTTACTACTTTTTGTGCCGCCATTGTTCTCAGTTGGGGTTCCGCGAGATCCCTACTGGGCCAGTGACAGGAGGCTCACCCCTGCGTTTCAGGTGCAGCGGTTCTTCCTCGAGGTTCGAGGGTGCTGTACGGAGGTTCTTAGTTGCCAGCTTACCGGGCCGAGTGTTCACTTGGCATGTGGTACGTTTTACTGCTTTACACTGTACTTTCTATTGGATTGGACTCTGTTGTAGTTGTTCATTTATTCTTGTTAATTGTTGAATTGTCCTGCCTTATTTCCTATTTCTTTGTACCTCCAAACTCCTTTTTAGCCCTTTCGAGCCCTCCCGATTCGTGGGCGGCGATTCGAGTCTCAGGTTATCGGGCCTTCCCGGTAACCGGATTCTCGGGTCGTCACAGTTGGTTTCAGAGCGTGGTTGTGGACGTACATGGGAATTCGAGATATTACAGTGATCAGAGTCCGTAAGGTCCAGTACAGTCGGCAGTTGGCATAGGGTTTCATGCATGTTTTCCGCTTTGTTTCTCACTTGAGAGCTTAAGTGCGCTGTGCGGCGCAGTGAGGGTGGTTGCTGTTCGCGGCTTTCATGCCGGCATGGGGTTTGTGGATCGAGGTCGAGAGCTTTCTCCCTTGGGTGGTGGCCCTGGTCTTGTTACGTTGGGCAGAGATTGCCGGCGGGTGTGTTGCTGTGGTGCTGCGTTCGAAGAATTGCAGCGATGGTGCATCGAGAGATGTTGTGATCGTGGTCCGATAGGACACTTGGTAAGTGTTGTCGGAGGAGCTGACCTGACGGAAGTGATGGTTTTCTTGGTGCTGGAAGGTGCTGTTCCCAGCATGCGTGAGGCTCGAGGTCAGGTCGAGTGTGGAGTTTTCCTTCCGTTGGTCGGAGGTGTGATTAGGTTCTCTTTTGGTCGGAGAGAATCGTGTTTGGTTAAGGTTCGTTGTCTTGCATTGTGTGTCCGGATTGGTTAGCCTTCGTGTGCCATGAAATCCGTACGAGACGCGTCCCGCGTTTTGGCAAGGTGGTTGCCTGTGAGAAGCGTTGCCCGTCCCCTGATGTGTAAGGGTGTTGGCGCTGTTCCAGAAGGACGAGTGCCGGCTTGGTGGTTTTTTTTTTTTAGATTTGCTGTTGGTGTTGCGATTCCCGAGGTGCATAGGATCGGAGTATGCGGGGTTGCAGATGGTTGTCGAGTTGGTGGAACCCGAGTTGTTGATGTAGTGGCTGTGTGTGTGGATTAGAGTGCGCGGATCGTAGCGTTGGTTGCTGCGGGTGGATTTCTGAGGAAGCGTAGAGCAGTGGAGGGTTGGTTCATCGATGTGCGCTATCTCCGGTGGTGTGAGACATGTGGTTGCCGTGCCATTGCTTGAGATATTGTGGTTCATGGCACTGGCAGGTGGAGAGTTGGGGAAATATGCTGGCGAGGTTGCCGCATGAGTACCCTATTCTTGCGTTGGAGGTTGCGTTCGCGGATGAGATCATGTTTTGGAGAAGTGTGTCGTAGATTGTAAGAGGTTGTGTGTCCCGTGGCTCTGTGATAAGAGCGAGAGCTGGGATTGGCTGGCGTCATCTTGGATTAATTGAGATGAAGGTTTTGATGAGATAGGATTCGATGAGACAGGATGGTGGTCGATGCCTGTGTGTGTGGGTCTCTGATGAGACGTTGACGTGGGATATTGATCCTCAGTCTGTGGCCAGCAAGGGAGGATTCCCCGTAAGTCTGTGTCGAGTGACGTGAGGACCGAGGAGAGATGGAGTCATTGGGTCCCGCCGTGCTCCCCTGAAGGGTAGAGTTGGTGCGGGGATCCATCTGGATGTGGTGGTGTTCTGTGCGTGAGTCAGCGGACGGCCTGTCATGAGTCAGATCGTGCCTGCTAGACCGGTGGAGGTTTCCCATTGACGAATGTCCGGTGACCAGTGGATGGTCTTTCATGGATAGAAGATGCTGGTTGTAGGGGCTCGAGAATGGAGAGAGCCGCGTGCCAGTGAGGCCTTTTGGCGGCCGTTTCTGAGGTGTGTTTTCCCAGATGGGATCTGAGCTTTGTCTAAGTTTAAGTTCTGACAGAGTTGGTCCCGTGCTGTTGTGGCGTTCGGCTTGCCGAGTGTGGAAGTGGTCCTCGGCGTGGAGTCGACAAATTTGTGGTGGTCAGCTGGCAGAGAAGCTAGTGTATGGTTGGTCCGCCGAGCGTGGGCATTGATCGGTGGATTGGTTGTTGTGGCGAGGATTGCGTTCCCTTGGTGATCGAGAGAGTGGCAGCGATGCCGTGATTGGTTTTCGTTGTGTCTGAGGTGATTCCAGACTGGTGCCTTTGTGTTATGCCTGCTCTGGTGGCCGATGTGTGTGCAGTGTGCGGAGCGTGGCATTGTTCGTGATTATGGTCTGGCCGTATCCCTCATGATCGTGGTTTTGTGGGAATTGAGATTTTTTTATGCTGGGGCCCTGACAGCGTTGTCAGTTGGTTGAGGCGTTCTTCCCCTGTGGCTTGGTGCTGGTCTTGAATTTCGGGGACGCAATTTCTTTAAGGGGGGAGGGCTGTAATGCCCCGGATTTTTGGATCCTTGTTCGAGGGTCCTAGATCTGGTTTCTCGGAGTGTCCGACTCCGTTGTGTTCAAAATTTCATTTCGGACATCTTTCGTGTTCGGATCGGCGCGATCCGGAGTTGTTTCGGAGGCCCGGAAGCGTTCCGCGGCATTTCCGCGTGTGTTTTCTGATTTCCGGTGTGTGTTTCGGTAACTCTTTCGGAACCTCGCTGCGGGTGAACCGGGCCGTTCACCAGGGCGCGAGTGGTACCGTTGCGATCGGTGTGTTCCGAGGATCGCGGAAATGAGATTTTTTATTTTTCGGTATTTTTGAGAATTTCCGGATTTTCTATATATAACCTCCTTTTTCTCTCTCCCCTCCCATTTCTCTCTTCTCTCCCTCTCTCTTCTCACACTCTCTCCTCTCTCCCTCTCTCTCCGGCGGCCGACGGGGTGGAGCGTGGGCGAGGTGGGGACGACGCGGGTGAGGCACGGGCGAGGATGGGTGAGGATCGAGGCGGTGGAGGCGCGGTGAAGCTCGGCCGTGGGTTCGTGGAACGGTGAGGCTTCAACGGCATTTTCTTCGGGGATTGGCGTCCTCGGTGCGTCGAATCTTCGGTGGAGGTAGGGAGATGGACCCTCAACCCGCGTACTTCATTTCCCGTGAGTTTTGTAGGCCGTGGTGAGCCGAGCGGGCTTATTCGAGGGATTCAGGGGAAAACTCATGTTTTTGGGGTGTGAGTTGGATCTTCCGTTTTACGATGTTTTTGGCCGTTCCAGGGGTTTAGATGCATGTCTAGGGGTTGGGGAAGGTTTTCCCTTTTGTTTCCCCTTCACCCGGGGGTGAACGGGGCGTGGAATGGGTTTTTCTGCCGTTTCCACCGTTTTCAGGCGCGGACTGAGAACACGCTAGTCTCAGGTAGCGCGTTCTTGAGGGTCGCATCGCCCCGACGGGGCGCGTTCATCGGAGAAGATGAACAGTAAGGCGGTTGTTGTCGCGCTGGGGGGTCCTAGCGTGATCTGCTTTGTCGCGCTAGGGGATCCTAGCGCGTTCTACCTTGTCGCGCTAGGGGGTCCTAGCGCGATCTCTCTTGTCGCGCATTGGGGTCATAGCACGTTCTGTTTGAACGCGCTATGGACCTATAGCGCGTTCTTGGAGGTGACCAGCCGGGCTGCTCGGGGCGGGCGGTCTGTGGCTGATCGTGCTCCCCTTGGGCTGTGTGTGTCCCGGACACCCCGTGGAGTTCCGTGACTGTGTCTTTGGGAGTCCGGAGGTTCCGTTTACCTTGATTTGCGTGCCTGTGAGTTTAATGGTCCGGGTGACCTTTTAGCATTCTGATTGTGTTGTGTTGGTCTCTGATCGACCCGGTTGTGATCCAGTGGGCAACCTTTGGCTCGTGAGTGTCCCGGGCGCCCCGTGCGTTTCGTTACCGTGTTTTTGGGGTGTCTGGAGGTACCGTGTTACCTCGATAAGCGTGCCTATGGGCTTAGTGGGTCCTGGTGACCCCAGGTGTTCCGGGCTTCCGTGTCCTTGCTAGATCGAGTCACCGTGTATTGGTGTGAGTGCGGTGAGGTTTCCCCGCAAGTCGTTGCTTCTCCGGAAGGTGGCTTCCGAGTGAGCCAAGCGTGTGGCCTTGGACGGTGAGTCCAGTCGCCCAGCCTTGGGCTGGAGGTTTCTTAAGTTCCTTCCTCGAGGGATGGGTCTCGGCAGTTGTGAACTGCCTCGTGAGTCTTCCCATCGTTATTTTGGACCTAGGGATTAGGCCAGATTGACGGCTCAGTGCTGTCATGTGCAACGGTCTCGACTCCGAGTCTTGTGACTCAAAGGCTGTTGGGTTTTGTAGGTCTAGTGGACCATCTAGAGTCTGGTGGCGTCGTGCCACCTGTTACTCCGTGTTACTCGCAATGGGTGCGTGCGTGGTTTCAGTGTCCACGTTCTGTGACACGTCCACTAGTCGTAGCCTTCTTACGGCACGCGGGTGCTGACCCACCTGGGAGTTGTGGAGCGGCTGACCCGAGAGAGACGGTGAGTAGGCTGGTTACCGTAGGGCCCCCACGTACAGCCGAGTCCGGGCTTAGGGGGAATTACCAGCTAGAGGACAGGCCTAGGGCGTATGGTCTGAGTGTGCACACGAGGTTGGGGGCGTCGGACGGCGCCGGCAGGCGCGAGCCCAACTAGTCCTTGTTATGCGGTACTGGTTACTGAGTGTGTCTGAGTCTCCGCCTGGGGCGCTGTAGCTAGACACTTATGACGCGGTGTAAGACGTCAGGGGACGCATCCGGTCGTTCTTCTAGTGGGTCGTACTTCTGTCACGTGACGTGAGTTGTCGTGCACCGGGTTCTGTTTCCGTCCGTGAGACGGGACTTCGTGAGTGGTTTCGGGAGTGTTCCTGGAGTAGAGGTCGGGGGTTTTCGGTGAGCGGCACTGAGGGTCTTTCCCCAGACAACGTTGTGTTCACGACGGTGAGGTCGTGACCGTGTGGTTTTGGCTCGGGTCCTTTTGTGAGGGCAGGCCTCCGCTACGGAGGGATCGTGGCGTTTTCCTAGTAGCGTAGCTAGGGTGGTTCATGTCTGGTGGTCCCCGATCATGGAATCGGGTGGTCGGGTGTGTTGCTTGGTTGTCCTCCGATGGGTGACTAGGTCGTGTTTTCTGGTACAGTAGGAGTAGCTGTAGAGCCGAGGTTTTGCCGGCCACCGTAGTTACTTTCCTACTTTCGTAGTTACTGCTTTTTGTGCCACCGTTGTTCTCTGCTGGGGTTCCGCGGGATCCCTACTAGGCCAGTGATAGGAGGCTCACCCCTGCGTTTCAGGTGCAGCGGTTCTTTCTCGAGGTTCGAGGGTGCTGTACGGAGGTTCTTAGTTGCCAGCTTACCGGGCCGAGTGTTCACTTGGCATGTGGTACGTTTTACTGCTTTAGACTGTACTTTCTATTGGACTGGACTCGGTTGTAGTTGTACATTTATTCTTGTTAATTGTTGAATTGTCCTACCTTATTTATTTGTACCTCCACACTCCTTTTTAGCCCTTCCGAGCCCTCTCGGCTCGTGGGCGGCGGTTCGAGTCTCGGGTTATCGGGCCTTCCCGGTAACCGGATTCTCAGGTAGTCACATACACTGTTTGCATGCTCTCAAAGGCTGAACATTCTTTAGCGAGTCTGTACACACTTCATCACTTAAAGTCTGAACATCCATCAGTGAAGACTGTACACACTTCAGTGCACATGTGCATCTCTTTCAAGACGAAGTCTATACACTCGTTTCCAAGGCTTCAAGTCTAAACACACGTTTCCAAGGCTTCAACTCTATACACTCGTTATCACCCTTCAAGTCTAAACACCCATTTCCAAGGCTTCAACTCTATACACTCGTTATCACCCTTCAAGTCTATACACTCAAGCTGCATCATGCCTGTAAACATTTTGTTAACAGCCTGAACCAAGTCTGTACATCCATCTGATATCTTCTTATGACTACTTGATAGGTACATCCTTCGAGAAGCTGATAGGTGGCACGTGATCCGAGGTTGGCACCTGGCACGTGATCTAAGGACAACGCTGATGAGGACATCACACCACATACCCTCTGGCTTGGCACGTCTCTCCCTCCCGGAGGCAGCTAGGGAGCAGCCCTTCTTCAGACGGAACATTGGTGCTTATCATCCTATTACATTTTCCTATTTTCTTGAGTCATTTTGATGTATTTGCCTATGTTTTGAGTCATGTTACTAGGTTATCATGTTATTTACTTATGTTTGTATGTAGGCTAGTGGGCTAATGGGGCTAGTAGGTCTTATTGGGCCATTTCTTTGGTCTGGCCCATGGGCGCCCCTCTCCCCACCCCTTGGTCTTCCGTCATTTGTCCATTTCATGAGGACTTTTTGTAAATTGAGTTTTCCTATATATAGGACCCCAAACCCCCTCTTTTGAAGTAATGAAGTATTAAGCAAATTTGAGCCACTTAAGTGCATCTCTCCCTCTCTCTCTAACTCTCCCTCTCTCTCTTTCTTCAAGGGGCGAACCCCACTTCTCTCTCCTCCCCTCCCTTGGGCGCAACAGCCCCTTCACCTTCCCCTCCCCCTGTAGATCTATTTAAAATCCACTTAAATAAAAAATGATAAGCAAATGAGAAATGAAATAACAATAAGATAGCACGAGGTGCTAATGGGGAAAAGATGTGATCGCCAGAGACGCGAGGGTCTCAAAGAGGAGATTGATATGGGGAGATGATCGCAAAATACCTCAAAAGATACGGGGGATGTGAGTACTCCTTTTCTCTTCAAGATCGGCCGGCCGACGAAGAGAGTCTTTTCAATTAATTACCCTTGCAAAACAAAGACAACAACACCAAAAAGATATGGATTAGAAACAATGGTGTAGCATCAAATTCAATAAAAATATAGGTGAGCATGAAAAATATGAACAATACACACCTTAAGGGGATTGCCCTTAAACCCCTATGCAATGAGGGTGTGGGAGATATGAATGCATGTAACATATAATGGGGAAAGAGTGCAAGAGATGCACTAAAGGGGAGATCTCAATATGATAGTTGAGAAAAATCGATAACAATGAAATATGATGCATGAACTATGAACTATAATGGAAAAGGGGAGATAAGATAAAAAAATCTTTTATTGGTTCCTTGGCTTAAATGCTCAATGGGGAGGAAGCTTTGAAAGATGTTGATCGTCGGAAGAAAATCCTCCTTTGCCACAGCCTTCCTTCGGTTCCTGTAAAAAAGAAAAAAAAGAAGAGGGACAGACAGAAGAAGAAGAAGGAAAAGATAGAAGAAGAAGAAGCATAAGCAGAACAAGAAGAAGACGGCAGAAGGAGAGAAAACAGAAGAAGAAAGAAACACACAAAAAGAAGAAGAAAATAGAAGGAGACAGAAGAAGAATACGGAAGACCGAGAACCGGGAACAGGGAGGAGTGGAACCGAAGAAGAAAAAGATAAGGGGATCAACCCCTTATAGGATTGATCAAAGGATAAGCAAGGCAAGAGTCCCAACTGGGGAAAAATGAGAACGGGCAATGAACAAATAAAGCAGGACTCTTGAGAGGGAAAGCTGCGATCGGGCAAGAAACGAAAGTGAAACACGACCTGGGTAGGGGCGTCATTTCAAGAATTGACGACCTTCAAAGAGGGCGTTATTTAAAACACGACTTAGCTTAGGACGTTAATTCAAAAGTTCAAAATAGGGCTATTTTTCATTTCTCAATATTATTTTCTCATATTTTAGGTGAAGGTGCATCTCGTCGCCCTGATTCCAACGACTATTTTTGTGAATTTTTCTGACACCCGGAAGGCCACCAAATCGCCTCTGGAAGGGGTTGAAAAATAATAATAAAAAAATTAATTTGAAAGACACGCCCTCACATACTGCGTGAATTTGATTTTCTATTTTTTTTATTCTTTTCGAATTTAAAATAACGCCCATGTTTAAGTCGTTAATTCTCAAAAAATTCCAAAAAATTCCCAAAAAAATCCAGAAAAATAGAAATTTGAAAGAATGGACGCCCTCCACTATAGTCGTTAATTTTTTAATAAACGCCCATGTATAAGTCGTTATTTAAAAGACGCCCCACGTCAAGTCGTTATTTCTGAAAAATAGAAAAAAAATGCCCAAAAAAATCCAGAAAAATCTAGAAAAATCTAGAAAAATAGGGGGAAATAGGAAAAGAGAGAAAATGGTGAAAAAAGGGAGAAATCCAAAAAAAGTGAGAAAAATCACTCAAATAGAACTAATTTGAGGGTCAAATTGGGGCATTACAAGGCAATATGAGGTGTACTCAGAGTAACGTCAATTTTGGCGTGTCTACAGCTGCCCCGCCTTGGCGTCTGCTTTGCAAGGGAGCAGAGCAAACTGAAAAGTAGATGCCAAGGTGTGATGAGACACGCAATCAACATCACTTGATGAGAATGAAATCAAAAGCACAAGATGAAGCAAATCTCGGGAAATCCAACGAAATCAACAATGTTTGGATAAAATGAGGAGATGTGCACGCGGTGCACGAAGGAGAATGATCAACTTCCAGCGCGGTGGAAGTACCTCAGGTCACAAACCTGTAGGTTTTACCATTGGAGAGCGATTACCAGCTAATGTGGACGTGCTGCAGCCAAGGTGGATCAAAGGGAAAAGGATTAAAATAAGATGATAGAAATGCAAACAAGGAGCTTCCGGAAAACAACCCAAAACAGCGACAAAACACACTGAGGATTCAATTCGGCAATGAATATATCATATCGAGAAAGATTAAGATCAATTCAACTCTCAACATCAGCTTATCAGAATGATTTTTCACAATTGTTTCAAATTCCTACATGAATACATGCTGGGTTTAAAGGAAAAATATAAATCAAACGAAAATATAAGATAATCAAGGATAATATTGTTAAGCTGCCAAGACTGGGTCAAGAAATCGATTCTGCGAGCTGATACTAAGCCGAAGCCCGTTTATCCACGCACCAATTCGTAAAAGGGAACCATCGTCCCCAGTCTTGGATGGCTCAACGGCCTATCAGTGTGATTAAGACTCCTCTGGAATCATCATTGTTTTTGATGAAGGGGAACTCAAATCCCAGATTTACCAAAGCCACAAGGTCCTTGATATAATCTAGTAACATATGTAACATATAGTAGGAATGCATACAGGGAGATGGTGATATCAATAAGCATGGGAACTGAGAAATGAGCTGCAAGCACCGTGGGACTTTGATGATGATGCCCAGTTGGCGGGACCAAGAGCCTCTTCCTACGCTCAAAAATTCATTAGCCAAGATATAATGAAGATAACAAGCAATGAATGAGGCATCATAGCATCAATAGCATGTATATGGCATGTATAGCACGAGTTAAATCACGGCATTGCAAAAGCATCATTGTTTGTTGTTTTATCATGAGGATGCCAATCTTGGCTAATCAAGATTTGGAGTTGAATGATCAGAATGATATAATGCCCAGTGGCAAAAAGATCAGCAAGATTTGATAATGCACATTGGCAAAGTGATCAACAGGAGTTGATTAAAAAGATCTGGAGATGAACGATAATCAGGATGATAATCAGGAGATATAACCAAAATGATATACGGAGGTGATAACCAAAAAATGCCCAGGGTGGCATGTCATGAGAATATCGGGAGAATCAATAGATTGATAGCAATGAGTGGAGATAGGACTCATCCCGTGCTTTTGGTCCTTGCAAAGCTGTTCCTGCAAAACACCATCAGAAAATACAATACAATTTTTTTAGATTTTGGAAATATGCAAATTTTTATGAGTTTTGAAAATATTTGAATTTTTTATGAATTTTGAAAAATATTTGAATTTTTATTATGAATTTTGAAAGTATTCACTTTTTTGTTTGATTTTGCTCAGGAAATATTCAATTTTTTGTGGATTTTGGTTTAGACATTGTTAATGCAGCATCAAAGGGTTATTTTTGAACCACTGGCTAGGGGTCCTAGTTCCTTCCCTTTTCGCTAAAATTACCCAAAGTTGGACGTGCATTGAAAGTGGCATCCTATAACCGACCGTCTTTGATCAACGGTGCCCCTACCAAGGCCATACTCGAGAAACATTCGGTCTCAGAGGGAAAAGAGAAGAACAATTGTGACAAGCTTTGTGCAGGATGGGAGATATCGGGACTTGAATTCCTTCCAAGGTGTTCCCTTCAAAGAGGTAGTCTGTTGTGTCGGGGCTTTGTGCCTTTGATTTTTAGACCCTCGACATGCATACGACCAGGGTTTTCCCTGCGGGGACTTTGCCACTTCTTGTCATGTCATAATTCATACTTTTATCAGAATTCCGACTTGATTTTCATAATAACCCTTTTGGCTAGATGTATATCATGAAATTCATATTTAGTTTGGGTCAAGACTGCCCCTATTTGAGACTCCTCTCGTATTGGGGATTACCAAGGTTGGTCATCTTGTCCGTCAACCTCTTGCCCCTGCACGTGGCCGAGTAAAAAAGAGAAAAGACTTTCAGATATGCTCATGGCATGGCCAAAGTAGCAACGGTGTTTAACCAAAGGAGCCGGCTAAGGACGCCGTGAAGTGTGTGCGGTGCCCAGCTAAGGGTTGATCTTAACAAGTGGGGAGAGAAAATTGAATTCCCAGCGCGGGTTTTATTAACCAAAGGTGCTGCACAGCAAGCCTAAAGACTCTTTTTTAAACAATGATTCAACAAAAGCCTAAGATAAAGATCTAAAACACCACTTTTAATCTTGTTAAGAAGCACTTCATTTTAAAAATCAAGCGTGAAATAATGAGGTAATGATATCATAAAAATGAGTACTTACGCCAATATGTTACCTTGCAACCTTTGTAGAAGCAGCTGCCGCGAGAGGCGAGGTTGATCATCGTGGGGTAGTCCTCTTAGGCAGATAAAAGGATTGGAAGCAAAGGGTTTGAAAGTGGCTTAACAAGAAGTAGTGGTGCCAAGACCAGACTCAGACGAATAAGGAAAAAAGGAAAAGAGGCGAGGGCTAGAACTCCCTCACTAAGGCGCGGAGACCCTGATCACATGGAACAGTCTACAGAAGAAGTGAACAATTAGAAGGATGAGTGAGGACTAAAGCCTCGAAAGCAATGGGAGAATGGGCAGATGCCCAAGGCAGTGGATGTGGAAGAAGTTGGGTCGGACCCAGAATTAGGAGGAATCAGAAGAAGAAATTGATAGATGGAAAGAGGCGGATCTGGAGGGTCCGGAGGCGGAGGAGAATCGTGAGAGGAGAAATCATCCGGAGGCTCCGGAGGAATATTGAAAGAAGGGATGCGATGCCCTGGGGAGAAATAGAGAAAAAGATGATGGAAAAGGAAGAAGAAAATGAAGGATGTGATGTCCCGGAGGAGTAGAAAGATGAATCGGAAGAAAGATGGAGGGTCCGGAGGTTCCGGGGGAATGAAATCAGGAGGGTCACGATGCCCTGGAAGATGGTAGAGAGAATAAGACGGAGAATTCGGAGGTTCCGGAGGAAGCAAATGGAAAGGGGACGATGCCCGAGGAAAAGATGGAGACAATCAGGTGGAGGATCCGGAGGTTCCGGAGGAAGAATATAGAAAGGGGCGCAATACCCAAGAGAGAGGAATGAAGGAGGATCGGGAGGAAAACCCGGAAGTTCCGAAGGTAGCAAATGAGAAGGGGCGCGATGCCCAAGGGGAAAATCTGGAGGTTCCGGAGGAGGAAGGTGGAAAGGGGCGCGATGCCCGAGAGAAAGGTCCGTAGGTTCCGGAGGAGGAGAATGGAAAGGGGCGCGATGCCCGAGGGGAAAGTCCGGAGGTTCCGGAGGAGGAGAATGGAAAGGGGCGCGATGCCCGAGGGGTAAGTCCGGAGGTTCCGGAGGAATAGAATCAGAAAGGGCGAGATGCCCAAAGAGGAGGGATAAAATTCCTGGAGGTTCCAGGGAGATAGCAGGAAAAGGGACGCGATGCCCCAAGGGGAGTGAATTAAAGAAAGATGAAGATGAATAGGATGAGAAGTGCGGAATATCCGGAGGCGCCGGAAGGTGAGGAAGATACGGGTTTGGAAACCCGGGAAGAAGAAGGTGTAAATGCATGCGAATGCAGTAGAACGGATGTGATGAATGCACAAATGCGACAGAATGCATGGAATGCAAAGAACGTGAAGAACATGAAGGGCGAGAGAATGAGATCCTCCTCTTTACCCTTGGAATGGCCCATGAAGCGAAAGATGAGAATAGGGATGAAGTTGAATGGGAGGTGGGTAAAGGAGTGGAAGGCCCCTTAGCATCAAGATAACTGCCCCTCCACGGCAGTGAAAGAATACAGCCAATTGGCCCAATAAAAGGAGCTTCAATAAGTGGCAATCCCCTTTGAAGGCAAAGATCAACAATATGAGGGAGTTGGAGAGTTGGAACGGGAAGCATCGTGTTGCCCATTGAATGTGGTATATAGGGAAAGTTGAGCAAAATGGGCATTCGCCCCTTGTAAGGAATAATGAATTCGGAATTCAGACATCGGAACAAAGGGTGCCCTGCCCGGCCCTTAGATGGCATCAACGCCCGGCATGGCGGCGACTTGACTTCTTCGGCCGTGATTGGCACAATAACCCGGATTGGCATTCGGCAAATGAATTCTTGCATCTTGAAAGGCACGGCCAAATCCTTGCTGCCCGGCTCTTGATTATTTTCGGCACCTGTGCTTGCAGAAGGCCCCCCATTCCGAGTAGTAGAGGGAGGTGAAGTGGAGGCGGAAGGCTTTGTGAGTGGTGGAGGTATAATGGAAAGTGTAGGCAAATGGATGAGCGTAAGCGGAGGTTCAAACACATCAAGTTTCTCCCTTTGCTTGCAAGCGGTCGGGGTTAGCTCGAGTGCAAAAAGGGGTGGATCCTGCTCAGGATCAACCATAGGTAAGGGTGAAGGGTTAAATGGTAGAATAGGCAAAGTGGGTTTTGAGGTTAAAGGGGTAATGGAAGGCCGAGGTGGCGGTAATGGGAGGTTAATTGGGGAAGGTTCAATGGTGGGCTCAATGGAGGCCGATGGTATGGAGGTTAAGGGTTTAATGGGTGGAGGTTTAATGGAAGACTCAGGGGAGGTTGATGGTGTGAAGGTTGATGGTATAACTGGTGGAGGTGTAATGTAAGCAGCGTCAGGGATAGGAGGAGACTCACAATGTGCCGGTGTGGGTGATTGAAGTATCGACCCATCATCGTAACACCAATTAGTCTCATAAATAGCGGTTGGATCGAGGATGATGGTTTCATCCTGAGTGTAGACACGCTAAAATTGACATTATTTTGAGTATATTTCATATCGCTCTGCGATGCCCCATTTGACCCTCAAATCAGCTTATTTGAGTGGTTTTCCCACTTTTTCTTGAATTTCTCCTATTTTTCCCCATTTTTCTTCTTTTTTTTTATTTTTCTGGATTTTCTGGGCATTTATCTCTATTTTTTTTGAATTCACGCCCTCATCAGGGGCGTGTTTTTTGAAACACGCCCTTGTCTAGGGCGTGTCTTTCCCATTTTATCTATTTCTCCCCATTTTTCTATTTTCTGAATTTTCTGAATTTACGACCTGCGTAAGGGCGTGTTGTCTTCAAAACATGACTTAACCAAGGGCGTTTCTTAAAGAAGGACGACCTCACCTGAGGGCGTTAATTCTTTTGGTTTTGACCGACTTCCCCATTTGAGCTCTTGAAATTAACGCCCTTCTCAGGGGCGTGTTTTTTAAAAGTGGCTTTTCTTAAGGCATGTTTTTACATTTTTCAAATATGGGGAATTTTTATTGCTAAATTTGGTTTTTGAGAAACGCCCTTGTGCAGGGCGTGTTTTTGAGAAACGCCCTCTGGTCAAGTCGTCAATTCATTAATTGACGCTCTGACCTAAGGCGTGTTTCACCTTCTGGCTTCGCCGCCCTTTCCCCAGAGAGTCCTTGCTTCGATAGATGCCTACTTGGTTTGGGCTCTTGCCCATTCTTATCATTTCCCTCTTAGGACTCTTGCCCATGTTTATCCTTTCTTCAATCTATTTAATAGAGCCATTGGCTCTGTTGACCGGTTGGACACTCGATCCCCCTTCTCCTCCTTCTTCTTCTATCTTTTTCTTCTTCTCCCTCCTACGTTTTTCTTCTTTCTCCTTCTGTCTTCTTTTTCTTCTTCTGTGCTGTTTCTTTTTCTTCTTTCTTCTTCTATATTCTTCCTCCCCTTCTTCTTCTGTCTTCTCCTTCTTCTTCTGTTTGTTTTCTTTCTTTACAGGAACCGAAGGTGGCATCGGCTAAGGAGGCTTCTTCACATCAAGTCATCATCCCATCTTTTGAAGTTTCTCTCCATCGAGCATCAAGCCAAAGGGACCACAAACAAGATTTTTATCTTATCTCCTTTTTATTCTATTTCTTATCTTCATAATTCATGCATCATATATCATTGTTTTCATTGATTTTTCTCAACTATCATATTGAGATCTCTCCTTAGTGCAACTCTTGCACTCTTTCCCCCTATTTTTATTCATATTTTTCATATCATTCATATCATCTCCCATACCCTTTTTGCATAGGGGTTTAAGGGGCAACCACCCACAAGGTGTGTTCTTAATCAATTTTTCATGCTCATATATTTTCATGAATTGATGCTACACTCACCACATATCTAATGCAATTTCTTCATTGGTGTTTGTCTTTTTTTTGCAAGGGTAATTAAAGGAAGAACTCTCTTCGTCGGCCGGCCGATTTGAAGAGAAAGGAATACTCACATCCCCCGCATATTTGAGGTATTTTGCGATCATCTCCCCATATAATCTCCACTTGAGACCCTCGCGTCTCTGGCAATCACACAAACTCCACATTAGCACCTCGTGCTATTTTTATTGCACCCATATATCTATTGCTTTTTATATTTTTATGTGTGGATTTTAAAAGAGATCTACAAATTGGCGATCACGGTGGGACCCTTTGTGTTCTTCCTTTATTACCCCTTACCCCTTGGCACCCTTGCGTGCCCTTTTGATATTCATGAATTCACGCCTCTGACAGGGGCGTTTTTTTTGATTTAACACCCTGACACAGGGCGTCTTATGCATATTTTACGCCCTCTGACAGGGCGTTTTCCAGCTTACCTCCGGGCTTTGCCATATATAGCTGTCTGTGAATTAACGCCTTGCCCCAGGGCGTTCTTTTATTTTTTTTTAGCGCCCCACATCAGGGCGTTTCTCTTGATTTGACGCCCGCTAGACAGGGCGTCCTTTTATTTGTAACGCCCTGCCCCAGGGCGTTTCTT
Source organism: Amorphophallus konjac (assembly GCA_022559845.1). NCBI lineage: Eukaryota > Viridiplantae > Streptophyta > Magnoliopsida > Alismatales > Araceae > Amorphophallus > Amorphophallus konjac. The sequence goes on from CM040124.1 coordinate 318,444,048, forward strand.
GACTTGGTTGGTGTTTCACGCCCTGCCCAAGGGCATTTTTTTCATTGGTAGCGCCTAACTCTAAGGCGTGTTTTATCCAGCCCCTGGGCCGCTCAGGTTTATTCACGACGGTAACACCGTCGTGTCTTTGTTTAGTAGCGCCCCCTTCCAGGGCGTGTTTTTACTGTGGGTTTCCAGAACCCCCCGGCTTTGGTTTTTCATGATATTTCATGCTTATCTTTGTTGATTGATCATATTATTGTGGTTGGCCTGTTTACCCTGTTGCATTCATATTTGCATTTGGTTTGGGAGCCTCCTCCTCTTCATTAGGATCCACACACCCTCTTGGAATCGGGACGACCCTCCATTGAGCATTCCGTCTCTTTGGACTGAAAATCCGTTTTCCAAGCCTCCGTAAGTCCCCGCACCCGTGGATTCCCTCACAGACGCCGGGCAGGTTGTACCCTTTTGAAGTCCCGAGTTAGTTGGCCTATACGGTGAGAGAGGATTCCTAGTTGGCATTGAAGTTCAAATCATATTGAAACTAGGTTCCCCCTCTTTGTGTGAATCATTCAAAACTTTATTAAAATTCATTAATTCACCAAGGATCAAACATAAAAATCAAGGTAACCATTCCAACTTGTGTGCTTCTTTGCATATTATTGAGAATTTTGATTATATAATGGCTTACCATGATAGAAACATGTTCAATTCAATTCATGAGGATGCACAACCTAGCACTTCTTATCCTCAATTTCAACATGTTAATCATCATCCTTCTCACCATTCTTTCAAGGGACCACGTCCTCATTCTTATGGTCATGCCCAACCCATGGGCAATGTCCATTCTTATGGTCCCCCTCCTCAAGTTCGAGCCACTACTCCCTCGGGATCCTCTCGTCCCAATGATGAGAAGGTCTCCCAGATCATTCATGCATTAGATCATCTTACCCCTCAACAGATCCAAGCCCTTAAGGCTGCCGTTGAGGGTGCATCTCCTTCATCTCTCCCTCCTTCCAATTCTATTCGGGTGGCCCATCACCCATCTCCCTCCAATTCTACACGGGTGGCCCATCACCCACCTCCTCCTTCCAATCATATTCGGGTAGCCCATTACCTATCTCCCCCTATTCATTCTACTCGGGTGGTCCGACACCCGCCTCCTTCTATTCCTCCTCCCTCACGGCCCCGAGGCCCATTTATTCCTTGCAATCCGGCCCGTCCGGTTTCTTTTACGGGTCATCCCGTCAACTCCCCTCCACGGCCTTTTTATGCGGCCCCTCCTCCTTCAAGGCCCTGCCAACCCTCTATTGTTCATGTTACTCCCCTCCAGCAAAACGTCTTGGATAAGATTGCTTCTATGGAGGAACAATTAAAGAGGGTCACCGCTCCTCCTACTCCGGTTAATCCTCTCTATGCGGCTTTGGATGACATTACAAAAATGGAGAGAGAATGGAAAGATAGGATGGACGACTACGGCGTTGATATTCCAAGTGAGCAAGAACCGGCAATTGAAGAATACGAGCCGGTATATGATGATGAAGCTCCACAGGCACCCCTTCCGAGTTTCCTTAATTTCCCACTCCCCCCACTATCATTTGATGAACCTCCTGCTCAAGATGAAACCATCCCCGATCCAACCCCCATTTATGAGACCTCCTGGTGTTACGATGATGGGTCGATACTTCAATCACCCACACCGACACATTTTGAGTCTCCCCCTTCCATTAAACCTCCATCAATTACACCTCCTCCAGTTACACCATTAACCTTCACACTAACCTCCCCTAAACCTTCCATTAAACCTCCACCAATTACACCTCCACTCCTTAAACCATTAACCTCCACATCGGCCTACACCGAGCCTACCACTGAACCTCCTCTAATTGACCTCCCATTACCACCATCCCTAAAAACCACCTTACCTACCCCACTATTTAACCCTCCACCTTTACCTATGGCTAATCTTGAGCAGGACCCACCACTTTTTGCGCTCGAGCTAACCCCGACCGCTTGCATGCAAAGGGAGAAACTCGATGTGTTTGAACCTCCGCCTCCACTTACGCCAACACTTTCCATTATACCTCCACCACTCACAAAGCCTCCCGCCTCACCTCCCTTTGTTACTCAGAAAGGGCGTGCTTCTGCAGCTACTTGCGCCAAGGATAAGCAAGAGCCGGGCAAGAAGACTTTGGCCACGACTGTGCCATTCAAGATGCAAGAATTCATTTACCGGATGTCAATCCGGGTTATTGTGCCAAGCATGGTCGAAGAAGCCAAGTCATCGCCGTTGCTCAACAGATGCCAAGCGTTAATGCCGTATGAAGGCCGGGCAGGGCACCCTTTGTTCAAACCTTCGAATTCTGAATTCATTTACAAGGGGCGAATGCCCATTTTATTCAACATTCCATATTCATCACCATCAATGGGCAACCTAATGCTTCATGTTCCAACTCTACGACTCCCTCACCTTATTGATCTTCGCTTTCCAAGGGGGTTGTCATTTATTGAAGCTTCCTTTATTGGGCCAATTGGTCGTACATGTTCACTGCCGTGGAGGGGCAATTGTCTTAAGGGGTCGTCCCCTATTTCTTCCACTCTTGTTCATTCAACTTCATCCATATCCATTTCAGTCACCTTTTCTTCATGGGCCACTCCAAGGGAAAAGAGGAGGATCTCACCTTCTCACTCTTCACATTCTTCATCTTCTTCGAATTTCATGCATTTTTCATTCATTCATTCATTCCATTCTTTGCATTCATTGCATCCATCATTTTGCATACATTTGCACCTCCTGCTTCCCGGGTTTCCAAACCCGCATCTTCCCCGCCTTCCGGCACCGCCGGATATTTCGCATTTCCCATCTTATTCATATTCATCTTTTTGTCCACTCCCCTTGGGGCATCGCGCCCCCTTTCCTGCTATCTCCCTGGAACCTCCAGGAATTTTATCCCTCCTCTTTGGGCATCACGCCCCTTTTCATTCTCCTCCTCCAGAACCTCCGGACTTTTCCCTCGGGCACGACGCCCCTTTCCATCTTCTCCTTACTGATTTCATCCCTCTGGAACCTCCGGATTCTCTCCATCTTTTCCTCGGGCATCGCGTCCCTTCTTTTGTCATTCCCCCGGAACCTCCGGACTTTTCCCTCGGGCACGACGCCCCTTTCCACCTTCTCCTTCCTGATTTTATTCCTCCGGAACCTCCAGATTTTTCTCTCCCTGGGCATCGCGCCCCTTTTCATTCTCCTTCTCCGGAACCTCCGGACCTTCCATATTTCCTTCAATTCATCTTTTTGCTCCTCCGGGACTCCATATCTTTTATTCTCTTCTTCCTTTTCCGTCATCTTTTTCATCATCTTTTTCCCTATTTCTCCCCAGGGCATCGCGTCCCTTCTTTCGTTATCCCTCCGGAGCCCCCGGATGATTCCTCCTATCACGATTCTCCTCCTTTACCTCCGGACCCTCCAGATCCGCCTCTTTCCATCTATCAATTTCTTCTTCTGATTCCCCCTAATCATGGGTCCGACCCAACTTCTTCCGCATCCACTGCCTTGGGCATCTGCCCTTTCTCCCATTGCTTTCGAGGCTTTAGTCCTCATTCCTCCTCCTAATTTTCCGCTTCTTTTGTAGACTGTTCCATGTGATCAGGGTCTCTGCGCCTTAGTGAGGGAGTTCTAGCCCTCGCCTCTTTTCCTTTTCTCCTTATTCGTCTGAGTCTGGTTTGAGCACCAATCATTCTTGTTAAGCCACTCCCAAAATCCTTTGCTTCCAATCCTTTTGACTGCCAAAGAGGACAAATCCCACGATGATCAACCTCGCCTCTGACAACTGCTTCTACAAAGGTTGCAAGGTAACATATTGGCGTAAGTATGCATTTTGATGATATCATTTTCTCATTACTTCACGCATGATTTTCAAAATCAAGTGCTTCTTAAGAGATTAAGAGTGGTGTTTTAAACCTTTATCTTAAGCTTTTGTTTAATTGAAATCATTCTCAAAAGAGTCCTTTAGGCTTGTTTTTTGCAGCACCTCTGGTTAATAAAAACCCGTGCTGGGAATTCAATATTCTCTCCCCGCTTGTTAAGAGCAACCCTTAGCTGGGCACCGCACACACTTCACGGCGTCCTTAGCCGGCTCCTTGGTTAGACACCATTGCTACTTTGGCCATGCCATGAGTATTCCTGAAAGTCTTTTCTCTTCTTTACTCGGCCGCATGCAGGGGCAAGAGGTTGACGGATGAGATGACCAATCTAGGTAATCCCCAATACGAGAGGAGTCTCAAATAGGGGCAGTCTTGACCCAAAATCAATATGAGTTTTCATGATATATGTTTCGCCAAAAGGGCTATTATGAAAATCAAGTCAAAATTTCGTTAAAAGCAAAAGTATGAATTATGGCATGTCAAGAGTGGCAAAGTCCCCGCAGGGAAAATCCTGGTCGTATGCATGTCAAGGGTCTAAAAATTAAAGACACAAAGCCCCGGCACAACAGACTACCTCTTTGAGGGGAAACACCTTAGAAGGAATTTAAGTCCCGACATCTCCCATCCTGCATAAAGCTTATCCTCAATTATTCTTCTCTTCTCCCTCCAAGACCGAATGTTTCTCGGGTATGGCCTTGGTAGGGGCACCGTTGATCAAAGGCGGTCGGTTATAGGATGCCATTTTCAATGCACGCCCGGCTTTGGGAAATTTTAGCAAAAAGGGAAGGAACGAGGACCCCCAATTAATAGTTTAAACACCCTTTGAGGCTGCATTAACAATGTCTAAACCAATCTCCACAAAAATTTGAATATTTCCAAAATCTCCACAAAAATTTGAATATTTTCCAAAATCTCCATAAAAATTCAAATATTTTCCAAAACTCATAAAAATTGGAATATCTTTTTCAAAACTCATAAAAATTTGCATATTTCCAAAATCCAAAAATTGCATTGTATTTTCTGATGGTGTTTTGCAGGAACAACTTTGCAAGGACCAAGAGCACGGGATGAGTCCTATCTCCACTTATTGCTATCAATCTATTGATTCTCCCCGATATTTTTATAACATGTCACCCAGGGGCATTTTGATTGTCATCTCCCCCATATCTCCTGATTATCATTTATCTCCAAATCAACTCCTGCTAATCACTCCGCCAATGGGCCTTATCAGATCTTGATCTTTCAACTCCAAAATCTTGATTAGCCAGATTGTCTCCTCATAACAAATAATGATGCTTTGCAATGCCATGCTATTCATGTTATCCATGCTTTACCCTACTATGTGTTATTCATGGCTATGTTTGCTATGCTTTGAGTCATGCCTTATTCATTGCTTGTTATACTTTTTATATCTTGGCTAATGAATTTTTGAGCGCAGGATAAGAAGCTCTTGGTCCCGCCGGCTGGGCATCATCATCAAAGTCCCACCGATTTTGCAGATCATTTCTGAGTCCCCCAGGCTTATTGCTATCACCATCTCCCTGTATGCATTCTACTATATGTTACATATGTTACTAGATTATATCAAGGACCTTGTGACTTTGGTAAAACTGGAATTTGAGTTCCCCTTCATCAAAAACAATGACGATTCCAGAGGAGTCTTAGTCACACGGATAGGCCGTTGAGCCGTCCGAGACTGGGGACGATGGTTCCCTTTTTACGAGTTGGTGCGTGGATAAACGGGCTTCGGCTTAGTATCAGCTCGCAGAATTGGTTTCTTGACCCAGTCTGGGCAGTTTAACAATATTATCCTTGATTATATTATATTTTCATTTGTTATTTTCCCTTTAGCCCAGCATGCATTCATGTAGGACTTTGAAGCAATTGTTGAAAAATCATTTTGATAAGCTGATGTGAGAGTTGAATTGATCTTAATCTTTCTCGATATGAGATTTTTCATTGCCGAATTGAGTCTTCAGTTCGTTTTGTCGCTGTTTTGGGTGATTTTCTCGAAAGCTCCTTGTTTGGATTTTTATCATCTTATTTTTAATCTCCTTTCCCCTTTGATCCACCTTGGCTGCAACACGTCCACTGGCTGGTAACCGCTCCCCAATGGTGAAATCTACAGGTTTGTGACCTGGGGTACTTCCACCGCGTTGGAAGTTGATCATTTATTTCATCTCCTTCGTGCACCGCGTGCGCATCTCCCCTTTTATCCAAACATTGTTGATTTCCTTGAATTTCCCGAGATTTACTTCATCTCGTGCTTTTGATTTGATTCTCATCAAGTGATGTTGATTGCGTGTCTCATCACACCTTGGCATCTACTTTTCAGCTTGCTACGCTCCCTTGCAAAGCAGACGCCAAGGCGGGGCAGCTGTAGACACGCTAAAATTGACATTATTTTGAGTATATTTCATATCGCTCTGCGATGCCCCATTTGACCCTCAAATCAACTTATTTGAGTGGTTTTCCCACTTTTTCTTGAATTTCTCCTATTTTTCCCCATTTTTCTTCTTTTTTTTATTTTTCTGGATTTTCTGGGCATTTATCTATATTTTTTTTGAATTCACGCCCTCATCAGGGGCGTGTTTTTGAAACACGCCCTTGTCTAGGGCGTGTCTTTCCCATTTTATCTATTTCTCCCCATTTTTCTATTTTCTGAATTTTCTGAATTTACGACCTGGGTAAGGGCGTGTTGTCTTCAAAACATGACTTAACCAAGGGCGTTTCTTAAAGAAGGACGACCTCACCTGAGGGCGTTAATTCTTTTGGTTTTAACCGACTTCCCCATTTGAGCTCTTGAAATTAACGCCCTTCTCAGGGGCGTGTTTTTTAAAAGTGGCTTTTCTTAAGGCGTGTTTTTACATTTTTCAAATATGGGGAATTTTTATTGCTAAATTTGGTTTTTGAGAAACGCCCTTGTGCAGGGCGTGTTTTTGAGAAACGCCCTCCGGTCAAGTCGTCAATTCATTAATTGACGCCCTGACCTAAGGCGTGTTTCACCTTCTGGCTTCGCCGCCCTTTCCCCAGAGAGTCCTTGCTTCGATAGATGCCTACTTGGTTTGGGCTCTTGCCCATTCTTATCATTTCCCTCTTAGGACTCTTGCCCATGTTTATCCTTTCTTCAATCTATTTAATAGAGCCATTGGCTCTGTTGACCGGTTGGACACTCGATCCCCCTTCTCCTCCTTCTTCTTCTATCTTTTTCTTCTTCTCCCTCCCACGTTTTTCTTCTTTCTCCTTCTGTCTTCTTTTTCTTCTTCTGTGCTGTTTCTTTTTCTTCTTTCTTCTTCTGTATTCTTCCTCCCCTTCTTCTTCTGTCTTCTCCTTCTTCTTCTGTTTGTTTTCTTTCTTTACAGGAACCGAAGGTGGCATCGGCTAAGGAGGCTTCTTCACATCAAGTCATCATCCCATCTTTTGAAGTTTCTCTCCATCGAGCATCAAGCCAAAGGGACCACAAACAAGATTTTTATCTTATCTCCTTTTTATTCTATTTCTTATCTTCATAATTCATGCATCATATATCATTGTTTTCATTGATTTTTCTCAACTATCATATTGAGATCTCTCCTTAGTGCAACTCTTGCACTCTTTCCCCCTATTTTTATTCATATTTTTCATATCATTCATATCATCTCCCATACCCTTTTTGCATAGGGGTTTAAGGGGCAACCACCCACAAGGTGTGTTCTTAATCAATTTTTCATGCTGATATATTTTCATGAATTGATGCTACACTCACCACATATCTAATGCAATTTCTTCATTGGTGTTTGTCTTTTTTTTGCAAGGGTAATTAAAGGAAGAACTCTCTTCGTCGGCCGGCCGATTTGAAGAGAAAGGAATACTCACATCCCCCGCATATTTGAGGTATTTTGCCCACCACTCAATCTCCACCAAGGAGCCATCCTATTCCTTGTACCCTATTCCTCCACCAAGGAGCCATCCTGCCCACCACTCAATCTCCAACCCGTGTGCAGAGAAGACCTGCAGACCAGCACCAAGTTGCAGCACCGTCCACGACTCCATCCTGGTCCTGCTGGAGGCGTGGCCTACACCGACGGAAAGGTCTACGAGTATACTTTGCAAGCGAGGTGGAATCTTCCAGTTCCAAGTTCGTGGCCGACCGGGAGAGCTGTTCTCCCCCAACTGCGCCAGACATCCTCTGTAGAGAGCCTGAGCCCGGTTGGAAGCAACTTCACGACCAACGGCGAAGGAATCCGACCGAAGGTTCTTCATCAAAGTTCTTCCTACTCCTGTCCCCGATCAGGATCAAGAAACGGGACCTCTTTTGGCAAAAAGGAGCCAGAGTTCCGAATTTTCTCCCTCAGTCGCGCGGGTCTGCCTCCTGCAGTCTGCAGCGACCAGTTCCCACTCGTCGGCGTCCCCCTGTCCACCCCGACCTCAGAAGGTGTTGCTGTCAGTTTTTCTGTGTAGAGCCTTTGTCCACGGTTCCAGCAACTCTGACGGTTCATGATTCGGCGTCCAGGAGCGGCCGGGGCAACTTCTGCAAGTTGCAGACAGAAACAGGGAGCCACCCGCTCCAGAATATGTTGCTCTACTCAGACCTCCACTGCAGCCATCGACGATGTCAGAATAAATTGATATAAATCAGAGGCGTTTGGGTTCCTGTTACGAGAATATCCCCCCTGGGCTCGTCATCGGCAGAATTCCTGACCGAGATCTACAGGGACTACACCGACTGCCTATCAACGTCCACAGCCAGCGGTCCAATTCGGAAGTGGTCCCTCCTCGTGGGCTACTCAGCTTATCTCCCCCTCTCGCCTGGCCGGCTTACCGCCCCTCTCTGCGGGAGGTAGTGTTTGTTGTAACCCATCAATTCCCACCTCCGAGATCACCCTCCTGCGTGAGGTGTAGTGAGTGTACACTTAAACAGGTTCGAAGCTTCATCGGCGCAGTGTGCGGGGAACCCACACTTCCCCGCCCGCCCTCGTCTCCGACCGGGGTTGGTTTCCTCAACCCAACCAGGTGAGCCTCCTGCCCTTGTCTCCTTATACCTGTTTATTTAATATCCGCGAAACATATCGGCCGGTAGGAGAGCGAGTGTCCGATCCCGGCGCCACCTTTCAGTGTGGTCACCGTGGCCATAAGTGAGCGAGTGACCCCGTGCCCTTAAGGCATCCGGCCGCCCTTGTTTGTGGGCTTTCAAACCTTCGGGAGGGCTAACTAAAGTGGTGCTGGTCCTCTAATCAGTCAGGGGCTATCTCCATCACCTCGACTCGGCATCACCGGGTCACCACGGGAATCGTGTGCGCACGGTGCGTTGGTAGCTTTAACATATTCTCCGCGCCTTGTAATTGTGATTGCGAATTAGGTCCAAGGAATCAAAGTCTCCGCTGCATTTTATGTCACATCAATTTGGTATCAGAGCAAGTTCTAGACTTGTCTCTACTAAGTCTTGTCCTAGGGCAATTGCATTCATCACCCGATCATCATGCATACCCCTCGTTGGTCACATGGTCCGATTGACCCTCCACATGGACTACATTGTAGATGAGGACCTTCATTTTGATGGAACTAATCCTCATGCCTATCTTAGGTGGGAGAATACCATGGAAAGGGACTTTGAAAGTACTTGGGTATATGGATCCGAGAGAGTCCGCAGGGCCAAGGCACGACTTCGGGGTCTAGCTAAGAAAATGTGGGAACACAAAGAGAGATTCAGAAGGGTTTGGGGGCAAGAGCCCATTCACTCATGGGAAGAGATGAAGAGTGAGCTTAGGAAGATCTACGCTCCCCGATCCGTCCCACTCCTACCGTGAGGACCATAACCCGAGGAGCACTCCCACTCCCCCTTTTCTCCCAGTCAACCCAAGGCCTCCATTAGGACCCAAACCCCACCACCCAAAGGACCCCTAGATTCATTGGAAGAGATAAGGGTTGAGATCAGGAAGATCTTCACTTCCCTTAGGGCCCAAACTCCACCACCCCAAATGACTCCTATCCCGATCACCACCACCATTCAAACCAAAGTGGCCCCCACCCTCACTCCACCTAGGCCCGTGACAGCCACCACTCCCCAACAAAAGGTTACTCACTCAAATCACCTCCCACTTCCAACTCCTATCCTACCCAAACCTAGCCCCCCGCTACTTCCACTCCCAACCCCAACCCAAGTCCGGCCTCACTCACCCCCCTGGGTACGCCATACACCAACCGTTTTCGTCTCGCCCTCAGTGGACCAACTCACCTCCTTGGTAGAAGAACCCATACCCGACCCCATAGTGGTGAACACTCCGGACCCAACCCCCGCCATGGAAATCACCCATGCCCAGGAAGAAGAAGACAGTTCACATGGTGGTCTTCACCTAACACCACCCTCCCTAGTAGGGGCCGAGCTCATCTTAGGAGAACCCCTATTACGTTGGCTAAATGAGAACCCCTTTAGAGATCTCATGGCCCATGTTTGCCTCCCATGGAACGACACCTCCCCATAGTACCCTTCTCCACCTATCGCACTACCATCCAATCCTCTTACCAAGTGGAAACTCTAGGAGACCTCCTACAAGCCTAGCATGGCAAGTGGAGTTGACGGCTATGTTGAACCCTATGGTCGACCAACCTAGGGGCCTTGGTCTTCTACACCCATGTGTCGGGTCTATCACTTCGGTTTGCACTGTTGGTTGCTACATTAGCGACCTCCTTCTCTTTCTTCCCACACCCGATGAGCCCGAGGCCATCCTTAAATTGGAGCTCCTCATTTCAGGAAGAAAACCCAGCCATCCTCTCAAGGCTAACCCACCCACTAACAACTTTTGCCCAAAAATCTCAATAGAGGTGAATGACTCCCCACCACATGTGGACCTAGAGTTTCTAGGTAACCCATACCATGACCCATTCGATCCCTTCCTATACCCACCCACCTTACTCAACACCAACATTTTCCTACCACAACCTACCATGATGAGTCAAGACTACATCTCCCAAGACCATGAGGATCAAGAGTTCCTCCCCCTAGATGACCCATTCCATGACCCCTTTGATCCCTCCCAATGGAAGCCAAAGAACCCATGGGACCTAGTCGCCTTACCCACCACCCACCTTTTCCTACCCTCACACACCATGTCAAACCTAACCCACCCATTCCAAAACTAGCCCACACCATGAGAGCCATGACCATGGGTGACATCTACCTAGGAAAGGAGGAATTGACCCATCCCAAGATGTCCACGTTCTTGGACCCCTTCGACCCCATGAGTGGAAACCCCCAAATCAACCCCCACCCAAAGATGGGACCATCTTGATAGGAATACATATGTCACAACATTCTGCATCATGTGGTAAGGCTAGTCATGTCATTTGTGTCACATACACACTAGGTCCAATGCACGATAGGATTACATTTGAACAAGCGGGTCCTCCCCCACTCTTCATCCATCTCATTCATGATAGGGCCACTTGTGGCTGCCCCGGACCACCTAAGTGCAACAAGGTCCACATGACTTCTAAGCATGATAGGTTTACATCTGGATGTCCAGGCCCCCCTAGGTCAATCCAAGTGAAGTCAAAACATGAAGAAAGCATTCATGGATGTCCCGGACCCCGGCATCAAACACCCCTTTGCATGATAGTCTCATCTATGGATGTCCCGGTCCTCCGAGGTCCATCGAAGTCTATGTAGCGCCACTGCATGTTAGGTCCCCATTTGGTTGTCCAGGACCCCCATTATCCACTAGTGAATCAACATTCACAGAGTTGCATGGAAACATTCGCAAAAACATCAACAAGAGCAACGAGATTTACAAGAAGTCTGCTGACTCCCACCGCCGCCACCAAGAATTCCAGATTGGTGATTTTGTGATGGTGAGAACTGAGAGGTTGTTCCCTGGGAATACTTCGAAGTTGAGGTCGCATGGAGCTGGCCCCTTCCAGGTGCTGAGACGCCTTGGCACCAATGCTTACGTGTTGGACCTCCCTGAAGAGTACGGAGTAAGCCCCACATTCAATGTGGTTGACCTGGTGCCCTACAAGGGCCCCACGGTGACACCCGGTGAGGAAATCCAGCCTACTCCCTCCTTTGAGAGCGCCCCCACACCCCAGAGAGCTCAACCCCATTTGAGAAACCGGCGCGATGAAGTGGAGCAGATATTAGATGAACAGGTTACCATCACAAGGAGCAAGGCGTATGAGCGCTACCTGGTCAGGTGGAAGGGACGACCACCCTCGGACGATACCTGGGTGAGCCGGGAGGATCTCCAGCAGCTGTCCCCCGATCTCCTAGAGCAGTACCGCAGCAGGGAGGGCCTTTACTCGACAGAGTCGAGCTCTTCGCCGCCCGGGAGAATTGATGAGGGCATCACACCACATACCCTCTGGCTTGGCACTTCTCTCCCTCCCGGAGGCAGCTAGGGAGCAGCCCTTCTTCAGACGGAACATTGGTGCTTATCATCCTATTACATTTTCCTATTTTCTTGAGTCATTTTGATGTATTTGCCTATGTTTTGAGTCATGTTACTAGGTTATCATGTTATTTACTTATGTTTGTATGTAGGCTAGTGGGCTAATGGGGCTAGTAGGTCTTATTGGGCCATTTCTTTGGTCTGGCCCATGGGCGCCCCTCTCCCCACCCCTTGGTCTTCCGTCATTTGTCCATTTCATGAGGACTTTTTGTAAATTGGGTTTTCCTATATATAGGACCCCAAACCCCCTCTTTTGAAGTAATGAAGTATTAAGCAAATTTGAGCCACTTAAGTGCATCTCTCCCTCTCTCTCTAACTCTCCCTCTCTCTCTTTCTTCAAGGGGCGAACCCCACTTCTCTCTCCTCCCCTCCCTTGGGCGCAACAGCCCCTTCACCTTCCCCTCCCCCTGCCACCTCAGCTGCCACCTCACCCCCGTCCACCCTTTCATATTCCCAAGGCCTTAATTCCCTTCAATTCCCTCCACTTCCCAAGCAACCTTTCACCTTCCCTAGACAACCCTTCCCCTTCCCCATACAACTTCCCACCTCCAAGGCAACCTTCCCCCTCCCCTAAGCAACCACTCCCCTTCCCCACACTCCATTCAAAGCCCTAGTGCGATCCAAGCCCTCTCCCCTCCTCCACTTGGTGCGCACCCCTCCATCTAGCACAACCCCACCCCCCCTCTTGACCAAATCGCAGCCAGTACTCCCACCTCCTTTCCCTGCTAGCTCCGCCCTCCCCTCCACCTCGATTACCCCTCATCCCATCTCCCCACAAGATCCCCCATCATCACCAAGGCACCCTTGTACCCTATTCCTCCACCAAGGAGCCATCCTGCCCACCACTCAATCTCCAACCCGTGTGCAGAGAAGACCTGCAGACCAGCACCAAGTTGCAGCACCGTCCACGATTCCATCCTGTTCCTGCTGGGGGCGTGGCCTACACCGACGGAAAGGTCTACGAGTCTACTTTGCAAGCGAGGTGGAATCGTCCAGTTCCAAGTTCGTGGCCGACCGGGAGAGCTGTTCTCCCCCAACTGCACCAGGCGTCCTCTGTAGAGATCCTGAGCCCGGTTGGAAGCAACTTCACGACCAACGGCGAAGGAATCCGACCGAAGGTTCTTCATCAAAGTTCTTCCTCCCCCTGTCCCCGATCAGGATCAAGAAACGGGACCTCTTTCGGAAAACGGGAACCAGAGTTCCGAATTTTCTCCCTCAGTCGCGCGGGTCTGCCTCCTGCAGTCTGCAGCGACCAGTTCCCACTCGTCGGCGTCCCCCTGTCCACCCCAACCTCAGAAGGTGTTGCTGTCAGTTTTTCTGTGTAGAGGCTTTGTCCAAGGTTCCAGAGACTCCGACGGCTCGGGATTCGGCATCCAGGAGCGGCCGGGGCAACTTCTGCAAGTTGCAGACAGAAACAGGGAGCCACCCACCCCAGAATCTGTTGCTCTACTCAGACCTCCACTGCAGCCACCAACGACGTCAGAATAAATTGATATAAATCAGAGGCATTTGGGTTCCTGTTATGAGAAGATCCCCCCTGGGCTCGTCATCGGCAGAATTCCTGACCGAGATCTACAGGGACTACACCGACTGCCTATCAACGTCCACAGCCAGCGGTCCAATTCGGAAGCGGTCCCTCCTCGTGGGCTACTCAGCTTATCTCCCCCTCTCGCCTGGCCGGCTTACCGCCCCTCCCTGCGGGAGGTAGTGTTTGTTGTAACCCATCAATTCCCACCCCCGAGATCACCCTCCTGCGTGAGGTGTAGTGAGTGTACACTTAAACAGGTTCGAAGCTTCATCGGCGCAGTGTGCGGGGAACCCACACTTCCCCGCCCGCCCTCGTCTCCGACCGGGGTTGGTTTCCTCAAACCAACCAGGTGAGCCTCCTGCCCTTGTCTCCTTATACCTGTTTATTTAATATCCGCGAAACATATCGGCCGGTAGGAGAGCGAGTGCCCGATCCCGGCGCCACCTTTCAGTGTGGTCACCGTGGCCATAAGTGAGCGAGTGACCCCGTGCCCTTAAGGCATCCGGCCGCCCTTGTTTGTGGGCTTTCAAACCTTCGGGAGGGCTAACTAAAGTGGTGCTGGTCCTCTAATCAGTCAGGGGCTATCTCCATCACCTCGACTCGGCATCACCGGGTCACCACGGGAATCGTGTGCGCACGGTGCGTTGGTAGCTTTAACATATTCTCCGCGCCTTGTAATTGTGATTGCGAATTAGGTCCAATGAATCAAAGTCTCCGCTGCATTTTGTGTCACATCAAATGCCCTAATTACTCCTGCTATAAATACGAAGCCTCCTCCATCTGGAGAAGATAGATCAAGAGAAAAAGAGACTGAGCGATAACGATAGAGAAAGAGAGTGATTGAGATAGAAGGAAAGAGCTGCAGAGAGGCAGAGAGGCAAAGAGCAGAAAGAGCAGAAGAAAGAAAAGAAGAAGAAGAGAGAAGCTGAGAGCCAGAGTGAGAGAGCAGAAGAAGAAAAAGAGAGAGAGAGAGAGATGGAGAGCTCGTGAAGAAGAAGAGAAGCCTTACTGTCTTCACTGGACCTTGGATCAGATCCAATCCAGTTTGCTCCTGCGAGAGCTATTGTGCATTTCATTTTTCCAGCTTTCAGTTGTTGCGATTTTTGTTCTCTCCTTTTAACTGTTCACTAGTTGTTCTTCCATTCCTCTAGTGTGAGGTCGGGTTCCCTCCAGTTTGGAGGAAGAGAGACTTGTGTCTCTGGTTGCCTGTGACTGGATGTCACTGGTTGTTTCCCTCCGGTTGGGAGGAAGGGAGGTCCGAGACCTCTAGGTTGCAAGTGGCTGGGAGTCACTTGTGGGTTCCCTCCTGATTTGGAGGAAGGGAGATTCGTCTCCGGTTCTGGTCTTGTGGGTTGCAAGACTAGGTGTTCCCTCCTGGTCTGGAGGAAGAGAGACTTGCGTCTCTGGTTTGCTAGTGACTGGGTGTCACTAGTGGTTCCCTCCGGTTGGGAGGAAGATGGGAGGTTGTTCCCCTGGTCAAGCTGTTTGGCAGCATTTGTTGCAGACTGAGTCTGCTGTTCTAGCCCTGCTAGTGGAAGCCTCACTCCGGTTTGGAGTGAGGGGTGGACGTAGGTCTGTGGACCGAGCCACCTAAAAATTCCTGGTGTTCACTTGTGGTTTGCTTTTGTACTTGTGGTCTCTTCATTGCTGCGCATTAGATGCTTGCCTAGGATCATGTGAGAGCTAATTCAATTGTGTTGTCTTGCCGAGATCCGTCTTAGTATTTTCAGTATATTTCATCATTTGTTCTTATTCCGCATATTAGAGCATTAGAGTTTTAATTGGGTGATAATTGAAGAGGGATACATTCACCCCCCCTCTGTATCCGGGCCTTGCTCCCTATCAATTGGTATTAGAGCGGTTCTCTGACTGATCAGATCCAACGATCTGCAGAGGATCCTGTTGTCTTTGGTGCATTTCTGAATTTACTCTCTGCTGCATTAATCTGCTTGCCGATTTAATCAATGGGTTCTCCACCGGTTTTCAATGGCTCTAATTTTAACTCATAGGTTAGCAGTCTACATAACTATGTGAATTTGATGGATCCGGATCTGTGGAAGTTAATCTCACATGGTCCTCACAGACTACCAAAGAAAGAGTCCAAATGGACTGACAGTCACAGATCAAAACATGGAGAGAATAAGAGAGTTTTGAATCTAATGAAAGAAGCTACTGACAAGGCTCTACATTCTTATTTTTATGACTGCAGGTCCGCTAAGGACATCCTGGATAAGCTGAAGCTAGCTCAGAGGAGAAATGAGGACAGCTGCCTAATGGCTGACAAGAGCAACCATGGCAGTGATCAAGATGAATCCGAAGATGCTGAAGAGGTAACCAATCCTTTCTCTAGTTACACTTTAGACGACTGGGAAGATGCCTATGCCAATCTATTAGAATCCTATGAAAGACTAAAGAAGAAGAATAAAAAACTGATAAAGAAGCTAAAGAAACATGAGGATGCTAAATCTCGAGGTGAAAGCCCTGAAATTCTGAAAATTGAAAATGACATATTTTGAAGACAGTTAACAGATTTTGATTCTATTAGTTCAGATTTAGGTCATCTGAAATCTGAAAAACAAACTCTTATGAAACAAATTGATTTACACAAAAAGGAGAATCAAGAGCTTGTTTGCGAAATTGCTGAACTAAAGGAGAGGCATAGTTTAATTGATGATGATCAGGTTCATCACAATAATGTTGTTCAGAATGAAAAATTAGTGAGAGATTTATAGTGTGTCAACTCTGAATTGGAAAACATGAAATCTGAAAATGAAATACTCAAAAACCAGCTCAAAGAATCTGAACACAAATCAAATAATCTTGAAAAAGTAAATAGTTTGATTTCTGAGAAACTGGAGGCTGAGAGAGTAATAAACTTAGATCTTCAGAAAAATTTCAACAAACTTTAATCTGAAAAACAACAAGAAATGTTTTATGAATGTCAGTTTTCTTCAGATGAATGGGTGCTTGATGATGAACTCCTAGAGCAGAACAGTAAACTGAAGAGGAAATTAATAAGCTGAATCATCTAAACTCAGCAATGTCTGAGAGGCTAATCACTTTAGAAAAAGGGAAGAGTGTAAGCCTGGTGAGCTCTAGTGAGTTGCTGAATGCTGAACATGAAATTACAAATCTGAAAAACATAAACCTAATGTTGAGTGGGAATGTCATTTGCTGTGAACAAAAGATAGCTAAATATGAGTTAACAATCACATCCCTTCAACAAGAAGTTGATGATCTTTATAAGTCCCTATCTGAAGCTGACAATGAAATAAAATTAAAACAGGAAGTTGAAAAACTCAAAAGTCTGAATGATGCCTTGCATCAACAAGTCATTTCCTGTGAAACAGATCTGTCCAAATATGAAGCTAATATTTGTGGCTTAAATTCTGAAATACAAGATTTGAAAAACTCCTTGTCAAAATTTGTCAAGGAAAAGGACAATCTGAATAAGCTTCTGGGAAAGAGTGATAACTCTCAGAGAGAGGGGCTGGGTTACAGTTCAACAAATAAAAAGATCAATAGCAATAAAACTTCAACTGTGTTTGTAAAAGCTTCTGATCAAAACACAACTGCTGGTTCTTATGTTTTTCAATTTACTGCACAAAAACCCACTGTCAGTCCCAAAACTGTAGGACAAACTCAAAAATTAAAAAAAGGATGAAAACCCACAGAAAAAGGACAAAACTACTCCAGTTGATACAAAGACTATTGCACACAATTCACATGACCTCTCAAACACTCATACTAAAAAGGGGTCGTGCTATTATTGTGGGAAAGTAGGTCACATAATGGAAGATTGCAGACTAATGCTAAAAGATGAGCATGGTAGTGAAACATCACATTCTAGAAATTCTTTTGATAGAAACCATGCTGCTAGGAAGCCTGATGCTTCATGTTATTATTGTGGGAAGCATGGTCATCTCATGAGTGAATGTTTTATCATGAAAGAAGATAATAAACTGCATGCTGTAGATTCCTTTAAAATCCACTTAAGGAAAAATTAAGAATATGAATAAATAAGCATGAAATAGCACGAGGTGCTAAGGGGAATTTGTGATCGCCAGAGACGCAAACGCCTCAAAAGTATAAGAATAATAAATAGGGAGGGATCGCGATATAAATACCTTAAAAGCGCGGGTGATTGTGAATGCTCCTTTCTCTTCTAATCGACCGGCCGATGAAGAGAGTTCTTCAATTGATTACCCTTGCAAACAAAAATAAACACCAACAAAGATATGGATTAGAAACATGGTGAGTGTAGCATCAAATTCTATATGTAAAGATGAGCATGAAAATTGATTATGAACACACCTTAAGGGTGGTTGCCCTTAAACCCCTATGCAAAGAGGGTGGAAAAAATATATGATGAATGCTATGGGTAAAATAAGGAGATGTGCAAGAGTGCATTGTGGGTGACTTTCTCAACACGGTTGAGCAATAAAGAAACTCAATAGGAGATGGGCATGCATGCATATGAACGATGCAATAAACAAAAGAAAATAAAAATAAAGAGGAGGAGCCTGTGCGTTGGCTTTGATGTTCAAGGGGGAGGAAGCCTTCAAAAGATGAAGCTTGATGCAACGTGCAGCTTCTCCTTCGGCCAAACGATAGAAGCAACAACCTGCAAGAAAAAAAACCAGAAGAAAAAGCCTAGGGGAAGAGAAAAAGGGGATCGAACAGAAGGGGCGTCCCAAAAAATGATTAACAGAGCCAATGGCTCTGTTAAATAGAATTGGATGAAGAGATAAGAAGGCAAGAGTTCTACAAAGGGAAAGGATAAGAATGGGCAAGAGCCCCAATCAAGGCAGGAGTCTAACGAGGCAAGGACTCTCTGGGGAAAGGGCTGCGAAGCCAGAAGATGAAACACGCCCTTGGTCAGGGCGTCAATTCAAGAATTGACGACCTGTCAAGGGGCGTTAATTCAAAACACGCCCTGCACAAGGGTGTTTCTTTCAAAACCAATTTTTTAGAAATAAAAAACTCCCCATATTTGAAAAATGTAAAACACGCCTCAGGCAAAGCCACTTTTAAAAACACGCCCCTGGGAAGGGCGTTAATTTAAAGTCTTGAAAACGGGGAAGTCGGTCAAACCAAAGAATTGACGCCCTCATGCAAGGTCATCCTTTCTCAAAGAAACGCCCCAGATCAGGTCATGTTTTAACAAAACACGCCCTTACCCAGGTCGTGAATTTCAAAAATGAGATAAATGCCCAGAAAATCCAGAAAAATAGGAAAAAGGAGAAAAATGGGGGAAAATAGGAGAAATTCCAGAAAAATGGGAAAAACCACTCAAACAAGCTAATTTGAGGGTCAAATGGGGCATTGCACGGTAATATGAAATATACTCAAAATAATGTCAATTTTAGCGTGTCTACAGCTGCCCCGCCTTGGCGTCTGCTTTACAAGGGAGCGTAGCAAACTGAAAAGTAGATGCCAAGGTGTGATGAGACACGCAATCAACATCACTTGATGAGAATCAAATCAAAAGCACGAGATGAAGCAAATCTCGGGAAATTCAATGAAATCAACAATGTTTGGATAAAAGGGGGAGTTGTGCACGCAGTGCACGAAGGAGATAAAATAAATGATCAACTTCCAGCGCGGTGGAAGTACCCCAGGTCACAAACCTGTAAGTTTCACCATTGGGGAGCGGTTACCAGCCAGTGGACGTGCTGCAGCCAAGGTGGATCAAAGGAAAGGAGATAAAATAAGATGATGAAAATCCAAACAAGGAGCTTTCGAGAAAATGACCCAAAACAGCATCAAAACGAACTGAGGACTTAATTCGGCATGGAATATCTTATATTTGGAAAGATTAAGATCAATTCAACCCTCAAAAGAAGCTTATCAGAATGATTTTTCAGCAATTGATTCAAAGTCCTACATGAATGCATGCTGGGCTAAAGGGAAAATAACAAATGAAAATATAATATAATCAAGGATAATATTATTAAACTGCCCAGACTGGGTCAAGAAACCAATTCTGCGAGCTGATACTAAGCCGAAGCCCGTTTATCCACGCACCAACTCGTAAAAAGGGAACCATCGTCCCCAGCCTTGGACGGCTCAACGGCCTATCCATATGACTAAGACTCCTCTGGAATCATCATTATTTTTGATGAAGGGGAACTCAAATCCCAGATTTACCAAAGCCACAAGGTCCTTGATATAATCTAGTAACATAATAACATATAGTAAAATACATACAGGGAGATGGTGATAACAATAAGCATGGGAACTGAGAAATGAGCTGCAAGCACCGTGGGACTTTGATGATGATGCCCAGTCGGCGGGACCAAGAGCTTCTTATCCTGTGCTCAAAAATTCATTAGCCAAGATATAAAAGATAACAAGCAATGAATAAGACATTCAAGCATAGCAATCATCAAAGCATCAATTATAGCATGTATATGGCATGAAGCATAAGTCAAATCATAGCATTGTTTCTTGTTTTATCATGAGGAGACAATCTGGCTAATCAAGATTTGGAGATGAATGATCAAGATCTGATATAATGCCCATCGGCGGAGTGATCAGATGAAATTAGCAGGAGTTGATTAAAAAAGATTTGGAGATGAATAATCATGAGATATGATAATCAGAATGATATAGGGAGATGATAATAAAAAAAAATGCCCCTGGTGGCGTATCACGAGAATATCGGGAGGAATCAAGAGGTTGATAACAATAAGTGAAGATAGGACTCATCCCGTGCTCTTGGTCCTTGCAAAGCTGTTCCTGCAAAACACCATCAGACAATACAATGCAATTTTTTTTATTTTTGGAATATGTAAATTTTTATGAGTTTTGAAAAATATATGAATTTTTATGTGGATTTTGAAAATATTTTGATTTTTTATGAATTTTTGAAAATATTCAATTTTTGTTGGATTTTGATCAGGAAATATTCAATTTTTGTTTGATTTTAGCTTAGACATTGTTAATGCAGCATCACGGGGTGTTTTGAACTACTGGCTAGGGGTCCTTGTTCCTTCCCTTTTCGCTAAAACTGCCCAAAGCTGGACGTGCATTGAAAGTGGCATCCTATAACCGACCGTCTTTGATCAACGGTGCCCCTACCAAGGCCATACCCGAGAAATGTTCGGTTTTGGAGGGAGAAGAGAAGAATAATTGAAGATAAGCTTTATGCAGGATGGGAGATGTCGGGACTTGAATTCTTTCCAAGGTATTAACCCTCAAAGAGGTAGTCTGTTGCGCTGGGGCTTTGTGCCTTTTATTTTTAGACCCTTGACATGCATACGACCAGGGTTTTCCCTGCGGGGACTTTGCCACTCTTGACATGCCATAATTCATAATTTTACTTTTATCAAAATTCTGATTTGATTTCCATAATAGCCGTTTTGGCGAGATGTATATCATGGAAGCTTATTTAATTTGGGTCAAGACTGCCCCTATTTGAGACTCCTCTCGTATTGGGGATTACCGAGATTGGTCATCTCATCCGTCAACCTCTTGCCCCTGCATTCGGCCGAGTAAAGAAGAGAAAAGACTTTCAGATATACTCATGGCATGGCCAAGGTAGCAACGGTGTTTTATCCAAAGGAGCCGGCTAAGGACGCCGTGAAGTGTGTGGAATGCCCAGCTAAGGGTTACTCTTAACAAGCGGGGAGAGAATATTGAATTCCCAGCGTGGGGTTCTTATTAACCAAGGTGCTGCATAGCAAGCCTAAAGACTCTTTTTAACAATGATTTAGTAAAGATAAAGATATAAAATATCACTCTTAATCTTGTTAAGAAGCACTTCATTTTGAAAATCATGCGTGAAGTAATGAGGTAATGATATCATAAAAGTACTTACTTACGCCAATATGTTACCTTGCAACCTTTGTAGAAGCAGCTGTCAGAGGCAAGGTTGATCATCATGGGATTTGTCCTCTTTGGGAGTCAAAAGGATTGGAAGCAAAGGATTTTGGGAGTGGCTTAACAAGAATGAGTGGTGCTCAAACCAGACTCAGACGAATAAGGAGAAAAGGGAAGAGAGGCGAGGGCTAGAACTCCCTCACTAAGGCGCGGAGACCCTGATCACATGGAACAGTCTACAGAAGAAGTGAAGAATTAGAAGGATGAGTGAGGACTAAAGCCTCGAAAGCAATGAGAGAATGGGCAGATGCCCAAGGCAGTGGATATGGAAGAAGTTGGGTCAGACCCAGAATTAGGAGGAATCAGAAGAAGAAATTGGTAGATGGAAGGAGGCAGATATGGAGGGTCCGGAGGTGGTGGAGGAGAATCATGAGCAGAAGAAGAATCTGGAGGCTCCGGAGGGATAACGAAAGAAGGGACGCGATGCCCTGGGAAGAAATAGAGAAAAAGATGATGAAAAAGGAGGAAGAAAATGAAGGATGTGATATCTCGGAGGAGCAGAAAGATGAATCGGAAGAAAGATGGATGGTCCGGAGGAATGAGATGGAAAGGGGCGTGATGCCCTGGAAAATGATAGAGAGAGTAAGACGGAGAATCCGGAGGTTCCGGAGGAATGATGGAAGGAGGGACGCAATGCCCAAGAAGGTCCGGAGGTTCCGGAGAAATGAGGTGGAAAGGGGCGCGATGCCCGAGGGGAAGGTCCGGAGGTTCCGGAGGTAGCAAATGGAGAGGGGCAACGATGCCCAAAGGACAAAGAGAGGGGTGAAAGATCCGGAGGTTCCGGAGGAAGAGGATGGAAAGGGGCGCGATGCCCAAGGAAAAGACTGAGACAATCAGATGGGGAATCCGGAGGTTTCGGGGGAATAAGATGGAAAGGGGCGCGATGCCCGAGGAACAGAGAAAGGAATGAAGGAGGATTAGGAGGAAAATCCGGAGGTTCCGGAGGAATAAGATGGAAAGGGGTGCGTTGCCCGAGGGGAAAGTCCGGAGGTTCCGGAGGGATGAAATCAGGAAGGGCGCGATGCCCAAAGAGGAGGGGTAAAATTCCTGGAGGTTCCAGGGAAATAGCAGGAAAAGGGACGCGATGCCCCAGGGATAGTGGATAAAAAGATGAAGATGAATAAGATGGGAAGTGCGGAATATCCGGAGGTGCCGGAAGGCGAGGGAGATACGGGTTTGGAAACCCGGGAAGAAGGAGGTGCAAATGTGTGCAATGGGATGCATGCAATGAATGCATGAATGCAAGAGAATGCATGAAATGCAAAGAATATGAAGAATATGAAGGGCGAGAGGATGAGATCCTCCTCCTAACCCTTGGAGTAGCCCATGAAGAAAATGTGAGGGAAATAGATGAATAGAAGGTGGAACAAATAGGGGACGGCCCCTTAGCACCAAGATAACTGCCCCTCCACGGCAGTGAAAGTGTATAGCCAATTGGCCCAATAAGAGGAGCTTCAATAAGTGGCAACCCCCTTGGAAGGCAAAGATCAACAATGTGAGGGAGTTGGGGAGTTGGAACGGGAAGCATCGTGTTGCCCATTGAATGTGGTATATATGGAATGTTGAATAAAATGGGCATTCGCCCTTTGTAAGGAATAATGAATTCGGAATTCGAAAGTAGGAACAAGGGGTGCCCTGCCCGGCCCTTAGACGGTATCAGCGCTCGGCATGGCGGCGATTCTTCGACCGTGCTTGGCTCAATAACCCGGATTGACATCCGGTAAATGAATTCCTGTATCTTGAACGGCATAGCCACGGCCAAATCCTTCTTGCCTGGCTCTTGATCATCCTTGGCGCAAGTATTTGCAAAAGGCCCCCCATTCCGAGTAGTAAAGGGAGGTGAGGCAGAGGCGGAAGGCTCCGTGAATGGTGGAGGCATGATGGAAAGCGTTGGCAAATGGGTGAGTGTAATCGGAGGTTCAAACACGTCGAGTTTCTCCTTTTGCTCGGAAGCAGTCGGGATTGGCTCGAGTGCAAAAAGGGGGGAGTCCTACTCAGGACTAACCTCGGGTAAGGGTAAAGGGTCAAATGGCGGAATAAGCAAAGTGGGTTTTTTTAAAGGGATAATGGAAGGCCGAGGTGGCGGTAATGGGAGGTTAATTGGAGAAGGTTTAATGGTAGGCTCAATGGAGGCCGATGGTGTGGAGGTTAATGGTTTAAGGAGTGGAGGTGTAATTGGTGGAGGTTTAATGGAAGGTTTAGGGGAGGTTGGTGTGAAGGTTAATAGCGTAACTGGAGGAGGTGTAATTGATGCATGTTTAATGGAAGGGGGAGACTCAAAATGTGCCGGTGTCGGTGATTGAAGTATCGACCCATCATCGTAACACCAGTTAGTCTCATAAATGGGGGTTGGATCGGGGACGGTGGCTTCGTCCTGAGCAGGGGGTTCATCAAATGATAGTGGGGGGAGCGAGAAATTAAGGAAACTCGGAAGGGGTGCCTGCGAAGCTTCATCATCATCGTACACTGCCTCGGATTCTTCAAATGCCGGCCCTTGCTTGCTTGAAATGCCGAAGTCATAATCATCCCTCCTATCCTTCCATTCATTCTCCATCTTCGTAATATCATCCAAGAAAGCATGAAGAGGATTGACCGGAGTAGGAGGAGCCGTGACCCTCTTTAATTGTTCCTCCATCAAAGTGATTTTATCGAGAAGAGACTGTTGGAGGGGTGTAACTTGAGCAACCGAGGGTTGGCAGGGCCTTGAAGGAGGGGTGGCATAAAAAGGCCGTGGAGGGGAGTTAACGGGATGACCCGCAGAAGAACCCGGATGGGCCGGATTGCAAGGAACAAATGGGCCTCGGGGCCGTGATGGAGGAGGAATAGAAGGAGGCGGGTGTCGGGCCACCCGAGTAGAATGAACAGGAGGAGATGTAAGTGGATGATGGGCCACCCGAGTGTGAATAGAAGAGGGAGGTGGGTGATGGGCCACCCGAATAGGATTAGAAGGAGGGAGAGATGAATGAGATGCACCCTCAACGGCAGCCTTAAGGGCTTGGATCTGTTGGGGGGTGAGATGATCTAATGCATGCAAAATCTGGGAGACCTTCTCATCATCGGGACGAGAGGGTCTAATAGGAATAGTGGCCTGAAATTGAGTATGGGGACCATGAGAATGGACATTGCCCATGGGCTGGGCATGACCATAAGAGTGAGAATGTGGTCCCTTGGAGAGATGGCGAGAATTATGTTGAACATGTTGAAGGTGAGGATTATAAGATGTGCTAGGTTGTATATCCTCATGAATTCAATTGAACATGTTGTTTTGTTTATCAAAGTAAGGCATTACGCAATCCAAATAATGTGCAAACAATTTGCAAAGAACACACAAGTTGGAATAGTTACCTTGATTTTTATTTGTTTAAACCTTAGTGAATTAATGAATTTTAGCAAAGTTTGGAAAGATTCACACAAGGAGAGTCCTAGTTTTAATATGATTCACTTCAATGCCAACTAGGAACTCTCACTCACCACGTATTAGGCCAACTATATCGGGACTCCAAAAGGGTACAACCTGCCCGGCGTCCGTGAGGGAATCCACGGGTGCGGGGACTTATGGAGGCTTGGTTTAAGAATTTTCAATCCAAAGAGACGGAATGCTCAATGGAGGGTCGTTCCTTCACCAAGGGGGTGTGTGGCTCCTAGTATAAAGAGATAAGGCCTCTCAAACCAATGCAAAATGAATGAATGAATGCAAGATATAAGCAGAAATATGATACAGTGATAAACAAAGGAGTTCGGTGAAAACACAGGAATAAGACGCCCTGGGGCAGGGCGCTACCAATAAAAGAGACGCCCTGGGGTAGGGCGTTAATTATCAAGGATGCTCAACCAAATAAAGAGACGCCCAGGGGTGGGGGCGTCAAATCATGAAAACGCGCCCTGAAGAGAGGCACTACCAAATAAAGAAACGCCCTGTGGGAGGGCGTGAATTCACAGCATAAGAAGATATGATATAAAGCGCCCTGACAGAAGGCATTAAACAGGAAAAAGACGCCCTGCGATAGGGCGTTAACTAAAACGAAGCGCCTCTGTCAGAGGCGTTAATTGCCTTCTTCCAGAAAACCCTCGCGGCCAGCAATATCAAAGTAGAGAAGCACTCACATAGGCAATCAACAAATATAATTATTAACACAGAAGCATGCTCATCAAGATTTTAAATAAGTGAAAGTTTTAAAACAAATCTATCTAATTGACAGATCACTTTGGGGAGAGTGCAATGCACAAGGGAGGGTGCCCGAGGGGCACAAAAGGAGGGGTACACGTGGGTACCAATAGGAAAGGGCACACGTGGGCGCCAAGGGGAAAGGGGTAATCAAATAAAAAATAAGAAAGGGTCCCACCGTGATCGCCAATTTGTAGATTCCTTTAAAATCCACTTAAGGAAAAATTAAGAATATGAATAAATAAGCATGAAATAGCACGAGGTGCTAAGGGGAATTTGTGATCGCCAGAGACGCGAACGCCTCAAAAGTATAAGAATAATAAATAGGGAGGGATCGCGATATAAATACCTTAAAAGCGCGGGTGATTGTGAATGCTCATTTCTCTTCTAATCGGCCGGTCGATGAAGAGAGTTCTTCAATTGATTACCCTTGCAAACAAAAACAAACACCAACAAAGATATGGATTAGAAACATGGTGAGTGTAGCATCAAATTCTATATGTAAAGATGAGCATGAAAATTGATTATGAACACACCTTAAGGGTGGTTGCCCTTAAACCCCTATGCAAAGAGGGTGGAAAAAATATATGATGAATGCTATGGGTAAAATAAGGAGATATGCAAGAGTGCATTGTGGGTGACTTTCTCAACACGGTTGAGCAATAAAGAAACTCAATAGGAGATGGGCATGCATGCATATGAACGATGCAATAAACAAAAGAAAATAAAAATAAAGAGGAGGAGCATGTGCGTTGGCTTTGATGTTCAAGGGGGAGGAAGCCTTCAAAAGATGAAGCTTGATGCAACGTGCAGCTTCTCCTTCAGCCAAACGATAGAAGCAACAACCTACAAGAAAAAAAACCAGAAGAAAAAGCCGAGGGGAAGAGAAAAAGGGGATCGAACAGAAGGGGCGTCCCAAAAAATGATTAACAGAGCCAATGGCTCTGTTAAATAGAATTGGATGAAGAGATAAGAAGGCAAGAGTCCTACGGAGGGAAAGGATAAGAATGGGCAAGAGCCCCAATCAAGGCAGGAGTCTGACGAGGCAAGGACTCTCTGGGGAAAGGGCTGCGAAGCCAGAAGATGAAACACGCCCTTGGTCAGGGCGTCAATTCAAGAATTGACGACCTGTCAAGGGGCGTTAATTCAAAACACGCCCTGCACAAGGGCGTTTCTTTCAAAACCAATTTTTTAGAAATAAAAAACTCCCCATATTTGAAAAATGTAAAACACGCCTCAGGCAAAGTCACTTTTAAAAACACGTCCCTGGGAAGGGCGTTAATTTAAAGTCTTGAAAACGGGGAAGTCGGTCAAACCAAAGAATTGACGCCCTCATGCAAGGTCGTCCTTTCTCAAAGAAACGCCCCAGATCAGGTCGTGTTTTAACAAAACACGCCCTTACCCAGGTCGTGAATTTCAAAAATGAGATAAATGCCCAGAAAATCCAGAAAAATAGGAAAAAGGAGAAAATGGGGGAAAATAGGAGAAATTCCAGAAAAATAGGAAAAACCACTCAAACAAGCTAATTTGAGGGTCAAATGGGGCATTGCACGGTAATATGAAATATACTCAAAATAATGTCAATTTTAGCGTGCCTACACATGCAATAAACCTGGGCACAAGGCTGCTGAGTGCTGGTTTGGATCCACTTAGGGTAAAAATGGTTTTTATAGAAGAAATTCTTTTGCATGCTCTCACTGTGGGAAGAATGGCCATACAGTCAAGAACTGTTGGCATGTTCAAAAGAACTCTGTTAACCCCTATGTTGTCAAATTCCCTGCGAAACTATTTGCAAGATTCTCATGCTATAACTGTGGGAAGCCAGGCCATAGATCTGCTGAATGTTGGCTGGTTAGGAATAAGAAACAAACTGTTCATGCATACAATAGAAAATCTTATGATCATGTTTATAAACCTCATACTGCTGTTACTATGCATCATAAGAACCAGAAACCAATCACATCATGTAGATATTGTAGAAAGTATGGTCACTCTATGGAAAATTGTTATTTGATGGATTATGATGACTATGTTGCTAAGAAATTGTTTAGAACACCTGTCAGGGCTAACGCAGGACCCAAAGCTGCTTGGGTCCCTACAGGATCAAAATGATCAAAAACTTTGTAGGTGTGCCTTGGGGGCTGAAGAATAAAGAGGGGTTAATAAATCAAGGCACTCAAAAAGGAAAACCCCAGGATTCTACTCTTCAGGTCAGTTCTGAACAATCTGTTTAAATTCCATCATCTGAAAATTGACTGTTTGAGATGGTTGAGCATCTTGTTAATTTGATCTATGCTTAGTTGGAATTTTCTGAAATGGAATTGCTCAATCATGTTCATGGTAGCTCACTTATGTCTGAAGTGCATGGATTATATTTGAATGTCAAATTTGAAATCATGTGATGTACTTTCACTGCACATCATGCACTTAGTCAGGGGGAGCTCAATCATTCTTAATTAACCATACTGCTGCTCATGCTTTGTTGTATATATGTAGCATCTAGTCAGGGGGAGCTTTCCTGTTCCATCTCTTCATCTCTTGAACTCTCACTGTCTAGCTATCTGATCTACTTGCTACACTTAGTGGTTCACCTAAATTGTCTGTTGTCTTCACTGATATAGCCGATCTGTCTGTATTCCAGACTTAGCTATTGATTCTGTCTGCTGTGAATTCAATTACTAGCTTGTTCCTATCATTCACATTTCTTCATATCTTGTCATGTCTGGTCCAAGCTAATCTGACTAAATTTTTAGTCTTCAATGCTGGCTTCTGATTGCTCTCTGATAATCTCTCAATAAAAATGCTTTGTTGACTCCACTGATTTCCTGACAATGTCATTGATTCATCTGAATGAGGAAAGATTTTAGTCAGTGCACCCTAGACATAAATCAGACATATTCTGAAAAGAAGAAACTTCTATTATACTGGCTTAAGAATGTTTTGATAAATCAAATTGATTTAAGTCTAATGTATTTCCTAAGTTTTGATGTAAAAGACTCGAAAATATCTGAATCATCATGCTTAATAAATCTTAACCAATTGTCTCATGAACTTCATGCAAAGCTTTCTGAAATCTTAAATTTTAAGAGACATGGCTATCCTTGGTTAAGATACATGTAGAAGGTATTGTTCTTAAACATTTCAGTGTACTGAGTTTTGTTTGAAAAATATGAAAACATTTAAAATTTAAAGCAAGAGCAATGACTTTGGTCACAGAGAAACTGGGTTCTCTATCAAAGAAATGGAGTAAGCCCAAGTCATGAAGTGCCATAGTTACCTCTCCTTTCAAAAATGTTTGAAAATCTGGCAGAGCAATGGCATGGATGTGTTAAGTAACTGGGGATTCTGGCCTCTGATCAAGGTGTCTCCTCATGTAAAAAGATACTCCATTGCTAACTCTGTTCTCCTTAAGAGGCAATATGGTTGTCACACTGAGTAACTGGGTCACTTCACCTGAGAAGTGTTGTGCCTCATGTAAAAAGGTGTTGACTGAACCAAACTTGCTCAGGAAAAATGAGTGCTGATCAATAGAAAATTCTGAAAACCCAAAGACAAGTTCAGTCTCATTTATTTCTGTTTAATCTCAATACTATCTTGTGTAACTTACATAGGAGTCTCTGATTTTAAATGAGTAAGATGGAAGGAGGTTAAACATGAATATCAGATGAGTTGTTGGTTCATTTCTATTAAAAGGTGTTTCAGATATGAGTATTGAATTTTCTTGATAAACTTTGAATACATCACTTATAAATCATGATGGTAAGTTTAAACTCATTCATAATCTATTATAATTGAAGAATCTGAAATTCGTTTACAAAGATTTATGAATTTGGTGTGCTAATGAAAATCTGTCTTCCTCAATTCATTCATTGTGCTTACAGATTGTGTTAATCCTTGAGTGCCTATGTGCTTTTGCTGATAGATATTTCACCTCTTGTCATACCTCAACTCTATTCTGGCATTAAGGGGGAGATTAACATCTGCATCATAGACTTGATTTGTGCATGATTTTATCTGGCTGGTATAGGAGAGCATACATCTGAAATATTGTCTTGATTTGAGCTTCATTGTTTAACTGCCTCTGTGTCTTTCATGTCTAAATGACTGAGTCAAAGGGGGAGTATTTTTCTTTATTCATATCATGTATGCTTGTATCTCTCATCTCAAATTATTTTTCTTTTTGATGAAGTCAAAGGGGGAGAATAGTTTGACTTGAGTCAGTGTGACTCATAGTGTTGCCATCATCAAAAAGGGGGAGATTGTTGTGCCCCTGTGATTTTGATGATAGCAAACACTATGAGTTATCTGAACATCTGTGACATGTTTTTCAACTCTATAATTTTGATGATAGCATATCATGACCATCTGATTGACTGTCTTGCTATGGGCATATATCATGTCAGTTATACAGCTTTGCATATCATGAATCTGTGGCTTTGCATATCATGAATCTGTGTCTGAATTATATTTTTGCTTTGGGCATATGAATGTGCTATCTTGCATTAGCAGACATTCAGTTCATACAGCATTGCATTCTGTCATATGTCAGTTCATACATCATTGCATTCTATCATTTTTCAAGTCTATACACTGCTTGATTCAATGTCTGTACAGCCTTCGTAAGAGCAAGTCTGTACATCGTTCTCTCCATCAAGTCTACACATCAGTCAGCATAATCTAGACAGAAGTGGGTCGAACCCCCCTTCCAGATGGGTCGACCCCCCAGATTCGCAAGTATATACAATGTCACCTGCATGCATTACCTCAAGTCTATACAGCCTGCCTTCATGGTATTGCAAGTCTATACATTATGCATGGTTCAAAACAAGTCTGCATATTGTCTGTCGCATGTCACTCATTCAGAGTCTATACATCAGTCAGCATTGCATGTTGCATTGTTCATCAAGTCTAGACATTGCATGCCATAAGTCTACACGTGGTCTTCATTCATGTGCATCAAGTCTATACATCGCTACATTGTTCATGCATTGCTTAGCTCAAGTCTATACATCGGCCCTGTAGCTTGCTTAGCCCAAGTCTATATATCGGCCCTGTAGCTTGCTTAGCTGAAGTCTGTACATCCACCGCTGAACCTTCCCAGTATATACATTGTCCTATAGCTAGCAAGCCATTCACCAAGTCTTTACATTCCTTCCCATCTTTACCTACGTTCTGAACTGAGCAAGTCTATACACGCCTTATCTTTTCCTACGTTCAGTTCAACAAGTCTGTATATTGGGCTTTCACTTAAAGTCTATACATCGCTGCATTGGCCAAGTCCATACATTGTCTCGCTCACATCTTCCAAGTCTGTACATTGGACTTCAGGCTTTCCAAGTCTGTACATTGGCCTTCAAGCTTTCCAAGTCTGTACAGCCCAAGTCTGTACATCCACCGTCTCATGCAGCGTCTCTAAGGTAAAGTCTATACATCGCTGCATTGGCCAAGTCCATACATTGTCTCGCTCACATCTTCCAAGTCTGTACATTGGACTTCAGGCTTTCCAAGTCTATACATTGGCCTTCAAGCTTTCCAAGTCTGTACAGCCCAAGTCTATACATCTACCGTCTCATGCAGCGTCTCTAAGGCAAAGTCTATACATCGCTTGCATTGTTAAGTCTATACATTGTCGCATGCATCATGAAGTCTATACATTGATTGCCTGCCCTGCACACACCAAGTCCATACAATGCATCAAGTCTATACAACAAAGTCTGTACAGTGTCTCATATTGGCAAAGTCTGTACATCGTTTGGCCTGTGCATGCTTCGTCTTCTAAAGTCTATACATTGCTGTCTCATGCATTCTAAGTCGATACACCATCCAGTTGGGCATCGGTCATTACAGCAAGTTTGTACATTGTCTGCACGCTCTCAAAGGCTAAACATTCTTCAGCGAGTCTGAACATTCTTCAGCGAGTCTGTACACACTTCATCACTTAAAGTCTGAACATCCATCAGTGAAGACTGTACACACTTCAGTGCGCATGTGCATCTCCTTCAAGACGAAGTCTACACACTCGTTTCCAAGGCTTCAAGTCTAAACACTCGTTTCCAAGGCTTCAACTCTATACACTCGTTATCACCCTTCAAGTCTAAACACTCGTTTACAAGGCTTCAACTCTATACACTCGTTATCACCCTTCAAGTCTATACACTCAAGCTGCATCAGGCCTGTACACACTTTGTTAACAGCCTGAACCAAGTCTGTACATCCATCTGATATCTTCTTATGACTGCTTGACAGGTACATCCTTCGAGAAGCTGATAAGTGGCATGTGATCCGAGTTTGGCACCTGACACGTGATCCGAGGACAATGCCCTAATTGCTCCTGCTATAAATACGAAGCCTCCTCCATCTGGAGAAGATAGATCAAGAGAAAAAGAGACTGAGCGATAATGATAGAGAAAGAGAGTGATCGAGATAGAAGGAAAGAGCTGCAGAGAGGCAAAGAGCAGAAAGAGCAGAAGAAAGAAAAGAAGAAGAAGAGAGAAGCTGAGAGCCAGAGTGAGAGAGCCGAAGAAGAAAAAGAGAAAGAGAAAGAGAGATGGAGAGCTCGTGAAGAAGAAGAGAAGCCTTACTGTTTTCACTAGACCTTGGATCAGATCCAATCCAGTTTGCTCCTGCGAGAGCTATTGTGCATTTCATTTTTCTAGCTTTTAGTTGCTGCGGTTTTTGTTCTCTCCTTTTAACTGTTCACTAGTTGTTCTTCCGTTCCTCTAGTGTGAGGTCGGGTTCCCTCCGGTTTGGAGGAAGAGAGACTTGCGTCTCTGGTTGCCTGTGACTGGATGTCACTGGTTGTTTCCCTCCGGTTGGGAGGAAGGGAGGTCCGAGACCTCTAGGTTGCAAGTGGCTGGGAGTCACTTGTGGGTTCCCTCCTGGTTTGGAGGAATGGAGATTCATCTCCAGTTCTGGTCTTGTGGGTTGCAAGACTAGGTGTTCCCTCCTGGTCTGGAGGAAGAGAGACTTGCGTCTCTGGTTTGCTAGTGACTGGGTGTCACTAGTGGTTCCCTCCGGTTGGGAGGAAGAGGGGAGGTTGTTCCCCTGGTCAAGCTGTTTGGCAGCATTTGTTGCAGACTGAGTCTGCTGTTCTAGCCCTGCTAGTGGAAGCCTCACTCCGGTTTGGAGTGAGGGGTGGACGTAGGTCTGTGGACCGAACCACCTAAAAATTCCTGGTGTTCACTTGTGGTTTGCTTTTGTACTTGTGTTCTCTTCATTGCTGCGCATTAGATGCTTGCCTAGGATCGTGTGAGGGCTAATTCAATTGTGTTGTCTTGCCGAGATCTGTCTTAGTATTTTCAGTGTATTTTATCAACTGTTCTTATTCCGCATATTAGAGCATTAGAGTTTTAATTGGGCGATAATTGAAGAGGGATACATTCACCCCCCCTCTGTATCCGGGCCTTGCTCCCTATCAAACAGCATAAATGCCACTGGTCTATTCACTTAGCTCAGTTTCTGAAAAATCAAAAGTAAAAAAAAAACTACTATAATCCTTTGAAAAATAAAAGTCATTGAGTGTAAATTATTTTTCTCAATACATATTCAAGTTGCCTTTCTTGAACTTCCATGTTTAATCACAAAGGGTATTATTTCTGACTTCTCTATTAAAACCATGTGCCTTAGATTCATTGCTATAAATGGAGTCTCTAATTTTTTTTCAGTGGTCAGCTGCTTTACTCTATCTTTATCACTGTTAAACCTGAATTCTTTTTCAAGACTGTATATTGCTGAGTCTTATATTTTAACAGTTGTTTATAATCATGCTCATTTTCTGAACCAATGCTTCAGCTGTTGTGTAGTGACCCCTTACACTATTCATGTTCCTTCCCTACCTTTGATCATCTGTTTCATCTGTCCATATTCCTTCTCAAAGGGGGAGCAATAATTTAGGGGGAGTTCTTCTTTCAGGGGGAGTTTGAGCTGTTCTTAGAGAAATCTGCAATGCATTCTGCATGTTGCACTCATGTGTTTCTTTCTTTTTTGATCATGTCAAAGGGGGAGAAATTTTTGGTCACTTTGCTTTGTTGCCATCATCAAAAAGGGGAGAATGTTGTGTTAGTGCAGCAAGAGTGATATAGAAGGGGGGGGATGAATAGATCACTCCCAATTTGCAGAAACTCAGGCGGAAAAAAAAAATCTACTGCTAACGCACCTCCTTAACCTGTGCACAGAGAAATATAGAAGAGAATGAAGAACTGATCACTTGAAGGCAAAGGGACAAGCAGATGAAGAGCACAGAAATCAATAGCAAACCACAGAGGAGACACTCGGTTTTTAGGTGGTTCGATTGCAGTCCGCAATCTACATCCTCCCCTCACTCCAACTAGAGTGAGGATTCCACTAGGCAAAGCTAGATCACAGCAGACTCAGTCTGCATACAACATGCTGCCACACAGCTTGAACACCCAAGGGAAACAAATCCCTCGACCAAGCTCTGCTACCCACAGAACTTGAAACCTGTTCTAGCTCCCAGCTAGAACACAACCGGAGAATCCTCTCCCTTCCTCCACACACGGAGGGAAACTGTTAATGACAACCTGTCACTAACAACACCAGAGATCACCGATCTCTCTTCCTCTGCAACTCAGAGGGAAACTGGAGTAGTACTCCCTTCCTCCACACACCGGAGGGAAACCAATTCAAATCAGAATGGAAGAACAAAATAAACGAAAACAAAATAGAAAGAAAAACCAATGAAGAAGAAATCGGTTCTGAAACCCAATACAACTGTAGCTTCAAATGAAGCAATTCATCAATCCACACACACTCTCTCTCTCTCGAGCAAACTCCTCTCAGATATGGAACTCTCTGCTCCTTTTCTTTTCTGGATCGTGCAGACTCTCACCAATGGCTTCTGCTTTTTCTTTTCACGATCGAACTTCTACTGAAGGATGAAGCTCTATATTTATAGCAGATAATGGCGTGTGGCTGCCAGGTTCCCGCCCATGCACTTTTGGCCAGATCATTTGAATTTCGACCACATGGCAGCATCCTGACAAGGTTGCCATCCACGTGTCATGCGCCTGTTGTCTTGGATCACGTGTCAGGTGCCAACCTCGATTCACGTGCCCAATCATCAGCCTGAATCGCCTGCAGACAGACAGATGGAATGTATAGACTTAGTTAGTTCAGGCTTTTAGCAAGAATGTATATACTTCAGAAACATCAACTGAGTAACTGTGTACAATCGTGAGAGAATGTATAGACTTAATGAATAAACGCATGTATAGACTTTACCAGGGTATGCACAATGCAATGCGTTGACGCTACACTACGTGCCTATGCACTGCGTTGACGCAGTGCAATGTGTCTTTGAAAGCTGTAAACAGCAAGGCATGCTGTACAGACTTCAGACAGCATGCATCAGATGACTCTGTATGGACTTGAAGACCCTTAGCCAATGTATAGACCTCTAGAGGAGACAAATGTGTAGACTTCACATTGCTCAGCCACTGTGTAGACTTCACAAAGCCTAACCAGTGTACAGACTTGTAATGAGTGTGCTGTGAGCTCTGAAGACTCAAGTTGTAATAACAGAATGTATAGGATTGTGGTCGTACAACCCAATGTGTAGACTTGTAAAAAGTGGACAATTGTCAGACTTTGATGCTGATCAAAAGACCCTTGGTCAACAGCCAAGGCGTCAACGCTTCCAGCGTGCAGCGTCGCCTCAGCTCCTCAAGAAAAATGCTCACTCCCTAGGCAAGCTGACCAATGCGTCAACGCATCCAGTGTCAGCGTCGACGCAGTGAACAAGAAGGAAGCGAAAGACGCACCATTGCGTCTACGCAGTCAGCCAAGTGCGTCAACGCACTAAAGGCATGCTACCCATGAAGTCAGATAGGCTGTACAGACTCTGTGGATGTAAAGCAATGTAGACTTCAGACTGTATAGACTTGAACCAAGACGAGGTGAAGACTTCACGTTGTATAGACTTGCCAAATCAGTTGGGCGATGTACAGACTTGAACAGATCCAGCTGAAGGATGTATAGACTTGGAAACCACTGTACACGACTATACAGACTTTGAGGCTTAATGCAGAGGCCAGTGTACAGACTTCTAAAAAACTGATGCGTTGTAAAGACTTGGCTTTGAGCACTTGGGCTGAAGGTAATGTGCAGACTAAGCGATGTATAGACTTTGCCCAAGGAACCGAATGTATAGACTTTATGAGATGCAAACGGCTGAACAGACTTGAATGAGTATAGGGTGTATAGACTTGAAAGTCTGAAGGCGAAGTGCAAACATGCTGAGTTGACGCTACAACCCAATGAGTTGACGCTGCAACGTATTACTTTTACGTTCAACTGATGATGTATAGACTTAATCAAATGAAGAACCTGAACAGAAGAGTCTACGCATCAGCACACTGAGTTGACGCACTGGTGTGAGAACAGAGACATGCAATGACTGAAGGGTCGACGCATCAGCACACTGAGTTGACGCACTGGTGTGAAGACTGAGCAGACAGAGTGTAGGCAGAATTAAGGTAGAGCATGTTATCTGACAGCCATTGAACTGTACTCACTCACATGATGAAACAACATTAATCTAGAGATAGAAGATTGATTTATAGTGTGGGACATCATCAAAACCATAGGGATGCAACAATCTCCCCCTTTTTGATGATGACAACACTATGAATCAAGCAATATCAAGTTTCAACAAAAAGTTAATACCAGCTGCAACAAGCAGAATAAATTCAAGACATGCTCATGCAAATGAATTAAACATTCCCTACAGCACACTCTCATCTCCCCCACAACTCATAACCATATCTTCCACGAAGCAACATGACTCCCCTCAAAGCTCAAGACAAAACCAATACTCACTGATATTGCAAACTTCTCTCCCCCTTTGACATCAGCAAAAAGAACTACAGAATGTATGACAGTGCTGGAAACATGAGGACTCAGGGCAGTAACTTCTTAGTGCAGAAAGTCACGAGTAGGTCTTAAGAGAATAAGTGAGTTTCTAATCTCAAGAGAGGATTCTTTAGACTTCAGTACACAATAGAGAAGTAGAATGATAGACAAGTTTATCAGCATACATAGTGGATGATTTAGAGCAGGAGTTCACAAGTATGGCCAAATATAGCTGATCATTCAACTATTCCACAAGACAGCAAGAGACTAAATCAGAGAGGTGTTCTCAAGGTATTGAAGACAAGCAATCCATTAGTTGCATAACAACAAGGAATTTTTGTTGGAGATGATTTTCAAGAAGATCAATGAGTAAGTTGGTAGTTCACTTCCTTTGACATTAGGGAGACACCTTGATTAGAGGCCTGAATCCCCAGTTACTCAGAGTGAGTACCTCATTACTTCCTTCCTTTTTTTTATTAAGGAACAGAGTTAGTAACTGTGGCTTTTGACATGAGGAAACACCTTGATTAGAGGCCAGAGTCCCCAGTTACTCACCAGCAAGTCACCATTGCTCTGTCATGACTTTTCATTCATTTTAAGCATTTGACACCTCATGACTTGGGAGAAATATTCATTTCATTGATGAAGCTCCCAGTTTCTCAGTGATCAAAACAGAACATGTTTGTTCAGTTAAGCCCTTGAGTTAAAGAGATAGAATGATTGAAGACAATACCAAAAAGGACTTTTCTTGAATTGAGTCTTGAAGTCTAGATTTCAAGTTGATTGGGTCAGATATCAAGACATACAAGTTTTTGGCCTGAACCATAATCAATGACAATGTAGGAAGATATACTTTATGCAATTAGTCCAGATCTCTGAAGGAGTACCAAAGGAAAGATTCTAACTTGGAGATTAGAGTCACTGACTTATAGACTTAAGAGATAAGTGACACTCTACTTTCTGAGAGAACCACACTAAATCAGTCATGCAAGACCAGCAAAGGTACACATCTGGACAGCCCTTTTGAATCTGTCAAAGAACTTCTCTTCTCACATCACAACTCAGCTCCCCCTAAGACATAGCATTCCTCAATAAAACATTCCAGCAAAATCTCAAGGCTTCCCTTATTTAGAGCATTCCTGAAAGCTAACCAGTAAGCATTCTGAACTCCCCCTTAAACCAGCATGCAAGAAGGCTAAACATCAGACAAACACAACTCCCCCTCACAACAAGAACATGCTTCATAATTAAGACAATTTGTATAAGCCTAATTCTCTTCTCAATGTGGAAAATTTTTCATTATCCAGAGGTTTTGTGAATATGTCAG
Source organism: Amorphophallus konjac (assembly GCA_022559845.1). NCBI lineage: Eukaryota > Viridiplantae > Streptophyta > Magnoliopsida > Alismatales > Araceae > Amorphophallus > Amorphophallus konjac. Next base: position 318,482,144 of record CM040124.1, read on the forward strand.
CAATCTGATTATCTGTGCCTACATGAATCAGTTCAAAATTATTCTTAGACACCTCATCTCTTATAAAATGATGTCTTATCTCTATGTGTTTGGTTCGTGAATGCAAAACAGGATTTTTAGCAAGATTGATGGCACTAGTATTATCACAGTAAATAGGTGTGCACCCCAGGTCTACTTGGTAGTCCTGAAGCTGGTGTTTAATCCATATGACTTGTGTTCCACAACTCCCTGCAGCCACATATTCAGCTTCTGCAGTGGAGAGGGCCACAGAATGTTGTTTCTTGGAGCCCCAAGACACTAAACACCCACCCAAGAATTCACAATGGCCACTTGTGCTTTTCCTGTCTAGTTTACAGCCTGCATAGTCAGCATCTGTGTATGCTACTAGGTTAAGTGTGTGAGATGCAGGAAACCATAAACCAAGAGAGTGACTAGCTGACAAATATCTGAAGATTCTTTTAACTGCAGCTAAGTGTAGTTCAGTAGGTCTAGACTGATACCTTGCACACATTCCTACACTGAATTGTATATCAGGTCTAGAGGCTGTCAAGTAAAGTAGTGATCCAATCATACCTCTATAAAGTTTGGCATTTACTTCTTTACCTGTCTCATCTGCATCCAATGAAGTATTGGTGCCCATGGGTGTAGTAATGTGCTTTAAGTTTTCCATGCCAAACCTTTTGAACAGTTCCATTGTGTATTTGGTTTGGTTGATGAAGCACCCATCTTCTAGCTGCTGTACCTGCAATCCAAGAAAATATTTTAGTTCACCAACCAAGCTCATTTCAAATTCAGCAGACATCATGGTAGAAAATTCATCACATAGTTCATGCTTAGTTGATCCAAATACAATGTCATCTACATATACCTGAACTATGATGAGATCTTTATTCATGCCCTTGGTAAATAAAGTCTGATCAACTTTACCTCTTTTGTAGCCCTTGCTGATCAGAAATTCAGATAATCTTTCATACCAAGCTCTTGGAGCCTGCTTTAGACCATACAAGGCTTTGTTTAACCTGAAAACTTGGTTAGGTTGAGGAGAATATTGAAATCCAGGAGGTTGTTCAACAAAAACTTCTTCTTTAATGACTCCATTTAAAAAGGCACTTTTAACATCCATTTGTTGGAGTTTTATGTTCTTTGAGCATGCAAAGGCAAGCAACAGTCTTATAGCTTCCATCCTAGCAACAGGTGCATAGGATTCATCAAAGTCTACACCGAATTCCTGACAGTAGCCTTTGGCTACTAGTCTGGCCTTATTCCTCGAGATAATTCCATCTTCATTCATCTTATTTTTGAACACCCACTTGGTTCCTATGACATTAATACCATCTGGTCTTGGGACAAGCTCCCAGACATTATTCCTTTCAAACTGACCTAATTCCTCACTCATAGCATTGACCCAAGCTTGATCAGCTAAGGCCTCTTCTACTGTTTTGGGTTCAATTTGTGAGACTAAAGCAATTAAGTCATCATTATTCACATTTCTAAAATGAGACCTAGTCCGAAGAGGATCTTCAGGATTGCCTATGACTTTATCTAAAGGATGGTCTTTAAGAAATCTGATATTTGTTGAAGACTCACCTGTTTCTCTTGGCCCTTCCTGATTGGGGGAATTTGTTTCTCCATTTGGCTGAGTCTTCTCTTCTTCCTGTTGGTCTTCTAGAAAGTCTCCACCATGATTGGAATCCCTGTCAAGATTTTCAACATTAGAGACATCTTTCTTTTCACTAAAAAGGATGTGTGGAGATTCTTCCACTTTCTGATCTGATATGTTAAATACCCTATATGCCCTTGACACTTCAGAGTAACCCAAGAATATTCCAGGTGAACTCTTGGCTTCAAACTTGTCTAAATCTTTCTTATCATTGTTATGAATAAAATATTTTGCTCCAAAAATTCTGAAATGAAACAAGTTTGGTTTCTTACCTTTTAGAAGCTCATAGGGTGTTTTCTTGTGTATGGGTCTTACCATGGCCCTGTTGATTATGTAGGTTGCTGTATTGGCCGCTTCTGCCCAAAACCTTCTAGGTAATTTACTTTCAATCAACATGGTTCGGGCCATTTCCACCACTGTTCTATTTCTTCTCTCCACAATCCCATTTTGTTCAGGTGTCTTGGAGAAGAAAACCTGTGAGTTAGTCCTTCTTTGTCACAAAGATCAGTAAACATGGAGTTTTCAAACTCACCTCCATGGTCAGATTGAATAGAACTAACCTTGTACTTCCTTCTTGTTTGACCTTATTGAAAAACAGATTAAACTTTTGAAATGCATCACTCTTATTTGCTAAGAAAAATATCCATGAATATCTAGAGAAGTCATCTATGATGACATAGCCAAACCTGTTTCCATTAAGACTCTGAGTTCTAGTTGGACCGAAAAGGTCCATATGAAGAAGTTCCATTGGTCTAGAAGACAATGGCTCAGATCTTAATTTAAAGAATTTCTGGTCTGTTTGCCTAGAGCACAGGCATCACATGCTTTTGATATTGAGTTGAATTTAATTCTAGGCATGCCTCTAACTAAATCATGCTTGACCAATTTATTTAAAGTTGAAAAGCTAGCATGACCTAGACGTCTATGCCATTCAAAGGCATCATTTTCAGAATTGGCAGATAAGCAAATAGTAGATTCAGATTTCTCATCTAAGTCTACAATGTAGACATTATTAATCCTGTTGGCTACAAATTTAACCATGTCAGAATTTGTTTCAAGATTTTGCATGAACTATCATCAAATACAACCTTGTGACCCCTGTCACATAATTGGCTAATGCTAATCAGGTTGTGTTGAAGCCCTTCCACAAGTAATACTTTTTCAATGGAATTTGTGGAAGACTTACCTACTGTGCCAACTCCAATTATTTTACCTTTGTTCTTTCCTCCAAACTTGACCAGACCCCCTGGCTTCATCTCTATCTTGCTGAACTTGGATCGGTCTCCTGTCATATGCCTGGAGCAGCCACTGTCGAGGTACCACTTGTTGTCTTCAGCTGCCAGGCCGACCTACACAAATATATCAAGCAGAGTGATTTGGAACCCAAGATGAGTTGGGTCCAAGGACATTGTTCAAATCTCTGATCAAGTGTTTAGGTATCCAGATTTGTTTCAGCATGGTTTTCTCTGGCACCTTCCTTTCTGGTTTATTAAAGTTGAATCCAGCTGAACTGGAGAAGTGAGTTCTATTCCATTCATTAGTCTTCCTATTCCTAGGAAATTTCCTGTAGGCTTGTTGATTAGCATATCTTTGACCATGAAAGTTATTTCTCCAGTAGGTCCTGTTTGGACCCATCTGATTGTTGTAATTCCAGCTCTTATTCTGATTTATTTTCTTGGTCCATCTACCATTTGTGTTCTGGTGAGTGGACTTAGTGTTATTCTTCATAAAGTTCATTCCCATCTTAAATGGTTGTCCAGTACTGGTTTTTGTGTTTTCTTTAGGACTTTGAGTTTCCTTAGAGCTGTTTGAGCTGGATGGTGTGTCCAGCTTTTCTTTTCCCTTCTCTGGACAGAAGGTGATGGTCTTGAATTGCAAGGGTCTCTTGTTGGTTGGGTCATAGCCTAGACCTTCCTTATTGAAATTGACCCTAGTCCCTAGTATAGCATCTAGGCTAGTCTTTCCTTGGACAAACTTTTCTAAGACTTTCTGTTTGTCTTCCAGCTCCTTTTGAAGAGACTCAGAATTCTTTAGGAGTTCAGCATTTACTTTCTTCACAGCTTCATATTTCTCTGAATTCACTCTAATTTCATTCATGCTTTCTTCAATTTTAGTTTTGAATTCATTGAGCTGTTTTTGACTTTCTTGAATTTCTCCCTTAAGCTTATCATTCTCTTTCCTTAGTGAGGTCATTTCTTCTAGTTGTTCTTTTAGCTTTTCATTTTCCTCACAGACCAGAGTTTGTTCTTCAATATTTGTGTTAAATTTTCTTTTCAGAACTCTGTGCTCTTTGCTAAGAGAATTAAATTTATCTAGCAAGTCACCATAAGCATCCTCCCAGTCATCAATTGAGAAATTTTCAAAAACGTTTATTACCTCCTCTTCACTGTTTGCCATAAGGCAAATTCCATCTTCATATTCTTCTGAGGAAGCATCTTCGGGGTCTTCTTCTTCCTCGCTCCATGTGCAGACCATCGCCTGTGGCTTCTTCTTCTTCTGCACCTTTATGTTTTTCTTCTGAAGATAGGGACCCTTCTTCTGGAGGTCTGGGCATTCGCCTCTCATGTGTCCCTGTTTGTTACAATTAAAACAAGTCAGTTTCTTAGGATTTCTATCCCTGTAACTGGTAAATTCAGCATTCTTGTTAAAGGGTTGTGGCTTCTTCTTCCTAAAGGTCTTTCCCTTTTTCTTCAAAAATTTTCTGAACTGTCTAGTGAGCATTGCCTGCTCCTCCTGGTCGAGATTTGATAAACCTTCAAGCTCGGACTCAGACTCGGGGCTACTGCTGCTGCTCCCACTGTTACTACCCTTGTTGCGGGAAGCTCTTAGAGCTACATTTTTACCCTTCCTCTCACTTCCTTCTCCACCTCCTTGGAAATTCATCTCATAGGTCATAAGGGATCCTATGAGTTCATTCACAGTCAAGACAGTCAGATCTTTTGATTCCTCAATCACAATGGCCTTAGTGTGCCATGCCGGGGATAAAGATCTAAGGATTTTCCTGACTATATCTGCCTCAGCAAGATCCTTCCCTAGCCCTTTAAGAGTGTTAGTGATCAAGGATAACCTGGCATACATTTCGGTTATATTCTCATCTGCATTCATCTTAAACATTTCATACTTAGAAGTGTAGAGGTTTACCTTCGAGGCTTTCACTTGAGCTGTACCTTCATAGATCAATTGCAGCTCATCCCACATTCGCTTGGCAGTTCTGTATGCAGATATACGGGCATATTCCTCTGGATGAACAGCACACTGGATTATGTTCAGCGCCGTCCAGTTGAGTGAAGAGAGCTTGACATGGTCATCTGTCCAAGCATCCTCGTTTGGTGGCAGCTCATATGGCCCCACCGTGATTACTCTCCACAGTTTATGACTCTGAGCCCTGATGAACACTTCCATCCTGTTCTTCCAAAACAGATAGTTACTACCATCGAAATAAGGAGGGCGACTAATGGATTGACCTTCGGCCATGAAGGTTCTAGGACCACCAGCATTTCCTTGACCGTTCGTCCACATGGCGTAAACCTGCTCTGATACCAATTGTTAGCGCAGCAAGAGTGATATAGAAGGGGGGGGATGAATAGATCACTCCCAATTTGCAGAAACTCAGGCAGAAAATAGATTCTACTGCTAACGCACCTCCTTAACCCGTACACAGAGAAATATAGATGAGAGTGAAGAACTGATCACTTGAAGGCAAAGGGACAAGCAGATGAAGAGCACAGAAATCAATAGCAAACCACAGAGGAGGCACTCGATTTTTAGGTGGTTCGATTGCAGTCCGCAATCTACATCCACCCCTCACTCCAACTAGAGTGAGGATTCCACTAGGCAAAGCTAGATCACAGCAGACTCAGTCTGCGTACAACATGCTGCCACACAGCTTGAACACCCAAGGGAAACAAATCCCTCGACCAAGCTCTGCTACCCACAGAACTTGAAACCTGTTCTAGCTCCCAGCTAGAACACAACCGGAGAATCCTCTCCCTTCCTCCACACACGGAGGGAAACTGTTAATGACAACCTGTCACTAACAACACCAGAGATCACCGATCTCTCTTCCTCTGCAACTCAGAGGGAAACTGGAGTAGTACTCCCTTCCTCCACACACCGGAGGGAAACCAATTCAAATCAGAATGGAAGAGCAAAATAAACGAAAACAAAATAGAAAGAAAAACCAATGAAGAAGAAATCGGTTCTGAAACCCAATACAAATGTAGCTTCAAATGAAGCAATTCATCAATCCACACACACTCTCTCTCTCTCGAGCAAACTCCTCTCAGATATGGAACTCTCTGCTCTTTTTCTTTTCTGGATCGTGCAAACTCTCACCAATGGCTTCTGCTTTTTCTTTTCACGATCGAACTTCTACTGAAGGATGAAGCTCTATATTTATAGCAGATAATGGCGTGTGGCTGCCAGGTTCCCGCCCATGCACTTTTGGCCAGATCATTTGAATTTCGACCACATGGCAGCATCCTGACAAGGTTGCCATCCACGTGTCATGCGCCTGTTGTCTTGGATCACGTGTCAGGTGCCAACCTCGATTCACGTGCCCAATCATCAGCCTGAATCGCCTGCAGACAGACAGATGGAATGTATAGACTTAGTTAGTTCAGGCTTTTAGCAAGAATGTATATACTTCAGAAACATCAACTGAGTAACTGTGTACAATCGTGAGAGAATGTATAGACTTAATGAATAAACGCATGTATAGACTTTACCAGGGTATGCACAATGCAATGCGTTGACGCTACACTACGTGCCTATGCACTGCGTTGACGCAGTGCAATGTGTCTTTGAAAGCTGTAAACAGCAAGGCATGCTGTACAGACTTCAGACAGCATGCATCAGATGACTCTGTATGGACTTGAAGACCCTTAGCCAATGTATAGACCTCTAGAGGAGACAAATGTGTAGACTTCACATTGCTCAGCCACTGTGTAGACTTCACAAAGCCTAACCAGTGTACAGACTTGTAATGAGTGTGCTGTGAGCTCTGAAGACTCAAGTTGTAATAACAGAATGTATAGGATTGTGGTCGTACAACCCAATGTGTAGACTTGTAAAAAGTGGACAATTGTCAGACTTTGATGCTGATCAAAAGACCCTTGGTCAACAGCCAAGGCGTCAACGCTTCCAGCGTGCAGCGTCGCCTCAGCTCCTCAAGAAAAATGCTCACTCCCTAGGCAAGCTGACCAATGCGTCAACGCATCCAGTGTCAGCGTCGACGCAGTGAACAAGAAGGAAGCGAAAGACGCACCATTGCGTCTACGCAGTCAGCCAAGTGCGTCAACGCACTAAAGGCATGCTACCCATGAAGTCAGATAGGCTGTACAGACTCTGTGGATGTAAAGCAATGTAGACTTCAGACTGTATAGACTTGAACCAAGACGAGGTGAAGACTTCACGTTGTATAGACTTGCCAAATCAGTTGGGCGATGTACAGACTTGAACAGATCCAGCTGAAGGATGTATAGACTTGGAATCCACTGTACACGACTATACAGACTTTGAGGCTTAATGCAAAGGCCAGTGTACAGACTTCTAAAAACTGATGCGTTGTATAGACTTGGCTTTGAGCACTTGGGCTGAAGGCAATGTGCAGACTAAGCGATGTATAGACTTTGCCCAAGGAACCGAATGTATAGACTTTATGAGATGCAAACGGCTGAACAGACTTGAATGAGTATAGGGTGTATAGACTTGAAAGTCTGAAGGTGAAGTGCAAACATGCTAAGTTGACGCTACAGCCCAATGAGTTGACGCTGCAACGTATTACTTTTACGTTCAACTGATGATGTATAGACTTAATCAAATGAAGAACCTGAACAGAAGAGTCTACGCATCAGCACACTGAGTTGACGCACTGGTGTGAGAACAGAGACATGCAATGACTGAAGGGTCGACGCATCAGCACACTGAGTTGACGCACTGGTGTGAAGACTGAGCAGACAGAGTGTAGGCAGAATTAAGGTAGAGCATGTTATCTGACAGCCATTGAACTGTACTCACTTACATGATGAAACATCATTAATCTAGAGATAGAAGATTGATTTATAGTGTGGGACATCATCAAAACCATAGGGATGCAACATGTTGTGCCCCTTAGGCACAAGCTTATGATATTTTGTTTTGATGATAGCAACACAGTGAAAGTTTCACAGTGAGCCATTCATTGTGTTTAGTATACATGCATTACTGCTAGTTGCTGCATATGCAAACACTTGGTCGATGCATTACATTCTGTCAGATATCAAGTCTATACATCCATTGCTTCAGTTCAATATCTGCTTTGTGCATACATTGCATCGGTGCATTGCTTCTTCTGTGCATATACTGCATCAGTGCAAACAGTTGCTGCATGCGTCTGTTAAGAAGTCTGTACATCGCCTTCTTGTTCATGCATTGCATCAAAGTCTATACAGACTTGGTCCATGCGTAAGAATAGCAAGTCTGTACATTGGTAGCATGAACATTTGCAAAGTCTATACATCGTTGCATCATTCACGCTTAGAGTCTGTACATTCTTCAGGTGCATATCTCAGCAAGTCTATACATTGGACTTGAATACATAGGAAGTCTGTACATCGACTAGGCAGCAAGTCTGTACAGCCCAAGTCTGTACATAGCATCATATTGTTCATGCAGTGTCTTTCAAAGTCTATACATTCATGCTTGTTCATTCATCCAAGTCTGTACAGCCTTTCGCATTGGACTTAAAGTCTATCCATTTGGCAAGTCTGTACATCGAACTATTCATGCATTCATCTCAAGTCTATACATCCGATTGTTCAGCTTGTAGCTAAGTCTGTACAGCGTCTAGTGTTTCTTGCAAAGTCTGTACACTGCATTGGTTGTATAGACTTAGAGCTGAAGCCTGCACATTGCTGTCTTTACCTACGCTCAAAGTCTGTACACTGCATTGGCATCTTTACCTACGTGCTGAATTGAACAAGTCTATACAATCTTAATCTTTACCTACGCTCATCTATACATTGCACTGTAGCATGCATCTCTTCAAGTCTGTACATCGACTTAGCGCTCGCAAAGTCTGTACATTGGCCTAGCGCTCATAAAGTCCATACAATGCCATTTGTTCATGCATGTTAGCAAGTCTGTACAGCCTGTGTTCACATCATAAAGTATGTACATCGCATGCTCACACAAATGCCAATTCTATATATTGGCTTTGCTTGCATGAGCTTGAAGTCTATACATTGGATTGGCTTGCACGAGCCAAAGTCTATACATCGTGTGCTGAAAAGTCCACACATCGTGAAGTCCATACATTCGTTTGCCTTGCATTGGATCAAGTCTGCACATTCATTGCTCAAGTCTCTACAGCCCTTGAATTGGCAAGTCTGTACATCGCATGCATTACCCTTCAAGTCTGTACATCGTCCTCCATCTCACTTAGCGTCTCATGCTAAGTTTGTACATTGGACAAGTCCATACATCGTGCATGCATCGTCTCATCAAGTCTGTACAGGGTCTGTCTAGAATGCATTCACTAGAGTCTAGACAGTCAAGAGCAAGTCTAGACATCGTCTGGTTGCATAACGCATAGTCTGTACATGCTTTGTCTTCACATTGCGAAGTCTCTACAGCGCAAAGTCCATACAGTCATTGTGCATTCGTTCTTGTTGTTCATACTTTGCTTGATGCATTCTGCATAACACACTGCAAAGTTTATACATTGTCTTCACGTTGCAAAGTTTATATAATGCATCGGTGTGCTGCATACACCGCGTCAAGTCTATACATTGCTTCAAACGAAGTCTGTACAAGGTGTCGACATTAAACTGATAATTCTCTGTCTGACAGGCTCTGTTCGTTGGGCACGTGATCTGAGGCTGGAAGGGCTGACAGGATGACACATGGCCAAAACACTTGGGCGGGAACTGTGGAAGACACGCGCCTAGTGCTGCTCCTACTGTGACTGATTATAAAAGGAAGCCTTCGTCCATAGATGAAGACAGATCAAATATTCAGGAGCCTTGAAGAAAAAGCAGAAGAGCAGAGAGCCCCCTTCGATCCAGCAGAAGAGGAAAAGAAAGAGAGAAGAGAAAAGAGAGAGTGAAGAGTTGAGAGAAATGTTCCTCAGATCTTTGGTTCAAAACCAGATCTGAGGTTTGCTCACCTGTTTGAGCTATATTCCCTGTAGGGATACATTTCCTTTTCGTTTGTTTGCCTTTTTGTTTTGTTTTCGAAACTCTTGTGTTCAAGCTGTTAGTCAGCGTTTGCAGAGGTGCTGCCTCTGGACGGGTCAAGCTGTAATCCCTAGCGGTTGTAGTGGAGGATTCCACTGGACAGCAAGCTGTGAGGCTCAGCAGATTGTAGGCAAGCTGTGAGGCCTAGCGGTTCAAGCTGTGAGTCAGCAGTAATCTACACTCGGGTTGAGTGTGGGGTGGATGTAGGTCTGGAGGACCGAACCACCTAAAAGCCTTTGTCTACTGTGTGTTTATTTTGTGGTTTGCATAACTTCTATATTTCTATCTTTGCGTAGTAGATGTTTGCTTAGAACGGTTCTTCATATGTTCTGGGTGGTATTTGCATTGTGCCCATTATCTGTTCAGTAGAAGTTTTCATTCCGCATTTGATTCTGCTGCAGTAATTTTTTAACGGGTGACTGATCTATTCACCCCCCCTCTAGATCACCTTTAGCGTCCCTACAGGCTATGCCTGTGAGGCTTGCCCCTTGTTGAGATCCTAGCACGTTGAGGAGTCCGCCTAGGGTGAGGGCTTTTTGTGTTTTTCCCGTGAGACGATTTCAAGCCGGTTGGCGTGGGCCCCTGTGTACGTAGTGCTATGAGGACTCCACCTAAGTTCTCGGAGCTAGTGCGTGAAGGACTCTGCCTACTCTGGAGCCTGAGTTTGGGCTGGGGGAAAATCGGTAGTTAGGGCCTAGACGTTGAGGAGTCCGTCTAGTGTGTGCACACATGGTTGGGGCCTCAGACACTATGTTGACGAGCATGGACCCCAGCTAGTCCATTTGTTCTATAAAGGATGCATCCGTGGCTAAAGGATAAATGTGTATGGGCAACGTGTGTGAGTTCTATGGTGGCCGACAACATTGATGTAGTTCTTTCGGCCTGTGGCCTTCTACCGGGTTGGGACCAGGGCTTCCAGGCTTTGAGGTAGTGGTCCTCCCGAGGGTAGAGATCATGCTCTTGACTAGGTGGTCTTAGTTGTGGCTCCGTCAGTGAGGACGAGCTGACACCGCAAAGGCGTTGCGAGGTTTTGTGAAGCTAGTGCCCTCACGACAGCGAGGTCACGATTTCCCGACGGGTAGTCGTAGTTCCATTTTAAAGGTTAGGACTTCCTCGGCATTGAGATCGTGGTTTCTTCCTAACCTTGAGCGTCGAGGGTCTTAGAGAGTGAGCGTGTGCGAGCCGCTCAGTAGGATAGTTCCTCAAAATGCACGGGAGGTATGAGAATTGTGGGTGGCTTAGTGAGTTGTGTTTTATCTCCGCCGATTATCCACTACTGTTACTGTTGTTCTTATTTTGTTACTACTGTCGTTACCATTGTTGTCATTGTTATAACTGTTGTTATTGCTTTTGTTTATCACCATTGCTGTGGTGGGGATCTGCGAGACCCCTACTGAGCCGATAAGACGAGGCTCACCCCTTTCTTTTCAAGTACAACATTTTCTCTCGGAGTTCGGTGTTCTGGAGTGGCATCTTGAGTGTTTAGTTGTCAGTGTACTTGAGTCAGGGTATGCCCCATAGGCTGTGCACTTTTCCCTCCTTTTCATTGTACCTTTTTGACATTGTACTCTGGACTATAAATTATTTAATTTGAGAAAAAAAAGAGATTGTGTATATATATTTAATTCCTGCACTTTAAGTTTTGTATTTATTCTAGATTTCGATGCATCTCTACAACACTAATTCACCCTTCTGAGCCTCATGGCTCGTGGGTAGCGAGCCAGGATTCGGGTTGCACCGATTTCTTTTCGGTACTCAGATTTTAGGTCGTGACACCGTCTCTAGTGTAATATGGAATGTAGCACATGTTTTACTATGTTGAGTAGCATGAAGATGATTTGATCAGCGAGTTTAAGAAATGTGCCTCTACGAAATGTATGTGGGATCAGTTGAAGTTCTCCTTTAGAAGAACTTATGTCACCCGACTAAGAGCTCTTATTTTAAGATATGAGACCTATTGAAAAGACACACGCCACATGATATCCGAACACCATAGGGTGTTGTCTGGAATGATTCATGACTTGAAGGGGCGTTGGTCATGATCTCATTGATGAGCAGCATGTGCAAGCTATGATAAGATCTTTGCTTGACTTGTAGATCAACATGAAACAGAATCTAACCTACAACGAGGATACCAAAAGTTTCTCTGATATCTCTTGGCATGTGGCATTAGAAGCTGAGCACGAAGAAGTCCAATGCGCCAATGCGAATGTCACTCGGGGTGGCCAACAACATGGAAGGAAAGGTCCATAGGGGAAGAAGAAAGGGCGTGGCATGGCACCTGGCACCAAGACTAGCCAGACGTTCAAGCGTCGCTGGGGCAAGCATGGCGAAGATAAAAGCAAAGCCAAGATGAAATGCTTTAATTGCAAGAAAGGAGGACATTTCCCTCATGATGGCATTGAGTCAAAGAAGGTAACTCTTGTTCTTTGCTCTCCGAGGGCACATGTTTGTTCACATACTCTGATTGCTCATCGTTATCCCAAGTGGATTGTGGATTCAGAAGCAACAAGGCACATTACTGGGGGATCGAGAAAGATTCATAGATTATCATTAAATCTCGGTAAGTGCATAAAGAGTCTTTATGGGAAATGGAACTAGCGAGAAAATCCTCGAACTCAGTGTGTACCAACTCCCCCTACGGGGTGGACAGATGTTGATTCTACACGACGTGCTCTATATGCCTAGGGTCTAGCATAATCTAGTTTCCGCATTTAGTTTATTATATTTTGGTTTTAGCTTAAACTTTGCCGGGTAGTTGTGTGGATATTACTTTAGGTAATGTTAACTAGGGACACATAACGATAAATAATGGTTTCTTTAGGTTGGATCTTGATAATGATAGCATCTCTCATTTTAATTTTAATGGAACATGTATGCTAGATGATAAAGTTAGATTTTGTTGTATGGCATACTCGCTTAGGTCACATAGTGCAGGACAAGATGGCTAGATTAGCTTGAGAGGGCCTCTTAAGCTCACTCACTAAGTCGATCTGCCTACATGTGAACCGTGTCTGGCTGGTAAACGTGCTGAAAGTCTTTTGGGAAGGCCAAAAGGGCATCAGAATAGTTGCAACTAATCCATTCTGATATCTACGGACCCATGAGCGTTAAGGCTTGACATGATTACTCTTATTTTCTTACATTCATAGATGATTTATTTGTGATACACTTATATTTATTTGATTGCTAACTACTATGAGGCACCTGATTGTTTCAAGCACTTCCTAGAAGAGGTTAAAAATCAAATGAGAAGAAGGGTTAAGACTCTTCAGATAGACCGCGGATGTGAATATCTATCAGATCAGTTTCGAGTCCTATGTGAAGAAAAGGGTATATGCTGACTACTATTCCATACACACTACAACAAAATGGTGTTACTGAGAGGAGAAATAGGATGTTGCTAGATATGGTTAGGTGGATGATGGGGCATGCAAACCTCCAAATATCCTTCTGGGGGTGCTCTCTTAACTGTGATATACATCCTTAACCATGTGCCTTCAATTCACAGTCTATTCCTTCTACCCTATATGACATGTGGCACAACCACAAGCCCAACTTGGACAATCTGCATCCTTTGGGTTCGACGGGATATGATCATGACACATCTAACAAGTTTGGAAAGCTTGTTCCTGAGACTTTAAAGCTTATGTTTATAAGATATCTTGAGAGCTCAGGGGGTTACATGATGTACGGACAACATCTTGAGGGAGGAATGATGGAAAAAGAGGTTCGAGGTGTCATTTGCCTTGAGAAGAAATTTCCTAGCCTTGGCGACGTTGATAGAAATGAGTTGGATGAGCAGAATGACACCTTACCATCTTCCGACGAAGGGAATGGATTTGTTACTGATCACATATCTGGAGGAAAGAGTATAGATAATTACCTTAGTGGGAGTGTGCCTAGTGGGAGCGCACCCATGCAACTAGACAGTCAAGACTCCGTACATTGCCGCAAACGTGGACAAATGCCCCCTCGACATTTACAAATTGAAAATGAGGCACTTGTTTGTGAAAACTTGGATGATGAAGAGCCTAGGTATGTATGAGAGACTTTGCATCGTCGTCAAGGATAGAATGGGAAGCTGCCATGCAAGATGAGTTGGATTTGATAGCACAAAATAGAGTCTGGGAGTTAGTGGGTCTCTAGCTTGGGCACAAAGCAATTAGAAATAAATGGGTTTTCAAAATCAAGCACATGGATGATGAGTTGATTGATAAATACAAAGCACGATTAGTGGCAAAGGGTTATACACAAAGGGAGGGCATAGACTATGAAGGGACGTTCTCTCCGGTGGTGAGAATCTCTTCCGTTCGCTTGATTCAAGCTATCATCACACATCTGGATTTCGAATTGTTCCAAATGGATGTTAAGACTACATTTTTCATGACTTAGTCGGAGGGTTTCAAGGTCAAAGGCCAAGGGCACAAAGTGTGCTGCCTAATGCATTTCCTATATGGCAATCATCTAGACAGTAATATTTAAGATTTCATAAGTTGATTATCTCATTTGACTTTCAAATGATCAAAGAGAACCACTGTGTGTATGTTAAGCAAGTGGGAGACAAGTTTCTCATTCTGTCATTATATATTGATGACATCCTGATAGCTGATAATAATATAGAGTTGATCAAAGCCACTAATGAGTGTCTGTCTTCTGTCTTTGAGATGAAAGACGTGGGTGAAGAGTAAAGATTGTGCAAATTGCTCAGAAAGGTCACTGAGGCTATCTCAGGCGAGTTTATCAACAAAATTTTGGAGCAATTCAGGATGCATAATGCTAAGCCAATTGACACTCCACTTGATAGAGGATGTGCTTTGACTGTTAGTCAATGCCCTATGATCGAAGAAAAAAAGAGAGAGATGTGTAAGGTACCATATACTGTTGCAATTGGGAGTCTGATGTACACCATGTTGTGCACTCGGCCAACCATCGGTTTCGTAGTGGATCTGGTCAACCGCTTCCAAAGCAATCTAGATCCTACGCACTGGAAGGTAGAGAATTTTTTGAAATCTTTGTGGGACGTTGAGCTATGTCTTACGTTACAAGGGAGGTGACCTAAGATTGATTGGCTATAGTGACGCAAATTGGGTGAGTGATGGAGATGAGCGAAAGTCCACCTCAGGTTTCATGTTCCTTCTGGGTGGTGGAGCTATTTCATGGTGTAGCACGAAGCAGAATTGCATCGCCCTATCCACCATGGAGGCTGAATATGTGGCTTGTTCTGTCGCGTGCCAAGAGGTCATGTGGCTGCAAAACTTCCTACATCGATTGGCGATAACACCTCACCAGGCTGAGAGTGTGTTGCAGTATCTGGACAACACTATCGTGGCAAGACAGAGCACATTGACATCCATTATCACTACGTAAGAGATCTACTAGCAAGAGAGTTAGTGGTGCTCTAACACATAAGCACTGGTCGCATAATAGCAGATCCACTAACCAAGCAGATTGCCAGAGAGAGCTTTGTTACCCATTATGGGGCTGTGGGTTTGTGTGAACTGTAATGAGATACAATTCCTTTAACATCATTAATGAAAATTAGTTGTTCATTCTACAATATGCATTTTGGATAGAATGGTTAGTTTACACATCGTTGAACTGTCACTAGGTTAGGATCAACCCTTTCACATGGGCGATCCACCTTGACGTTGTCGATAGCAAGCAAGATAAGGCATTTGATATTGCCGTCCGGAGATATTGCCGGCACTCCGACTGGGTGCGAGCGGAATATCACAAACATAAATGATATGCCACCTTAGCTGAGCTACGATGAGATTTGGGAAAAGGATCAACCATAAAGATGTCGCAAAAATCACATAGAGCCTGTGAGAGCTGGATGTGAGATTCATGAGATGGCATTGAGTGGGAGTGATTGATACCCAAAATTGGCATTGACTGGGTAGGTCACAGTCAAGGACCGTGTGGTGTTATCATGATTAGATAAGGACATGCCCATGTATGGAAGAACACCACGACATGTGTTACATATTGCATGTGCTATATACGACCGTATATGAGAAATGATGAATGGATCTCTTCTTCATCATTGTGTGAACTCATGGATCACGCTAATATGATCTCCCTCACTACCCTTAATTACTTGAGCACTATGTCCCAAAGAGAAAGCACGATGTCGCTACTTTAACGTGTTCCCTTTAAGGCGATGACTGATATCGCCCAGTGGAACATGTCTAGGAAAGCAATTGAAAAGAGTCCGAATGGTATGAGTGGCACAAGGAAGACAACTAAGTATTGCACCATGGTTTGTGGCTTATTTTGTGGGAGGCTCAATCGCCTATTAGGTGATAGAGTCATAAACGTAAAATCTTCTCAGAGATTCGACATTGTTGTGTTTGAGAGATCCGTAGTATTGAGTCCGGTGAATACTAAGTGTCTGAGGTACAGTTCATGATTGATTTAAGTGATCTATTAGTTTGGTGAAGACTTAACATACCACTTATTAGATGTTCAAAGAATCGTGAAGGTCGCACGCTCTATTTCCCTATATGATCATGAAGAACAAAGCCTTGAGATAAAAGCATGCACAACGTTGCCCGTAATGGGCAAGTGGGGCTGTTGGCATTTGAGCCTAAAGCCCATTAATTGGGTGCGCATTAAGGACAACTCATTAGGGTGCGGTTAAAGTCCTACCTGGACTTGGACGACATGTGGCCGGCCTACACCAAGAACTCACTTGGGGTTGGATTGTGGTGGATTAAGGAAAAGGTTGATGTCCAAGTCAGGCTTGGGTTTCGCCTTGAGTGAGCCGCCGTCTCTCCTAGTCAGGTTTGGATTTTGACGTCCTAATAGGAAAGGAAACTCCTCCATGGACTACTATCTCCCACACCTATATAAATGAGAGGGTAGGGGGAGGGGAAGTAAGAGAGAGACCCATATAGTTCCATGCACCTCTGGAGAGAAAGAGAGAGAATGCAGCAACCTCCCATGTGAGCAACTTGTTGTCGCCGCCGCTACTACTATCCCCATCCCCGTCGCCCTTGCCTCGTCACTGCCTCACCGCCTTGGCTACTGCTCTACTCTCTACCGCAGCCATTGTCCTGTACCGCTGCCGCTACTCGCTGCTGCTCTGATCGCTGGCGGCCTTGCTCACCGCCGTGGCTGCTCCTCTGCCCACTGCAAAAGCCGCCCCTAGTGCTACTGCTCATCCCATCATGCTGGCATGGCGATGGCTGCTGTTGCAACTCTATGTGTGTGTGTGTGCGCGCGCTATGAGGAAAAGAGAGTGGGCCACTCACCCTACTCTACCAAGGAGAGAGAGAAGCGTGACTCACAGGTCGTGGCTCCCTGCAGCACTCACCCTCGTTGTCTCCCTTCCTCCCTTCGCCTTCCTCCCATCTACTCACTGCTATAAGGAGAAATAAGAGGAGAAAGTCGCCGAGCTTGATAGAAAGAAGGCTACTCCACACCATCTCCATAGGTGAGTTGCTATCCCCAAGCAACTCCGCTTAATGTTCTAGGAAAGGACATCACCC
Source organism: Amorphophallus konjac (assembly GCA_022559845.1). Lineage (NCBI taxonomy): Eukaryota > Viridiplantae > Streptophyta > Magnoliopsida > Alismatales > Araceae > Amorphophallus > Amorphophallus konjac. The sequence continues at coordinate 318,499,516 of CM040124.1, forward strand.
TCGTCCTTAGGTCTTGGAGCATAGATTTTAAAGGATAGAATCTAAGAGCCTACTCTTTGTCTCCATGACGCTACGCGAGTCTATCGCTTCCGCTGTGCATAGGTGTATCTCAGACTCGGCCCATATGACAATACATGGATTGATCGAGTTTTATCAACGAGTATCTTATCCCATTTATTTTGAAATGGCTACAAGAATTCTACTATGCCGTGTTTTTTCTTGCTATGTGAAATTACCTTTGTTTTAGACATTCTCTGGGTCTTTCTATCATAAACTATTAAAATTTGATCACATATTGAGTCCAAACTGTTTAACCCATTCTTCCTAAACTCCATGTACGCTTTTTTATGATGTAGAACCTAGCATAGTGATGGTTGAATTTACACGGAGCACGAGAGATCTATGTTCGAATCCAACGAAGCGCAACTCACGTGCATCTTTTTTTTTAAAGCTAGCAAATCCCAGATCCAAATCCCTCTAGGATTAAACTGTCTACTTAAGTCTTATAAGTACACATCCATTGCCAATCTTAATATATGTAGACATTCCACAGAATTGAAGAATTTTTATATTGGCCATCAAATAATTTTATTTTTTAAAAAAGTATGAACAACACATGTGAAACCGGAATTCTTCTTTTAGCTGTTTATTGTTAATAGTATTAAGAAAAATGCATCTTAATAGTCTTTAAAGAGACCAAGTGTCCAATTAAATGACCAGTCTGCTCGCCAAAGTCTTCAAGTGATCTAAATGACGCTAAAAAGGAAAATTTCTATCTGTTGATATCATGAACATAAACACAGAGTGTCACTCATTTGAATCACTCAAAAGGTTCACCAACCCAACTGATCATCCAAACCACTCACTTTTAAAGAACTGAACCCTTTTCTAGTTAGTAAAGTCTGAAAGCAGCAACATTGGAGAAATTAATCAAAACATGCCAGAGCTCCCTACTTGCACATAATAATATCCCTCACCCGATCCTTTTTCCATGTAATAAAGAATAAAAAAAGAAGACAAAGAACTCCAAAAGCCAACTACAAGAAAAGTGTGCAATCTAAAGTACAAGGTTAGCAGTGGCCAGGGTAATTCTGTGCCGAGTTGCCCGATTGGATTGCATTATAATTAAGAAAAATAAAAAAAAGGGGGAGTGTTGCAAAGGGTCCCTACATTCCTACAATTAGATAAAAGTGGAGAAGGGAAAGAAGCGGTAGATATCCAAGTTGGCCGCGTGGGCCCGCGGCTTAGAAGGCCCATCAATGCCCGTCCTCCCCCAACTGCAGTAAAAAGGGAAGCAGACGGCAACGCCCTTTTGTCACAGTGCTCTTACACTGTTGACCCTTTCTTTTCCTGTAATTACACGAATGCCACTCTTTTCCGATGCGAGATCCTTCTCTCCTCTTTCTGTTCTTCGTGGTTTTCGATTCTGATTCTTCTTCTTCTTCTCGATGGGAAGCTTGGAAATTCATGGCGGAAGCCATCACAACTGGCCGAGGAGATCCCAAAGGGCGCCCGGCGAAGGCAGCGTCGGGGTGAAGAGGGCGTTGCCGGGGCTGGGCAGGAAGGGGCCGTCGAGGAAGCCTCTGTTCCCCCGGAACACCGGGCTCATCTCGTTCAGGAAGGGCAGGGAGCCCAGGTCCCACGCATACGGCGTGGGGGAGAAGTAGCTGGGGGAGATCGCAGGCAGGGCGGAGGGGAGCGGCGAAAGGATCCCGGGGAGGTTGCCCACGTCCAGCGCCGCCCCCGAGATGCCCAGCCGGTCCACAACGTCCTCGACGTCGGCGGGGGGCGGCCTGTGGGGGTCGGGCGGGGCGCATCCCCGCTCGATCGCGGCAAAACGGGCGGCGGGAGAGATCGGCCCGGGGCTGAGGGCCCCCGGAGGGGCTGGGCCAAGGGGAACTTCAGCAGAGGGGGCTGCGGGGGGGTGGAGGGAGGTGGGGGAGGGGCCGGTGAGGCGCTGGACGAGGGTCATGAAGTCGCCGGGGTTGGCGTGGATGATCTTGGGGGAGACGGTGTAGATGATGACGGGGGCGCGGGGGGGCTGCTGCTGTTGCTGCTGCTGCTGCTGCTGCTGGCCGGGGACGACAGGGGGCTTGCGGATCTTGTGAGAGTCCTTGGAGACCTTGAGCGGGGTGGGGCGGGGACCCTGGAGCTGGACCTCTCGCCGGGGGGAGGGCTTCGGATCGGAGGAGAAGTCCATGGCGGTGGTGGTGGTGTGTATGGACTATGGAGGAGGAGGTGGAGGGGGGAGGAAGGTAGCAGGATAGGGGTGGGTGATTTGGTGGGGATTTGAGGGGGTTTATTGCGGGGTGAAGGCTGGGGCAGGAGGCAGCGGCCCACTCCATACAACGGGTAGAGATAGAGAGAGAGAGAGAGGGCGCGCGAGACCATGTGAATGTGCTTGTGCAGTCAATGGCTGGGGGGTTGATATTGCGTACATACTCCTATTAAAATGAATTTATTTAAAAATTTATTTTATGTTTATATTTTTTAATGTGAATAAAATACCACTTGTGTTTTTATTGTTACCTTTTTTATTAAAAGGTCATTAAAATCTGTTAAGGAGTGATTAAAAAATAGGAGAACTATTTTATAGATCTTAAAATGAAAATTTACCAAAATGACATCTATGATATTAAATTCACGCAAGAAAGGGGATGCAAATGTAAATAAAGGATGGATGAATTTTCACACAAATTCATTTTTAAAAAGAGTGTACATGCAAAGAAAAAAAACCCTTTTGTCTTTTATCTTTTTGTTGAGAAGTCGAGTTTTGTCGTGCGTTAGTTTATGACTAACATGAATGGAAAAGAATGTCCGCATGTATGTATTCTCTTTAGCGTAGAAGTTGCATAATAAAATCCATGATGGTAAGGTGAGGGTTTAAAACCATTCTTGACACGATGGAGCCTCAAATTTATTCTTCAACATGAATATAATTCACTTAGGGTCAGTTTGTTAAACGAACTGTCGGGTGAATGTCGAATTCGACGATTGAGAAAATGATGGGGGGTTCACAACTCTCCTTCGCACAAACTGATTATTCGAGAGCGGACACCGTGTTCGACCCCTTGAGGTCGAACACGGCATCCCCCGCTCGAATAACAAACAAGGCCTTAATTTTTTTTTCTTCAGTTGTTTGCTCAGCTTTGATTCAAGGTAGAATTATATCTAAAAAGAAAGAACTTCAGATCAACTTCCTAGATCGATCCGAGTTAGTGCTGGTTAGCCCGGTGGAATTTGTAATATTATTAAAATAGAAATTATGGAAAAACATGCCATTATACAGTTCATTTAGCAAGTGATCAGACCATAGTGAAGATGAGTGCAACATTACTCTATGAGTTATGTTCAGCGTGTGGACGGGTCAACTACACACTCAGAGTGTGTAATAATTAAATTAATTTTAAAAAAAATATGATGTTAGATCCACATTTCTTAATCTATCGTACAAGATACATCTCTATCCGATCGTCTAAAAAAATTAAAATAAAAAAATCGATTCAATAAATATTTAGTACAATATTATTCATTAAATTTGATTTTTATTTTTTAATTTTTTAAATCATGAGATTAAGATGCGTCTTGTGATATGACAAGTTACGTGAGTCTAACGTCACAGTTTTTTTTAAAAAAAATTAATTTATACTTAGTTTACACATGAATGTGTTATTGGGCCCATTACTTGCACTGAGCATTTTTCTTACTCTATAAACGCCTTTGTCATCTTAGCAATGCTAACATGTTAGTGAGCATAATGTGCACGCTTTTGTTATTTGCAGAACATGAACAAAGAGAGAGCCAATTTATGGGTCATTTTGTTTGACGCAAAACAGTGTAAAAGATCTATCTTGAAATCATCAATTTTAAAGTTGAGAAAAGAGAAAATGCTTGACACTGGTTTTAAAGTTCCTGATTTTGATCTTCGATTGGTTATTTTAGATTAAAAACTAAAATCAGATCAGAAAGTGCCACGTAGGGTCACTCGATTTTGGAATCTAGTAAATTACAAGACCCCAAACATAAAGAAAATATCTTAAAAATGACACTTCAAACACAAGAAAAACACTGTTTCACAACAGTTTACATTATTTTTTAGTATTTTATCATATGGCACATCAAATGACCCCCTAAAGAATCTCATTTGACAAAAATACATATTTTTCTAAGTTACTGTCGACACAGGAAGACAATTAAATGGTCGGTGAAAATCATGATTTTCCAAGACATGCTTATATTGGGAAGAAGGATCAAAATGCGATTATGGATGTTCAGATTACGTAAAAGGGATATTATATAATATATATATATTTATTTATTTATATACATTTGGGCGCGTACGGACAAGAAAGGTCTTCTTACAATTATATTATTAAAAAAGTTTATCGATACAATCAACCATATAAAGAAAGATACAACCAAAGTACAAATAAGGAAGAGTGGAAGATGAACTCATGATTCATGAGGCGCACACAGGCGTGGGGAAAAGGTAAGATTGAGAGAGAGAGGTGCCGGCCATCAACACCTCACCCCGCCTCCTTACTTCAAAGCTCTGCTGATGTCCGCACTCACATTGGGTTACAAAGTTGAGAAGTCAACCCGCCGAAGTCCACCGGCCCAAAATTAAGACAAAACCGGTAGGGATGCCACCGAGCAGTAGAACTTTTTTTATGTTTCATTTTTAATAAATTTTTTATTAAAAAAAGGAAAAAGAACTGAGGGCTTAACGTCATGTACAGGGACAGAGGGGCACATACCAGACGAAGGGTAAGACCCTTTTGACAAGATCAGTCAAAAAAAAAAAACTTAAGTTAAGAGATTATGCGGAAAAAACAAATTATAAATCTTAAGTTTAGGAGAATGAACTCTAACATTTACAAAGATGAACGATCTCAAAAAAAATATGACAAAGAAGGAATCGAGGATGGAGATCCGAACGACGGAGGTAACGATATTCATCTTCATCTTCTTCTTCACGACCATACTCATCTTATGGATAAATATCAACCCAAGTCTTTTGTACTGCAATTATAGGATGAATCTCCAAAGCAGCTTGATCGTGATTGTCTTGAGGATTAAACAGGACAGTATGAACACTTCATTGAGAATGTCAGTTGGACCACTTGGCATTTAACTCCATGAGTTTTGCAAAAAAGTTGTTGAAGTAGAATCCACTTTTGGACAATCATTAGAATCAATGTGAGGAGGACTAATAGGCTCAGGAGTGCGAGTCGGAAGTTTAAACATGCAAATTTTAACTGCGTCTTTGCGATTGGGAGTTTGGGACGAGAGACGTACTTCTGATGTCCCGAAGATGTTGAAAAATAAATCATGAGAGGAGAGATGTCTGAAGGAATCAACATGGACTTCTGAACATATTTAGAAGGAGAAACGTCGTCAACGGGAGTATGCACAACGCATCGGCAACTTGCAAAACCTCGCTGTGGGGAGGAGTCTCATCCTTGTCTGAAGCATGGTCAACAGAGATCACCTCGGCAAGAGCGGCATCACAGAACTGGTCTCTTACAGAGCTGGTCTGTTCATGCGTAACAACGGAAGGAATTGGGTAGTGAGCAGGTAACACGACGGCATGCAGCGATCCCTGCTCCACAGTAGGCAAACGGGACATAGGAGCAGGAAGTACTTCACCGGCTGCTAACATCGGATGGTCTTGTAGACTCTGATTTACACAAGAACCAGAAGGAGAAGCATGCCCCTGGGGATTAATTATCTCTTCCAATGCAACAGCGCATGTCGGCGTTGTCTAAAGATCTAAAGAATTGCAATGACCATGGGACCGAGGAAGATCATCCTTAGAAGGGGTGGTGGTTGATGGAGCTAGCCATTGGCAGCAAGAGGGTGGGGGCTGAAGAAATAAGATCCTTCTAGGGATTAGACAATGCATCAAAGGAGTTGTGCACCGAGACATCTAATTTTTTTAAACCTGGTGTGGACCTCGATGGAATTTTCGGTTCCTCACGCAGAGCACCAACATCAGAGGCAGCTTCAACACCAGAACCTTGCGCCAGGGTGTCCTTTGAGACCGGACGCTATCGTAATGCAGGCTCCTTCATAGCTTTATTCCGACGGGCTGGAGGATTGGCGTGAGATGACGGTGCAGGGTCCTGAACTGTGACTTCGCCAGCGTGGCCTTGGAGCTCAGCGTCCACAGCATTGGATTGATAAGCTTTTTTACAGGATGAGAGGTCATGGACAAGGCGGTAACAGGATGAGCAGAAGGCGGGGACCTCCGGGTAAGAGATGCTGCCATCCACCTCCGGGATAACCAATCTAGACACGACTGGGAGTCTGGGACGGGGTTTCAAGACGTGTGACTCAACGCAAATCTTGGCGGCCGTCGTATTGGTTAATAGGGTGTTTGGAAATATTTAATTAAAAAAACTCTTCCTATCTTAAAAATTATGACTTATCAATTTTTAACCTAATTTTTAAAATTGACGAAAACAAGTCACCGTGAGTTTGATAAAAACACCATAATTTTTAAAATTTGAATAAATTTGTTTGGGAATAACTTCCTACCTCAGCCCACGTCGGAAACTTTCTTACCGGGGGCGTCCCCTCTCCTCGAGCCCTTCACCATCAGCCCGCATAGCAGACCCCACAACCACCCAGTGGCATCGTCTTCCAAAAGCGCCCCCTCTCCTCGAGCCAACGCTCGGGTCAATTGGTCCAGCTTCCCGTCGGCCGTCGTCGACCTGGTCACCTACCGGATCTGCACCGTCTGCACCTCATGGCGGTCCGCCACTCCCGCAAGGCCCCGCCAACTTCCATGGCTGGCCCTCCCCTCCCCGGACGCCTCCGACGTCCGCCGCTTCTTCCTCTCCAATTTCCACACTCCACAGCATCGTCCGGCCATGGCGCGCACCAAGCAGACGGCCCGAAAGTCCACCGACAGGAAGGCTCCCCAGAAGCAGCTCGCCACCAAGGCCGCCCGCAATTCTGCCCCTACGACCGGCAGTGTGAAGAAGCCCCACCGCTTCCGCCCTAGCACCGTCGCCCTCCGTGAGATCCACAAGTACCAGAAGAGCACCGAGCTGCTCATCCGCAAACTCCCCTCCAGCGCCTCATCCGCGAGATCGCCCAGGACTTCAAGACTGTCCTTCGCTAACAGAGCTCCACCATGGCGGCCCTCCAAGAGGCCGCGGAGGCCTACCTCGTAGGGTTGTTTGAGGACACCAATCTCTGCGCGGCGGGGGTGGGGCGGGAGGCGCCGCGGTGAGAGCGAGAGAGCTAGGGTGTGTCCTGGGAGAGGGAGGGAGCACCCCGAGAGAGAGCCGGGGAGAGGGAGGGAGTGCCGGGAGGGGGGAACTGGGTGCACCGGGAGAGAGAGAAAGAGAGGGAGGGAGCACAGGGAGAGAGAGGGAGAGGGAGGGAGTGCATCGGGAGAAAGGGAGGGCCTGCTGGGAGAGAGTGCCGGGAGAGAGAGAGAGAGAGAGAGAGAGAGAGAGAGAAAAGGAGGGAGCATCGGGGGGGGAGAGGAGGTAGAGAAGAGAAGAGAGGGAGCACACACAGACTGCTGGAGATCATGTCTCTCTTAAAAAAAATATGGAAAGACTTATTTTTATTTTGGGAGAAGTTACAATGGGATAAAAGTTCATCCTAAAAAATTGGAGAGACTTACCAAACGTGGTTAAGTAGGTTGTCTATTCCTAATTTTTATTTTGAAAGAAAAAAGAGGTAAAAAATTACAATCAAACACTATAAGTTTTTTTGTATATGGATTAATCTTCAACACATGGTCCACATGTTGTGCAATAGACTGAAGGAAAGACTCATGGTAAAGATTTGTCAACAGGCCCGAAAGTTCAATCTACATTGGGAGAATTGGAGCCTGGGGGAACATTTTTTTTGTTATTATTTAGTTAGTTATTTATTTATTTTATTTCATGCGTAGGCGTGTCGGTCACGAAGTGACAGTTTATTCGGACCCAAAGACCGAAAAATTTGGACTCGCTGAAGTATGTGCGCCGTCTAACTTACCAGACGATAATGAGTGTCGAGTTGAGGTTGAAACCCACCGTGTCATAAAGTCCACGACGTTAATTACATCTCCTCGAAGGGAGAAAAGTCTTGATTGATCGCCAAGAGAAATGGCCCAATGGCATGAAAAATGTGTTAGTGCATGCATGAAAATGCGGGATATTCTTTTATTATTTGTGATAAAGAATGAAAATTGTCCACAATGGGACCTTATTGATTGAACGAGGAAGGGACCTTTCGCTGCTCATGACCACTTCATTATGCTCATTATCATTATTCTTTTGTTATCATTTTTTTATTTTTTTATTCATGGTTGTTGTGGTTTTATTACATTTCATTATTTAGAATTTATCATGATTTTCTATTGTTTTGATTTTTATTTGTATTATTTTTTATTTATATTTTTTGGTGTTCTAATTTTGTTACATTATTCATATTATATATATATATATATATATATATATATTGTCTTGCTTTTGTTGCATTATTTGTTTTGATTCTACTCTTTTTGCTTTGGTTTTATTATATTATTTTTGTTATTACTTTGATTTTGTTACATTATTATTATTATTATTTATTGTTTCGACTTTTGTTATGCTCTTATTTTTTTATTGTTATTCGAGCGACGAAGAATCGAAATTTTGGCAGTATCTTCCCCTGTCCCGGAGTATGTTGGGGGATGTAGCGGGTGCTCGTCTATAGAAGTCTGAGACGGTCCCTTAATCGTCTGGGTGTATATGAAGTGGCAGCACCCGAGCCCATACTGAATGTAGTACCCCCGAGGGCCAGCCTATTAGGAGGTTTAGATCATTCGAGGGGCTTCTCAATCTTGTCTGCGCGAATCTTTCGACTCACCGTTGACACCATTGCATACACATGTGAGTTCAAAGGCGAACTGGCGTAGGCTCGGGCCACGGAGTCTGGGGTTAAAAACATCGTAGAAAACTCATTCGGACATCGATCCGGGACTGATTTATGCTGACAGTGCAGCAACGCCACGGGTAATCCCCCGGACATATGTTTGCATGTGATCTAGCATGGTTTAATGTCAGGAAAAGGGGACTAAACCCAGTAAGAGTAGGTCTGACCCGAAGAGTTATCGACCCCGAAGTAAAGTAAGGTCATGGCCATGACGAGACTATCTTGGGGGCCCAACCACACTTGCGATAGGCCTTATTTCTATTCCCCTCACTCGTTGTTTAGGAGCACCGGATCAAACAATATTAATGAATTTTTTGTTATCAAAATTTTGTCTTAATGATCTTTGTTTCGATTTGATTACTTATTGTCATGTTGTTTTAGTTTTATCACATATTTTATTATTTATATTTTTTAGCTCCTAGATCATCATCGTTTTTGTTAAAGGAGAACATCATATCTCAAAACACACGGACAACCAGCCGATCCTTGAGAGACTATAATAGTGTAGATACCGTATAGTAATGCAACAATGAGCAGGGATAGAGAGCCATACCTGACTTACCTGCCAAGCGAAACGGCATTTTTTTGATTTTTGATTTTTAAATTTTTATGCGATTTTCAAATAAGACAACAATCATAACAATATGAACAAAGAAGATGAACAAAACATAACATAACAAAGATGGATGAAGCAAAACATCACAAGAACAAACAATAGGTGTGAGCGGGACTAAAGAACACGGTATGGCGAGACAACACACGCGGTGGGACAAGGATATTGTGGGACATAGACACGTGGGACGACAAACCACGGGGGATAAAAGATACGAACAACACATGTGCGGGATGACAACAACAACACATGGCATGGCGACACAATGGGACGAAATCATTGTGAGACGAAAACATGACAGACACGGAGGTACAAAACAACACATGTGGGACGACACTGAGGGATATAAACATGTGTGACAAGAACACGGCAAGATAAAAGACATGACAAATACGCTCTTCAATCAAAGTCAAAGATCAAATGAAGCAGAACTGCCAGTTTCATAATCGTGAGGCAATGTCCTCTCATGGAGACATGATGAGACGAAATAAGCAAAAGTTGAGAAGGACACGAGCTTCAGAAAGATCGAGAGATAAGATTGAAGAAGGAGAACATATCAGAAGGACATGAATATGAGGTAGAGCAAATGATATGGAGCAAGGAAGGACTAAAACACATGCAACCTGCACACTTAACAAACATATTATACATGTTTTCAAAACAAACAGACAGAAACGAAGAATGTGACCAAAGGAATAAAAGACAAAAAATTTTGGGATTTTTTTATTTTCTGATTTTTTTGGATTTTCAACAAATTTTTTATTTGATTTTTTTAGATTTTAACATATTTGATTTTTTTAGAATTTCTGACATATTTGATTTTTTTGAAATTTTGACATATCGGATTTTTTTTTAAAAAAATTGTATTTGATTTTTTTAGATTTTGACAATAAAGCAATCTGCAGCACTCAAGACGGGCTCACAATACTGGCCAGGGATCGTCATCCCTCCCCCTCTCATTAAAGACGTCCCTTGAGCATGGCGTGCATTTGACGATGGCTCGCCACAACCAATCGCCTCTAAAGAGCGGTGTCCCTACTAAGGCCATACTCGGGATACAACCCAGCCTAAGAGGGAGAAACATAAAAAAAATAGAGATAAGGTTTATACAGGATGGGAGACATCAAGACTCGAATTCCTCCTAGGGCACTACCCCTCAAAGATATAGTATGTTGCGCCGGGGCTTTGTGTCTTTGATTTTGAGACCCATATTTATCAGGCACGCATGCGACCGGGCTCATGACGTCCTGCGGGGAACTGTACTGCCACTCTTGCCATGCCTTTGATTCATAATTTTGATATATTGATTGTTCCTCTTTTATTTTGATAGCCCTTCATTGGCTAGATTTAGCATGAAAGCTCATTTTTCAAGGGTCAAGACTGCCCCTATTTGATACATCTCTCGTATTAGGGAGTACCTAGGTTGGTCCTCTCATCCGTCCATCTCTTGCCCCTGCACTTGGCCGAGCAGAGAAAAGAAAAGACCTTTGTGTATACCCAAAGCATGGCCAAAGTAGCAACAGTGTGCCTTAGAGAATTGGCTATAGCTTGCCGTGTAGTGTGTGAGAAATCCATGCTAAAAATGTCACCCTCAATAATTGGGAAAAGAACTAGACTCCCAACGTGGAGCTATCACCAGCCTAAGAATACTGCAGACGTGAACTCTTTCTTGACTAAACTAACTAAGCAAATTTCCTAAAGCCATTCAACCGTGTGAAGGAATCAACAATATAACTATGCGCAAGAATAACAAAAGTAACAGAAATGATTGTATGTTCTTACGCAAAGTAAAGATACCTTGCAAATCCATGGAGTGAAAACTAGCATCCTGAAGCAATCTTGACCATCGAGCTTTAAGTAGCACGTTTGTGTTCCTTGCTTATCAGGATAAAAGAAGAGAGGATAATAAGGATTAAAGATTTCTCTACACGGAGGAGCGGCAGACATCATATTGGACGAAGAAGGATAAAAAGAAAGAGAGACGAGGGCTAGAACTCCCTCGTTAAGGTACAGAGACCCTGATAACAAAGAACCAGATATAGAATAAACAAAGATCAGCTGAGATCAAGGCGGGCTAAAATCTCAAAAATAGCAATAAAAAGGGTAACGACCCCGAAAGGGTGAGGAAGAAAGAATAGAAAAATAATGAGGAGATTGCTGCGAAGGTGAAGAACAAGAAGAGTAATCATCCGACGTGGTTGGAGAAGGAGAATAGGGATCATCTGACAAGGTAGGAGAAGAAGAATGATAGACATCTGACAGGGTCGGAGAAAGATAATGGACATCCGACAGGGTCGGAGAAGAATCATAAGCAGAACCCGGGCACACCGGAGGAGGAGACCTGGAAGATGTGACGAGATCGGGATGATAGGATGACATAGGCCGAGGGATAGAATTGTGAAAAGAAGAATCCAGAGACTCTGGATGAGAAGAATAAGAATGGAGGTTCGTGGACCCGGAAAGAGGGGAGAAAATCATGGAAACGGGGTTAGAGGAAGGAGGAAGGTACACCACCCAAGGGTGGGAGCTGAGTAGAAGAATTGATGAATGAGAGGAAGGAGAAGAAGAAGTGGACCCCTGAGTGCACAACATGCGGCCTTTGAACTTGCGACGTCGCCTCTTCTTAGCTGACACTCCTCGAACACGGACCCGCCTGGCACGGGTCCGGACCTGTGGGCTTCTTATCTTGAAATGTCTCCTCAAATAGCGAGCCCATCTGGCAGATGGCCTAGCCCGATTATGAATATGCAGCTTCATCGGGGTGGTTGCCCCTAAACACCCGGTGCTAACAATAGATGGACATTCGTGGACAACAAACTCCTTAGATGGATGAGTATCACAAAACCATGGAGCTTTGTCCCTCGGCACAAAGAGCTTAAGGTCCGGCAATTCCACTCGGCAATCAGACATGGAGTATAACTCCCTTGATAGAAGCAAAGGACGGAACTGAGGGAGATCAATGCATGTCGTTGACATGGCCGGCTTACCGATAAACTGAGAGAGACTGCATAGAACGTGCAGAATGTCCTTAGAGAACTTGGAAAATATGGCCAATTGCCCCTTGAATAGGGAGTCCATCAGACCCTTGGCGGCCGTACGTGTCAGTACGAAACGGGCGGAGAGCCCTTCTTGGCCAGCTATCTGAACAGCTATAGAGCGAGGAGTAATAATAGCATCAATCGTAAATTTCCCGGCGACCATTGAGATTGCCACCGGCCTCACTCTTGAAGAAACTGGCACCAAGGCAAGAGAGCTCTTCTTGGCAACCATCTCTTAAGGTAGAGGCACATCAACCCCAAAATAGCGAGGGACCACGACACAGAGAAGTGGAGGGAATAAGAATAGGTTCGGATGGCGGAGGTGAAGGTTTAGAAGGTGTAGAGGCCTCAATGGGGATGGTGATGTCAAGTGAGGGCGAAGGCAATGTGGCGATGATAGGGTCGGGTGAAGGTAAAGGTGAAGGCGGAGCTTGCTCAGGCTCGGGTGAAGGTGGCGGCGGAGAAGGTGAAGAGGAGGGTCGTGGCGTCCATCGTCGATGTATCGAAACGACGCGCCGAGCGGTGTCAGGAGCAGAAGCGGGGGTGGTAACAGGAGTAGAAGAAGTGGAGGCAAGGGCAGCATTAGCCCGAGCGAAGGTTTGGTTTGGTGGAGGTGATGGAGAAGGCATAGGAGATGGCAAAGATGATAGAGTAGGTGGAGATGGAGATGGCAATGGAGCGGATGCAGCGCCTGATGAAGAATTACCGGGGTGCCCCTGGTCTTGTAGTGATGGAGACGGCTGCCTGGACGGTGCTTGTTGCTGCTACTTGCTGCGAAGATATAAGATAACTTTACGAATAGTGGACCAATCGATCCTCTTCTTGTCTTCCAAGTCATAAAAATCTCTCAGAACTCGGGGCAATCCTTGACCAAATGTCCCTGCTTGCGATGAAAATCACAGAACTAAAGTAAATCCCCGACCGCGGGTCGGCAAGGCACAACCGGAGGGAGTTGCAATGCATGAATGGCCATCAAAGCCCGAAAAATATCTGTAAGACACTCCGGCAATGGAGAATGAGGAGCCCGCTTCAGGCAAGATGGATGCCGAGGGGAAGGTTGTGGAGGTTGTATAGGTAAGGGCATATGGCTAGTGGAAGAACTAGGCGGGGACACATGTGGAGTAGGATGAGGGGAAATGTAGACGGCATCCACTTGCTCGGGGTGTGGAATTCCCTTTACCGGAGGCGAAGGTGGAGACATATGGGGATACGCGGGAGCAGAAGGCTGACTCGCAGAAGGTGGACTCATGGAGGGTTGGTACGCGGAAGCGTATGGATTCGGGGAAGGTTGGCATGTGAGAGCGTATGGGTATGTAGGAGCAGAAGGTTGACTCATGGAGGGCGCATATGTGGTGGAAGGCCAACTCATGGAGGGCGAATATGCGGATGGTGAGGTGTATGTGGGCGTGGAAGGTGGAGAAGTGGTGGGGATACCGAGCCCACTATTGGAACCACTACTTGGAGCCGACGCCGCACCACCCCGACCGCACCAAGCTTGTGGCTCGGAGACTCATTTGAAGGCTCGACGTCCTGAGTACGTATTTGTATGTATTTGTGTATTGTGTGTATTTTTAATTTTATGGTGATATTTGTATTATTAAACCATCAAAGTCTAACTATTTTATGTTATTGTGTCAAAGTCAAAAGAAGGTTGTTGAGTTTTATTTTATTAGGCTAGGACATATATGCTATTAAGAAAGTTTAAGGGTATGGTTGTTATAGCCTTTCCTATATAAAGGGGGCTAAGGTGTTGTGTTTTCATATGATGAGTGAATGAAAGAAAACCCACATAGGTGCACTTTGCCCCTTTGTGCTTTCCCTTCCCTCCTTCTACTTTTGTGAGATTTGAGTGTCACCCGGTGAGAGACCGTTCGGTGTGAGGTCGAGCTGCGCGAGACAGGAGTTATCCAGTCATGTTCGCGTCCCGGAGCTGCCGTCGATCCTTCCTCCAACGCCGACCGCATCAAATTTGGTATCAAAGCCCAACAACGGCGCCTCCAACCCCAACGTCCCCGTCATCTCCTCCTCTTTCTTTTGGTTGCCAGAAGTGAAAAAAAAAAGAAGAGAAAAGAAAGAAAGAAAGAAAGAAACGAGAAAGAAGAAGGGCTTCGGTTGAGAGAAAGAAAAAGAAAAAAAGGGGAAAAAAATTTTGGTTGGCATGGCTCAGGCATCATCTCCGTGCCCGTATTCAAACAGAGGTTTGGCCGCAATGGCCATTTCCTCCCCACTGCGCGCCACAGGGTCCACGGCACCCGCCGCCACCCGCGGCCAACGGCGCCTCCCGTGCCAGTAGGTGTAACCTGCACACATCCTACCACGTAGCCGCCCCATGTCACCCGCTGTCGTCGCCCAAGCCCGCCCGCGCCCGGGCCCTCACGCCTGTGCCCACCCGCACCCGTGCCCGTGCGCCTGCACCTGCGCGTCCACACCCGAGCCCGCGTCCGCCTGCGCCCACGCCCGCTTCGGCTTGCGCCCGCGTCTCCCTACGCTCGTGCCAGCACCGGCCACCGCCCGGCTGCGCTCACCCTGCTCGCTCGTGCGCGCTTGCCTCGTGCCCGTGCCCTGCCCATGCCCACACGTCGGCCAGCTGACCACCCGCCCCTGCGAGGACGCCAGCAAGCCCCGCGCCCGCGTCAACCGCCTTAGCATGTTGACCGTGCTCGCCCTGCCTTCGCCCGCCTCCGCCCGCCAGCGTTGGCCACGCGGCCGCCTGCCAGCGTGACTATTGGAGTATTGGTCCTATTGGAGTATATATATATATATATATATTTGAAACAAAAAAGGGGAGTTGTTTATATATATATATATATATATATATATATCTAGGTACGTGCTCCAATCACTTGCTCATTTAGTATCTTTTTCATTTGTCGCGCGACGAAGTGAGAGAGAGCCATATCCACGTAGCCTGTCTCCTGAGTGCATCACTGTGGACAGAGAGAGAGAGCTTGTATGTACCCATCCTTTAAAGCTCTTGAACTGTCGCATTAGGGCACCATAATTGTCAGGAGGTAGTTCCACAACTACTTCGCGTACGGGCAAGTAACTCTCCCTGACTAGTCCATTCGAAAAAGGACTTGACCCTTCGCACATTAGCCAACAAATTGGGTCTATAACTTACTAATTTTTGGTCTCAGGATTGCATCATTTAGGTCCGAGCCCGTGCATGCCACGTTGGTCTAGGAATTCATCAGGCCGTCTAGAGCGCCCTTCAACGCTACAATCACCCATGGATCAGAAGAGTGTAAGTGCTATGTTTGCCCAACTCGAGCATAACATTATGGCCCAATTTGAAGAATCCATAGGCCAATTACGAGCTGAGTTAGGCGAGAGGATCTAAGCCTTAGAGGATCTTGTGAAAAAAGAGGAATGAAATCCCGTAGCCAACCCCAGGGAAGAGAGAGAGCAAGCCCGCCAGAATCAGGCTCCTCAAGGTAGAGAACCAGAGGATCGTGCGTCTCGAGGGAGAGACCACAACGATGAGGATATCATCCTATGGAACGTCAAGATCGACGCTCTGAGTTTTGATGGGTCCCTAAACCCCGCTACATACCTTAATTGGGAGACTGGGATGGATCAATACTTTGACTGGCATCACTACATGACCCCTACCACAAGGGTGAGGTTTGCCAAAATGAAGCTCCTAGGTCAAGCCAAGACCTACTGGTGCAACATTAAAAATCTCCTAGCAAGAAGTGAGAGGAGCCCATAAATACGTGGGAAGAAATGATAGAGGAACTAAGGGAGAAGTATCTGCCACCCTCCTACCATCACCGTCTTTTAGACCAATGGCAGAAACTCACCCAAGATGGAAAGTCTGTGGACGAGTACATCACCAAATTTGATGAATTCTTCCTTCGGAGTCGAGTCATGGAGGATGCTTCCGTCACCCTCTCACAATGTAGGGCTGGCCTACACGAGAGCATACAGCGGGAGCTGTTCCTACGAGAGGTTAACACCCTCGAGCATGCCTATCAGGTTGCTCAAGATGTCGAGTGGTTTCAAAGGGTGGTCCCACCTCGGGTCCCACCTACTGCCAACCTGAAACACGAAACCCCATGGTTTGCTACTCTGAGAGGCATGGCCCCTCCACTTCCTATGTCCCTACAGCTACCCCACTCCGGGCCGTTGCCCCTACTGTTCCTCTCACGAGGAACCCCTTGCCTGCACCTGCTGCTGTGCCCAGGCTGGAGTACACTCTGCCAGCTGATAGGAGGGATGACAAGGGAAAGGGAGTCATCCTGAGCACCTCCCAACCAGTCCCTATCTTAGGAATTCGTTGCTTTAGGTACCATAATGTAACGCCCGAGAACATTCTAAGGATTTTTTGGATTTAAAATATACCTATATTAATTATTAAGCATTTAATGGGCTATTAATAGAATTATAATGAATTAAATCTAATTATTTAGGCCCTACACAAATCTGAGAGGATTAGGCCCATATAATAAACCCAATAGACGCAAGAGATTGTTTTGGACCTTAGCCCATATTCTAGACCCTTAAAATGGGTGTAATCACGGAATTAAGAGGGATAATTACTCCTTAGAAGATAAATGAATAGATAATAACAAGGATAATATCAAAGAGTTTGAACTAATTTCAAATTCGATGCTCAACAGGGAAAACGGTCTACCGCGAGACCGCATAGCTCTGGGAAACGGTCTAGAGCTAGACCGCCAAGGCACTAAAGTTCCGTGAGTATGAGAAAACATGAAAAGATTAGATTTTTAACATCCAAATCACCTAGGATCGATTCTATATACTAGTTAGATAAGTCTATAAGACTAGAAGATCGAATTGAAAGCCTAATTTGGACTCTAGATTCGTTCTAATCCTAAAATCCTAGCTAAACCTATAAATAGATCCCAGATTTAACGTGTGCGACCCTTACTTTTGGCACGCGTGGAACTAAGGTAAAGAGGAAGAAATAGAGGTAAGTTTCTTATAGGAATTTATTTATTATAGTTAGAACTAACTACCCTCCGAATTTCATCCTAGGAGATCAAGTATACAAGGAGTTAGAGGCTTCCAAAGTTGTTGATCATACACCAATAACTCAGGAAATAGTGCGGCCGACACAAGAAGATCAGAAAAATAGAAGCCCTAAATGAGATAATTAGATAGAGATTATTTAGAACAATTTGTTTCTGTTAGTACCTTTTTCTTACCCTCAAAATTTTTTGCCTTTAGGTCAAGGGAATCAAAAGATACAAGGGCGTGAAGTTGCTGATTTAGATCAGGACGAGCAGAGAACTAGGGTTGACTTGCAACCTTAAATTCAAAATTTAAAGCCCAAAACCAAGGTAGGTTATCTCATGAATGACTTAAACATGAAGTCAGGAATAAAAGCCCTCTGATTTCATTCGATTCCATGCATTGTATCTTGAGAATTTGATGTTTTCATTAGGACTATGCATCTAGTTTAGTCTTCATGCATGAACTAGCCTTAATGAAGTAAAAAGGAAAAATTCTTCTTAATTATATGAACCTATGCATATTGTTGGCCTATCCTTATTCTATCATGCTATAGAAGTTTATATATGTTGATTTCCAGGCATGATACCTCTTGGTTTAGCATTTTATTTTATTATCATTTGCACTCGGATTAAGACAGGAGGTAATGGTCTTCATGTAGACCGCTAGGAAATACTAGCGATCGTACGATAGACTGCTAGCCACAATTAAACGGTCGCCCACTAGACCGTTTGTTGTTCTGATTTCTATAATATTGTTAATCCAAAAATATATTACAGATTAGCTTTAATTGATATATGATAAGCCTAGTTAACTAAGTTTTATTCCTTATTTTAACATTAGTTTCATAGACTTAGTTATATTTACTGTTCATCATAATAAATTCCATGCTTCTATGTACATTTGGCATTATTTTAACTTATGTTAATTTGTGACCAAAATTATATATTCTTGTAATAAATACATGTTTCAAATATTAGAAGACTCATTATTTAACTTGATCACTGTTTTACACGATTCTTGTTGAGTAGTGGACAGCGGATCTAGAGGGGAGGAGTGAATATATCTGCCCCTCTTTTCACAATGCAACCCTCTATATAGCTAGGTAAAATAAATTGCAGCGGAATATAACTAACTTAACGAAGGACACAACGATTTGCTTAGCAAGATGATTACGCAATATAGAGATTGAACCTAAGTATGCATCTAGAACGAAGCAATCACATAAACAAACCATAACACAAAGGATTTTAAGGTGGTTCGGACTGAATCCTCAGTCTTACGTCCACCCCTCACTAAATCCGGTGAGGCTCCACTAGTGCCACGCATTGAACCGTAAATCGGAAAGACCACCGATTGCCTTCCTACTAACCACCGGTAGGGACGTCAACACCGCAGATCAGACAACTTCCGATTACCTTCCTACTAACCACCGGTAGGGACGATCTTCAGTTTCAATTGTTTGAAAGAAATGAAAAGAGAACAAATACGAAATCACTCAAACAAGATATAGAATATGCTCAAAGTAGAAAGATCTTGTTTGAGTTGTAGGAGCTTGAATCTGATGCTTCGATGGTGACTTCTTCCTTGAGAGATGATCTTCCTTGAATCTCTTCTAGTTGATGAGGAAGACTATGAATGTAGCTTGGATCTTCCTTTTGATCTTCTTGAGTTGATGAAGAGGTTTGAGGATGCAGTTTAGATCACCCTTGAGATGATGAAGAGGATGAAGGATGCAGCTTTATCTTCTCTTGGCTTGGGCTTGATCTCCTCTTCAAGTAGCTTGAATCACTTGAGGATTTGATGAAGAACTTCTTCCCGGAGTACTGTTCACATCTACAGTACTCGAACTCCTCTCACCCTTGTAGCCTCCTTTGATCTCCCTTGGATTCACAAATGATCAACTGGAGTTTCTAACCCTCTTGCATGTGTTTTATAACCTTTGAATGGTCCTTAGACACCCCCAGACCAGATCCACAATCTATGGAAGATTGGGTGACTTTGGGGTTAAACAAATACAAGGAAAGGGGCTCTTCTCGAAA
The DNA here is from genome assembly GCA_022559845.1 of Amorphophallus konjac. Taxonomy (NCBI): domain Eukaryota; kingdom Viridiplantae; phylum Streptophyta; class Magnoliopsida; order Alismatales; family Araceae; genus Amorphophallus; species Amorphophallus konjac. The sequence goes on from CM040124.1 coordinate 318,519,108, forward strand.
TGGAAAATAAAGTCAACATTGAAGGTTTGGGACTGGCGGTCGACCTGCACCTTCTGGCGGTCGACCGCTACTGAGAAACCTGCAAACGGGCGGTTCTTGGAAATTCCGATCGACCGCTATTGGGCTGGCGGTCGACCGCTACTGAAAGAGTTGCAACTTGGGGGTTGTTGGCTGGGGTGGTCGACCGCCAGTTGGGCAGACCCCGGGCTTTCCCGGGTCGGTCCGTTAACTATTTTAGCTCCATCGCTTGACTCCTTTAGCAGCCCGTTCATGTCTGTGGCATCACCCTTGACAGTCTTGAAGATTTCTGTTGATTATATCGCCCCTATAATCAAAATTTTGTTCCGGGGGCTCAGCCCCCGGAAACCCCCGCAAGGTGCGCTGATCCCCGCGACCTGACCGGGCAGGTCGATCCCCGCGACCTGACCGCGCAGGTCGATCCGCTTGCAAGGGCGTAACATTGAGCTTTCACATTTGCCATCTCCACTTCATTCCTTGACAATTCATTGGCATATCTATCATGAACAAAACATCACGTATGTCAGTCATATGAGAGTTAAAATAATAATGACTTATAGTGTTTAGCTATTATCAAAACCAAGAATATCCAATAACTCAAATGACCACAAGACGATGTCGAATGACCCAAACCACAGGAAGACTCAAATGATCACATGGGCACAATATTCTCCTCCTTTTTGATGATGGCAACACTGTGAGTCATTATGTGACAGGAATATCCAAAATGGTAAAGTTTATGACATATACGACATGTGCAGCTCAAGATCTGTGATAGTGAAAGCATGTGAATGTGGATATGTATGCATGGATGATCAAAGCATGTGAATGCTATGCACAAACCCCTATCACATATGCAGGCTCGAAGCTCATAAGGTTCTCTCCCCAATGGACTCTCACCCGTCCACAATTCACTCTCCCCCTTTGACAACTTACAAAGGCCGCATAAAGGACGGACACAGGTATTAAAGGACTCACAACAAGATATTTTCTCCCCCTTTGATAGCAGCAAAAAGGAGGGATAAGATAGAGAAGGTGACTAATGTCTGAGAGACCAAAGGTGAATGAGAGTGGAGAGCAAGCCATTATATGCAAACCTGAAACATACCGCGAGCAACATATATGGTTCAAAGCTAATGAAATCCCAGATTATCAACAGAGTTCGAAAATCATCTACATCCATGTTGTAATAGAAATGAACTAAAAGTGCATATCATGGCAGTGTTTAACCTTCCCTTGTCTTATATATCCATATTCAATAACTATAAATGGAATAACACAAAAACTAGTATTGAGGCTAAACAATCATGACTAAAGTATGGAATTTGATGAGTTCAACAAATTTGATTTTCAATATCTTTTGAATTTGACGGCACATGACTCATATTTTACGAGCAATCAAGTCTAGTACATGCCTCCTAGCCGTAAGAATACACGTTGTTTAGACGCCAGTATCCCTAGGTATTTGGTAAGACTGACGGTTATGCTGCAGAATGAACAGAGATAGCAAAGTCACGTCATGACATATCCAATCTCATTTCTATGATAAGAAGATATATTTCTCAGCAATTATGCCAGTGCTCTGCCTAGAGTCTAAATATAATTAAGACAGAGATAACAGGGGCACATCATGACATATCATTCGTCACATGATTTGATGACGTGACATATTTCTCCGTGTAAAAATATCATTGCTCTGTCAAATTGATTTCCAAGAATTCCAACTCATCAAGATGTTTAGAAACAATACTATGCTCTAGAGTATCACCAAAATTATTATGACGTTTGGATTTTCAGATTTCAGGATAGTCATGCAAAGCACAATATGCAATCTCTAATTAAGGTCTATTAAAACCACAGAACATAGATGATTTCATAATAAATATTTTTGAACTTCAAGGAAATCATTAAATCTGAACCAGTTTCATTGGATGGACAATCATCAGGGCATATAATAGAAAGCTCTTACGATGTAGTTCTGTCGGTCTCATCATCTCATATTCAGACTATAAGCCATGAAGTTCAGATTGCAAGAGAGTAAGAATAGTAGCATGACTCCCCCTATGGATATGCAGTGAATGCACTCAAGGAGTTATGTTTGCAATCAAGTGGAATGACGAATGTCAAGGAGAGGTTGACTAGAACCACGCAGGGGTTGACCTGATCAAACATGAATTTGGTAGACATGAAATACATGACCCAACACATGGTTGTACACTTATTAAATGCAACAGAATGAAGATGAAACACATGTATGAATGCTGCAAAGAGACAACTCCCCCTTACTATATGACCTATATGCGATAGTGACGCATGGTACTTGGCGGAGGTGAAACCTCACGCATATTGAGTGCTTCTAGGCAAGCATAACATGTCTTTCCATACATCAACATTTAATATACCATGGCCATGCAAGAAGGATGCTACACAAACCATGCAATACATTATGAACATGAATTCAATTTTATTATGCATCATGACTACATGCAATGCTACACCATATGTAAAATGACATATTTACATATAAACAATGCATGGACACCAATCAAAAATACACAACTAAATTGAACAAAGTCATCATTTCAATTTTTATTGGATTGAGGTCGGCAAAGACCAAGCTCCCTTCTTAGTGTTGAAAACCTGTCATTACACAAGGGCTTGGTGAAAATATCACCAATTTGATTTAGAGTATCAACAAAATGCAGTTCAAAATTTTTCTTAATGACCTCATCTCTAATGAAGTGATGCCTAATCTCAATATGCTTAGTCCTAGAGTGCTGGACTGGATTTTTTGTAAGGTTGATAGCACTAGTGTTATCACACAGAATCGGGACACAACCAAGATCCACTAGGTAGTCTTGGAGTTGGTGTTTAATCCACAACACTTGGGTGCCACAGCTCCCCGCAGCAACATATTCTGCCTCTGCGGTTGAGAGGACAACCAAGTATTGTTTCTTGGAGGTCCAAGAAACTAAACACCCGCCTAGAAACTGGCAATAACCATTAGTACTCTTACGATCCAGCTTGCATCCAGCGTAGTCCGCATCAGAATAGGATATAAGAGATAAGTCACATGATGACGGATACCACAATCTCAAATCTTGAGTGCCGGCAAGATATCTAAGGATACGTTTGACGACAGTCAAGTGGGATTCTCTAGGACTAGCTTGAAATCTAGCACAAAGGTATACACTAAACTGGATATCTGGTCGGGATGCAGTCAAGTAAAGCAAAGAGCCGATCATACCTTTATAGATCTTTGCATCCACTAATTTATCATTTTCATCCGAATCCAGTGATGTTGTGGTGCTCATAGGAGTTACAATAATTTTTCTGTTCGTCATGTCAAATCTTTTCAGCAGCTCCTTGATGTATTTGGCTTGACATATGAAGCAACCATCTTGTCCTTGGTTGACCTGCAAACCGAGAAAGAATTGGAGTTCTCCCATTAGGCTCATCTCAAATTCGCTAGTCATGAGGTTAGCAAATTCCTCACACATTTTAGATTTAGTAGAACCAAACACAATATCATCAAAATAAATTTGAACAATCAAGATGTTCTTACCTTGCTTCTTGGTGAAAAGTGTTTGATCTATCTTACCTCGTGTGTACCCTTTTTCAATGAGGAACGAGCTTAGTCTCTCATACCAAGCTCTTGGTGCTTGCTTAAGTCCATAAAGTGCCCTGTCTAGCTTGTATACAAAATCTGCATGGTTAGAATTTTCAAAGCCAGGGGGCTACTCAACATAGACTTCTTCTTTGATCAAGCCATTCAAGAAAGTATTTTTCACATCCATTTGGTACAGTTTTATTCTAAGGGAGCATGCAAAGGCAAGTAAAATTCTAATGACTTCGAGTCTAGCAACTGGGGCATAAGATTCATCAAAGTCTACCCCAAACTCTTGATTATATCCTTGAGCCACCAATCTAGCCTTGTTTCTTATTATCTTGCCATCCTCACTTAGTTTGTTCCTAAAAACCCATTTAGTGCCTATGACAGATTTTGATGAAGGTCTAGGAACAAGATGCCAAACTTTATTTCTCTCAAACTGGTTTAACTCGTCTTGCATTGAATTTATCCAATTTTCATCCTTTAATACTTCATCAATGTTTTTAGGTTCAAGCTGAGAGACAAGAACAAGTTGATCTAATTCTTTCACAATTTCAAAATGTGACATTGTTCTAGGTGGGTCATTCAAGCTACCAATGACATTTTCTAAAGGATGATCCTTAAGAATTCTAATGTTTGTAGAATCATTACCTTCTCCTGGAGCTTGATTCCTTGCATTGCTTGATTCAGCTCGGTCACCATCTTCTTTTGTTTCTTCTTGTGGAGAATCACTCTTGTCCTTCATGCTTAGGAATTCCCCATCTTCATCGTTTTTCCTGTAAGAGTTATCATTGTTAGAATCATCATGATATTCATCAAAGGAAACATGGGGTGATTCTTCCACAGTTTGACTCTTAATGTTATAAATTCTATAAGCCCTAGATCTATCAGAATATCCAAGGAATATACCTTCATCGCTCTTGGGCTCGAATTTATCTAAGTCTCTTTTGTCATTGTTGTGGATGAAGCATTTTGACCCAAACACTTTCATATGTGAGAGAGGGGGTTTTTTACCTTTCAGCAACTCATAAGGAGTCTTTTTGGTGTGTGGCCTTACCATAGAGCGGTTGATAATATAACATGTCGAGTTTACCGCCTCAGCCCAAAATTTCCTTGGGAGTTGCCGTTCGGCAAGCATTGTTCTTGCCATCTCTATAACTGTTCGGTTCCTCCTTTCAACTACACCGTTTTGCTCTGGAGTTCTTGGTGAAGAAAATCGGTGTGAAATGCCTTCAGCCCTACAAAGATTATAGAAGTCAGCATTTTCAAATTCACCACCGTGATCAGATTGAATCTTGAAAATTTTAAACTCACCGTCCTGCTTTATCTTCATGTAGAGTGCCTAAAACTCATCAAAAGCATCTTTTTTATGTGTGAGAAAGAAAACCCATGTGAACCTAGAAAAGTCATCCACCAAGACGTATCCATATTTTCTACCACTTAAGCTAGCAGTTCTGGTTGGACCAAACAAGTCCATATGAATTAGCTCGAGTGGTTTGGATGATGTATTTTCAGATCTTCCCTTGAAGGATTTTCTTGTTTATTTGCCTAGGGCACATGCATCACACAATTTATTTTCTTATTTAAAAGATAGTTCAGGCAGACCTTTCACCATTGAATGCTTCAAGAGTTTATGTAAGACATTGTAGCTAGCATGTCCGAGTCTACGATGCCATATCCATGCAAGCTCAGATTTTGGTGCAGCAAGACAAATGTTTAAATGAGCAGGATCATCTAAGTCAATCATGTAAACATTGTTGACTCTTTTACCAGAAAATTTTACCTTATCAGATTTTGGTTCAAGAATTCTGCATTCATGAGAGTCAAACAACATTTTGTGACCCTTATCACACAATTGACTTATACTAAACAGGTTGTATTTCAAACCTTCAACTAGCAGCACGTTACAAATGGAGTTGGAGAGATTCTTACCTACATTACCTGTTCCAATGATTTTTCCCTTGTTATTCCCTCCAAATGTGACGTATCCTCCTTCCTTTTCCTCCAAGAGACAAAATTTTGATTTGTCTCTAGTCATGTATCTTGAATAGCTGCTATCAAGGTACCACCTGTTATGCATGGTTGCAAGACATCCCCGCGACCTGACCGCGCAGGTCGATCCGCGTGCAAGGGCGCAACATTGAGCTTTCACATTTGCCATCTACACTTTATTCCTTGGCAATTCATTGGCATATCTGTCATGAACAAAACATCACGTATGTCAGTCATATGAGAGTTAAAATAATAATGATTTATAGTGTTTAGCTATTATCAAAACCAAGAATATCCTATAACTCAAATGACCACAAGACGATGTCGAATGACCCAAACCACAGGAAGACTCAAATGATCACAGGGGCACAACAATTCTCTCTCTTCTAAGAGTCATTTTCTTAAGTACATGGCACATATCCCGGTATGTTGTCATTAGTTACACTTTTGCACATTAAGTATCTAATTTTAGACATGATGACCTCTCCTCTGGATATTCCTTCCAACGGACTAGGAAATCTTGTTTCAAGACCTCCGTAAGACTCCGTGAGCCTGGGATTCCCACTAGGATGCCAAGCTGGTTGTACCATTAAAATCCATTGTCTAGAAAGCACTTTTACCGGTGTTTTATGCATTTTGGAACTTAAAGGCCTTCTGGTTGACCGCCAGACTTTGCTAGCGGCCCTGCAGTTGACCGCTAAGGGATCCTAAACGGTTCTCCATTTGACTGCAAAGCTTCAGAAGGATTTTCTCGTGTTTGACGACTATGTCTCATGAAACGGTCGAAGACTAGACCGCTTGAATTTCTAAACGGCCCAGCATATGACTGCTTTCTGCACTATACGGTCCAGTAATAGACCGTTTGGTTCCTGATTTTATTTAACCTAAGGTTTGATCTTTGGGGTTGGTTTTCTTGAGTTCATGAATTTTCTGGACTCTAAACCTATGATAATAAGTCAATGTAAAGTTATGGAAAATGAAGAATGTATCGTTATGCTACCGAATTTTCTTTATAGCATAACCTAGTTATTAATTCATTCCTCGAAGTCTCTTGATTCTTAATTGAAGCATTCTTATTTTTGGTTACCTTATCATGGAACTTTTGTTGTACTTGTATATTATTGGCCACATTATTGATATAAATGTGGAAGTAGCTTGATTTATACTTAAAGATGTAGTTCGAGCACTGATTATGTTCAAGGGCTCTATGCTAGTCCCCTCGACTGATTGTCGAAAACATATTATAAACCATGGGGTATGATGCTACTGGCGTCGCATTGCGCCGGGAGTACTTTCTCTATAAATAAGTGAAATATCCATGGGAATCCACATAAATTCACGAAGTACTTGCTATTAAGCGAACATTACTTTCTTGCTTGACTTTTTAGTGCATAGCCTTCATGGTTATGAAAAGTACATTCTTACTCATGAGAAGGCCAAATTGACATTCTTGTTATATACTTGATTAATCATATTCTCATGTCTCAAGCTTGATCATATCTTATTACTTTGGCTTTATTCGCATGTTTCCTCGTATCTGCATTATTTATCTTATTCTCTAGAGCTAAAATACTAATCATTTAAATTTGTCTTCATGTTGATACGAAGATACCTACTAGACAAGTGTGCTCATTACCGTACTTTCCAATCTTTTTTAGGAAATTCTAGTGGGTCGGATTCCGATTACTCAAGTGATGGATCCGAGAGCGATTGAAGGATACGTGACTCGAGAGAAGCCTTAGTTATTAATGTCTAGTCGAGTCATGATGTAATTTTTTATTTTCTTGAGTCTAGTGAAAAGATCTTATGTACTTTGGAATTATTTTATGAAGAAATAAAATTGAAGGTTTTTAGTGAATTACTTGTGCAATTACCTTTGTGTGATTGTCTTGCGCTCTGATTATATTGCTTGCTCAAGGCGTACTAGCTGACTGATCACATTCCCAATTATTTCCGTTGCATAATCTCGGGACGTGACAGTGAAAGTGGTATCAGAGCTCCAGGACTAGAAGTCCTAGGGAAAAAGTCGTGTCATAGGTTAAGTCCAAGGTTTTAGGACCCACTCCTATGAAACTAGGGAAGAAATTCCCAACCTATGAGAGGAATTGGGTAGAACCCGGGATGAGATAGTAATTAGAATTCTTTCTAATATTAACCCCACTCATTCCAATAGGTTAACAAATTCATTACTCTTCTCAGGTACCTTACTCTCATAGTGGCTCATCGCGTGGATTGGGGTGGTATGCAACAGACCGTTGCGGGTCTCACCCAGGCGTTACAAAACATGGCAAAGCTGGCGCAGGGGCAAGAGCTGGAGACTTACATCGTAATTTTCGGAGCTTAAATCCTCCATGATTTTTAGGTTCTTCTAATCTAGATGAAGTCAAGAATTGGATATATGAGATGAACCACATCTTTGAAGTTATGCAATGTGCTGATCAGGAAAAGGTCCATCTAGCAACATTCCAATTAAATAAAGATGCACGTACGTGGTGGAAGTCGATTCCGGCACCGCCGCAAGATGCACCACATACTTGGGAAGGTTTCCTTACCCTTTTTTGAGACAGGTACTTCTCCGAACATGTCAAGGAGAGGAAAGCTATGGAATTCGCTTCGTTACGCCAAGGCATGATGACCGTAGCGGAGTATGAACTTCAATTTTCTAGGCTGGCGCCATATGCTCCTTACTTGGTTAGCACCGACTTATTAAAAGTTAATCGATTTATAGATGGATTGAGGCCTAGCTATATTCAACAACTAGGGACTCAGAATATCCAGACATATGTGGAAATGGTCCAGCGGGCGCATCTATGTGAAAGGACACTAGAGAAGGTCAAAAAATTGAAAGGAAATGGCGAGGAGCCGAGCCGAAGGTCTGATCGGCAGGATAAAAAGAAGTTTAGTATCACGGAACCCTACAAATCTCGTGATAGCAAGAAGAGATCCCAGACTGGGAGTGGTAGTGGCTACCACAAGAATAAGAAAGTCAAAGAAGAAGACAAACAAGTCGCCACGGCTTGTACCTTTTGTGAGAAGTTCGGTCATTCGGCCGAACAGTGCTGGAAGCGCCTTGGTGCTTGTTTAAGATGTGCCAGCCGGGAGCACCGCATGCCGGATTGCCCCATTATGAAGGAACAATCTTCCGGTGGTGGACGTAAGCGTCAGGGTCGTCTCAATGCTATCATGGAAGATGAAGAAGTGCCCAAGAATGATGGGGTAATGGAATGTACTATCCAAATCTATTCCTATCTTGCATTCGTACTATTTGATACCGGTGCTTCTCATTCCTTTATATCTACTGCTTTTGCAAAAACCTTACCTATTACATCAGTTCCTCTACCTTCGGACCTATCAATCACTACACCATTAGGTCCCGGAACCAAACTTACAACCTATTATCCCGATAGTGAGGTAATAGTAGAAGGTCACAATCTTCTTGCAAACCTCGTATGTCTTGACATGGAGGGCTACGATGTTATTCTGGGTGTGGATTGGCTTGTAGATCACGACGCGTACATAAATTGTCGCAACAGGATAATATCTTTTCAGAAACCTGGTCTTCCAAGGTTTTCCTTCCTAGGTATCAAATATAGGAAGCATCCTACCATCATTTCATCTCTTCACACTTGTAAACTTATTTCGCAAGGATGTGAAGCTTTTCTAGCTTCCGTAATCATCACCGAGTCCAAGGAGATCCTCTTAGAAGACATTCCCATCGTGAATGAGTTTCCCGATATATTTCCATTAGATTTGCTCGGTTTACTGCCCAAAAGGGAAGTAAAGTTTTTTATTGAACTCATTCCCGGAGTAGCACCTGTCTCAATAGCTCCCTACAGGATATCCCACACAGAACTCAAGGAATTGAAGAAACAACTTCAGGAGTTATTAGACAAGGATTTCATTCGACCTAGCACATCCCCTTGGGGTGCTCCAGTTCTATTCGTCAAGAAGAAGGATGGATCTCTCAGGCTATGTATCGACTACCGGCGATTGAATCAACTCACAATTAAGAACAAATATCTGTTGCCGCATATCGATGAACTCTTTGATCAGATTTCAGGAGCAGGATATTTTTCCAAGATAGACCTCAAGTCAGGTTATCATCAGCTCAAGATCAAAGATGAAGACATACACAAAACTACTTTTCGAAGCATATATGGCCACTATGAATTTGTGGTAATGCCGTTCGGGTTAACCAATGCCCCGGCAGCATTTATGTAATTCATGAATAATGTCTTCAGGCCTTATTTGGACCAGTTTATAGTCATCTTCATTGATGATATTCTTATTTACTCTAAAATAAAGGAGGATCATGAAGAGCACTTGAGAATAGCCTTGTAAACACTAAGAGAGCACAAACTCTATGCAAAGCTTAGTAAGTGTGAGTTCTGACTAAAGGAGGTCTCTTTCCTTGGCCATATTATTTCAAGGGAAGGTATCGCTGCCGACCCTTCTAAAATAGAAGCTGTTAAGAATTGGAGCCGATCGACGATTGTGTCCGAAGTCAGAAGTTTTCTAGGTCTGGCTGGTTATTACAAGAGGTTTATTAAAGATTTTTCAAATATCGATGTTCTTTTGATTAGACTTACAAGAAAGGAGAATCCTTTTATATGGTCGAAGGATTGCGAGGAGAGTTTTCAAACTCTTAAAGAACACATTACCACTGCACCAATATTAACACTACCGACAGAAGGTGGTGGTTTTGAAGTCTATACGGATGCGTCTGACATTGGCCTAGGATGCGTCCTTATATAAAATCGAAGGGTGATTTGCTATTCATCAAGACAGTTAAAGCATCATGAAGAAAATTACCTTGTGCATGATCTGGAATTAGCTGCGGTTATATTCGCATTGAAGATTTGGCGACATTACCTTTATGGGGAGAAATTCATTATATTTTCAGATCATAAAAGTCTGAAATATCTTTTCACCCAGAAGGAGTTGAATATGCGACAACGCAGATGGTTGGAGTATCTCAAGGACTTCGACTTTACTATCCAATATCACCCAGGAAAAGTAAATGATGTAGCTGACGCTCTTAGCATAAAGCCAATGGCAACTCTAGTAAGCCCCCGGAAAGGTATAACTTGTCTTATTGAAGATTTTTCTCATCTAAATCTTGATATTGACAGAGAAGGAGAAGGAAGTATGATTGCCAATATAAGGTCTCAACCTACATTGATCGAAGACTTAGTCCAATTGCAAGAAAATGACCCTACATTGATGAAGATTAAGGGTAATATCGATCTGAGATTGGAATTTTCTATCACAAATGATGGAAGACTGTTATTTAAGGATCGAATTTGTGTGCCGAATCATGATGACACTAAGAAATTGATCATGGAAGAAGCTCACAAATCAAGGTATGCTATTCACCCTGGTGCTACCAAGATATATCAAGATTTGAAAAGAAACTTTTGGTGGCCCAATATGAAAAGAGAAGTAGCAGATTTTGTGTCCCGATGTCTCACTTGTCAACAAGTAAAGGCAAAACATTTAAAACATACTAGGAAATTATATCCCTTAAATATTCTCAAGTGGAAATGGGAAAGTATAGGGATGGATTTTATCATGGGTTTACCCAAGACAAGAGGAGGACATGATGGTATATGGGTGATCATAGACCGATTGACTAAATCTACATATTTTCTACCAATAAAAAGTTGATGGTCTGTGGATGTACTAGCAGCATTATACATGAGGGAGATTGTCAAATTACATGGTGTCCCTGTCACTGTTATATCTGGCCGAGATCCTCAGTCACATCACAATTCTGGAAGGGTCTACAACATTCATTAGGGACCCGACTTAATTTTAGCACTACATTCCATCCACAAACTGATGGTCAAACTGAAAGGACAAATCAAGTGGTGGAAGATATGCTCAGGGCATGTGCTATTGACTTTGGAGGAAATTGACATGATCATTTGTCTCTTATGGAATTTTCATATAACAATAGCTATCAAGCTAGTATACAAATGGCACAATTCGAGGCTTTATATGGAAGAAGCTGTCGTTCGCCTATTTGATGGAATGAAGTAGGAGAAAGATAATTTCTCGGTCCCGATATCATTTGAGATACTACCGAGAAGATAAAGCTTATTCGAGAGAGACTCCAGATAGCTCAAGACAGGCAGAAGTCTTATGCTGATAATCAAAGGCGCGACCTGAAAATTTCAAGTAGGAGATCATGTATTTCTTAAGGTTTCTCCAGGTCGGGGTATTTGAAGGTTTGGTATCAAAGGCAAGCTTACTTCAAGATTCATTGGCCCCTTTGAGATTCTCGAAAGGGTTGGTGAAGTGGCTTATCGAATAAACCTTATCCCCTCAACTATCTAAAGTCCATGATGTATTCCATGTCTCAATGCTCAAGAAGTATGTACCTGACCCATTCCATGTCATCACTTACGATAATTTGGAGATTAAAAAGGATCTGACATACGAGCAAAAGCCAGTCAAGATTATTGAACGAGAAGTGCATCAACTTCAGAATAAAACTATTCCTATGGTCAAGATCCAATGGACCAAATCATGGCCACATGAAGCAACATGAGAAACTGAAGAAGCCATGTGCAAAAGATTCCAAGAGATATTTGAATGTAAGTACACTCTCCACAAATCCATATAGTGAATTTGGGGATACATTCTTTTTAAGTGGGGGAGGGTGTAACGCTTGAGAACATTCTAAGGATTTTTTAGATTTAAAATATACCTATATTAATTATTAAGCATTTAATGAGCTATTAATAGAATTATAATGAATTAAATCTAATTATTCAGGCCCTACACACATCCGAGAGGATTAGGCCCATATAATAAACCCAATAGGCCCAAGAGATTATTTTGGACCTTAGCCCATATTCTAGAACCTTAAAATGGGTGTAATCACGAAATTAAGGGGGATAATTACTCCTTAGAAGATAAATGAATGGATAATAACAAGGATAATATCAAAGAGTTTGAACTAATTTCAAATTCGATTCTCAACAGGGAAGACGGTCTATCTCGAGATCGCATAGCTCTGGTAAACGTTCTAGAGCTAGACCGCTAAGGCATTGTAGTTCTGAGTATGATAAAACGTGAAAAGATTGAATTTTTAACATCTAAATCACCTAGGATCGATTCTATATACTAGTTAGATAAGTCTAGAAGGCTAGAAGATCGAATTGAAAGCATTATTTGGACTCTAGATTCGTTCTAATCTTAAAACCCTAGCTAAACCTATAAATAGATCCCAGATCTAACGTGTTCGACCCTTACTTTTGGCACGCGTGGAACTAAGGTAAAGAGGAAGAAATAGAGGTATGTTTCTTCTAGGAATTTGTTTATTATAGTTAGGACTAACTACCCTCCGAATTTCGTTCTAGGAGATCAAGTATATAAGGAGTTCGAGGCTTCTAAAGTTGCTGATCCTACACCAATAACTCAGGAAATAGTGAGGATGACCCAAGAAGATCAGGGAAAAAGAAGCCCTAAATGAGATAATTAGATAGAGGTTATTTAGAATAATTTGTTCCTGTTAGTACCATTTTCTTACCCTCAAAATTTCACGTCTTTAGGTCAAGGGAATCAAAAGATACAAGGGCGTGAAGTTGCTGATTTAGTTCAGGACGAGCAGAGAATTAGGGTTGACTTGCAGCCTTAAATTCGAAGTTTAAAGCCCAAAACCAAGCTAGGTTATCTCATGAATGGCTCAAATTGAAAGTCAGAAATAAAATCCCTCTGATTTTATTCGATTGCATGCATTGTATATTGAGAATTTGATGTTTGCATTAGGACTATGTATCTCGTTTAGTCTTCATGCATGAACTAGCCTTAATGAAGTAAAAAGGAAAATTTCTTCTTAATTACATGAACCTATGCATATTGTTGGCCTATCCTTGTTCTATCATTCTATAGAAGTTTATATATGTTGATTTCCAGGCATGATATGTCTTGGTTTAGCATTTTATTTTATTATCATTTGCACTCGGATTAATACAGGAGGAAACGGTCTTCCTGTAGACCGCCAGGAAATACTAGCGGTCGTACGATAGACCGCTAGCCACAATTAAACGGTCGACCACTAGACCGTTTGATGTTCTAATTTCTGTAATATTGTTAATCCAAAAACATATTGCAGATTAGCTTTAATTGATATATGATAAGCCTAGTTAACTAAGTTTTATTCCTGGTTTTAACATTGGTTTCATAGACTTAGTTATATTTACTGTTCATCATAATAGATTCCATGCTTCTATGTACATTTGGCGTTACTTTAACTTATGTTAATTTGTGACCAAAATTATATATTCTTGTAATAAATACATGTTTCAAATATTAGAGGACTCATGATTTAACTTGATCCCTGTTTTACACGATTCTCTCTCTTCTAAGAGTCATTTTCTTAAGTACATGGCACATAACCCGGTATGTTGTCATTAGTTACACTTTTGCACATTAAGTACCCAATCTTGGACATGATGACCTCTCCTTTGGATATTCCTTCCAACGGACTAGGAAATCTTGTTTCAAGACCTCCGTAAGACTCCGTGAGCCTGGGATTCCCACTAGGACGCCGAGCTGGTTGTACCATTAAAACCCATTGTCTAGAAAGTATCTTTACCGATGTTTTATGCATTCTGGAACTTAGTGGCCTTCTGGTTGACCGCCAGACTTTGCTAGCGGCCCTGCATTTGATCACTAACAGATCCTAAACGATTCTCCATTTGACTGTAAAGCTTCAGAAGGATTTTCTCGTGTTTGATGACTATGTCTCATGGAACGGTCCAAGACTAGACTGCTTGAATTTCTAAACAGCCCAGCATATGACCGCTTTCTGCACTATACGGTCCAGTAATAGATCGTTTGGTTCCTAATTTTATCTAACCTAAGGTTTGATCTTTGGGGTTGGTTTTCTTGAGTTCATGAATTTTCTGGACTCTAAACCTATGATAATAAGTCAATGTAAAGTTATGGAAAATGAAGAATGTATCATTATGCTGCCGATTTTTTTTATAGCATAACCTAGTTATTAATTCATTCCTCGAAGTCTCTTGATTCTTAATTGAAGCATTCTTATTTTTGGTTACCTTATCATGGAACTTTTGTTGTACTTGTATATTATTGGCCACATTGTTGATTTAAACGTGGAAGTAGCTTGACTTATACTTGAAGATGCAGTTCGAGCACTGATTGTGTTCAAGGGCTCTATACTAGAACCCTCGGCTGATTGTCGGAAACATACTATAAACCATGGGGTATGATGCTACTGGCGTTGCATTGCGTTGGGAGTATTTTCTCTATAAATAAGTGAAATATCCACGGGAATCCACATAAATTCATGAAGTACTTCCTATTAAGCGAACAGTACTTTCTTGCTTGACTTTCTAGTGCATAGCCTTAATGGTTATGAAAAGTACATTCTTGTTACATTCTTGCTCATGAAAAGGCCAAATTGGCATTCTTGTTACATACTTGATTAATCATATTCTCATGTCTCAAGCTTGATCATATCTTGTGACTTTGGCTTTATTCGCATGTTTCCTCGTATCTGCATTATTCTCTAGAGCTAAAATGCCAATCATTTAAATTTGCCTTCATGTTGATACGAAGAAACCTACTGGGCAAGTGTGCTCATTACCCTACTTTCCAATCTTTTTCAAGAAATTCTAATGGGTCGGATTCTGATTACTCAAGTGATGGATCCGAGAGCGATTAAAGGATACGTGACTCGAGAGAAGCCTTAGTTATCAATGTCTAGTCGAGTCATGATGTAATTTTTATTTTCTTGAATCTAGTGAAAAGATCTTATGTACTTTGGAATTATTTTATGAAGAAATAAAATTGAAGGTTTTTAGTGAATTACTTGTGCAATTACCTTTGTGTGATCGTCTTGCGCTCTGATTATATTGCTTGCTCGAGGCATACTAGCCGACTGATCACATTCCCAATTATTTCTGCTGCATAATCTCGGGATGTGACACATAACCTAGGGCATGTTGCCACCAATTACCCCACCCGAGCCTTGGTCATCACCGACCCCCAGCCTATGGAGCTTCCACCTCAGGAAGGAGAAGACACTGAGAGATATATGGCCGATCCTGACCTCATCGCCCAGTTTGAGGAAATGGATGTGAGATTTGATGGCACGCATGTCAAGTGCATGCAAGTGGGAGATATTACTAAGAGTTCTAGCCAGGGAAGATTGGGTGTAGTTCGCTGCATCTTAACACACCCCTAGGAGGACGACTAGCGTCGAACCTCCATCTTCCAAATCTACATCATGGTGAAAACCCAACCCTGCAAGGTGATCTTTGACAACGGGAGTTGTATCAATGCAGTCTCTTCAGACTTTGTCTCCCGTCTAGGTCTACCTACGCACCCTCATCCTAGGCCATACAAGGTGGCTTGGGTTGATGACACGTCTATCCCAGTCACCACTACATGTGTCATTCCCATCCAATTCTAGTCCTACCCAGGACAGATCCTATGCAATGTAGTGCCTATGAAGGTCAGTAGCATCATCCTAGGACGACCGTGGATCTATGATGTAGACCTTACTACATTCGGTCGATCTAACCAATGCTCCTTCTCCCACAATGGGAAGAAGATTCAATTGTACCCGACATCCCCAAAGGTAACCCCGGGAAAGAGCTCCACCTCCACCCTCACTGGCACCCCCAAGGTTCAGGAGAGTCCCCGAACTCCTAATGAGGGGAAACTTCCCATTCCATCCTCTCCTGCATCTATCACACCCGTTCCTAAGACCCCTAAGGTTGGTCACGACCTAGTTAGGCGGCTTAACTCTATCAGTGTCCGAGAGCTAAACGGAGAGGTTGCTGAGGGTGCCCCTGTTTGGGCTGTTGTCATCACTATCACACCCGAGGAGTCCCAAGTCTCAATCCCACCTGAAGTCCAGGCAATCCTGCAGGACTTCCAGGATATCTTCCCTAAGGACTTACCCTCTAGACTCCCTCCCATGCATGATGTACAACATGCCATCGACCTTGTCCCCGGGTCAACCCCACCCAATCTTCCCCATTACCGATTGAACCCCAAGGAGCATGCTGAGCTCCAAAGAATTGTCGAGGACCTTATTCAAAAGGGCTTCCTCAGGGTGAGCAATAGCTCATGTGCTGTTCCTACCTTGCTCACACCGAATAAAGATGGCACCTGGCGGATGTGTGTTGACAGCCGCGCCATCAACACAATCACTGTCAAGTATGGATTTCCCATTCCCCATCTTGATGACATGCTTGACATGATGAGTGGGGCCACCATCTTTTCAAAGATTGACTTGAAAAGTGGCTACCACCAGGTCCGGATCCGACCAGGGGATGAGTGGAAGACAGCCTTCAAAATAAAAGAAGGTCTGTACGAGTGACTCGTCATGCCATTTGGGCTATCCAATATTCCCAGTACTTTTATGAGGCTTACGATGGAAGTCCTTCGCCCTCTTATTGGTCGATTTGTTGTCGTCTACTTTGACGACATTCTGATCTATAGCCACAACCCTCAGGACCACATTCAACATTTGAGGGAAGTCTATGAGACTTTGAGGAGAGAAACCCTTTATGCCAACCTTAAGAAATGTGAATTCATGACAGACCAGGTCACTTTCCTCGGATTTGTGGTTTCGAGTCATGGAGTGTCTGTGGACCAATCCAAGGTCCAAGCCTTAGTCGATTGGACTGAGCCCGAGAACGTCCATGACGTTCGCAGCTTCCATGGGCTAGCCAGTTTTTATAGACACTTCATTAAGAGCTTTAGCACCATTATGGCACCCATTACGGATTACATTTGTAAGGAGAATTTTGAGTGGACCAAAGCCGCCTCCCAGGTTTTCTCTATCATAAAGGAGCTCATGACCAAAGCCCCTATCCTCCGCCTCCCAGACTTTTCCAAAGTCTTTGAGATATCCTGTGATACCTCTGGCGTAGGTATAGGAGGAGTGCTTAGCTAGGAGAGCCACCATGTGGCTTACTTCAGTGAGAAGCTTTCTGATGCAAAGCTTCATTACTCCACCTATGATAAGGAGTTTTATGCCGTGGTCCAAGCCCTCAAACACTGGAGACACTATCTCTTACCATAAGAGTTTATCTTATATGCGGACCACGAGACTCTAAAATTCCTTAGCTCTCAGAAGGGCTTAAACCCAAGGCATGGTCGGTGGGTAGAATTCCTCCAGTCTTTCACATTTGTCCTAAAATATAAGGATGGAAAAGAAAATAAGGTGGCCGATGCCTTCAGTCGAAGGGTCTCCCTTCTTTCCACTGTTCGGGTAGAGGTCACTGGCTTTGACCGCATGAAGGAACGCTATGGAGAGTGTCCAGATTTTGGCCCTGCCTATTCTGCCTTGTCCACTAGAACCTCGACAGCATTTGCTGACTATCTACTCCAAGATGGTTTTCTTTTTCGAGGACATCAACTCTGTGTCCCGAAGTCTTCTGTACGAGACTTCTTGATTTGGGAAATACATGCTGGAGGTCTTGCTGGTCACTTTGGACGCAACAAGATCATCCATTCTGTGGAGGAGCATTTTTACTGGCCTGGCCTGAAGAAAGATGTGGCCAAGATTGTAGCCCAGTGTAGGACGTGCACAATGGCCAAACAGGTCAAACAGAACACTGGTCTCTACACTCCTCTCCCCATTCCTGATAGACCGTGGGTTGATGTGAGCATGGACTTCATCCTTGGATTACCTCGTACTGCTCACAAACACGACTCCATCTTCGTAGTCGTTGATAGGTTCTCTAAGATGGCCCACTTCATTGCATGTTCCAAAATATCTGATTCATCTAGAGTAGCTCACCTGTTCTTTGATGAAGTCAGGCGTCTGCATGGTCTCCCCCAAACTATAGTGTCTGACCGAGATGTCCGGTTCACTAGTTACTTTTGGAAGATACTTTGGCACCTAGTTGGCACTAAGCTTAAATTTTTCACTGCCTATCACCCACAAATCGATGGGCAAACAGAGGTCGTTAATAGGAGTTTAGGAAATCTACTGAGGTGTCTTGTAGGGGATCATTCTGGCACTTGGGATCTTCTTTTGCCTAGAGCCGAATTTGCATACAATAGCTCTGTCAATAGGTCTATAGGTATGAGTCCATTTGAGGTCGTGCATGGATACAAACCTAGGAAACCTGTGGATCTCATTCCCCTTCCCCTCGAGTCTAGAACATCCAAGTCAGCTGAGGAATTTGCACAGCATGTCAAAAGTCTGCATGTGTCAATTAGTAAGTAAATAAAGCTCAGTAATGAGACCTATAAACGATTGGCTGATTCGCATAGGCTTCACCATGAATTTCAAGATGGTGACTTGGTTATGGTCCGGGTTTGACCCAAACGACTCCCCTCGGGAGCCGTTAAAAAGTTGCAAGCCCGTAGTGATGGTCCCTTCCTAATACTACGGAAGATTGGCTCCAATGCTTATGTTGTGGACTTACCTCCCGAATATGAGATTAGCTCTACTTTTAATGTGGTAGACCTAGTGGCCTACAAGGAATCCACAGCGATTCTTAGTGACCCTTTCGAGCCTTCTCCTCCCAATGAGAGTGAGCCCACCCCTGTGCGTCCTACAACCTCGAGAGCACCGCGCGAGCAAATTGAGAGAATACTAGATGAGTAGGTGACAGCTACACGGAGTCGGGTGTACCAGCGCTACCTTATATGCTGGCGGGACCGTCCACCTTCTGATGATTCTTGGATCAGCCGGGAAGATCTCCAACGCCTCGATCTAGATCTGCTAGAGCACTACCACAACAGTATTCCCCCTTACTCAACGGAGTCAAGTTCCAGCCACCCCGAGAGGGTTGGTGGGGACACCGGGCCCATTATCGGATCCACTACTCGGAGCCGACGCTGCACCACCCCGACTGCACCGAGGTTGTGGCTCGAAGACTCATTTGAAGACTCGGCGTCCTGAGTACGTATTTGTACGTATTTGTGTATTGTGTGTATTTTTAATTTTATGGTGGTATTTGTATTATTAAACCATCAAAGTCCAACTATTTTATTTTATTGTGTCAAAGTCAAAAGAAGGTTGTTGAGTTTTGTTTTATTAGGCTAGGACATAGATGCTGTTAATAAAGTTTAAGGGTATGGTGGTTATAGCCTTTCCTATATAAAGGGGGATAAGGTGTTGTGTTTTCATATGGTGAATGAATGAAAGAAAACCCACGTAGGTGCACTTTGCCCCTTTGTGTTTCCCCTTCCCTCCTTCTCCTTTTGTGAGATTTGAGTGTCACCCTGTGAGAGACCGTCCGGTGTGAGGCCGAGCTGCGCGAGATAGTGGTTATCTAGTCCTGTTTGCGTCCCGGAGCTACCGTCGATCCTTCCTTCGATGCCGACCGCGTCAAGAAGACTCGGGGTCAAAGGAATCTTGGAGTTGTTAATGGACGAAGCGGGCTTGACTATACAATTATTGCCAAGAGTTAATGTCATTCAAGGCTAAAATGAACCGATACTTAGGCGTTGCATTGGAAATACACATCTTAATTTGCTCTTGCTCCGGAATGTGCCCCGGGACTTACGCGGCCAGGCGACGCCAGCGGTCGACAAAGGTAGAGAACTCCTCGTCGGGCTTCATCTTCTCATGGGCTAGATCTACAACGGAGATTCTGGACCCAACCTGGTCCTGATACTACTGAATGAACCTTTCTTGAACAATCTGGAAATTCACAACTTGCTCTTGCAGCAATGAAAAGAACCAATCTCGAACCGGGCCTTCTAAAGACATACCAAATAGATACGCCATCAAGCGTGGTTCATGTCGAAACTGGGCCGACTAATAAATGAACTCCTTAATGTGCACATAGGGGTCGCCGACTCCACCATTATGGTGATATGCGGAAATTTGCGAAGGAAGTGGAAGCTGAAGATTTTGGAATGCAAAAGGGACACTTAAGGAGGGTTTAGGATCAATTCGACGTTGGAGTTCATCAAACTGGCGTTGGACTTGAGAAATCATCTCCGGGGTAGGGAGAGATCGAGAGAAATGTGGGCCAGCTTGAGCAAGAGATTGTGAATTTGGACTAGGAGCAAGATAATGGGTCGGATACGAGGATCCGGGCTGAGAAGAAGAAGGGCCCATTCCAGGAGTGGAGGCGTACACAGGCCTGGAAGAAACATCGAAATATGGACCCATTGGGCTAGCAACATGGTAAGAAGAATGAGGCCCGTTAAGACAAAATTGACCATTAGAAACTGGGCCAGCCACGTAAGAAGGAGAAGACCCATTAAGATGAGTTTGGACATTGGACACTGGGCCAGCAACATAAGAAATAGAAGGCCAATTAAGAGAATGAGGCCCATTAGGTGAATAAGGTCCATTAAGGGAAGAAGGCCCATTAAGGTGATTTATAATGAGTTTTTGGGCCTGGACCGGGTCCATTTGGCGAACAAGACATGATAAGTGGGTGATGAGATTTGCTTGTTCTTCAGATGGGTCAGCAGGACCACGAGAAGATGGACCCACGCGAGAGGAGGATTCCACGCGGGAATAAGAGGATGAGGAATAAGGAGATGGATACAAGGGATTAAAATGACGTGCAATGAGGGAAAATGGAGACTTGCTACAAGGAGATCACTGGGAATACAGCTAGGGAATCAAGGGCTTGAAGGGCTAAAGAAAGGGGAGGGCTGGCTCACTATGACCAATGTAAGACCGACCCAGGACAATGGACACATAAAATGGGTTAACCTAAATGGGCCTATCAACAAAAGCCTATATGGATGATGGGGGATGCAACACAAAACACCACAAATGGGCTTGGATAAGCCCAAACAACACAAACAATGTGCAGGATTTCACCCAAGTCAAGCAAGTTAATATGATGGGAAATATTTTTTTATTCTCCAAAGTTTTGGTGGGCCTTTTAATGTTTTAAATTAAGCACAATTCCCTCAAAATAGGAATCATATAAGAATAAGGTCCAAACTTTGGGTTGACAAAGGTTAACTCCCTCACACATATGCAAATGTAAGCCTAAGGGGTGGAAATGTACAATCGGCCCGGCGTCCGTGTGAGAATCCACGGCTCACGGGGGGTTACGGAGGTCCAAGATAAGATCACCTAGTCGACTCCAAGGAATATGTAGGCGAGAGGGTCACTTAACAAGGTAGGAATCCAACTATAATATGCAATGTATGGTCCTATGTGCACCGAAGTGCATGCAGAATTTTAGCATAAAACTGAAAAAGCAAGGCAACATTAAATTATGAAAACATAATAATATGAATGCCAATGATATATGGAAATGAAGATAATACAAAGGACTACATGATAGAGCCAAAAAATTACCCAAACATACCTCGGGAGGTATATTAAATCAACAAAGAAAATGCATCTGTGAGTCTGCGTGCAGATTTTCAACACAAAACTTAAAAATGAAGACACTTTTAAAATATGAAAACATCACGGAATGAATGCATATGATATATGAAAATGAAGACAATATAAAAGGCTACAAGATGAGAGCAAAAAACGCACAATCAGACCTCGGAAAGTGAATTAAATCATCCAAGAAAGACGGGCCTAAGAGCTTGTCCCGGGTCTGTCGGCAGATTTCTTGCAGAAAACTTGAACTTTAAGACATAATTAAATTATGCAAACATGACTAAATATATACAAATAATATATGAAAATGAAGCAATATGAAGGTCTGCAAGATGAGACCAAAAATAGAGCAATCAGACCTCGGGAGAGGATTTAAATCGTTAAAGAAAGACGCACCTGTGGGCCTGTGCGCAGAATCTGCTAGAATCAGAAGTGGTTGCCTGACAACCACGTTCTCATAGAAGTGGTTGCCAGGCAACAGCGTTCTTAACCCAGAAATGCAGAAACGTAGAAACTCTAAAAAAATGCTACCCAAACAATGACATACACACACCCAAGTTACAGGAGAACAAGAAAAACGCGATGGGCACTAGGTGTCCCACCGTGATCGCCAAAAAATAGGGTTGTAGATGATTTATCTCTACCCCACCCCAAACTAAACAAATATATGTGCATGAAGTATAAACATGAAAATATGAAAGGGAATGGGTGATAAGAGATAAGAAAACTAACCGTGATCGCCACCAAGGATTGACAACGCCAAAGAGTGTAGGAAAAGAAAGTAACGGCGCCGCGTACCTTGGAAAGTAAGGATGAAGACTTGATCGCGTTTGATGAAGGGGTGCGGGAAACCTTGTGGGATATCACCTCCTCGCCTTCCAACCAGCTAGAAGAAGAGGGCCTCACGTCCTATTCATGCTCTCCTGCAAAACAAAGATGAAACAAGGGAAAACCCATTAGAACTAGGCATGTGTAGCATCTATCCTGAAGTGATAAAATAGTGTGAGAAAAGGGGGAAGAACGCACCGGGGAGAGGTTTTTAATCCCTGTAAATGAGTGGAAACAATAGGTGTGTGCTTTGTGATGATGTATGAACAAATAGGAGGATTAAACACGTAATATAACTGCGGAAAATGTGCATGCAATATGACAAAAAATGTAAATGTAGCAGAAGACTGCAAACTGTGATGATTTTGGAAAAGGGTCGGAGCGAATAACTAAAAGAAGAAACGATGAAATAAAGCCCTTGAGAGTGGAATTCGAAGCTAATACTCCCCTCTTCTAGTTGGGGTCGAAGGATTGAGATGACGATACAGCATGGCTTCGCCCCGAATCGAGAAAGAGTCCCCCTCGCGCACTGCGAATGGGGCAGGTTTAAATAAGAGTTGTAGAAACCCTAGGGTTAGAAGCTGAGATAAACACCCAATTTTGGGGATTTAGATTGATAAATCATGGGATAATAGTGAGGATAAGAGTCCTAGAATGATTACAATCGAAGTGGAGGGCTATCCTCATCAAAATCAATGCAAGATAGGTCTCCCGGAGAGTCCTCGGGTGAAGAAAATGGAGCCACGGATGTTCTGGACTCTGTTCGAGAACGCGGTTGGTCGACCAACCGCGGCTACATGAACGCGATTATGTCGGAACTGTGGTTATAAGCAATCGATCTGGGGTCGACGCAGGAGGCCCACGGGGTTGACGCAGCCCTGGGACGCCCAGGAGAGGAGATTTGAGAACGTGGTTTGTCTGAAACTGCGGCCATATGGGCACGGTTTCACTCGAACCGCGGCCAAAACATTAATTAAATAACATAATAAAAATAATAAAATATAAAAATAATAAAAATAATTGGATGAACGCGATCGCCTGGGGATCGCGTTCTCATGAACACGGTCTCCAAGAGGACCGCGTTTCTGGGCAAAATAAAAAAAAAATAAAAGTAAAAAAATGTTGAATGTAGTCTCCCTGAGTCCGTGTTCAGAGAAAACACAGGGCCGCGCCGGATGTCCGTTTAGCCCTCCGAATATTCTGAAACGGACCCGAAAGTGGGGGAATTGAAGTGAAAGGCCTCCCAAGCTCAATGGGCTCCAAAAATGGTCAAGAAATGGGCTCGAAACACGATCAAAGAAGACTTCAAAATAATAGATAATTCGGAGCATCATAAATGGAGAATAAGAGAAATAACTCAACTTACAGGCTTAAAATGGGTGTCAACAGGATGACCATCATTTTTTATGACCATTATTCTCCTTCTCCGACCACTTCGGATGATCATTCTTCTTCACTTTCACAACAATCCAATCATTGTTTTTCTATTCTTTCTGTCTCACCCTTTCGGGGTCATTACCTTTTTTCATGCTGTTTTCGAGGCTTTAGACCGCCTTGATCTCAGCTGATCTTTATTTAATCTATATCTAGTTCCTTGTTATCAGGGTCTCTGTGCCTTAACGAGGGAGTTCTAACCCTCGTCTCTCTTCTTTTTTATCCTTCTTTGTCCAGTGTGGTGTCCACTGCTCCTCCGTGTAGAGCTGCTCCTCCGTGTAGAGGAATCGTCAACTCCTTTGCTATCCTCTCCACTCTTGGTCATGTCAAGCGAGGAAAATAAAGCTCGTGCTGCTCGAAGCTCGATGATCAAGATCGCTTCAGGATGTTGATTTTCACTCCATGGATTTGCAAGGTATCTTTTATTTTGTGCAAGAATATGCTCTCATTGTTGCTATTTCTATTATTCCTGCGCATGGTTATAATGCTGGCTCCTTAACATGCTTGAGTGGTGTTAGGAAGTTTGCTTAGTTCTGTCAAAAAGAGTTCGCTTTTGTAGCATTCTTAGGTTGGTAATAGCTCAGGGCTGGGAGTCTAGTTCTTTTCCTCGATCGTTGAGGGTGACCTCTTGAGTATGGGTTTCTCACATACTTCACGGCAAGTTATAGTCGATTTCTTTTGAGGCACACCGTTGCTGCTTTGGACATACTTTGGCTATGCACAAAGGTCTTTTCTTTTCTCTGCTCGCTCAAGTGCAGGGGCAAAAGATGGACGGATGAGAGGACCAACCTAGGCGCTCCCTAATATGAGAGAGGTCTCAAATAGGGGCAGTCTTGACCCTTGAAAAATGTGCTTTCCTGCAATATCTAGCCAATGAAGGGCTATCAAATGAAGAAATTCATTCAATGCAAAATTATAAATTAAAGGCATGGCAAGAGTGATAGTACAATTCCCCGCGGACGTCATAAGTCTGGTTGCATGCGTGCCTGAAAATATGGGTCTCAAAATTAAAGACACAAAGTCCCAGCGCAACAGATTGTATCTTTGAGGGGTAGTGCCCTGGGAGGAATTCAAATCCTGATATCTCACATCCTGTACAAAGCTTATCTCCAATTTTTTCTTCTGCTTCTCTCTCTTAGGCTAGATTGTATTCCGGGTATGGCCTTAGTAGGGGCACCATTCTTTAGAGGCGGTTGGTTGTGATAAGCCACCCTCGAGTGCACGCCCTGCTCAAGGGGAATCTTTAATGAGAGGGAAGAAATGATGATCCATAGCCAATAGTTTAAATATATCTTTGGGTGCTACATATTACTAATTTCAAAAATAAAAAATAGATATTTCAGAACCCCCAAAAAAATCAAATATTTCAAAATCCAAAAAAATCAGATATTTCAAAATTTAAAAAATCTGATATTTAAAAAAATAAAAAAAATAGATACTTCAAATCTAAAAAAATACAAACAAAAATAAAAAAAATAAAAAAAGAATTTACATCATCCTTGCATGGCATGCATTGCATTCATTTTGCATTTATTTTTGCCTACTTAATAAGGCTTAACCCCTTGACCAAATATCTAGGATTGGTCACATATTTGACTTACTCTGAGCAAGGGGTTAAGTCCAAGAACAGATCTAACTTATTTTTATGTTTTAGCATGCACAAAATCAGGTTCACAAGGTCTAGACTGCAGGCCCATGAAGCCTCTTACTCTTCCTGAATATAACATTGTCGCGGGTATCTCTCAACTGCTTTATCACTGATGCGGTCACTGGTGAACTGCGTTAGAGCCCCAGAACCTTCAAAAAAAATATAATGACAGGAAGAGAAGACACAAGCCATGACATTCATACTCAAACTTTCTTATTTATTTATTCAATGTCAAATACATCATTGTCTCACTCATCTCTCTCTCTCTTACATCAAGTTCTCATCAATGTTGCATCCCCGCGGGGTCAGATCTCGCGTAACTCCTTCAAGTAGGCTTGATGAACCTCCTACTCCCCTGCTACTTTAGCTGATAAGATGCGTGTCTTGCTGATCTCCCACATAATCAGGGCACTCTGCACTGCCTCGTCATCTTCGTTGGTGTCTATGGCCCTTGCTTGAAGCATAGGTAGGTGAGATAGGGGCGGGCCCATGGTGCGAGGTAGCCCATCCTGAAGGTGACATCTGTGGGGGTTATGCATCACCAAGTTTGTATTGCCCACTAGCTGTAAGTCTAGTCCTGGTCAGATGGGTGCGCTTCCCTAAGAAAGTGATTAGTCGCATGATCGCTATCCTACGTAGCGGTCGCCATGAGACCGCGATAGCATTCCTCACGCCCCGTCTTCAAATGCGGTTGGTCCTTTGACTGCTACTAGGAGCCGCAGTTGTTGTAAAACCGCGTCTGCATTCCTGAGTCTGCATATGCCCCCTCCTTTCTTAGTCATGTCTCATCCTGACCCCACTCTCTTTCTCTCCATTTTTTGAGTCAATCGTGTAGGGCATTGATAGATCGTGAATTTGCACATTTGCACATAGTCACTCATGCTTTTAAAATAAAACCCATGTCATTGTAACCAAAGTCACCAATATACAAGTGTGGTGCAAAAGCATAAAGAAAACAACAAGGCACAGTCAACTCTCTCCCTCACGAGGACCCCCGCTATCACCCATCCCCTCATGGTGCTTCCCCGGCGGGCCCATCATCGTACTCCCCTCCTCGCGGTGCCGGTGTCGCTCCTCGTCCTCATTCCTCTGCTGGCCGAAGGAGCCCGTGAAGTAGTCCCTGTAAGCATTGATGCGCGCACCACTCTGGGATGCGCTCCGCTCATGACCTCTGCCTATCATCCGAACTATCCGCTCCACTGCTCGTAGCTCAATCTTGAGTTTGTGAACCTGACGTCGGGCCTGCTCTGCCTCCCCGCAGTAGCGACCCGCCTCCGCCGCCTTGGCATGAAATCGCTCCACCTCCGCGCAAGGTGTGCCACCTCCGCCGCATCATCCCTCGACCGGGTTGCCTCTTCTCGTAGCCGGGTTATCTCCAGCAATGCTGCCTCTAGCTCCCTCGCATGCATTATGAATTTTATGAGCAATTGTTTCATAGGAATTTCATTAAAAGAGGTTGTGTTACCTACCCTCTCAGCGAGTGAGGCCTCGGCCTCACCGGTCAGTGCAACCGCCCTGGTGAAGTCGGCATCCCACTGGGCTCGATCTGCTGGTGTCTGAGTGGAGGAGGAAGGGGCATCTGATCCCTGGCACTGAGCTCCCTAGGCACTATGTGCATAGCAATTAGTCAGTCTCATAAGCATCATGTTGCATTCTATGTCTGGAAGGCAGTAAAGCTTACCAAAAGTTCTAGCGAACGCTGGAGCTGGTCTCGCTGTTGTGTGGTCGAGTGGGGTAGACCCTGGAGCTCCGCAATGCCCCCCTGAGGGTCGAGCTGCATTTAGAAGTGTCAACATGTCAGCATAATAGGTAAAGGACTAGGCTCAGAAATTCTTATTGGTCGTCGGGTGCCGTGGAAGACCTAATCCCCGTAGCATAGTGCATAGGCCTTCAGGTAGGCCTCATCTGCATCGGCTCTGGCCCGTACCTCCCGGCCATGTCGTGTCCAATCTCAGATCTGCTCCTCTGCTCGAGCGATCCAGTCCACCGGCTCGGCTAATCCGCGTGTGTGTCGCCCCACGCGCTCCTCCTCAGTAGTCTCCCGGGTCGGGAAGGCCACGTCTGGCTGGTGCACTCTCTGGGTCCTCATGATCAAGTGGTAGCGGAGTGGCTCCACCACGTTCATGCAGTGAAGCCAGATCTCTCGACCAGAGTTAGCTAGTGCCACCTCCACCTAGGGCTGGCCCTCGTGCCCCTCGTCTCGATAAGGTGTCCAATGGACCTATGAATTAGAATGGGAGTATAGGTAAGCGTGCATTTTAACATTTGCATCTAAAGCTTTAGGTTTTAACGATGCATAAGGGAGAGAGTCGATGTCATCCTGAATCGCCCGCACCTGGCGTCGGAGCGATCCCGTGTCTCGTCTAGCCACTCACCGCCTCGCGATGGGCAGACGATCAGCATGAGTCTCCTGTACCCTAACTAGGCAAGGTAGGTAGACGTACACCCACACCTGCATTTCATACATACATTAGCAAGATAGTCGCATAAGCATAATCATTGCATAAGCATTTAAGTTTAAGTCATACCTGTAAGAATGGAGCGAAGCCACCCAACATCGTCTGTCGGGTGGTGGTGCCGAGGGAGTCGAACAAGAAGGCAAGTACTGCCGCGCCCACGCGTACAACCCCACTCCCTTGAGGTCGTCTAGTGTCAGCAGTAGCCGATAGTTCACTGTGTCTCCCCTCGTAGCGAAGAGGAGCCTCCCAAAGACTAGCATCAGGAACCTCCTCAAAACCATGTCCACCTCAGGTCCCGACTCGGCGGATCCTATCTCTCTCACTCGGTCTATCAACTCCTGCAAGTGCTGCTCTGGTAGTTCTCCAACCGAGATCTTGGCTCCTCTCAATCCCAAGCTGTCCTACAATTTGGCCCATGGCAGGAGAGATGACGCCCGTCCTGGTCTCTCTAACTCAAATCCCAGCAGCCGCTGTGCCTGGTCTCGGTAGTCAGAGTAAGTAAAGCCGTTGACCGACACACCGTGCACCCGGAGTCCCGTGATCCGCCCGACGTCCTCGAGTGTCGAGATCATATGTCCCCACAGGAACAAGAATGCCTTGCTCATAGGGTCCCACCTATCCTAAAGCGCTAGTAGTAGTGCAGCGTCCGTCCAGAGTACCTCTACGCTCAGGAACTCTGCAAACACTATAACATCTTGATACGCACAGCGAAAAGTGAGATAGAAGGGGGGGGATGAATAGATCACTCCCAAATTCGATAAGCTCAGTAACAATTTCTCAACCCCTCAAACAGCAGTGATGAAACCTCGAAGAAAGGTAAAAGAAATATCTAGACAATGGATAGAGATCTAGAAATAAATACGCGATGGAGCAATATATCAAGTAGATGGAGAGCAAACACAAAGTAGACAGGCAAATCAACAAGAGAGACAGAGAGTTTTTAGGTGGTTCGATTGCTACCCGCAATCTACGTCCACCCCTCACTCAGAAGAGTAAGGTTTCCTTGTAATGATCAATCGTACACAGCAGACTCAGTCTGCGACAATCGCTGCCAAACAACTTGCCCTGAGAAACACCCTCCTCAGTCTTCTGATCAACCAAAAGAAGCACTGGAGAACAAATCTCCCTTCCTTTGCACGCAGCAAAGGGAACCCTGTGAAATTGCTTCCAAGCAGCTCACAAACCTAGAGGATCAAACCTCTCTTCCTCTAAGAACAATGGAGGGAAACCGGAGAACTTCTCCCTTCCTCCGAGCAAGCTTGGAGGGTAACACAATGGAATTGAAAGCAAAGGAAACTTGAAAATAAAAGATCAATGGAAAACAATTATCCATAAGACAAAATAATGTAGCTTCCGTAGAAGCAGATCTTGAGATTCACAGACATCTCTCTCTCTCTCAGAATCTTCTCTCTGCTCTTGATGGAGTGGTTTGTCTCTGGTTTTCTCTCTTGATCCACAGCACTGCTCTCACTCTTCTCTCCTTTTTCACTATTCCATCATTTCTTCTCGAACCCTTATCCTCAGTATATATATATAACTGTTCCAGAAACTTAGGCGTGTGGATACCACATTTCTCGCCTGAAAGGTTGGGGCGTGTGTCGGAATGTTCTGGACCTCCATCTTCCTCGGATCACGTGCCATCCATCTGGTGAATGCACAGAAAAACTGTCAGAAAAGGAATAAACATTTTGTCACACACTTAGCACAAGTTGTACCGACATAGCGAGTGAGTAAGCATAAACTGCATTGAGTAGGAGTTTCCAAGTCAAAAAATGCACTAACTTACTACAAGGTGAACATGAACTGCACCGACCTCGTTGTTGTAGGGATTTGTATGGACTTGGCTATGCACTGTTCATATTTTTATCTCAAGCAAAGTATGCACCGACTTCATGTTATTCAGAAAGAGAAAGAATGCACTGAGTTGAAATATGCAGTCCAAGCAAGAGTTGCACCGAGATGGCAAAGAGAAAAGCGCAGAACGAAGAGAGATTCAAGACAGACTTGCACCAAGTTGGATTTGCACTGAGAAAGGAATGAGTAGACTAAACAATGCATTCTAGACAAGAATTGCACCGACCCAGATATTGTACCGACCTCGAGAGGTGAGATGCAGGGACATGATATGCACGGACCTTGGTGCACACGACTTAGTGAGATGCACTGAGACAGAATATGAACGACAGAACCTGTGCATGAACAAGGACTTGCACTTAGGCAAGCTCTTTATGCGAGATATGCAGAACATGGAAAAACTTGCACCAAACAAGCTTATGAACGAGACAATGCATTCACTGACTTAATATTCATTAAACAAAAAGACGAGTGTCAAACAATGCACGGACCTAAATCATGCAACAAGCACAGACCTTCTTCATGCTTAGAAACAAAGAAATGCACCACGACAACTATGCACGGACATTATGCGAGATGCACCGAGCTCTTCTGAGTCGAACACAAGTGTTGAGCTTATAGAAAGAAACTTGCACCGAGGCAAGGACATACTACGTCTAGAAAAAAGCATGCACTGATCTATTGAATGCATATGAACAGGAGAATGCACGGACCCTTATTGCAAGAGTGCGATAAAACAAATTGATTTGTAGTGTGAGACATCATCAAAACTGTAGGAATGTAACAATCTCCCCCTTTTTGATGATGGCAACACTATGAATCAAGCAATGTCAGTGCATTAAAATGAGATCAAAAACAATCAAGAGCAAACCAAAATGATATTATTGACAAGCGAGAAAGTCTCTCCCAGAGACATCATCTTCTGACCTTCTTCTACAAATCCACTCCCCTACAACTCGCTCTCAGATGCCTCAGATGCCCTGAACCTCTCAGATGACCTCTTACCGCCTCCCCTACAATTCGCTCTTAGATGCCTCAGATGCTCTGAACCTCTCAGATGACCTCTTACCGCCTGAACCTCTCAGATGACTTCTCTCCCCCTTTGACATCATCAAAAGGAAATGAAAGATATATGTAGTTGCTGGAGACATGAGGAAGAAGTACAGTGGCTTCCCAGTGTAGAAGGACTCATGAGCATATCTTAAGAGAATAAGTGAGGCGCTAAACTCAAGAAAAGATTCTTTAACTCTGGTAATCAAAAGAGAATTAGAATGATAGGGAAGTT
Organism: Amorphophallus konjac; assembly: GCA_022559845.1. NCBI lineage: Eukaryota > Viridiplantae > Streptophyta > Magnoliopsida > Alismatales > Araceae > Amorphophallus > Amorphophallus konjac. The sequence continues at coordinate 318,550,554 of CM040124.1, forward strand.
TATCCACATACATGGTATATGATGTAGAGCAGGGATGAACAAGTATGACAAGACATAGCTGATCAAACAACTCTACGAAGTAGACAACAGAGACAAAAGCAGAGAAGGTGTGCTCAAGGTATTGAGGACAAGTATTTTAGTAATTTGCACAAATATAAAGGATATTATAGAGATTTTCAAGATATTGACCATTAAGTAAGTTGGTAAATCACATCTTTGACATTAGGGAGACACCTTGAACAGAGGCCGGAATCCCCAGTTACTTAATGTGAGAACCTCATTACCTCTCTGTTATAGAGAACAGAGTTAGTAACTGTGACTTTTGACGTGAGGAAGTTACTCACCACCTTGTCACCATTGCTCTGTGATGGTCAGAAACATGCAGTTTATTTTGCAAATTTTTTTTTGAATTTGACACCTCATGACATAGGAAAGACTTCATTTCATTGATGAAGCTCCCAGTTTCTCAGTGATCACACCATAGACCTTTGTTCATTTAGTTGATCCCATATATTGTGGAGATGAAGTGATTGAATATAATACCAGAAGAACTATTTCTTTGAAATGAATCTTGAAGTCTAGATTTCAAGTTGTTCTGGACAGATATCAAGACATACAAGTTTAGCCTGAACCAGAATCATGAACAATGTAGGAAGATATACTTCAGACACTTAATTCAAGTATCTGATAGTTTACTAGAGAAAAGATTCTAGCTTGACTTTAGTTACACAAACTTATAGACTTAAGAGATGGATGAGATTCTACTGTCTGAGAGAGATCCGCACTCATTCAATCATGAGAGCTAGCAATGACACACATCTGGTCAAACTTTTGAATCAGTCAAAATTCACTAACTGCCCAGCTCCCCCTCAATCGATGCACAGACAGAAACTAATCAGCAGACACTGAGAACTCCCCCTCGCGGTTAGGACAAGCTTCTCACACAACCTCTTGCCAAAAAAAAATAGGAGATTAGAAGTTAAGACAATTTAAATAAGCCTAATTCTCTCCTTAATGTGGTGAATTTGTCATTGTCTAGAGGCTTTGTGAAGATATCATCAATTTGATTAGCCGTGCCTACATGAATCAGTTCAAAGGTGTTCTTAGAAACCTCATCTCTTATGAAATGATGCCTTATTTCTATGTGTTTGGTGCGAGAATGCAAGATAGGATTCTTGGCTAGATTGATGGCACTAGTATTATCACAGTAAATGGGTGTACACCCCAGGTCTACTTGATAGTCTTGAAGCTGGTGTTTAATCCAAATGACTTGTGTACCACAACTCCCTGCAGCCACGTACTCAGCCTCTACAATGGAGAGGGCCACTGAATGTTATTTCTTAGAAGCCCAAGATACTAAACACCCACCTAGAAATTCACAATGACCACTAGTGCTTTTTCTATCTAGTTTACACCCGGCATAATCTGCATCTGTGTATGCAATTAAATCTAGAGTGTGTGATGCAGGAAACCATAAACCAAGGGTGTGTGTAGCAGACAGATATCTGAAAATTCTTTTTACTGTAACTAGATGCAATTCAGTGGGTCTAGATTGATACCTTGCACACATTTCTACACTAAACTGTATATCAGGTCTTGAAGCTGTCAAATAGAGTAGAGATCCAATCATACCTCGGTAGAGCTTGGCATCTACTTCTTTACCTGTCTCATCTGCATCCAATGAGGTACTGGTATCCATTGGTGTAGTAATGTGCTTCAAGTTGCTCATGCCAAACCTCTTGAGAATGTCCAATGTGTACTTGGTCTGGTTGATGAAGCATCCTTCCTCCAACTGTTGTATCTGCAGGCCAAGAAAGTACTTCAATTCGCCTACCAAACTCATTTCAAATTCTACTGACATCAATTTTGAAAATTCATTACATAGACCAGTACTTGTTGAGCCGAAGACAATGTCATCTACGTATACCTGGGCTATGATGAGATCTTCATTAAAGCCTTTTGTAAAAAGAGTTTGATCTACCTTACCTCTTTGGTAGCCCTTGCTGATCAGAAATTCCGTTAATCTCTCATACCAGGCTCGAGGGGCCTGCTTTAAACCATACAGGGCTTTATTCAATCTGAAAACTTGGTCAGGTTTAGTGGAGAATAGGAATCCGGGGGGCTGTTCAACAAAAACTTCTTCCTTGATAATTCCATTTAAGAATGCACTCTTCACATCCATTTGTTGGAGTTTTATATTTTTGGAGCATGCAAATGCTAACAATATTCTTATAGCTTCCATCCTAGCAACAGGTGCGTAGTACTCATCGAAGTCAACTCCAAATTCTTGACAGTAGCCCTTGGCTACTAGTCTGGATTTATTTCTAGAAATAATTCCATCTTCATTCATTTTATTCTTGAACACCCATTTGGTTCCTATCACATTAGTGTTCTCAGGTCTTGGAACAAGTTCCCAGACATTGTTTCTATCAAACTGACCTAACTCTTCAGACATGGCATTGACCCAAGATGCATCGTTTAAGGCTTCATCTATTGATTTTGGTTCAATTTGAGAAACTAAATCAATTAAATCTTGATTTTGAACATTTTTGAAATAAGACCTGGTCCTAGGGGGATCCCTTAAATCTCCTATGATATTATTCTCAGGGTGGTCTTTCAAGAATCTAACATTGGTTGAGGACTCACTTGGTTCGGTTGAGCTTACTTGATTCTGATCGGTTTGTCCTTCGGGTTGTTCATTTTCATCCTTCAATTTCTCCTTAAGAAATTCTCCATCATGCTTTGAAGACCTGTCAGCATCATCAAGGTTGTTAGCATCTGTTGCTTCACCAATTATCACATGAGGAGTTTCCTCTACAGTTTGGTATGTTACATTGAAAACCCTATAGGCCCTAGTTGTTTCAGAGTATCCCAGAAAGATTCCTGGAGTACTTCTAGCATCAAATTTATCTAGGTCCCTTTTATTATTGTTATGGATGAAACATTTTGAACCAAACGTTTTGAAGTATGAGACATTTGGCTTTTTACCTTTAAGGAGTTCATAGGGAGTTTTCTTATGGACATGACTTACCATTGCTCGGTTAATTGTATAGTAGGCTGTGTTAGCTGCCTCTGCCCAAAATCTTCTGGGAAGCTGACTTTCGACCAGGATAGTTCTGGCCATTTCGATGATTGTCCGATTTCTTCTCTCAACAATTCCGTTCTGCTCTGGAGTCTTGGGAGAAGAAAATTTATGAGTCAGTCCCTCTTTATTACAGAAGTCAGAAAATAAAGAATTCTCAAACTCACGTCCATGGTAAGTTTGAATTATTGAAATACAGTGAGAACCTCCTTGTTTGATTTTATTGAAGAAATGTTCAAACTTCTGAAATGCATCATTTTTATTTGCTAAGAAAAATAGCCATGAAAACCTAGAGAAATCATCTACAATGACGAACCCAAACCTTTTCCCATTCAAGCTCAAAGTTCTAGTTGGACCAAAAAGGTCCATATGGAAGAGTTCCATAGGTTTGGTTGATAAAGACTCAGACCGGAGCTTAAATGACTTGCGAGTTTGCTTGCCTAGAGCACAGGCATCACATATTTTTGAGATTGAATTAAACTTGATTTTAGGGAAGCTCTAACTAAATCATGCTTGATCAATTTATTCAAAGTAGAAAAACTAGCATGGCCTAAACGTCTATGCCAATCAAAAGCATTATTTTCAGAATTAGCAGATAAACAAAGGTTGGATTCAGACTCAACATCTAAGTCTACCATGTAGACATTATTGGTCCTGTTGGCTACAAATTTAACAAGATCAGAATTTATTTCGAAGATTTTGCATGAGTTATTATTAAACACAACCCTGTGACCCTTGTCGCATAATTGACTGATGCTAATCAGATTATGTTGAAGACCTTCCACAAGTAAAACCTTTTCAATTGAGTTAGTGGAGGACTTACCAACCGTGCCAACCCCAATGATCTTACCTTTGTTCTTTCCTCCGAATTTGACTAGACCCCCTACCTTCATTTCTAGCTTGCTGAACTTGGATCGGTCTCCTGTCATGTGCCTGGAGTAGCCACTATCAAGGTACCATTTGTTGTTCTCAGCTGTCAGGCAAACCTACATAAGAGAAATCAAGTAAGGTGGTTTGGAACCCAAGATAAGTTGGGTCCAAAGACATCATTTAAATCTTTAAGCATGTGTTTGGGAATCCAAAGTTGTTTCAGCTTGTTTTTCTCTTGGATCTTATTTTCAGGTCTATTAAAATTATGACAGAATTATGTCCAGCTGGTGTGGAGAAATGGAATTTATTCCAGTTATTAGACCTTTCATCCTTGGGGTATCTTCTGTATGTATGTTGACTACCGAATCTTTGAGGGTGTATGTTATTTTCCCAGTGACTTCTGTTCGGGCCCATTGTTTTATAGTAATTCCAGTTTCTATTCTGATATATTTCCCTGGTCCAGCTACCATTTCTGTTCTGGTGAATGGGCTTAATGAAGTTCTTCCCTGTTTTAAGATATTGTTCAGCATGGTTTGTTGCTTTCTCCTTTGGATGCTGAATATTTTGATTACTGTTTGAGCTGGATGGTGTGTCCAGCTTATCTTTTCCCTTCTCAGGGCAGAAGGTAGTGGTCTTGAACTGAAAAGGTCTCTTATTTGTCGGGTTAAAGTCTAAACCCTCTTTGTTGAAATTTACCCTTGTTCCTAGTATAGAGTCCAGATTTGTTTTCCCGTGAACAAATTTTTCTAAGATTTTTTGTTTGTCTTCCAACTCCCTTTGCATAGACTCACAATTTTTTAGAACTTCTATGTTTACTTCCTTAACAGCTTCATACTTCTCAGTGATCACGCTGTTTCCATTCAGACTTCCTTCAAGTTTTATCTTGAGTTCGTTGAGCTGTGTGTGAACTTCTTGGTTCTCTAATTTGTACTTTTCATTTTCCTTCTTCAGAGTAGTCATTTCTTCTAATTGTTCTTTCAATTTTGGATTTTTCTTACTGATTTGAGTTTGTTCTTCAAAATTAGCATTGAGTTTTCTTTTCAGAACCCTATGCTCTTTACTAAATGAATTGAACTTATCTAACAGTTCAGCATAGGCATCTTCCCAATCATCAATAGAAAAGTTCTCGAAAGGGTTTGTTACCTCCTCATCGCTATTTGCGATCAGGCAGATTCCTTCTTCGTCCTCCTCAGAGGAGTTGGCTTCTGGATCTTCTTCCTCATCGCTCCACGTGCAGACCATTGCTTGTGGTTTCTTCTTCTGCACCTTGGAGCTCTTCTTTTGAAAGTCGAGACCCTTCTTCTGGAGATCAGGGCAATCTCCTTTCATGTGTACAGGTTTCCTGCAATGAAAGCATGTGATTTTTTGGGCATTCCTATTCTTATCATTGCTGGAATCAAAGTTCTTACCAGAGGGATATGGCCTCTTTCTTCTAAAGGTCTTTCCCTTAGTCCTCAAGAATTTCCTGAATTGACGAGTGAGCATTGCTTGCTCTTCCTGGTCGAGATCTAACAGCCCGTCAGACTCGCAACTACTACTCCCACTGGTGCTACTGCTACACCTTGAGGGCAATATTCTTGCCCTTCTTGTCGCTTCCTTCACCATTCCTCTTGAAATTCATCTCATACGTCGTTAGGGATCCTATAAGTTCGGTGACTGTCATTTTCGACAGATCCCTAGACTCCTCTATCACAGTGGCCTTAGTATGCCATGTAGGGGTTAGAGATCTAAGTATTTTCTTGACTATATCTCCCTCAGATATCTCTTTCACAAACCCCTTAAGACTGTTCGTAATCAATGACAATCTGGCATACATCTCAGTTATGGTCTCCTCAGATTTCATCTTAAACAGCTCATATTCAAAGGTGAGGAGATTTACCTTTGTCGCTTTCACTTGGGATGTACCTTCGTAGATTAACTCCAACTCATCCCACATTTTGTTGGCCGTTTTGCATGCTGAGATGTGGGCGTATTCGTCTGGATGAACTGCACATTAGATGATGTTCAGGGCCGTCCAGTTGAGTGACGAAAGCTTGACTTGATCATCTGTCCACGCATCTTCGTTCGGTGGCAGATCATATGGCCCTGTGGTGATCACCCTCCAAAGTTTGTGACTCTGCGCTCTAATGAAAACCTCTATCCTATTTTTCCAGAAAAGGTAATTGTTACCATCGAAGAACGGAGGGCGGCTGATGGATTGTCCCTCAGCCATGAAGCTCCGAGGAGCATTAGATCCGGGGTGACCTTGGCCATTGGACCACATAGTGAAATCTGCTTTGATACCAATTGATACGCACAGCGGAAAGTGAGATAGAAGGGGGGGATGAATAGATCACTCCCAAATTCGATAAGCTCAGTAACAATTGCTCAACCCCTCAAACAGCAGTGATGAAACCTCAAAGAAAGGTAAAAGAAATATCTGGACGATGGATAGAGATCTAGAAAGAAATATGCGATGGAGCAATATATCAAGTAGATGGAGAGCAAACACAAAGTAGACAGGCAAATCCATAAGAGAGATAGAGAGTTTTTAGGTGGTTCTATTGCTACTCGCAATCTACGTCCACCCCTCACCCAGAAGAGTAAGGTTTCCTTGCAATAATCAATCGCACACAGCAGACTAAGTCTGCAACAACCGCTGCCAAACAGCTTGCCCTGAGGAACACCCTCCTCAGTCTTATGATCAACCAGAAGAAGCACTGGAGAACAAATCTCCCTTCCTTTGCACGTAGCAAAGGGAACCCTGTGAAATTGCTTCCAAGCAACTCATAAACCTAGAGGATCAAACCACTCTTCCTCCAAGAACAATGGAGGAAAACCGGAGAACTTCTCCCTTCCTCCGACCAAGCTTGGAGGGTAACACAATGGAATTGAAAGCGAAGGAAACTCGAAAATAAAAGATCAATGGAAAACAATTATCTCTAAGATAAAACAATGTAGCTTCCGTAGAAGCAGATCTTCAGATTCACAGATAGCTCTCTGTCTCTCTCAGAATCTTCTCTCTGCTCTTGATGGAGTGGTTTGTCTCTGGTTTTCTCTCTTGATCCACAACACTACTCTCACTCTTCTCTCCTTTTTCACTATTCCATCATTTCTTCTCGAACCCTTTTCCTCAGTATATATATATAAATGTTCCAGAAACTTAGGCATGTGGATACCACGTTTCCCGCCTGAAAGGTTGGGGCACGTGTCAGAATGTTCTGGACCTCCATCTTTCTCGGATCACGTGCCATCCATCTGGTGAATGCACAGACAAACTGTCAGAAAAGGAATAAACATTTTGTCACACACTTAGCACAAGTTATACCGACGTAGCGAGTGAGTACACATAAACTGTGTTGTGTATGTGATTTTGACGATTACAAAATACCTTTGTTGCTTAGCCTTGTGCGTGAATGCTCTTCACTTGAACTGGTTGTGGAAATGATCATAAACTATTTCTTTTGGGATATCATCATGTGGATGAATTGTAATTCTACAAGGCTTATCATCATGTGGATGCATACGTGCTTTGAAGTTAGCACAAACATTGCATATATATTGTCTCTACACTTGGTGAGATTGCTTTGTATTTTAATGAGAAGCCTCTGTGAAAAACATACTTGGATAAATGTCATTTTGAGCATCATGTCATATTGAGCCTCTCATATTGAGCATCATGTCATATTGAGCCACATATCATGAATGTGTACTTTAGTAATGCTAAATGAATGGAGGGAATGATATGTGGTTTGATGAGCTTGTGGATTGATCACATGGAATGTGACTCAACATTGTTATGCATACCTTGATTCCAAATTTGTTGATCATGCAATGGTAATTCAATATTAGAACTCCATGATTCTTACATGAACGATTCAACAAAAGAACAAGCATTTAAGGACAATGTGAAACTCAGGTAAAACAATGTTGTAAGTTCCATCTTTCACTCTTGGAATAGGTTCAACGAAGCAATTTATTGTGAACATGGTCATAGTGTTAATGCTTGATGTAAAGATCTTAATTGTCAACTAACACCTTGCTTTATCATATTTTTCAGGATGAAAAATCATTGTTGATCTTCATGGGATTATGGTAACATTTAATCAATTGTTTCCCTTTGGTTTGATGGAGGTTTTAGTTATTTTTCAAACTCAAACCGTCTTCCAGTCTTCACCATTTTCAATCCAACCGTTGGATCTCCCCTCTAAAATTATATGTTGTAGCTCTGGGAGTCCTCTTTCCAACGCGTCCAGTCTTGCTTCGATCGGAGTTTGGAGCTAGGAGAATTAATTCCTGTCGTCGAAGCGCGCAGAGCTATTTTTTGTGTAATCTGCCTGAAAGGGTCGACCCATGGAAGGGTCGACCCCAAGGGTCGACCCCTGTAACCCAGAACCATAAAATTGGTTCTGTTTGGGTTCTGGAAACCCGAGGGTCGACCCCTATAAAACAGAACACAAAATCAGTTCTGTTTGGCTTCTGTTTGCCCGAGGGTCGACCCCAAGGGTCGACCCATTCCGGTCGGACCTCGAGCCGCACATTTTGACCGCCGTTTTCTTGCTCCAAAAGTCCTACCAATCACATCCTAATGCCCTATATCACTCCCTAATTCGTGGATCTGGTCTCCAAGCTGTCCCTTGACCGTTCTAAGCTTATAAAACATCCTATTGGAGTGAAAACCCTAAGGAGAGGGCTGAAAACTATTCTTTGGTGTGCAGGTTCGGAGTTGAAGCTTCCAAGCCCTCTTCCACCTTGCTCTGAAGTTGAAATCAAAAGGAAGAAGCTTGAATCAAGTCCCAATATCATATACAATTGAAAGGGGCATTCGAAATCAAGATCCAACCTCTGTTTGTGTTGCATTTCTTCACAATTGCTTCAAGAACGTTCTTCATCCTACAGAAGCATTTCATGAGGGAGTTATCTTGATCTTTCACTTCTGTATCTTTTTGTTTGAGATTGTTCAAGGTTGTGAATGCATTATCTAAGAGATGCAACATATATATAAATGCACTTTTGTTCATCTAGTTGCTGCCCTCTTATTAATGTTATGTTTTTCATACTAAGCAACAATAAGAGCTAATGCATTCTTTTCTCTTGCAGAAGAAGAAGGAGGAGTGCGATCACAAGGTTGAAGAGAAGAGAGGTTTATGAGGCTAATCATTTTTCTGATGTATGAAGGTTTGATTGGAGCTAGGATTTGAAGGAAAAGAGGATCAGTTCGAGGAGTGGAAGAAGATGATGTCAAGACCATGATCATCCGTCAAAGAGCCTAGAAGAATCAGATTTTGTTGAAGAAGGGGGATTCTTACTCTTGATGCAACTTTCCAGTTTTCATCTCTATAATTTGTTTGGGGGTCATAGCATATATGTGTTGTTGATTCATATACATTTGACAGAATATCTTGTGTGGGTGTTCGGAGAAAGGGGTCTCCGAGTGTGTGTGTGGTCTCTTGTGTGTCGATCTGTGCGGAGTATATCCGCGTGTGTTGTTGGGAGTTTTCTCCCGTGTGGTTGTGTAGGCCTTGTCCTACGTGTGTGTGGACGGAGTTGTGTCTCCATGTGAAGTATTCTGTTTGGGGTGTGTTCCCCAACGTTGTGGGTGTGTGTGTGTGTGTGCTGCTGTGGCAGCAGTTTGAGGCAAGGCCTCGTGTGTGTGTGTTGCTGCGAAAGCAGTGTGTGTGTGTTGGGGTTCATCCCCGTGTTGCTACATTTTGTAGCGTGTAGTGAAGCCTCACCGGTTTGGTGAGGGGTGGACGTAGGGAGCCCGTCGTGGTCCCGAACCACCTTAAAAATCCCCGTGTCTTGTGGTTTGATTCTTGTGATTGTGTGTTCTCTACTATCTGTTTATGTAATCGTGTGAGCTTGGTGAGATTGAGTGAATTAAGATTAAACTTGTTTAGATTAATTTCCTCAATCCTATCAATCTTGTAAATTCCGCTGTGTGGTAGATTGTGTTTTTAATTGGACATAGTTGTTAGCAGAAGGATCTATTCACCCCCCCTCTAGATCCGTGTTCCTGCACTACGGGACCCAACAAACTGCATTGAGTAGGAGTTTCCAAGTCAAACAATGCACTGACTTACTACAAGGTGAACAAGAACTGCACCGACCTCGTTGCTATAGGGATTTGTATAGACTTGGCTATGCACTGTTCATGTTTTTATCTCAAGCAAAGTATGCACCGACTTCATGTTATTCAGAAAGAGAAAGAATGCACCGAGTTGAAATATGCAGTCCAAGCAAGAGTTGCACCGAGATGGCAAAGAGAAATGCGCAGAACGAAGAGAGATGCAAGATAGACTTGCACCGAGTTGGATTTGCACTGAGAAAGGAATGAGCAGACTAAACAATGCATTCTAGACAAGAATTGCACCGACCCAGATATTGCACCGACCTCGAGAGGTGAGATGCAGAGACATGATATGCACGGACCTTGGTGCACACGACTTAGTGAGATGCACTGAGACAGAATATGAACCACAGAACCTGTGCATGAACAAGGACTTGCACTTAGGCAAGCTCTTTATGCGAGAGGTGCAGAACTTTGAAAAACTTGCACCAAACAAGCTTATGAACGTGACAATGCATTCACTGACTTAATATTCATTAAGCAAAAAGATGAGTGTCAAACAATGCACGGACCTAAATCATGCAACAAGCGCAAACCTTCTTCATGCTTAGAAACAAAGAAATGCACCATGGCATACTATGCATGGACATTATGCGAGATGCACCGAGCTCTTCTGAGTCGAACACAAGTGTTGCGCTTATAGAAAGAAACTTGCACCGAGGCAAGGACATACTACCTCTAGAGAAAAGCATGCACTGATCTATTGAATGCATATGAACAGGAGAATGCACGGACCTTTATTGCAAGAGTGCGATAAAACAAATTGATTTATAGTGTGAGACATCATCAAAACTGTAGGGATGCAACACATCCAGCCTCGCCCGCTTAAACTCTGGCAGTGCAAGATACACCGCCCGGACTTACAACCATGAAATCCTCGTCTGGCTCTTCCCCTGCAAGGCAATTGATTATCCAAACATCAGTTCAGTTGAAATGAAGCATTCTAAGTAAAGGCAGTAAAAAAGGAAGAGAAGCAGAGGAGTCACGGTCTGATGAGAACCGGTGTCGACGGCCGCGGTCTCGGGTATACCGCGACTTGTCCACCATAGCGGGCAGAGTTGTCCTCATTTCTAGCCTCGCCAAAATGGGCATTTCAGCCCTATAAATCATCATTTGGGGTGCATAAGCCCCAGTTTCATCTCATGCAATCATTCTACTACGGATTAAGGCAAGAAAAAATCAAAAGAGTTTTTTGGGGCCGCGGGCTTACCTCGGACGGTGGCGCCCCTGGGGCCTCCTCCTCGTCATCTCCTTCGACTTCCTCGCCAGCAGGATGATCAGCAGCTTCTCCAAGCGCTTCAGAAGCGACGGGAGCCTCTTCTTCTCTGGTGGATGGCGATGGTCGTTCCCCTTCTTCCGGTTGCTCCATGGAGGACGAAGCCTCCGCATCTATCTCCGTTATCCTCTGCAGAAAACGGTGAGTCAAGGTCTTCCTCGGCATGATGATAGAGAGAATGAGAGGAAAGATTGAGAAGGATGGAGGTTTGAGAGGGTGTGAGCATCGGGGTGTTCGCAGAAGAAATGAACCGACCGAAGAGGGCGTCCGTTATTTTTTTCAAATTTGGAGATCTGGTCGCGATCTATCGAAGATCGCTAATATGTGTTCGCGGTCCATCTCAGACCGCGATTAATAGAGGTCTTGATCGCTAGCATGTCATATCGTCATTTGTCTATGTTGTCCCTCCGTGTCTATGACCCACCATGTATTTGTCCCACCGTGTGTGCTGTTTTATTCCACCGTGTTTTCAGTCCCACGCTTATTATTTATTCTTGTGACGTTTTAACCTATGTTGCATGGTGTGATGTTATGTTTCGTTTATCTTTGTTATGTTCACCTTCATGTTTATCTTGTCGTTTGGGTCTTATATCAAAAAAAAAATCCAAAAAAAGGGCCGTTTCGCCTACGCAGGTAAGTCAGGTATGGCTCTCTATCCCTGCTCATTATTGCATTACTATATGGTATCAACATTATTATAGCCTCTCAAGGACCGACTGGTTGTCCGTGTGTTCTGGGATCTGATGTTCCCCTTTAACAAAAACGATGATGATCTAGGAGTATACGGTTAATCGTTAGATAAGCTGTTAGTTTGAGTCGGGTGGGGGACGATGGACTCTGTCTCGCACGCCGTGGTTGCAAGAAGACTCTTGACCCCGTCTTGCTCAGTCTAGCAATAGTATCCTTGAGTATTTTCTATTTTATCTTTTTTTTGCATTCATTTTAATGATTTCTTTATTTTAGCACAACATATATCATGTCAGTTTTGAGCATTCACACCTCGTGATTCTCTCAAGATTTTCTCCTCAATAATGGTTAATTGCACTTCAGTTCTCTTGGATTAGAGATTCATATTCCACTCTGAATTTGTTCATTTTCTCTGATCTGCCCACTTGGTCTGATTGGCCAGCGTGATTCCTGCCTGGATTTTATCTCAGTTTCAATTTCCCTTTTCTAGCTTTTCAGCTATGTTCTTTCCGATCCCCTCATTGTCTGCGGATTGTGTCCCCTAATGAGGTCAGTTGGTGGGGACACCGGGTCCACTACCGGGCCCACTAATCGGAGCCGACGCCGCACCGCCACACCGCCACTGCACCGAGCTTATGGTTCGGCGACTCGTTCGAAGACTCAGCGTCCTGAGCATAATATTTATTTGTGTGTATTTATATCGTACGTGTGTGTATTTGTATCGTACGTATTTGTGTAACATACATGTATTAGTACATGTATTTTTCTTTCGTCTTATTAGGCTAGTCTAAGTCAAATAAACATGTGTGTAATTTTTATATTATTTGGTTAAAACCCACAAGTCAAATATTGGTTGGTGGGTTTGTCTTGTTAGGCTAAGGGTATGAACATAATTAGTAGAAGTTAGAAAGGTCTTGTTGTTATAGCTTTCCTCCTATATAAAGGAAGGCAATGCTTGTTACGTATGTTATGAATGAATGAGCATAAGATTGAGCCTAAGGTGTTTGCCTTATTCCCTTCCCTCTCTTCTCCATTTGTGAGATCTGAGTGTCGCCTGGTGTGAGACCGTCCGGCGTGAGGCCGAGCTGTGTGAGATAGCAGTTATCCGTCCCGTCCTGTTCGCGTCCCGGAGTGCCGTCGATCCATCTTCCACGTCGCCGCCGCGTCAAATTGGTATCAGAGCCCAACAAACGGCGCCACCGACGACCCGATGTCCCCGACGTCATCTCTCTTCCTCTCTCTCAGTTGTTAGAAGTGAAAAAAAAAAGAAAAGAAGAGTAGCAGAGAAGAACTTGGTTGAGAGGGATTTTGAAAAAAATATATATAGAAAAAAAAATATATCAGAAGAGGCCTACGGTTGGGAAGAAGAAAGGAAAAAAAAATAGAAAGAAAATTTTTTTCTTCCTCTCCCGTTCTCTCTCCCTCTCTCTGCTTTCTCTCTCCCTCGTTTTCTCTCTCCCGTTAATCTCTCTGCTTTCTCTCTCCCTTAATCTCTCTCTCCCCGTTAATCTCTCTGTTTCTCTCTCCATCCCGTTCTCGGTTTCCCTCTCTCTCTCACTTTTCTCTCTCTCCCTCAGCGCCTCCATCGCCTCCCCCGCCCGCCTTCTCTCTCTCCCGCTCTTTCTCTCTCTCCCTCGGTGCCCCGATAGCCTCGGCGCCCCCGCCCGTCGGCACGCCCGCCCGCCTCGGCGTGCCCCAACCGCCTCGGCGCAGTTCCCGCGCCCGGCGCCCACCCGCGGCCGGCCCCGCCTGCGCCACGAAGCACGCGCCCGTCTGCCAGTACCGATCGCCATCCCCGTCTCCGACGACCCCGCCCATCGCCGGCTCCGCCTTGCCCGCCGCTGCGCGTCATCGCGGCCGCCGTCGCATGTCCCGCCATCAGCTGCAGGCACCCGCCTGCTCGCGGGCCCTCGCGCCCGGGCCCTTGCGCCCGCTTCCGCCCCGGCCAGCGGGCACGTCCCCCACTACCACAGTCCGCCTGCGGCCACCCAACGCTGCACATCACCGCCTCCCACCACCACGGTCGCTGCGACTCACCCTCCCCTCACAGCCACGTCTGCACGCCACCGACCTCCACCTCCCATCTCACTCAACCCCCGTCGACTCCCCACGTCGCTGTCCTCTCCGTCTCACCCCCTGCACACCGCAACCGCCACCCTCCACTGTGAACCCTCTGCTATCCACACCCACGGGCCTCCCCTTACTGCCGCCGTTGCCCATCCACGGCACCTCACATTCACGCCGAACGCAGCCGTCTCATCTCCCTTTCTCCACTCCGCAACCACTTGCCCGCCTGGTTTGACTGCCAGATGCGCCCACCCTCACTGACCCAGCCCAAGCCCTGCCCCCTGCCGCGTGTTTCACGCGTGACTTTTGAAAAAAAAAAGGGGGAAAAAGAGTTGAAACAAAAGAAAAAAAAAGTCAAGAAAAGGAGGTTGAGATTTGAAAAGAGTTTGAAAGTCAAGAAAAAAAAAGGTAGGTGAAAGTTAGAAAAAAAATTGAAGATTTGAAAAAAAATGTGTTAAATATATATATAATATATATATGGAATATATATAATATTATATATATATATATATATATATATATATATATATATATATATATACATATATTAATTGGAAATTGTGGCACCACAAGTCAACAACAATGGCCTGATCGGTGTCAGTGTCACCCGATAAGTCAACAGAAGATCTGTAAATTACGGAACGTACATCCCACGAAGTCTCTCTGCGCGGAGAAATTAGATTGATTTGTTCCCCTGTGTGGGAAATTTTAAAGTGGTTTTGTAATAATTAAATCCTCCCTACGCGGAGTGAATTCACTGTAACCACGAAGCTTCCTCGACGCCGTGCGGGCACGCACGTCCCCGCTCGCCTTCGTCTCCGGTCGGAGCTTGACTTCTCAGTCAGCTAGGTACGTGCTCCAAATCACTTGCTTATTTAGTATCTTATCATTTGCCGCGCGACGAAGTAAGAGAGAGCCCGATCCATGCAGCCAGTCTTCTGAGTGCATCGCTGTGGACGGAAAGCGAGAGCTTGCTTGAGCCTATCCTATAGGCCCTAGACTGCCGCATTAGGGCACCCTAGCTGTCAGAAGGTAGTTCCACAACTACTTCGCCTACGGGCGAGCAACTTTTCCCGATCGATCCCTTCGAATTGACCCTTTGCATATCAGCTGGGTCCACACCTTGTTAATTGTCGGTCCCAGGATTGCATCATCTAGGTCCGAGCTCGTGCATGCCATGTCGGTCTAGGAATTCATCAGGCCGTCTAGAACGCATGGAACAGGAAAGATATATGGCCGATCCTGACCTCATCGCCCAGTTTGAGGGAATGGATACAATATTTGATGGCACGCATGTCGAGTACATGCAGGTAGGAGACATTGCCGAGAGTTCTAGCCAGAAAAGATTGGGTGTAGTTCGATGTATCTCAACACACCAAGATGACGATTGGCGTCGAACCTCCATCTTCCAAACCTACATCTTGGTGAACTCTCATCCCTGCAAGGTAATCCTTGACAACGGGAGTTGTATCAATGCAGTCTCTTCAGACTTTATCTCCCGTTTGGGTCTACCTACGCACCCTCATCCAAGGCCATACAACGTGGCTTGGGTCGATGACACTTCTATCCCAGTCACCACCACATGTGTCATTCCCATCTAATTCCAGTCCTACCAAGGACAAATCTTGTGTGACGTAATGCCTATGAAGGCTAGGAGCGTCATCTTAGGACGACCATGGATCTATGATGTAGACCTCGCTACCTTTGGTCGGTCCAATCAGTGCCCCTTCTCCTACAACGGGAAAACGATTCAGTTGTACCCGGTACCCCCAAAGGTGACCCCGGGAAGGTGTTCCACCTCCACCCCCACCGGAACTCCCAAAATTCAGGAGAATCCCCAAACTCCCACTGAAAGGAAACCTCCCCTTCCCTCTTCTCCTGCATCTATCACACCCATTTCTAAGGCCCCTAAGGTTAGTCATGACCTAGTTAGGTGCCTTGACTCCATGAATGTCGGTGAGCTAGATATGGAGGTTGTTGAGGGTGCTCCTGTTTTGGCTGTTGACGTCACCATCACACCTGAGGAGTCTCGAGTCTCAGTCCCAACTGAAGACCCGGCCATACTGTCGGACTTCCAAGGCATCGTCCTCGAGGACTTGCCCTCTCAACTCCCTCCCATGCATGATGTACAACACGCTATTGAGCTTGCCCCTGGATCCACCCTACCCAACCTTCCCCTTGAGTCTAGGATATCCAAGTCAGTCGAAGACTTTGCACAGCACGTCATTAGTCTGCATCAGTCAGTTGATTCGCATAGGCGTCACTATGAATCTCAAGAAGGTGACTTGGTTATGGTACGGGCCCGGCCCGAACGACTCCCCTCGGGAGCCGTTGAAAAGTTACAAGCCTGTAGTGCTGGTCCCTTCCCAATCATGCGGAAGATTGGCGACAATGCCCATGTTGTGGACTTACCTCCCGAAGAGGGGATTAGCTCGACCTTTAATGTGGCAAACCTAGTGACCTACAAGGAACCCACAGCGATTCCTAGTGACCCTTTCGAGCCTTCTCCTCCCCTTGAGAGTGAGCTCACCCCTGTGCGTCCCACATCCTTGAGAGCACCGCGCGAGCATATTGAGAGGATACTGGATGAGCAGGTGACCACTACACATAGCAGGGTGTACCAGCGCTACCTTGTCCGCTGGCGCGACCGTCCACCCTCAGATGATTCATGGATCAGCCGGGAAGATCTCCAGCGCCTCGATCCAGATCTGCTGGAGCACTACCACAGCCGTGTCCCCCCTTACTCGATGGAGTCGAGTTCCAGCCGCCCCGGGAGGGTTGGTGGGGACATCGGGTCCACTACCGGGCCCACTAATCGGAGCCGACGCCGCACCCCCACACCGCCACTGCACCGAGCTTATGGTTCGGCGACTCGTTCGAAGACTCAGCGTCATGAGCATAATATTTATTTGTGTGTATTTGTATCGTACGTATTTGTGTAACATACATGTATTAGTACATGTATTTTTCTTTCGTCTTATTAGGCTAGTCTAAGTCAAATAAACATGTGTGTAATTTTTATATTATTTGGTTAAAACCCACAAGTCAAATATTGGTTGGTGGGTTTGTCTTGTTAGGCTAAGGGTATGAACATAATTAGTAGAAGTTAGAAAGGTCTTGTTGTTATAGCTTTCCTCCTATATAAAGGAAGGCAATGCTTGTTACGTATGTTATGAATGCATGAGCATAAGATTGAGCCTAAGGTGTTTGCCTTATTCCCTTCCCTCTCTTCTCCATTTGTGAGATCTGAGTGTCGCCCGGTGTGAGACCGTCCGGCGTGAGGCCGAGCTGTGTGAGATAGCAGTTATCCGTCCCTTCCTGTTCGCGTCCCGGAGTGCCGTCGATCCGTCTTCCACGTCACCGCCGCGTCATCGGTCGTGTTTCCTTTTCCCTTAGTTAGTTCTCCAGACATGTCTCATCCGTGTCAGCCATTCCGGGTGGTTAGTTCGGCGTTTTCGGGAGGATTCTTGTCGCTTGTTGGTTGTGACTGGTGTCTTTTGTCTTGATGCCCACTTTTTCAGTTCTCTCCACTTCATCTCTGCTTCATCTTCATTTCACGTCGATGTCATTTTTACTCCATCCCCTTTCCATTTTCATCTCCGCGTTGCTTCCGCTCGTTCTCTTGCAAAGCAGACATCAAGGAGGGGCATCTGTTGACACCCGTTTTATGCCCGCAAGTCGAGTCTTCCTCTTATTCGCTTAATGAGGTCCTAAGTTACTCATTGTTCTGGGGCTTCTCTTGATAGTATTCTGAGCATATTTCTTCCATCTTCCAGCCTCTTACTCCCTGGATGAGGTTTGTTCTGAGTCGAATTTTCCTTGGCATGTTCTTTCTTTGTCGCGGTCACCCCATAGCCGCGATATTATGTTAGCGGTTGATCAGAGACCGCGTTAGTCCTTCAGCAACATCGACATTGTGGCCATTACGTCGATGCAGCCCATGATCTTTCTGCCTGTTTCGTGGTCATCACATAGCCGCGTTACCAATTTCGTGATTTGTCTGAGACCGCGTTAATCCTTCTGCAGTGTTGATGTTGTGGCCGTTGGCGCTGACTCAGTCAACGATCTTATCTCATACAGTCGCGGTTGGTCCCAGACCGTTCACACGGTCGCGGACGTGCGATAAATTGCGTTAGCAGGACAGAATCCTGTGTTGCCCGACCTCCATTTTCTTCGGCTAGGAAGGCTTTGGAGCTCTATATTCAGTGGAGATAATGCACCAGGAGGGTGCAGGACTCTTTCAAGGGATTATTCTTTGATTAGCTTGCCAAATTATATCTTTTGGAACCCTAATTTTGGCCTTTATCCCTTAGCTCGACCTAGGGTTTCTGAGGAAGTCTATAAATAGAACCTCCTTGGCCTCACCTTGCGGGGGGGGGGGGGGGGGGGGGGGAGAGATTTAGACGTTCGCGATGAAGTGCTGCCGAATTCTAGAGCCTTCCTTAGCTAGGGAGCTTTGCTTTCCACGTCCTAAGCAAGTCTGGTCTAGGGAGTACTTGATTTTCATAGTTTAAGTGTTCTTCTTTCTTAGTGTTTCGCCTCCTTTCATCATTCTCATAGGATTGTCCCTTCTCTGATATCTCACGTTCTTTGCATTCGCATCATCTTCACATACTTCTACCTATTGTTTTCATGCCTCTACAGGGGTTAAAAACCACCAACCCCAGGTATTTTACCATCCTTTTATGTGTTTTAGTCATCGTGGTTCTATAGATATTGCACTTCCTCTGAGTCTAATTGGGTCTATTTTTTTTGTGTGTTTCACTCTTCTCTGCAGGTTTACAGCACATCCAGCACGAGACCCCTCCCTTTTGGCCGGATGAAAGGGAGGGAGGATTCAAAACCCCACGATCTGGTTTCTGGGTAACGGCCGCAGTCTCCATCCAACCATTTCTACTTAGTCGCGGACTTCGACAAACCGCGTTATTCTCGTGCCAGACAGTCCCCGCTCCCGAGTGTAGATCCACTACTCACCCTTTCCAAGGTACGTAACTCGGTCCCTCTGTGTTACTGGCCTTGGTGGCGATCACGACTTCATCTTCTCTATATCACCTCTTGATAGTTCTAGTTACTTTCTTTCATAGATTGCTCAGTGCCTACGTCACGTGTTTCTTTTCCTCCTATTTATTTCATATTCCACGTCTAGGTCATGTGTCTAGCTTAGTTTTCTTCATTCCTTGTTTTTTTTATGATCTGATTTTCTTGAGGTGATATTGTCTTAGATATATTATTATGTGGATCATTGTTCACACATAGCACTACACCGCCACATTAAAATATTTATAGCTGGTTCTCATAGAGCCATGCAGTTAAATGAACTGGAAGAATTACGTAATGAGGCCTACGAAAATGCTATAATTTATAAAGCCAAGACTCAAGCTTTTCACGATAAAAATATTTTAAGAAATCTTTTCAACCTAATCAAAAGGTCCGACTTTTCAACTCTAGGCTGCATTTATTTCCTGAAAAATTAAAATCTTGATGGGACAAACTGTTCATTGTTGTTAAAGTTTTTGACCATGGCGCTGTTAAAATTCTAAATCCTCAAACTGGTCAGATTTTCACTATCAATGGTCAACGTCTCAAACCTTATTTGGAAAATGCTCAACTAATGCCAAAGGAGTCAATAGCACTGAGTGATCTAGAGTAAGTTATGAGAGCTTGCATGCGTCTGGCTAAAGATGGTAAACTTAGCACTTGTTGAGAGGTAACCCAACGATTCTATTTAATGCTTTGTTTTCTCGTGTGTTGTTTTCAGGTATACATGTATAGCCGTGGTGAAGACGTCATAGTCAAAGCACAACCATATATTAGGAAGCCACGCCCACATGCCCCAGGTTGTACCCTTCATTTTCAGCAAAATTCAATTCTACATTGTTCTATTGTTCTATATTGTTTATGTCATTGAGAACAATGTCTTTTAAGTTGGGGGGTGGGAATTTATGTTACATTTTATACAACCTATTGTTTCCATGATGCTTGTATGCTCTTTTCCATGCTCTTATCATTTTATCATTTTGTCAAAAAAAAACACCGCTGAAACGCAACTAAGTTTTCATGATTCATGCTTTCATTAAAAGTAAATCTAGAATAGAAGAAGCTGAGGAGAAGAATGAAGAATAATTTTAATATCTAGCCATGGAAAACTAACTTATAATCTCTTAAAGTTCATTAGCACTTTCAAAAAAAAATTACTTGCACACTAATGAAGCAAGTAGGACAAACCTTCTATTTTTTAGTGTGGTGTCTGATACTTTGCAATTCTTAGTGAAGGGATATTTTTGGAAAAAAGCTACCTGCCTGCAAATAAGTGTAAAGTACGGAAGAAAATCATGGGAAATGCCCCTGATCTTAGTAACTGGACTTGCTTCTCCTAAGATAAGAGTTGAGGTTCACGTCAAACAGTGAAGGGATGTGCAGCACCATATGTTAAAAAGAAAAAAAAGAAAGAAAAGAAAAAAAGGCAGGCAGAGTGAAAGCTATCATAATCAACATTTTGATCTGGGATGAGCAGAGTTGAAAGACACCTATCTTAGATGGCAATGTGAAGGATGCAATTGTCCAACTGTGGATTTAGTTTTCACGAGCACAAGTGTTATAGAACTATGAGTGTATTCTAAGTTATGTGCATTAATTTTCAAATCTTAGGTTAGTGTGCTTTAACGTTTCCAAAATCCTAATCCAAAGTTGATTCTATGAAGAAAAATTTGGAAATCATAGTATGAAACTTTTTAAACTCTTGTTGATCCTAAATTTTAATTGTTTACATTACTAAGAGACTAGTAATGAGTAAGTTGGGGGGTGTGATAAATGTTTAATTTTATATATTTATTTATGTCATGCAGACTATTTTTGGGCTTTAATATAAATAATTATGTAATTTTATATTTAAATTTAATCTCACATTAAATTTGAGTTTTCATGAAATTAATCAATTTATGTGGTATAAAATAAATATGTGAGATCATAAATGCATAACAATGAAAAATTACATAATTATATTTTTATTATTAATGTTCTTACAAAAATAATAATTTTATGTTATTTATTTTTGAATGCAGGAGGAATTAACGTCTTGGGGGTAGGATGCGAATTTTTAAAGTGGCGACCTTTTAAAAGGACGTTATTTTTGGCTCAAAATAAATTAACGTCAAATCAGAGGGGCGTGAATTCGTGAAATAGCGTCTGGATCACTAACGCTAATTTAATTTGGTGACTTCGGCATCGATGCGAATTTAAATAAAAGAAAAATCACATAAAGACTCTATTGTCCGCGTCAAATATGGAAGACTTATTTCGAGATGGACTTGGAAAGGAGGTGTTGAGGGGAGAAACTCTCCCCTATAAAGAGCCATGGAGGCCACCCACGAGAGACAATTCCCTTCTAGTCTTTTCTCTTCTCCTCTCTCTTTCTCCCCGTCGCCGGAACCCCCCCTCTGTTCCTTCTTCTTTTTCCTCTCCCTCACAGCTCGTCTCCTTGTTCTTCCCCTTTCCCTTTTCAACTCCCCCCACCGCAGATCTCTCTCTCTCTCCCTCTCTTCTCCCCCTCTCCTGCACCCTTTCCCTCTCTCTCTATTCAACACAAGCTCCCTCTCCTCTCTTCTCTCCTTCTTCTATATTTCTCCTTCCCCCCACCAGAGATCTCTCTCTCTCTCTTCTTTTCTTCTCCCCTTCTTCTCTCCCATCCCTTCTCTTCTCACCCTCACTTCTGTTTTCTTCGCACCGGCACCCCTGTTCGCCGAGCCCCCTTTGCCGGCGTCTCCCCATCTCACGTTTCTCTTGCAACACCGCTCCTCTACCTTCCCCTCTCTCTCTCTCCCATCGCATCTCTCTCCCTCATCGCACACACCCTCTACACCGGAGCCCCTGCTCCCTTCGTGGCGACCCTGCTCTCTTATCCTCACCGCACCCTTGCTCCCTTCGCTGGCGTCTCTCTCCCCCTTCTCTCCCTATTTACCTCCCACAGCTCCCTTTGCACTTCTCACTCTCCCTCTGCTCTGCGTTCACGCACCCACCGCGCTGTCGTCGTCATCTGCAGCGTCGCTCTCTGCCGGTAACTGTGGACACCCAAAATTTCAAGGCCGACGGTCAAATTTCAAACTCTGGTGATGGTGGGGCCGCATCCTACACAAGGCACCGTGCCATCATGAATTTGAGTTCTAAAAGACGAATTGAATATAAAATTGAGCGAGGTTCCGACGTCCTCCGGAGTGTGGAGACCCGGGCATTTATAAAAAAAAAAGGGAAAAAAAGAAAAGAAAAGAAAAAAAGCGAGACGGTGGCACCCCGCCTCTGGATCATCCCTTCACCATCACCGGATCAACGTCCCTCACCCCTCACCGGATCACACCCCGTTCACCCCACCGGATCACATCTTCGGACACACGCCGTCCCCTCCTCTTCGTTGACCAACTACTACCTCCCTATGCAATCATACCCCTTGGATCTGGCAGCTCCATTTCCCCGATATCAGTTTGAAATATCTCACACATTCGCCTCTGGTCTCCGCCATTCTTCCTGAGGTGGGCTTGATCAGGGCGCCTGGGGGTTTGAATGGCGAACATCGACTTAGAGGGGATATTGAAGGAGCTGCCCGACGATGGGCGGGTGTCGAAGATGAAGATCGTGTGCACGCTAGGGCCAGCGTCCCGGTCCGTGACGATGCTGGAGAACCTGCTGAGGGCCGGCATAAACGTTGCTCGTTGCAACTTCTCCCGCAGGACGCACGGATACCACCAAGAAACGCTGGACAATCTCAGGATTGCCATGCAGAACACCCAGACCCTGTGCACCGTCGTGCTTGACGACTAGGGACCAGGAATTTGTACTGAATTCTGAAAGGATGGAACACCTATCCAGTTGAAAGACGGTCAGGAGGTCTTCGTATCCACTGGTTACAGCTTCAAAGGAGATGGAAACACAATTATTATGAGCTATACAAAGCTCCCTGTGGATTTGAAGCTTGGGAATACTACCTTGTGCGCGGATTGTACTATGACACCCCCACTGTTCTATCATGTGACCCAGCCGTTGGGACGGTGAGATGCCGGTGCGAAGATGCTGCTGTATTAGGTAAAAAAAAAGCAGTACGCTTCTCATTATACAGAAGGAAATTCTTCTTTTTTAAACCACAGGACAGAGGATGGGAATCTGGTTGAAGTACCATGAACCATCCTAGCTAGTGACCTTCCAGCTAGAAATGATATGATTAGATCCCAAAGTCCAGGGTCATCATATGTGTTAAGTATCTGATGCCGTGACCATAGAAAAAAGCACAGAATGGTTAGGAAGAATCTGCATTCCAAGATCCAAAACGTGCCAAACAGAAATTTGCACAGAGATCCCGTGTTCAGAAGCTCCAGTACATGGCGCAATTTGAGAGAGATGTCCAAGCATTACAGGTAGAAGGTTCCGAAGTTCTTGCAGAATTGGATTTTTCTTGGGTCAGCAGAATCTAATTCTGAACTTAGAGAATAAAGCTCCAAAGCAGCGATTAGATAGTTTGGCACAGGAACAGCTCAAGAAACACCTCCAACAAGAGGCATTTGAGAAGGAGATTGACCGTCTCCACACACTTTATCTACAGCAACAACAGCAGCATAACCGATGGAGAGATCACTTAAACGGTGGGAGGCTCCCTTTTGAACGGTGGCTCATTCCCCTACACATCCGGTGGCACCCTCCACAGCCACGATCCGGTGACACTCCCAGCCCAGTGATCCGGTGACACTGGCCTTCAAGCGATCCGGTGACGTTGTTAGCTTACTGATCCGATGACGTTTCCCCCTTCTTCATCCGGTGACGCTATTTGCTTGCTGATCCGGTGACGCGTTCCCCCTTCTTCATCCGGTGACGCTGTCAGCTTAGTGATCCAGTGGCTCTCAAGTTCTTCTTCATCCCGTGACGGGTTTTTGCTGTCGATCCGGTGACTTTCCAGGTGCACTTGATCTGGTGGCAATGGCAGTAGAAGACAAAACAAATGGACATTGACAGCTGGACATTCCCAGCAACCATGGTGTTGGCCCGATTAGGAATGCAAGCAAGAGAGAGGGGGGGGGGTGAATTGATTGCGCCCCTTTTTAAAACTAAATGATGTGATGATTAAATGAGATTATAAAACACTCTAATCTAAGGACAAAAGGATTAACAGAGTGAATATCAAGTAAGATCTCACGGCTCTCCAACGATAATTTGTATGAACCACTCGGACAAAGTGTGAAATGCGCACATATTATATATATACATATATATGACTCTGCACTCACCGCATCACACATGCAATCAAGGTGGACAATGTAAACCGACAATCACACATATAGCAAATCACAACACAAGAACTTTTAGGTGGTTCGGACGCACCTAGCGCAGTCCTACGTCCACCCCTCTCAATTTGAGAGGATTCTACTAACCACGCTGCACAACGACAGTAAAACGATCACAACGATCACGCACGGGCACAACGGCCCCACACACACCCTTGTTCTCGCGTGACGACGAGAAATCACGCACACGGAGATGATGCTCCGAAATCGTGTATGGATGAAAAATATAAAGAAATACATATCCCAGTTCAGATTTAGATCTATGCTTCAAATAGAAGTATAGAAGAGAAAGAATAAGAGATCCCCCTTCAGATCTTCAACAAATCTCATAGATAAGATGGTAGGGTGCGCTGGAGAAGTTGATTCATGGAGTGGGAAGCGGCCAACCTTGTAGAATGAGATGCCCAAGACAACCGACCGCGAATAGCAGCAACAATAGCCTTCAGATCGAAGCTCAGGCTCATGGATGATGTCTTCAGCGGCTTCTTCTTCCTCCTACTGCTATGTGCGTCGCCCTTCCTCCTTCACCTACAAGAATAGAGATATTAGCCCCCAAAAGATTAGGTTTTACGAATGGAGTTCGCAGCCTCCTTATACCCAATGAAACAAGATGCAAAAAGACTTAAATGCCCAACAAAAAAACCCTTCAAGATGTGTCCAACATATGCATGGATGCCCTAAGAGTATTAGGGTCGAGTTTGAGTCAAAACGGATCTGGTTTAAGTGGGTTTCGAACACACAAAAATGGGTCCGCTCGCCGTATTCGGTCGACCAGTCAAAAAGATCGGTTGAGCAAATTTTTTCAGAAAATTTACAAGGAGCTCTGGGAATTTCGATTCCAGCAGCGCTGGGAAATTCGGTCGACCTAAGTGGAGGGGCCGGTCGACCGAAGTTCAGAAAAACCTAGATTTTGTGAAAATTAAAGGGGATAACTCTAACATATGAAAAACATGATTCCATATACATAAGACCCCCAAAAACATTAAAAATGGATCAAGCCCAATTTACCCACTTGAAATGCATTCAGACATAAAATCTTACCATGACTTCAATGATTTGTGGGTATTATTGAACCTGCACCATTTAGAAAGCTCAATATCATGTCACCTTTAATCTTTGCATGTGACGAAACCAACTTCAATGCAATTTTTCACACAAGACTGTCTCTCCCAACCTGCAAGTTAGTATATTGAAATGCAGCTATATGTCTAAGTGATTCACACATTTCCAATCCATATTCTTTATAATTCCACATATCAATTCAGTTCATACAAAGCATTCATGAGTTCCAAGTTCAGTCCAAGGCAAGCTCAACTCATTCAAATATTGAGACCCAGTTGAAAAATCATCCAACAATAGTAGATATCATGCTTAGCTCATTGATAACCATTCATGGAACCTATCAAATTGACTCACATTCATCAAAGGATATGCAATGCAAATTACACAAAACAACACATTTTGTCTTCGTTAAAATACGCCTGGGGCACAACAATCTCCCCCTTTTTGACGAAGATAAAACTTCTTGGATTACCACAAAGATTTGCATGAATGAGACGAGACCAACATCACCCATTTGAAGTTCTTGATAACCAAAGCTTTCAAAACAAGTTTAAAACAGCTCAAAACATGTTTTCAGCATTTATTCACCTTATCATTACAAAGACAAATTATTTCTCCCCCTTTTTGTCAAAGTCAAATAGGGGATGAACAAATATGGAAATAACATGGAATGCCTCATATGTACATTTAACTCATTTATAGCATGGGAAGAGGAATAGATGATCACGCAAGCATACATGCATCCATAGTAAGATATAGAATCAAACAAGTCCTGTATGGACTGGTTAAAAATAATGCTTTTGATTTATGAACATGATGACTATGAACATTACTAAGAAGGTCGTGCTTACAAAATGATAGTACTGTATAAGACGTGAAATATGACTAATTCATAAAGTACATTCACACAATCGATCCAAAGTGTGTATGTGAAAGATGAGACATGAGATCCATAGCAATATGGATTATTAGATTTTCTGTAGAACACTAGAAAGAACCTCTCCTCCCTACACTTTCATACACAGTGCTTGACTTTTGGTAGCTACGCACAACACTAATTTTTTTTTAAATAATACTAAAAAGATGACTAACCTTTTGACACGAGTCGTTCCCTTTGTTTCAGGGGGAATTCTCGGTTACTCAGTTTTGTCATTTATTTTTGTTGTGGATTTATTTTCACTTTTCGACGTGAGTTTCCTCCTTTATTTCAGGGGGGATTCCCGGTTACTCGATGTCAAATCACACTTATTCAGAATTTTGGTGGGGTTGACAATTTATTCTCACGAGTCATGCTACTATTATGTAGGGAATCAAGTGCCCTTAAAAGCGTTCAGTGGAATAAGTGAAATCCTTATTAAATAGAGTCATTTATCTCAAAAGTGCAAATTGTGTGAGAGATTGTACTGAATGTAACAGATGAATTAGTCTAATCACTGTTATATTTCCCCCTAAATGTATGCACAGTTATGAATTGAACCTCCCCCTTAATATGTGCCATGTAACAAATATGTCTAAATCAATGTAATTTTGTTTAGCAAAGGAAAAGGTCATAGGAGGAATCAAAAAGAGGGGTGATATGTTATATACACTCAAACATGCATTGAGATAAAATTTTCACACATATTGATTACCAGTACTTGGCAGAGAACATAAGTCTGAAGACCACCGTCGCGCATGCGGAAAGCTTCCAGTTGGACATAATCCAATCTTCCGCAATCGTCATTTGATATACCAGAAATCATGGCATTCAAGCACACAGGTTTAAGATATATGAAGTTATGTTCATGCGGATGCAAAGGAATAAAGATATGCCTGAAAGTTAGATGTTATTTAGTGTGTTATGCACATTAAAGAAAAGATTGAAACCTAAATGCAATGGAAAACTCCTTATGTGCAAGAAAGTAAACCAGTGTGCACAGATAATTTATGAAAGATTTGTGAGTGAAAGTATATACAGACCAATGCATCAAAAAGATTTTAGATATCTAATTTGCATATACCTAATTCTCTCCTAAGGAAAGCAAACTGATCAGAATTCAAAGGCTTTGTAAAAATATCTGCAAGTTATTGTTTTGTATCTACAAAAGTTAACTCAAAATCACCTTTATTGATGTGATCTCTAATAAAGTGGTTGCTAACTTCTATGTGCTTTGTGCGAGAGTGTTGGACAGGATTTTTAGATAAATTTATTGCAGAAGTGTTGTCACACATGATGGGAGTGTTTTTCAAGCAAATACCAAAATCTAACAACTGGTGTTGAATCCAGAGTACTTGGGCCGCACAACTGCCTGTAGCCACGTATTCGGCTTCAACAGTTGATAAAGCCATACAATGTTGTTTCTTTGAGGCCCATGAAACCATGAAGTCCCCTAGAAACTGACAGTGACCGCTTGTGCTCTTACAATCTATTTTACACCCAGCATAGTCAAAATCAGTGTAAGCAAGCAAATCAAATGAATTATTCTTAGGATACCATAAACCAAGATCAATAGTTCCATTCAAATACCTGAAAATTCTTTTCACAGCCGACAAATGAGATTCCTTGGGACAAGATTGATATGTTGTACAGAGACACACACTAAAGTGAATGTCAGGCCTACTAACAGTAAGATATAACAATGAACCTATCATACCCCTAAAAAGCTTTTGATCAACGATATTACCTTTCTCATCTTCCAATTTGAGTGAAGTGGACATTGGTGTAGCAAAAGGTTTGACATTCTTTAATTGAAACTTTTTTAGAATTTCTTGAGTATACTTCTTCTGGTTTATAAAAATACCATCATCCAGTTGCTTTATTTGAAGCCCCAAGAAGAAGTTAAACTCGCCCATCAAGCTCATCTCGAACTCTCCCTACATAAGTTGGGCAAAATCATCATTCATTTCAATGTTCGTGGCTCCAAAAATTATATCGTCTACATAAAATTGGACAATTAAGGCATGTTCATCACAAGTCTTTGTAAATAATGTTTGGTCTATATTACCTCGTTTGAAGCCATTATCAATCAAAAATGAACTTAAACGATCATACCATGCCCGGGGAACTTGTTTTAACCCATATAGTGCCTTGTCCACTTTGTAGATGTGGTCCGAAAAGTTTTCATCTTCGAAGCCTGGTGGTTGATCCACGTATACTTCTTCCTTGATGACTCTGTTGAGGAAGGCACTCTTGACATCCATTTGAAAAAGCTTGATGTTCCCGTGACATGCATAAACAAGAAGAATTCTTACTGCCTCTAATCCAGCCACATGAGCGAAAGATTCATCAAAATCAATACCAAATTCTTGGGAGTAGCCCTTAGCTACTAATCTTACCTTATTCCTCCCAACCACCCCGTCTTCACTAAGTTTGTTTCGGAAAACCCACTTAGTTTCGATTAAGGGATGATTATCAGGCCGGGGCACGAGGAACCACACCCGATTCCTTTGGAATTGGTGCAGTTCTTCTTGCATGGCGAGAACCCAAGAATTATCATTAAGAGCATCTTCTAGAGAATTAGGCTCAACATTGGAAAGTAATGCAAGATTATCATGAAGTTCAACTTCCCTGATTGAAGCCCGTGTCCGTATTCCTTCATCCACACCGCCAATTACATTCTCCAGAGGATGATTCTTATGTATTGTCCATTGGCGTGGAAGGGTCTGATGTATTAGCTCCTCTTCTTGTTCTTTCTGCTCATCCTTTTCTTGACTTTTTGCCTCACCTTGTTTGCTAGACTCTCCTTTCTCATTCTCACCTTCACCTGAAACAAGAAAATGTTCATCATCATTTGACTTTCTCAAAGTAAACTCACCTACCACAACATGAGGACTTTCCTCGACTACTAGAGATCTAGAGTTATACACTCGGTAAGCCCTAGATGTCAATGAATACCCAAGGAAAATTCCTCTATCACTTTTAGCATCAAATTTTTCCAGATTATCCTTACCATTGTTTAAGATATAGCAAATGGATCCAAATGGCTTAAAATGAGATATGTTCGGTTTCTTACCTTTGTATAGCTCGTAGGGAGTTTTCTTAAGGATCGGTCTTACCATTGCTCGGTTCGTGATGTAACAAGCAGTGTTGACTGCTTCTACCCAGAAGTATTGTGGAAGATCATTTTCTACCAACATGGTACGCGCCATCTCCACGAGCGTTCTATTCTTTCTCTCGACCACTCCATTTTGTTGTGGGGTCCTTGGTGCTGAAAAATGATGTTCATACCCCTGCTTTCTATAAAGTTCGTCAAACTCAGAGTTGTCAAATTCCTTTCCATGGTCACTCTGAATTTTCTGATTATAGTAGCCCTTTTCATTTTGAACTTTCATACAAAAATCAGCAAATTCTTTGAATGCATAACTTTTGTTAGCCAAGAGTAACACCCATGCATATCTGGAAAAATCATCAATAATAACAAAGCCATATAGTTTCCCTCCAAGACTGTGTGTCCTGGTGGGTCCAAACAAATCCAAATGTAGCAATTGTAGGGGTTTTTCAGTGGAAACAATGTTTTTGCATTTTAAAGAAACTTTGGTTTGTTTACCTTCATTACATGCTTCACAGATTTTTGAAGTTTTAAAATTTAAGCATGGAAGACCTCTAACTAAATTATTTCTATTCAACTTCCTAATGACATTAAAACTCGCATGCCCTAAACGGCGATATCACAACCACACATCATCATTTTTGTTTGCAACTAAGCACATATTTTCAGAAGCAAGTTCACTGAAATCAACATGATAAGTATTATCACTTCTCACACCTATGAATTTAATTTCATGAGTATTTGCATCAATGATGGAGCAATGAGAAGATTCAAAAATGACCTTGTGACCTTTGTCACAAAGTTGACTAATGCTCAACAAATTATGGTTCAGACCTCTAACTAACAAGACATCTTTAATGCAGTGGTTGAGATCCTTACTAATTCTCCCAATACCAATGATTTTAGCTCTATCCTATCCACCACAAATTACCGCATCTCCATTTTTATTTGCTAGGTCTACAAAAAGTAATTTATTTCCAGTCATGTGCCTGGAGCATCCGCTGTCCAAGTACCATTTATTTTCCATTATCTTCATGCAGACCTGCAAGAACAAACAACCATTCTCATTTTGATTTGGGTACCCAAGCAAACTTGGGTCCCCTGGTGTTAGCACGCATCAAGGTATGATTGTATTTTCTCAAAAATAAGTCATCATCAAACTTCATCAATTGGCATATATAAATGTCATGTCCTATTCTCCCACAATAAAAATAAGTGAGTCATTTTCTACCAAAGTTGTTTCTTTTATTTACACTCTTAGATCTAGAGGGGAATTGGGAATGAACATTTTATGTTTGTATGTGTGTGTGTGAACACGCTCCATGATTTTGTGAGTCTTTGATATTGTATTGCAAAGCATTTGTATTGCCATGCATAAAATGTGAATTTTTCTTAACAAGATTTTATTTCACCTTCAACAGGTTTTTATGAGCCACTTTCATCTCATTCAATTCTATGGCGAGTGATTCAACTTTGTTCTCTACTTCGACCTTGACTTTCTCACACTCACTCATTTTCACATTCAATTCATTTAGCTCCTTTTCCAACATTTCATTCTTCTCTTGAATTTCTTCTTTCAGTTTGAATGCGCTTTATTTTTCTATCTCTAAACAAGAAATTTCGTCTTCAAACAAGGCCAATCTTGATTCAAGAGTTTCATTAGCATTTTTCAAATTTTGAACTTTAATTTCAAACAAACTACATTTTTCACAAGAATTGGACGAATGAACAATCTCATGAATTTTCTTCCTCGGATTTTTATTTTCACTTCTAATTTTCTTGTATTTTTCATACAAATCTTCATATGCCAATTGCCAATGATCATTTGTAATAAGCTCAGAGTCAGAAGTTACCTGTTCATGATCCTCTTGTGCCATAAGGCACAAGCTCTTGACAATCTCCTCAATATTTTCTTCTTCTTCAAATGTAGACTCATCTTCGTCCTCATCACTCTAAGTGGCCTTCATGGCCTTTGGCCTTTTCCCTTTATCCTTCTTGGCCTTTTTCTGCAACTCGGGACATCCACCTCTCATATGCCCCATTTTATTTCACTCGTCTTCTTTAGATGTAGACTCGTCTTCGTCCTCATCACTCCAAGTGGCCTTCATGGCCTTTGGCTTTTTCCCTTTATCCTTCTTGGCCTTTTTCTGCAACTCGGGACATTCACCTCTCAAATGCCCCATTTTCTTGCACTCATAACACATGATTTCAGCTGGTTTGGATGGTTCATTTTTCTGCTTGAATTGCCTTTATCTCTTCCTAAACATTCCACCAAACCTTCTTGTCACGTCCCGAGATTATGTAGCAGAAATAATCGGGAATGTGAACAGTCGGCTAGTACGTCTCGAGCAAGCAATATAATCAGAGTGTAATAACAATCACACAAAGTAATTGCACAATGTAATTCACCAAAACTTTTAATCTTTATTCCTTCATAAAATGATCTCAAATTACATAAGAACTTTGATTCTCATTTCTAGACTCAAGAAAATTAAAATTTACATTCTGACTTGACTAGACATAAATAACTAAGGCTCCTCTCGAGTCTTTATCCTTCAATCGCTCTCGGATCCCTCACTTGAGTAATCCGAATCCGTCCCACTAACATATCCTAAAAAAGATTAGAAAGTAGGGTAATGAGCACACTTGCCCAGTAGGTATCTTCGTATCAATATGTAGGCAATGTTAAAGTAATTAATATTTTAGCTCTAAAGAAATAAGATAAATCATGCAAATACGATGAAACATGCAAATAAAGCCAGAATAACAAGATACAATCAAACTTAAAATATGAGAATATGATTTGATCAAGTATATAACAAGAATGAAATTTTGGCCTTTTCAAGAATGTAACAAGAATGAACTTTTCATAACTATGAAGGCTATGCACTAGAATGTCATGTAACAAGTAAGAATGTACTCTTCACTTAGTAACAAGTACTTTGTGAATTTATGTGGATCACTCCGTGGATATTTCACTTATTTATAAAGAAAGTACTCCCAGTGCAATGTGACGCTAGTAGCATCATACCCCATGGTTTACAGCATGTTTCCAACAATCAGCCGAGGGGACTAGCATAGAGCCCTTGAACACAATCAGTGCTCGAACTGCATCCTCAAGTATAAATCAAGCTACTTCCACGTTTATAACAATAATATGGCCAAGAATGTACAATTTCAATTATAGTTCCATGATAAGGTATCCAAAAATAAGAATGCTTCTATTAAGAATAAGAGATTTCAATAAATGCAGTTAATAACTAGGTTATGCTATGGAAATAAATCGGCAGCATAACGATACATTCTTAATCTCTCAAAAGTACTTAGGTATCTTTGGAATAATGTGACAAGTTCTAGATAATTAATTGGAGCATCTAGGAACATAGGAAAATTAACCCTTGAGTCGAACCCTGTGTTAATCAAACTCATGACATTAGCAGTCGTTTACCAGACCGTTTCTTGATCATGGCGGTCTAGTACAGGACCGTTAACTAAGACAGTTCGATATTTTGAAACCAGGACATCTGGAGTCTTTAGCGGTCTAGTGGAGAACCGTTTAGGATCCGTTAGCGGTCTAGCGAATGGCCGCTAGCAGACTCTGGCGGTCAGCCAGATGACCACTAAGGGTCCAGAATATAAAACATCGGTATAAGTGCCTTCTAGACAATTGGGCTTTAATGGTACAACCAGTTCGACGTCCTAGTGGGAATCCCAGGCTCGCGGAGTCTTATGGAGGTCTTGAAATAAGATTTCTTAATCAATTGGAAGGAATATCCAAATGAGAGGTCATCATGTCCAAGATTGTGTTCCTAATGTGCAAAAAGTGTAACTAATGATAACATACCGGGATATGTGCCATGTACGTAAGAAATGACTCTTAGAAGAGAGAGAAAGTCGTGATAAAATAGTGATCAAGTTAAATCATGAATCCTCTACTGAAAACATGTATTTAATTACAAGAATATGTTATTTTCGTCATAAATTAACATAAGTTAAAAATACTACCAATGTGCACAAAACATGACATCTATTATGATGAACCAGAAATTTAACTAAGTATATAAGAACCAGTAATTAAATAAGGAATAAAACTTAGTTAACTAGGCTTAACAGATAATAATTATGGCAAATCTGCATAAAGTCTCGGGTTAAAATAATGTAGATATTCAGAAATCAAAAATGGTCAAATAGAAGACCGTCGCTTTCGGTTAGCGGTCTATCGTACGACCGCGACGGTTTCTAGCGGTCTACAGGAAGACCGTCTCTCCGTGTGTGTAACCGAATTTAAATGATACCTAAACAAAATGCTAACAAAGACATATCATGCCTGGAAATCAACATATTTTAACTTCCATAACCATGATAGAACAATTGTAGGCCAACAATATGCATAGGTTCATGTAATCAACAAGAAAAATTCATTTTTTTCTTCATTAGGGCTAGTTCATTCATGAGGAATATACTATATGCATAGTCCTAAGTAAAACATGAAATTCACAAGGTACAATGCATGAAAACGAATGAAACAAGAGGGCTTTTGTTCCTGACTTTAAATTTAAGCCTTTCATGAGATAACTTACCTCAGTTAATCCTTGTAGATAATTAATTTCAGATTGGAAGTCAGCCCTAATTCTCTGCTCGTCCTAGACTAAATCAGCAACTTCACGTCCTCCTATCTCTTGATTCCCTTGTCCGATGGACGTGAAATTTTGAGGGTAGATAGAAGATATGAAGGAGAACATAAAGTTCTAAAGACACTTTCGCTAAATACCTTGTTTAGGACTCCGAATTCCTTGATCTTCTTGGGTCGGATGTACTAATTCCTGAGTTCTTAATGTAGAATCAGCAACTTTGGAAGATTCTAACTCTTTGCAGACTTGATCTCCTAGAGTGAAAATTGGAGAGTAGTTAGTTCTAACTATAATAAATAAATTTCTAGAAGAAACTTACCTATAATTCATCCTCCTTACCTGAGTTCCACGCGTGCCAAAAGTAAGGGTTGCACACGTCAAATCTGGGATCTATTTATAGGGTTAGCTAGGGTTTTGAGGGTTAGAACGAACTT
Organism: Amorphophallus konjac; assembly: GCA_022559845.1. Taxonomy (NCBI): domain Eukaryota; kingdom Viridiplantae; phylum Streptophyta; class Magnoliopsida; order Alismatales; family Araceae; genus Amorphophallus; species Amorphophallus konjac. The sequence continues at coordinate 318,585,122 of CM040124.1, forward strand.
AGAGTCCCAATTTAGACTTTCAATTCGATCTGCAATCCTTCTAGACTAATCTAACTAGCTGATAGGGTCGATCCTAGATGATTTAGTCATGAAAAATCCAATCTTTTCACGTTTTCCTTCTCTCACGGAATCTGCAGTGAGTAGCGGTCATTGAGACGACCGTTTATTGCCCGTTAGCGGTCTCGCGATAGACTGTTTTCAACCTTAGGTGCCAAATTTGAATTACTTCAAACTCTTTTGATATTATCCCCATTATTATCCATTTATTTATCTTCTATGGAGTAATTATCTCCTTAATTCTATGATTACACCCATTCGTAGCTTCTAGAATATGGGCTAAAGTCCAAAATAACCTTTTGGGCCTATTTGAGTTTATTATATGGGCCTAATCCTCTTGGATCAAATGTAGGGCCTAAATAATTAGATTTTAATTAAATAAAAATTCATTTATAGGCTATTAAATGCTTTATAATTACTTTTTAAATCTAAAAAATTCTCAAAAAAATTCTCGGGCATTACACCCTCCCCCACTTAAAAAGAATTTGTCCCTAAATTCAATACATAGATTTATGGAGAGTGTACTTACATTCAAATAGTTCTGGAAAACTTTTGCGCATGGCTTCTTTGGTTTCCCATGTTGCTTCATGCAACCATAACTTGGTCCATTGGATCTTGACCATAGGAATAGTTTTATTCCGAAGTTGACGTACCTCTCGTTCAATGATCTTGATTGGCTTTTGCTCATATGTCAAATCATTCTTAATCTTCAGATTGTCATAAGTGATGACATGGAAAGGATCAAGTATATACTTCTTGAGCATTGAGATATGAATTACATCATGGACTTTAGATAGTTGAGGGGGTAAAGTAATTCGATATGCGACTTCACCAACCCTTTCGAGAATCTCAAAAGGGCCAATGAATCTTGGAGTAAGCTTGCCCTTAATACCAAATCTTCGAATATCTCGACTTGGAGAAACTTTAAGGAACACATGGTCTCCTACTTGAAATTCCAGGTCGCGCCTTCGATTATCAGCATATGACTTCTGTCTGTCTTGAGCCATATGAAGTCTTTCTCGAATGAGTTTTATCTTTTCGGTAGTATCCCTAATGATGTCGGGACCAAGAAATTGGCTTTCTCCTACTTCATTCCAACAAATAGGCGAACGATAGCTTCTTCCATATAAAGCTTCAAACGGTGCCATTTGTATGCTAGCTTGGTAGATATTGTTATATGCAAATTCCACTAAAGGTAAGTGGTCATGCCAACTTCCTCCAAAGTCGATAGCACAAGTCCTGAGCATATCTTCCATCACTTGATTTGTCCTTTCAGTTTGACCATCAATTTGTGGATGGAATGCGGTGCTAAAATTTAGTCGGGTCCCTAATGAATGTTGTAGACGCTTCCAGAATTGTGATGTAAATCGAGGATCTCGATCAGATATGATAGGTGACTGGGACACCGTGTAATTTGACAATCTCCTTCATGTATAATGTTGCTAGTACATCCACAGATCATCGACTTTTGATTGGTAGAAAATATGCAAATTTAGTCAATTGGTCTATGATTACCCATATGCCATCGTGTCCACATCTTGTCTTAGGCAACCCCATGATGAAATCCATCCCTATACTTACCCATTTCAACTCGGGAATATTCAAGGGGTGTAATTTCCCAGCGGGTTTTAAATGTTCTGCCTTTACTTGCTGACAAGTGAGACAGCGGGACACAAATTCTGCTACTTCTCTTTTCAGATTGGGCCACCAAAAGTTTCTTTTCAAATCTTGATACATCTTGGTAGCACCAGGGTGAATAGCATATCTTGATTTGTGAGCTTCTTCCATGATCAATTTCTTAGTGTCATCATGATTCGGCACACAAATTCGATCCTTAAATAATAATCTCCCATCGTTTGAGATAGAAAATTCCGGTCTCTGATCAATATTACCCTTAATCTCCACCAATAAGGGATCATTTTCTTGCAATTTGACTATATCCTCAATCAATGTAGGTTGAGACCTTATGTTGGCAATCATACCTCCTTCTCTGTCAATATCAAGATTTAATTGAGAAAAATCTTTAATAAGAGAAGTTATACCTTTCCGGAGGCTTGCTAGAGTTACCATTAGTTTTCTGCTAAGAGAGTCAACTACTGCATTTGCTTTCCTTGGATGATATTGAATAGTAAAGTCGAAGTCTTTGAGATACTCCAACCATCTGCGTTGTTGCATGTTCAACTCCTTCTGGGTGAAAGGATATTTCAGACTTTTATGATATGAAAATATGATGAATTTCTCCCCATAAACGTAATGTCGCCAAATCTTCAATGCGAATATGACCGTAGCTAATTGCAGATCATGCATAGGATAATTTTCTTCATGACGCTTTAGCTGTCTTGATGAATAGAAAATCACCTTCCCATTTTACATAAGGACACATCTTAGACCAATACCGGACGCATCCGTATAGACTTCAAATCCACCACCTTCAATGGGTAATGTTAATATAGGTGCAGTGGTAAGGTGTTCTTTAAGGGTTTGAAAACTCTCCTTGCAATCCTTCGACCATATAAAATGATTCTCCTTTCTTGTGAGTCTAGTTAAAGGAACAACGATTTTCGAGAAATCTTTGATAAATCTCCTGCAATAACTAGCCAAACCTAGAAAACTTCTGACTTCAGACACGGTCGTCGGCTGGCTCCAGTTCTTAACAGCCTCAACTTTAGAAGGATCTACAGCGATACCTTCCTTTGAAATAATATGACCAAGGAAAAAAACCTCCTTTAGCCAGAACTCGCATTTACTAAGCTTCGCATAGAGTTTGTGCTCTCTTAGTATTTGCAAGGCTATCCTTAAGTGCTCTTCATGTTCTTCCTTTGTTTTGGAGTAAATAAGAATATCGTCAATGAAGATGACTATAAACTGGTCAAGATAAGGTCTGAAGATGTTATTCATAAATTGCATAAAAGCTGCCAGGGCATTGGTTAACCCGAACGACATTACCACAAATTCATAGTGGCCATATCTGCTCCGAAAAGTAGTTTTGTAAATGTCTTCATCTTTGATCCTGAGCTGATGGTAACCTGACCTGAGGTCTATCTTAGAAAAATATTTTGCTCCTGAAATCTGATCAAAGAGTTCATCGATACGCGGCAACGGATACTTGTTCTTGATAGTAAGCAGATTCAGTCGCCGATAATCGATACACAGCCTAAGAGATCCATCTTTCTTTTTGACGAATAGAACTGGCGCACCCCAAGGGGATGTGCTAGGTCGAATGAAACCCTTGTCTAATAACTCTTGAATTGTTTCTTCAATTCCTTGAGTTCTGTGGGGAACATCCTGTAGGGAGCTATTGAAACAGGTGCGGCTCCGGGAATGAGTTCAATGAAAAAGTTTACTTCCCTATTGGGCGGTAAACCGGGCAAATCAGTTGGAAATACATTTGGAAACTCATTCACAATAGGAATGTGATCTAAGACGATCTCCTTGGATTTGGTAATGATTACGGAAGCAAGAAAAACTACACATCCTTGCGAAATTAGTTTGCAGGCATGCAGAGATGTAATTATGGTAGGATGCTGCCTATATTTGATACCAAGGAAGGAAAATCTTGGAAGACCTGGTTTTTGAAAAGAGATAATCCGGTTGCGACAATTTATATAGGCGTCGTGGTCTACAAGTCAATCTACACATAATATAGCATCGTAGCCTTCCATGTCAAGGCATACGAGGCTTGCAGGAAGATTGTGACCTTCTCTTGATCCACACATTGCATAACTTCAAAGATGTGGTTCATCTCATCTATCTAATTTTTGGCTTCATCTGGATTAGAGGAACCCAAAAATCATGGAGGATTTAAGCTCCAAAAATTTGTGATGTAAATCTCCCGCTCTTGCCCCTACGCCGGCTTGAGCCATAGTTTGTAATGCCTGAGTAAGACCCACAACGGTCTCTTGCATACCGTTCCAATCTACGCGATGAGCCATTATGAGGAAAATAAGGTACCTAAGATAATAATGAATTTGTTAATTTTAATGGAATGAGTGAGGTTAGTCCTTAAAAATAATTCTAATTTCTATCTCATCCCAGGTTCTACTCAATTCCTTTCATAGGTTGTGAATTTCTTTCCTACTTTCATAGGTATGGGTCCTTAAACCTTGGACTTAACCGATGACATGACTTTTCCCTAGGACTTCTAGTCCCAGTGCTCTGATATCACTTTCACTGTCACGTCCTGAGATTATGCAGCAGAAATAATCGGGAATGTGAACAGTCGGCTAGTACGCCTCGAGCAAGCAATATAATTAGAGCGCAAGAACAATCACACAAAGTAATTGCACAATGTAATTCACCAAAACTTTTAATCTTTATTTCTTCATAAAATAATCTCAAATTACATAAGAACTTTGATTCTCATTTCTAGACTCAAGAAAATTAAAATTTACATTCTGACTTGACTAGACATAAATAACTAAGGCTCCTCTCGAGTCTTTATCCTTCAATCGCTCTCGGATCCCTCACTTGAGTAATCCGAATCCGTCCCACTAGAATATCCTGAAAAAGATTGGAAAGTAGGTTAATGAGCACACTTACCTAGTAGGTATCTTCGTATCAACATGTAGGCAATGTTAAAGTAATTAATATTTTAGCTCTAAAGAAATAAGATAAATCATGTAAATACGATGAAACATGCAAATAAAGCCAAAATAACAAGATACAATCAAACTTAAAATATGAGAATATGATTTGATCAAGTATATAACAAGAATGAAATTTATTATTTTGGTCATAAATTAACATAAGTTAAAATACTACCAATGTGCACAAAACATGACATCTATTATGATGAACCAGAAATTTAACTAAGTATATAAGAACCAATAATTAAATAAGGAATAAAACTTAGTTAACTAGGCTTAACAGATAATAATTATGGTAAATCTGCATTAAGTCTCGGGTTAAAATAATGTAGATATTCAGAAATCGAAAACGGTCAAATAGAAGACCGTTGCTTTTGGTTAGCGGTCTATCGTACGACCGCGACGGTTCTCTAGCGGTCTACAGGAATACCGTCTCTCCCTGTGTGAAACTGAATTTAAATGATACCTAAACAAAATGCTAACAAAGACATATTATGCCTGGAAATCAACATATTTTAACTTTCATAACCATGATAGAACAATTGTAGGCCAACAATATGCATAGGTTCATGTAATCAACAAGAAAAATTCATTTTTTTCTTCATTAGGGCTAGTTCATTCATGAGGAATATACTATATGCATAGTCCTAAGTAAAACATGAAATTCACAAGGTACAATGCATGAAAATGAATGAAATAAGAGGACTTTTGTTCCTGACTTTAAATTTAAGCCTTTCATGAGATAACTTACCTCAATTAATACTTCTAGATAATTAATTTCGGACTGGAAGTCAGCCCTAATTCTCTGCTTGTCCTGGACTAAATCAGCAACTTCACGTCCTCCGATTTCTTGATTCCCTTGTCCTATGGACATGAAATTTTGAGGGTAGATAGAAGATATGAAGGGGAATATAAAGATCTAAAGACACTTTTGTTAAATACCTTGTTTAGGGCTCCGAATTCCTTGATCTTCTTGGGTCGGATGCACTAATTCCTGAGTTCTTAATGTAGAATCAGCAACTTTGGAAGACTCTAACTCTTTGCAGACTTGATCTCCTAGAACAAAAATTGGAAAGTAGTTAGTTCTAACTATAATAACAAAATTCCTAGAAAAAACTTACCTATAATTCATCCTCCTTACCTTAGTTCCACGTGTGTCAAAAGTAAGGGTCGCACACGTCAAATCTGGGATCTATTTATTGGGTTAGCTAGGGTTTTGAGGAATAGAACGAACTTAGAGTCCCAATTTAGACTTTCAATTCGATCTGCAATCCTTCTAGACTTATCTAACTAGCTGATAGGGTCGATCCTAGATGATTTAGTCATGAAAAATCTAATCTTTTCACATTTTCCTTCTCTCACGGAATCTGCAGTGAGTAGCGGTCATTGAGACGACCGTTTATTGCCCGCTAGTGATCTCGCGATAGACCGTTTTCAACCTTAGGCGCCGAATTTGAATTACTTCAAACTCTTTTGATATTATCTGTTGAGTAGTGGATGGCGGATCTAGAGGGGAGGGGTGAATAGATCTACCCCTCTTTTTACAGAACACCCCTCTTTAAAGCTAGATAATGATAATAGCAGTGGAATATAACTAGCTTAATGAAAGACACAATGATTTGCTTAGCCGGATGAACAAGTAAAACAAGGATTGAACCTAAGCATGCATCTAACACAAAGCAATCACACAAACAAATCACAACACATGAGATTTTAAGGTGGTTCGGATTGAATCTCTAGTCCTACGTCCACCCCTTACCAAACCCGGTGAGGCTTCACTAGTGCAGCGCACCACAATGCAAATCGGAGAACTTCCGATTGCCTTCCTACTAACCACCGGTAGGGATGACAACACCGCAGATTGGAGCACCTTCCAACTGCCTTCTTACTAACCGTGGTAGGAATGATCTTCAGTTTCAATAGTTTGAACAAAATGAAAAGAGAACAAGATGAAAATGCTCAAACAAGATATGGAGATATGCTAAACTCAAATAGATCTTGTCTGAAATGCGAGAGCCTGAATCTTCTTTTCTTCACACGATGTAGATCACCAATAGAGGCTTCTTTCTTCTTCACAGAGCTCTCCTCTTGATTCAGTAACAAACGTTTCTTCTTCCTTGTGAAATGGGCTTCCTTGGATCCCTTTGAGTTGATGAAGAAGATTATGGATGTAGCTTTGATCACCCTTGAGAACCTTACTTGCTTCTAGAATTCCTTGGAGGTTGCTTGCTTGAGATATAGCCTTGAATCACCTTGGAATGGGTGAAGAACTCTGCACGGAGTACTGTTCACGACTACAGTACCTCTTCTTCCTTGGACCCCCTCTAGCCTCCCTTGATCTCCTTTGATCCCTCTTGATGCATTAGGGTTTCTAACCCTCTTGTGTTGGTTTTATATCTTTTGAATGGTCCATAGACACCCCCTAGACCAGATCCACAAATCATGGGAGATTGGGTGACTTTAGGATTAAACAAATCCAAGAAGAGGGACTGCCCACGAAGTGGAAAACGAAGTCAAATATTGCTGCATCGGGGCTACCGGTCGACCGGAAGTATGGGTCGGTCGACCGGAACATTTACAGAATTGAAGAATTTCGTTGCTGGGAAATTCAGTCGACCAACAAGATGGGGGCGGTCGACCGGACATTGGGCCGATCGACCGATCATTCTGGGCGGTCGACCCCTACTGACAGGTTCTGTAGCTTTTTCGGTTCTGGCAATTCTGGTCGACCGGTTTATGACCGTTGGTCGACCGAAAACTTGATTTTTCATAGATTTTTCTTCAATCAACCCCTTAAACCTGTTTGCAGTCCATTCTAGTCTGTGGCATCAAACTCTTTAGACCTTTGGACGTTGAAACCAAGTGTGCACGGCCCCATGTTGGCTATTCTTCATTGTGCATCCACCTTGGCTATGTGAAGTGTCGACTCTTGCTTTTTCTTGCTTCTTGAAGGGATTTGCATCCTTGCTTGGGCGCGATCATTGGGCTTTCACTTTTGCCATCTCCACTCCATTCCTTGGCTTATCTGTCATCTGTCATGAAAAAGCATCAAGTATATCAGTCATATGAGAGTGGGAAACATCAATGACTTATAGTGTTTAGGCATTATCAAAACCATGAATGTCAAATGACTCAAATGACCACAGGGGCACAACATTATCCCCATTATTATCCATTTATGTATCTTCTATGGAGTAATTATCTACTTAATTCCGTGATTATACCCATTCCTAGCTTCTAGAATATAGGCTAAAGTCCAAAACAACCTTTTGGGCCTATTTGGGTTTATCATATGGGCCTAATCCTCTTGGATCAAATGTAGGGCCTAAATAATTGGATTTTAATTAAACAAAAATTCATTTATAGCCTATTAAATGCTTTATAATTACTTTTTGAATCCAAAAAATTCTCAAAAAAATTCTCGGGCGTTACACTTCTTCTTTGGCGCAGAAACTGCCTGACCTTTCTTGTAAGCATGGCGACTTCATCATCTGTGTTGTCCATGGAATCCTACTGGCTTGAGATTGGGTATGGGTTTGCTTTCAAAGCTATTGGCTTCTTCTTCTTCGTGTCCTCTTCCGTCCACTTGATATTTATCTCATAGGCCATTAAGGACCCTATTAGTTCATCTAATGAAAGTGTTGATAGATCCTTTGAGTCTTCATCACAGTTGCCTTGGTGTGCCAACTGGGTGACAACGACCTCAGCACCTTCCTGACCAAGTTAGTATCATTGAAATCCTTCCCGAGTGACTTCAGTCCATTTGTAATCTCCATAAGACGTGCAAACATCTCGGAGATCGTTTCCTCGCCCTTCATATGAAACAACACATAATCTCGGATAAGCATATTTGCTTTCATCCCCTTAACCTCTGATGTTCCTTCATAAATCAGTCTCAGCTTATCCCACATCTCTTTCGCACTATTGCGCATAGAAACAGGAGCATAATCAGTCGGTTGAATAGCAAACTAAATAATATTTAAAGCATTGAAATTCATAGTAGACTTCTTTATATGATCATCATTCCACTGCTCCTCATCTGGGGGTAAAGTGTATGGACCATTCTTAACAACAGTCCACATTTCATGACTTTGAGCACGGAGGAAAACCATCATTCTATTTTTCCAATAACTATAGTTATTTCCATCAAAGTAGGGATGCCTGTGTATAGAATGTCCTTCGGGCATCAACCCTTTGTTAGTCATTCCTAAAAGATCACTCTAAACCGCGATGTTTCAAACTAAAACAGAGCCAATGCTCTGATACCAATTGTTGGCCCGATTAGGAATGCAAGCAAGAGGAGGGGTGAATTGATTGTGCCCCCCTTTTAAAACTAAATGCTGTGATGATTAGATGAGATTATAAAACACTCTAATCTCAGAACAAAAGGATTAACAGAGTGAATATCAAGCAAGATCTCACAGCTCTCCAACGATAATTTGTATGAACCGCTCGGACTAAGTGTGAAATGCACACAGATTATATGTATATATATATATGACTCTCCACTCACCGCATCACACATGCAATCAAGACGGACAATGTAAACCGACAATCACACAAATATCAAACCACAACACACAAACTTTTAGGTGGTTCGGACGCACCTAGTGCAGTCCTACGTCCACCCCTCTCAACTTGAGAGGATTCCACTAACCACGCTGCACAACGGCAGCAAAACGATCACAACGATCACGCACGGGCACAACGGCCCCACACACACGCGTGTTCTCGCACGACGATGAGAAACCACGCACACGGAGATGATGCTCCGAAATCGTGTATGGATGAAAAATATAAAGAAATACAAATCCCGGTTCAGATTTAGATCTATGCTTCAAATAGAAGTATGGAAGAGAAAGAACTTGAGATCCCCCTTCAGATCTTCAACAAATCCCATAGATAGGATGGTAGGGTGTGCTGGAGAAGTTGATTCATGGAGTGGGAAGCGGCCAGCCTTGTAGAATGAGACGCCCCAGACAACCGACCGCGAAGAGCAGCAACAATAGCCTTCAGATCGAAGCTCAGGCTCTTGGATGATGTCTTCAACGGCTTCTTCTTCCTCCTCCTGCTATGTGTGTCGCCCTTCCTCCTTCCCCTGCAAGAATAGAGATATTAGGCCCCAAAAGATTAGGTTTTACGAATGGAGTTCGTAGCCTCCTTATACCCAATGAAACAAGATGCAAAAAGACTTAAATGCCCAGCAGAAAAACCCTTCAAGATGTGTCCAACATATGCATGGATGCCCTAAGAGTATTAGGGTCGAGTTTGAGTCAAAACGGATCTGGTTTAAGTGGGTTTCGAACTCACAAAAATGGGTCCGCTCGCCGTATTCGGTCGACCGGTCGAAAGGATCAGTCGACCAATTTTTTTCAGAAAATTTACAGGGAGCTCTGGGAATTTCGATCGACCTAAGCCAGGGGATCGGTCGACTGAACTTTCTCAGGGTTCGAATCCAGCAGCGTTGGGAAATTCGGTCGACCTAAGTGGAGGGGCCGGTCGACCGAAGTTCAAAAAAACCCAAATTTTGTGAAAATTAAAAGGGATAACTCTAACATATGAAAAACATGATTTATATACATAAGACCCCCAAAAACATTAAAAATGGATCAAGCCCAATTTACCCACTTGAAATGCATTTAGACAAAATCTTACCATGACTTCAATGATTTGTGGGGTTTATTGAACCTGCACCATTTAGAAAGCTCAATATCATGTCACCTTCAATCTTTGCATGTGACGAAACCAACTTCAATGCAGTTTTTCACACAAGACTGCCTCTCCCAACCTGCAAGTTAGTATATTGAAATGCAACTTTATGTCTAAGTGATTCACACATTTCCAATCCACATTCTTTACAATTCCACATATCAATTCAGTTCATGCAAAGCATTCATGAGTTCCAAGTTCAGTCCAAGGCAAGCTCAACTCATTCACATATTGAGACCCAGTTGAAAAATCATCCAACAATAGTAGATATCATGCTTAGCTCATTGATAACCATTCGAGGAACCTATCAAATTGACTCACATTCATCAAAGGATATGCAATGCAAATTACACAAAACAACACATTTTGTCTTCGTTAAAATACGCCCGGGGCACAACACATGGGTCCTCGTCTGCATTGTCTGACGTGCAATGGTTGGAGCTTCGAGGATTTCCACGTTCGTGCAAGCCTCAAATGGCGTCACACTGCAAGCCTGCTGCTCATCCCCGAATGGGAAATCGTGAAGGCGACGCATGAGGAGAAAGCCTCGAGAAGATGACCAAACGATGCTCCGTGGTTGACCCGCTGCTGCCGTTGCCTTCTCCATGAGCTGAGATATATAAAGAGCGAAGAAGGAAGGAAGAAGAAGAAAAAGAGAGAAAAGGGGAGAGGCTTAGATGCTCCACCCCCGACTTCCTGCTACTCCGACCACCACCGTTTGTGCGAGGAGAAGAAGAAGAAGAAAAGAGAGAATAGATAATATAAGAAGAAAAGAAGACGGGTGAGTGAGAGAGGGAGTGGAGCTCGGGAGGGGAGGAGCCAATGCTCTGTCCCCTCCCCCACTGTATTTTCTCTACTGATCCTTTCTCCCCTTTCCTGATTTCTTTACGATATATTCACCTCCGTGTTATCCCTTTTTGCAAGGAATAAAAGAAGGGCTATGAAGTGTTTACGTTGTATCGCTGTATCAAGTTCGCTCTCGTTGCCATCTTGTGTTCCTCTGCATTCTCTATTGCTCCTCAGCCCAGTATGTTGCTCTGTCTTTTCTTTGCTCGTGCCCTGCTCACCAGCAGTGCTGAGTCCCCTCCCTCTCCTCATGCCATCCAATGATGTGTCCTCCTGTGTAGGGAATCGATGTCTAGGGCCAGCGAGCCTTCCAAACCCCATGGTGAGGCTGTCACCCTGAGCTCCAGAGGGCTGCATACCCCAGGTTCTCTTTATTTCCTTCCTTTGACTCCTCTCTTCGGATTGCTGATCATAGGAACGCCAACGTTTGGATCCTGTCGGCCCATGGTTGAGGTCCAAATACTCTTTGCATCATAAACCCCTCTCAGAGGAACAAGCCCTCCACCATATCAGCCTTCGGTCTCCAAAGACCCCCCCATCCAGTGTTCTTGTTTCCTTTGAACGGGTGGCTTCTTAGAAGCCCCCATCCGGTGACACTCCTCACCCCACGAACCGGTGACCCTTGCGATCTGGTGACGCTTCCCTCAGTCCCCATCCGGTGACGCTCCTCACCCTGCGAACAAGTGACCCCTGTGATTCGGTGATGCTTCCCTCAACCCCATCCGACAACTTCTCCACCTCTGATCCGGTGACATCTCTTGTGATCCGGTGACACCTTCCTTGTTGTGATCCAGTGACACCTCCCTTGTTGTGATCTAGTGACGTTGGCCACCCCCTGATTGGGTGACGTTTGCCACCGTTGATCCTGTGACGTCTGCCCTTCATGTTTGAACTTTCTGTCCGCTCAGTTTTGCACCGTGTTTTGACGTGATGGTTTCAGGTGTTACCGCTTTCGTACGCACCTCTACTTTTGGGGCACGTCACTCCTTGTGGACGTGTACTTGCTTTACCCCCCCCCCCCCCCCCCCGGACGTTTGGGTCTAGGGGAGATGCTACCGAATTTTCACCAATTTAAAATACGAAGGGAAGTCGCAGACGAGTGGGATAGACGACAATGAAACGGCTTTGCTGAAACAACAAAGAACCACGGAGATCCTGAATAACTGAATACGTGCATCACTATGACGGGCTGCTGAATGGACCACGAACATGATTTACATAAATAAACGAAAGTCAATTAAAGCTCCACACATGCATTTCATGAATAAAAGAGACCACTTCTTCTATGTTTAATTATCACAATATTAGATTTCATGCGTGCTTGCGTGCCACGACCCCGCGGTATATAAAATGATGATGTGTGGAAGGTCAGATTACATCCAGTCGGAAGCCGCCACTATGCGTGAGGACGTACCTCCGCCACGTACCAGGGGTCGATTCTTCAAACTCGATTCAACCTTATGCATGCTTGAATTCATGGGTGATTGTATGTCGTCTCTAAATAAAACCTCCTGCATGCATTGAGTGCGAATTCAAGCTCCAATCAATCCATATCGAGCGAATGAACGAAAGGGTAAACGAAAAAAAGCTAAGAAAACCAGGCTTGCTCATTGGTTCGGTCGACCGGGCAGAAGGGTCTGGTCGACCATCCACTGACCAGATCGATGCACTGTATTAGTGTGTCGACCTGTTCTCAGGGGCTTTCCCCCTTGGGAGGTTCGATCGACCGACCTCCCTGTCCTCAACAAAAAAAAGGAAATAAAACATGCGGGAAAAGGAGAAAAGAAATACCAAACAAATAATAGAAACATATAACAATAATAAGAGAGAAAGGGGTTGCAATAATGCGATTAAAATGTGATGAAGATTGTGAATGGAATAAAATTCACACTTCAGCGAAATTAAGGCTAATTAGATAAAATGCCGAATACGTTAGCCTCACAGACCCTCTCGGTGATATCCTCTCCCCGGACCTTGTAAAATGTCGCCCGTTCTGCGTGTTTTGAGTCGGGTTATCACCCGAACATCGAAAGACCGATATGCGGCCAATAGTGAATCGATCGTTTCCGATGATCTGATAAATGAATGAATACATGCATCAACCTAAATTTCCAATGCTTTATGTGCTTGAACCATTAATACAATTTTCTAGGCTGTAGGCTCTTTATTCCTGGCGATTAATCAAGGGTGTTCTCCTCTCCGGGGAGATGTAATTAATGCCGTGACCTTTATGACGCGGTGGGTTTTGGTCCCGACCCGAACCACACAATCGTCTGATGAGTCAGACAGTGCGCACCAGGGCTTTCTTGAAGTCCGAATAAATCATCACTTTGTGACTGGCACGTCCTCGCACTAAATAAACAAATAAACCCCAATTACTCAAACCATTAATTTAAAATTAATTATTTTTAAAATTTAGTGCGTCCACAAGTCTAGCACGCCCGGTAGGACTAAAACCACCCTTCATCTCTTCGCGGGGATTAAGGGGCTTATGGCCCCTTCTTAAAATACTAATTATTCGATCTTCAATTGCAGGGTTGCATTCCTCAGATCACGATGGCCATCTCTTGCGTGTTGTGTTGTGCCCCTGTGTGGTTTTGATGATGACTGACATACCATGAGTCACACTGAGATGTGCTAGATGACTGATTGACTGCTTGAATATCTGATTGTTTGCTTGAATAACTAATTCATGAATATGGCTAGATTGGGGCAACATAGTGGCTAATTGTTTGCTGTTTGCTCATGCATTTCAAGTCTGTACATTGGGTTCACATCTCCAAGTTTGTACAGCCGTTTGCTTTGGATTTAAAGTCTATACTTTGGCTAAGTATATACACTGTCAGTCTCATTTACAGTCATATTTGATGATCAGTCATGCTTCATGTTAAACTGATGCATAAAGCATTCATTGCTGAGGTTTTAATGATTTATCTAGTTTTGATGATTGGTGTTTGATGTTAATCACTGTGAGTCATCCTGCTGAAATGTTCATTCATGCCTTCATATGCTCAGTCAGTTTATCTGCTGACATTGTGCTTTGATGATAGCTTCATGATTGTGATTTGTATATCATATGGAGAATGCACGTGTATGACTGATATATTGTGTGTGTTAGACTTCTGGTATGTGCATGGTCTATACATCGCCTTCAATCTTCAAGTCTGTACATCCACAGTTAGACTTGAAGTCTGCACTCTAGTCTTCACTGTCAAGTCTGCACATTGGTGTTCGATTTCAATGTCCGTACATTGGGCTTTTACATGAAGTCTACACATTGTTGTTTGCAGTGAAAGTCCATACTTTGGACTGTTCATCAAAGTCTGTGCATCATACTGCTATAGTATGTCTGTACAGTGAGTGATTCATTGGTGAAGTCTGTACACTTAACTAAACTACAAGTCTACGCATTCAACACTGTTCTTCAAAGTCTGTACATCAAATTGTACTTCATCTTCGTGTTGTTTTAGTGTTTACGTCTCCATGTTGTTTTTATGTTTCTGTCTGAGTGTTGGTCTTTCGTTTTTGACTTAGTGTCTTTCTCGCCTTGACCACACTTCGTGTCGATTCTTGTTTTTCTTCACCCCGTGTCGATTTCAATTTCGACTTCGTGTCGTGTTTTCCACACCACGTGTCATTGTCGCTTTAGTAACCTTACCTCGTGTCGGTTACTGTTGTCTCCATGTCTACGTGTCGTTTTCGTGTCATGTTTCCACACTTCGTGTCGTTCATGTTTCGTAACCACACTTCGTGTTGGTTACTATCGTTCTTGTGACTTTGTGTCGTGTCTCCTAGACTTCGTGTCGTTTTCACTCCGTGTCAACTTCGTCTTAAGTGTTGTTTTTGTCTTTGTGTCGTTTTCACTCCGTGTCGAAACCTGTGTTTTCATCTTCATGATTGTCTTCACCCCGTGTCATTTTTTCAGACTTCGTCTCCGTGTTGTTTTCATAACTTCGTGTCGTGTTTGTTACACCTCGTGTCGTTTTCCGTTTTGTGTCTTCGTGTCATTTTTGTTCTTCCTAGACCTTGTGTCTTTCTTGTGTTGAAACCACACTTCGTGTTGGTTTCTGTTTTGTCTCCATGTATCTCGTGTCGTTCTTCTTTTTACCTCGTATTGTTTTATAACTTCACTTCGTGTCGTTCTCACTTTAACCACACTTCGTGTTGCTTTACGTAGACCTTGTGTCTTACTTTGTTTGCAAACACTTCGTGTCGGTTTCTGCTGTCACCCCGTGTTGTTCTTCCTAGACCTTGTGTCTTTCGTTTGTTGAAACCATACTTCATGATTGGTTTCTGTCTTGTCTTCGTATGTACCTCGTGTCGTTTCCTTATTCTGTCTTCGTGTTGTCTCCGTGTTGTTGCTATTTGTTAGCTCGTGTTGTTTCGTTCTAACCTCGTCCAGGTTTCTTCTAAAACGCTGTTCTTCTGATAAGTCTATACAGAGTTGTTCTTTAAAGTGATGACTTATCCGATACCCTGTTTTACAGGTGCTTTGATCGTGAAGCTTAAGGAGGGCACGTGATCCGAGGCTGGAATAAAGTCTGCTGAGAGACTGCCACGTGGTCCGAATTCTTAGGGCTGGAAATGTGGAGGTCACACGTCGTGGCTGCTGCTGCTGCTACTGCTGCTATATATATGAGCATTCTTCCATAGATGAAGGTGATCGAGTTGGCGAGAAGAAAACTCAATACAGAGAGCCACGATCCAGACAGAAAAGAAGAAAAAGAAAAGAAGAAGGGAAAGAGAGTGAGAAAGAGAAAGAAAGAGAGATTGAGTAAGAGATCGAGATAGCAGAGTGTGAAGAAAGGAAGAGGAAGAAGAATAGAGAAGAAGAGAGAGCTAGAGTGATAGAAGCTTCAACAGAAGATCTGTTCCTGCTGTACCGTGGATCAAATCCAGGCCAGCCAGCTCCTGCGAGAGCCACATTTGTTTTTATCTTTTTAGCCTTCTGTTGCTGGTTTCGTTTTTGTTTTTATCCATTTACTGTATTTCCGATCCTCTGTAGAGAGGTCGGGGTTCCTCCTGTGGGTTCAGGAGAAGGGAGACTTTGTGTCTTCGGTTTGCAAGTAGCTGGGTGCTACTTGTGGTTGGTACCCTCCCGTGTGGAGGAAGAGAGACTTGCGTCTCTGGTTGCCTTTGACAGGGTGTCATCGGTTGTTTCCCTCCGGGTTGGAGGAAGGGAGATTTATCTCCGATTGTGCTTCCCTCTGGGGTTCAGAGGAAGAGAGACTTGGGTCTCTAGGTTCCCCTCCGGGTTGGAGGAAGGGAGGCTTGTTCCTCCGGCTCTGGGCTTGTGAGTAGCAAGTCCGGTGGTTCCCTCCGTGTGTGGAGGAAGAGAGACCGTGTGTCTCTGGTTTCCAAGTGGCTGGAGTCACTTGTGGGTTCCTCCTGTTTGTTCAGGAGAAGGGAGATTGCTATCTCCGGTTGCAAGTAGCTGGGTGCTACTTGTTGATTCCCTCCGGTTTGAAGGAAGGGAGACTTGTCTCCGGTTCTGGGCTTGTGGATTCAAGTCCAGGGGTTCCCTCCAGGTCTGGAGGAAGAGAGATCTTGTGTCTCTGGTTTGCTAGTGACTGGTGTCACTAGTGGCTCCCTCCGGTTGGGAGGAAGAGGGGAGGTTGTTCCCCTGGTCAAGCTGTTTGGCAGCGTTTGTTGCAGACTGAGTCTGCTGTTTCTAGCGTGAGCTAGTGGAAGCCACACTCAGTTTGAGTGTGGGGTGGATGTAGGTCTGAAGGACCGAACCACCTAAAAACCCCTTGTGCATTGTGGTTTGATTTGTTCATTTGTGCTTCCGCTAGATGAATGCATAGGGGTACTCCATGTGTTTGCTAACTGGTAGAACTGAATAGTTGATTAGCTTTCAGGTTTGGTAAATCTGTCTAGTTAGCATCATAGTTCTAGTTTGGGCGAAATTTTAAATTGGGTGAAAGTTTTTAAAGGGCCATATTCATTCACCCCCCCTCTGAATACTGCATCGAACCCAACAATTGGTATCAGAGCGGTTCTCTGATTGTTCAGATCCAACGATCTGCAGAGGATCCTGGTGTCCCTTGTGCTTATCTGTTTCTACCCTTTGCTTCATTAATCTGTTTACGGATTTACTCAATGGGTTCTCCACCGATTTTCAATGGCTCTAACTTTAACTCATGGATTAGCAGTCTTCACAATTATGTGAAAATGATTAATCCGGATCTGTGGAAGTTAATTTCACAAGGTCCCCACAGATTGCCAAAGGAAAAGTTCAAATGGACTAAAAGTCACAAGTCAAAATATGAAGAAAATCAGAAGGCCTTTAACCTGATGAGAGCTGCTATTGACAGAGCCTTATGGTCTTGTATTCATGATTGCAGGTCTGCCAAGGACATTATGGATGAGCTGAAGCTTGCTCAGAAGGGAAATGTCGACAACGGTCTGATGGCTGACGAGAGCAACCATGGTAGTGATCAAGATGAATCCGAAGAACGTGATAATGAGGAGGTAAACCCTTTCGAGAATTTTTCATTAGACGATTGGGAAGATGCCTATGCAAATCTGTTAAGATCCCGTAAGAAACTAGGGAAGAAATATAAAAGTCTGAAAAAGAAGCTGGAAAATCTAGGAGGTGAAAAACTTGAAACTCTGAAAACTGAAAATGAAATCTTAAGAAGACAACTACAAGACTTTGACTCTATTACTACAGATCTAGATCATTTGAAATCTGAAAAACAAACTTTTATGAAACAAATTGGTCTACACAAAGAGGAGAGTCAAAAGCTTGTTTGTGAAATTGTTGAACTAAAGGAAAGGCTTAGCTTCGTTGATCAGACTCATAACAATGACGCTGTTCAAAATGAAAGATTGGTGAGAGATTTAGAGTGTATCAATTCTGAATTGGAAGAATTGAAATCTGAGAATGAAAAACTCAAAAACCAATCCAAAGAATTTGAACATAGATCAATAAACCTTGAAAAAGAAAATGGTTTAATCTCTGAGAAATTGGAGGCTGAAAGAACAATGAATTCAGATATTCAGAAAAATCTTGACAAATTTCAATCTGAAAAACAACAAGAAATGTTTTATGAATGTCAGTCTTCAATAGATAAATTGGTGTTTGATGATGAACTCCTAGACCAGAACAGCAAACTGAAAGAGGAAATCAATAAGTTGAAACACCTAAACACACAGATGACAGATAGGCTAATGACGATTGAAAAAGGCAAGTGTGTGAGTGTGGATAATTTTGATAGGTTGATGAATGCTGAACAAGAAATTGAGAGTCTAAAAACCATCAACTTAATGTTAAATGGAAATGTCAGTTGCAGTGAACAGAAAATAGCTGGATATGAGCTTACTATCACATCCCTTCAACAAGAAGTTGATGATCTTTACAAGTCCTTATCTAAAACTGACAAGGAAATAGAATTAAAACAGGAAGTTGAAAAACTCAAGAGTCTGAATGATGCCTTGCATCAACAAGTCATTTCCTGTGAAACAGATCTGTCCAAATATGAAGCTAAAATTGCTGATTTGAATTTTGAAATTAAAGACGTGAAAAATTCTCTATCAAAATTTGTCAAAGGTAAGGACAATCTGAATAAGCTTCTTGGAAAGAGTGATAACTTTGAGAGAAAGGGACTGGGCTATAGTCCGACAAATGAAATGGGTAATGGGAATAAAACATCCACTATTTTTGTTAAAGCTTCCAATCAGAACACAACCTCTGCTCCTTCTGTCTTTCAATTCACTGCACAAAAATCCATTGTGAAACCCAAAACTGTGGAACAAACTCCAAAACAGAAAAAGGGTGAAAATTCACAGAAAAAGGAAAAAGGGGCTCCTGTTGCTGTAAAGAAAACTGCACACAATTCACATGATTTCTCACACACTCACATTAAAAAGGATTCATGTTATTATTGTGGGAAAGGAGGTCACATAATGGAGGATTGTGAATTGATGTTAAAGGATGAGCATGCTAGTGGAACTTTACATTCTAGAAATTCCTTTGATAGAAACCATGCTGCTAGGAAGCCCGATGCCTCATGTTATTATTGTGGGAAACATGGTCATCTCATGAATGAATGTTTTATCATGAAAGAAGATAATAAACTACATGCCAGGTCTTCCATGCACTTTTATGATCCATATGGATCTAAACACAATTCTAGTCAGCACATTGTGTGCTTCAACTGTAATAAGCCTGGGCACAAGGCTGCTGAGTGCTGGTTTAGATCTACTTGGGGTAAAAATGGTTTTCATAGAAAAAATTCTTTTGCATGCTCCCACTGTGGGAAAAATGGGCATACAGTCAAGGACTGTTGGTATGTTCAAAAGAACTATGTTAAACCCCATTTTGTCAAATTCCCTGCAAAACCTTTTGTGAAAATTTCATGCTATAACTGTGGGAAGCCAGGCCATAAATCTGCTGAATGTTGGATGGTTAAGAACAAGCATCAAACTGTTCATGCATATAACAGAAAATCTTATGAACATGCTTATAAACATCACCCTGCTGTTAACATGTATCATAAGAACCAAAAACCAGCCAGTTCATGTAGATACTGTGGAAAATTTAGACATTCTATGGATGACTGTTCACTGATGAAATTTGATGATAATGTTGCTATGAAAATGTTTAGAAAACCTGTTAGGACTAACGCAGGACCCAAAGCTACTTGGGTCCCTGCAGGATCAAGATGATCAAATATCTTGTAGGTGTGCCTTGGAGGGAGAAATAAAAGGGGGTTAACCAAGGCGCTCAAGAATGAAAATCCCATGATTGAACTCTTCAGGTCAGTTCTGAAATGTGTTTTAAATTCCATTATCTGAAACTGTGAGCATGAAAAATGTGTGCTTCATGTTGATTTGCTTGATTGATTGTTGATGATCTCTCCATGTCTAGCTGATCAGTCTGTATTCCAGACTCAGCTATTGAATTCATTTTTGCATATATCTGATGCTCTTCTCTTGCTATATGATTGAACTGAAATTGAATGCTTCGTTAAGCATATTCAGTTGATGCACTATATATGCTTTGTGTCAATGCATTGCATGCTTGTATTTAAATGCATACCTGGACTATGTGTGAATGGTTCATTTAGTATACACAGTCTATGCATGTGTCTTATGTCTGCATACATCATTAGCATGACTGTCATTGAAGTTGTTCAATGCATGAAGGACTGCTTTATGTTGCATCGTCCTTGTTAACCCTGGTATATCAAATGGTATGTTACTAAAAGGCAGGGAAATCTGCCCGGAGGTTCCTACCATGTGTGAGATGGTCTTTGAGACCAGGTCCTCCGCCTAGTACCATGGGTCTAGTCTGCATGTAGAACAGTCTAATGCATAGCATATCTCTTGCATCATGATGTCAGGGGGAGCTGAGAGTTCTATTCAATTCATTGAATCCTATTCACTTCTCAGTATTCTCATTCAAATGATTCATATTCTTTGACATCGGTTGCTCATTGAACCATATTGCCACTTGCTATCTTTTCCCCATCAGTTTCACTAAACAACAGCTTTGCATCTGGTTCAGTACATTGAATGGTGATTATTGCAATTGTTCACTTATAAGAATCACTCTTACAAATTGAAAAGAACTAAAGGTTTAACCTTTATAAATTGGAGAGTTAAGTGTCTGCACTTCAGAAATTGAGATAAAAGAAAACTTTTATAGCTCTTAATCTTTGTCTCATGGCTAAAATAGAAAAAGTTTTTTTTAATGCCTAAATGTGTTAATCTGGAAATGTTTAGAACAGGTGAACAAGAGTGTGTAATATTTTTTAATCAATCACTCTAAAAGAATTAAGGGCAGCAGTAAACAAGATCATTAATATTAAGAACTGAACATAGTGACAGAAGCAATGGCTGATTGCACTGAGAAACTGTGAACTCCTCTAAAAAGACAGGAGATCTCACATGTCATGAAGTGCCTTAGACTATCTCTGTTCATAGGGTCAAATCTATAAGGGGAGTCCTCACCAAGTAACTGAGGGTACTGGCCTCTAATCAAGGTGTACCCTTAATGTCAAAAGTGAAGACTATTCCTCGTGGGTCTTGATCTGAAGCAGATCATATAGTTTATGCCTAGTAACTGGGGGTACCTGCCTCTTATCAAGGTGTACACCTAATGTCAACAGCATAAATGCCATAGGTCTATTCACTTAGTTCAGTTTCAGAAATTAAAAAAAAAATGAAAATCAAACTGCTGTAACCCTTCGAAAAATCAAAAGTCAATGAGTGAAAATTATTTTTATCAATACATATTCAAGTTGCCTCTCTCGAATTTTCTTGTTTAAACACAAAAGGGTATTATTTTAGACTTATCTATTAATACCATGTGCCCTAGATTCATTGCTATAAATGGAATATAAAACTCTTTCTCAGGGGTCAGGCGTTTTACTCTAGATTTATCACTGATTGAACCTGAATTTTTGAAAATTGTATGAGTGGTGATTCTTATACTCTAAACAGTTGGTTATAATCATGCTTCCTTTCTGAACCTATGATTCAGCTGTTATCAAGTGATCCTCCTATCTTTTCTACCTGTGTTATCTATTCATATTCCTTCTCAAAGGGGGAGCTTTTATTTAGGGGGAGAAATTGACTGAACTTTTATACAAGCTATAATTTCTCAAATTATTTTTCTTTTTGATGAAGTCAAAGGGGGAGAATAATTTGAGTCTTCAGATTACCTCAGAATGCCTCACATCATCAGAATGACTCAATGTATTGAAAGTGTTGCCATCATCAAAAAGGGGGAGATTGTTGTGTTGTGCCCCTGTGTGGTTTTGATGATGACTGACATACCATGAGTCACACTGAGATGTGCTAGATGACTGATTGACTGCTTGAATATCTGATTGTTTGCTTGAATAACTAATTCATGAATATGGCTAGATTGGGGCAACATAGTGGCTAATTGTTTGCTGTTTGCTCATGCATTTCAAGTCTGTACATTGGGTTCACATCTCCAAGTTTTTGTACAGCCGTTTGCTTTGGATTTAAAGTCTATACTTTGGCTAAGTATATACACTGTCAGTCTCATTTACAGTCATATTTGATGATCAGTCATGCTTCATGTTAAACTGATGCATAAAGCATTCATTGCTGAGGTTTTAATGATTTATCTGGTTTTGATGATTGGTGTTTGATGTTAATCACTGTGAGTCATCCTGCTGAAATGTTCATTCATGCCTTCATATGCTCAGTCAGTTTATCTGCTGACATTGTGCTTTGATGATAGCTTCATGATTGTGATTTGTATATCATATGGAGAATGCACGTGTATGACTGATATATTGTGTGTGTTAGACTTCTGGTATGTGCATGGTCTATACATCGCCTTCAATCTTCAAGTCTGTACATCCACAGTTAGACTTGAAGTCTGCACTCTAGTCTTCACTGTCAAGTCTGCACATTGGTGTTCGATTTCAATGTCCGTACATTGGGCTTTTACATGAAGTCTACACATTGTTGTTTGCAGTGAAAGTCCATACTTTGGACTGTTCATCAAAGTCTGTGCATCATACTGCTATAGTATGTCTGTACAGTGAGTGATTCATTGGTGAAGTCTGTACACTTAACTAAACTACAAGTCTACACATTCAACATTGTTCTTCAAAGTCTGTACATCAGATTGTACTTCATCTTCGTGTTGTTTTAGTGTTTACGTCTCCATGTTATTTTTATGTTTCTGTCTGAGTGTTGGTCTTTCGTTTTTGACTTAGTGTCTTTCTCGCCTTGACCACACTTCGTGTCGATTCTTGTTTTTCTTCACCCCGTGTCGATTTCAATTTCGACTTCGTGTCGTGTTTTCCACACCACGTGTCATTGTCGCTTTAGTAACCTTACCTCGTGTCGGTTACTGTTGTCTCCATGTCTACGTGTCGTTTTCGTGTCATGTTTCCACACTTCGTGTCGTTCATGTTTCGTAACCACACTTCGTGTTGGTTACTGTCGTTCTTGTGACTTTGTGTCGTGTCTCCTAGACTTCGTGTCGTTTTCACTCCGTGTCAACTTCGTCTTAAGTGTTGTTTTTGTCTTTGTGTCGTTTTCACTCCGTGTCGAAACCTGTGTTTTCGTCTTCATGATTGTCTTCACCCCGTGTCATTTTTTCAGACTTCGTCTCCGTGTTGTTTTCATAACTTCGTGTCGTGTTTGTTACACCTCGTGTCGTTTTCCGTTTTGTGTCTTCGTGTCGTTTTTGTTCTTCCTAGACCTTGTGTCTTTCTTGTGTTGAAACCACACTTCGTGTTGGTTTCTGTTTTATCTCCATGTATCTCGTGTCGTTCTTCTTTTTACCTCGTATTGTTTTATAACTTCACTTCGTGTCGTTCTCGCTTTAACCACACTTCGTGTTGCTTTACGTAGACCTTGTGTCTTACTTTGTTTGCAAACACTTCGTGTCGGTTTCTGCTGTCACCCCGTGTTGTTCTTCCTAGACCTTGTGTCTTTCGTTTGTTGAAACCATACTTCATGATTGGTTTCTATCTTGTCTTCGTATGTACCTCGTGTCGTTTCCTTATTCTGTCTTCGTGTTGTCTCCGTGTTGTTGCTATTTGTTAGCTCGTGTTGTTTCGTTCTAACCTCGTCCAGGTTTCTTCTAAAACGCTGTTCTTCTGATAAGTCTATACAGAGTTGTTCTTTAAACTGATGACTTATCCGATACCCTGTTTTACAGGTGCTTTGATCGTGAAGCTTAAGGAGGGCACGTGATCCGAGGCTGGAATAAAGTCTGCTGAGAGACTGCCACGTGGTCCGAATTCTTAGGGCTGGAAATGTGGAGGTCACACGTCGTGGCTGATGCTGCTGCTGCTGCTGCTATATATATGAGCATTCTTCCATAGATGAAGGTGATCGAGTTGGCGAGAAGAAAACTCAATACAGAGAGCCACGATCCAGACAGAAAAGAAGAAAAAGAAAAGAAGAAGGGAAAGAGAGTGAGAAAGAGAAAGAAAGAGAGATTGAGTAAGAGATCGAGATAGCAGAGTGTGAAGAAAGGAAGAGGAAGAAGAATAGAGAAGAAGAGAGAGCTAGAGTGATAGAAGCTTCAACAGAAGATCTGTTCCTGCTGTACCGTGGATCAAATCCAGGCCAGCCAGCTCCTGCGAGAGCCACATTTGTTTTTATCTTTTTAGCCTTCTGTTGCTGGTTTCGTTTTTGTTTTTATCCATTTACTGTATTTCCGATCCTCTGTAGAGAGGTCGGGGTTCCTCCTGTGGGTTCAGGAGAAGGGAGACTTTGTGTCTTCAGTTTGCAAGTAGCTGGGTGCTACTTGTGGTTGGTACCCTCCCGTGTGGAGGAAGAGAGACTTGCGTCTCTGGTTGCCTTTGACAGGGTGTCATCGGTTGTTTCCCTCCGGGTTGGAGGAAGGGAGATTTATCTCCGATTGTGCTTCCCTCTGGGGTTCAGAGGAAGAGAGACTTGGGTCTCTAGGTTCCCCTCCGGGTTGGAGGAAGGGAGGCTTGTTCCTCCGGCTCTGGGCTTGTGAGTAGCAAGTCCGGTGGTTCCCTCCGTGTGTGGAGGAAGAGAGACCGTGTGTCTCTGGTTTCCAAGTGGCTGGAGTCACTTGTGGGTTCCTCCTGTTTGTTCAGGAGAAGGGAGATTGCTATCTCCGGTTGCAAGTAGTTGGGTGCTACTTGTTGATTCCCTCCGGTTTGGAGGAAGGGAGACTTGTCTCCAGTTCTGGGCTTGTGGATTCAAGTCCAGGGGTTCCCTCCAGGTCTGGAGGAAGAGAGATCTTGTGTCTCTGGTTTGCTAGTGACTGGTGTCACTAGTGGTTCCCTCCGGTTGGGAGGAAGAGGGGAGGTTGTTCCCCTGGTCAAGCTATTTGGCAGCGTTTGTTGCAGACTGAGTCTGCTGTTTCTAGCGTGAGCTAGTGGAAGCCACACTCAGTTTGAGTGTGGGGTGGATGTAGGTCTGAAGGACCGAACCACCTAAAAACCCCTTGTGCATTGTGGTTTGATTTGTTCATTTGTGCTTCCGCTAGATGAATGCATAGGGGTACTCCATGTGTTTGCTAACTGGTAGAACTGAATAGTTGATTAGCTTTCAGGTTTGGTAAATCTGTCTAGTTAGCATCATAGTTCTAGTTTGGGCGAAATTTTAAATTGGGTGAAAGTTTTTAAAGGGCCATATTCATTCACCCCCCCTCTGAATACTGCATCGAACCCAACATTGCGGACCGCTTGCTATCGACAGTCATGTTGCCCATGGCTATTTGGCGGTGCCGACATAGTTCGGCAGCTTCCTCCCGTCGTCGGCTTCCCCAACTTCTTGGGGGTCGCATTCATGGAACTCCTGGAGACCCAGGAGGTGGAATGCATCGCCACTGCAATAACGACATCTGACAAGACCAAGATGGTGGGCTAGCTGCTACGTCCATCAAGTTGCTCCTCGCGTCTCCGTCAATCGGAAGCGCTCCCTGACTGCCAGGTGGGCGGCCAGGAAGAACGTCGGCACGCTGCAAGGCCGGCTATCTGCTTCGGGCAAATCCGTTCTCGTCGGAGGTGTTCAAGTGTTCTTGAATGGCCACTAGGCCAGAACTACACCTAAGAGGGTGGTCACAACAGTGCCAGTGCGCAACTCTTTTGAAGCATTGGCCCACATCAAGGCGGACCGTGTTGAGTCCAAGACAACGGATCAGTTGCCCCCAAAGCCAACCAACCTCAAGCAGATTTGGGTGCCCAAGAGGACCCATGATGTCCCCGCCAGCGGGGGAGAATTTCTGAGGGTCCGTCAAGCAGGACTGAAGGAAGATGCACGGGCTGAGATGGCAGCCCCAATTTGTCCCTCGCCGGCATTGGCTATTCAGGCCCAGCCGGGGAAGGTGTCCCACCACATCAAGCTGGGGGCAAGCATCTTGGTCTTCGAGAAACCAGCTACCTTACGATGACCATTCATTAGAAAGATGAAGAAGAATGGAGGCATTCAAGCCTTCGCTTGCAACACGGCTGGAGTGGTCAGCCGCTATGGGGCTTCGTCCCCAGATTATGATGAAGCCGCTAGGCTCACTGAAGGGGCAGAACTTGCCACCGTAAGACAAGGAGCGGCGGCTAATATGGCCGAAGCCCATAATGAAGAACCCAGTGCAGACCTGATCACAATGACGGTGAATGTAATCACCACTGAAGGCAACGGCGAGGAGCTAGCGCCCGTTTCAAATGCTCCAACCATAGTTTAAAAGGTCCTGAGGCAGTTGTGAGGTGCTTTCGGTAAGCCTCATAAGGCGTTAGCCTTAAGGCACAACTAGGCGTAAGCCTTAATAGAGAAGAAAATAATCTTAAAATCATAAAAATGCTAAAAATAATAGTGATTTTCATGTGTTAATATTATATCAACTCAATGATAAATTCATGTAATTTCAAAAGTAGTAAATTATGAGCCAGTTGTCTAGTGCAGTTGGTTTGTCACCCTTCCCCATATGTTGTCTAGTGCATTTGGTTTGTCACCCTTTCCCATATGGGGGAAGGCCTGAGTTCGAGTTCGATTATCCCCTCCCTGTTAAAAAAAAAGTACCCACCAAGAAAAAAAATTGAATTATGTTTTAAGGACAACAAAAGAAACGTAAATTTTGGGAGTACCCTACAACACCTCATTACATCATCTTCTCAAGTGATGCACACGTCTCAATTAAATACCTTGAGGCGGTGAAGGCGGTGAGGCGTACCACCTTAATCAAAAAAAGACGTAAGCCTCAAGTAAAAGACATGAGGCGCATGCCTCAAGGTATTTTTCTAGTGCCTCACCTTGAGGCTTAAGCCTTAGTGCCTTGAGGCACTGCCTTTTTAAACAATGGCTCCAACGGAAGGGCAGGGCCACGCTTCCAGCTCCTCCATGCCCGATCTGGCTACCATGATGATCATGCTACAAAGATACCAACAAGAAATCGAGATGCTGAGGAAGCAACTCAGTGATGTGAATATACATGCTCCGACCCCGAGACAGGTCGAGCTCCCTCTCAAAACCTCACAGTGAGGTGCTAATGAATGTGAAGCTGCCTTTCCAACCATGACCCCCCTACCATCACTTGACTATGCTGGGGGCATGCCCCTGATTCCGTAGCTTGCTCTTCCGTTGCAGGGGACTGCTACTATATCTCAACCAATGGTGCTAATGCCACCATTAATCCAACAAGCTCCATGCTACCCAAGTCCAGTTGACTCGGCGATAATGAATGAAACGATGATAGATCAGATGATAGAAAAGAAGCTGGCAAATCGAGGCGGTGATGATTACACCTCATTCGATGTATACAAGGTGCCGTAGCCAGTCCACCATGTTGCTAAGAAACTACCTCCCGGCGTTAGCAAGCCGTCGAAGTTTGACAAATTCAATGGACAAGGGTCGCCAAAGGAGCATATAGCCTATTACATCAATGTGATGGGTGATGCGAGCGGATGCTCGTCGTTAAAAACACGCACACAATTTTTAAAATTCCGCACTCACACACAATAAAATTAAAATTTGAGCATAGTGGTGAATACGAGTCGATCTCACGAGGAGGTTAGAATTTTAAAGTTGAAAACTTTATATTTTGAAGGGAAAAATTATGGAATGATTTTTTATGTTGAAATTTAAAATTGCATAAACGTAAATTTACCTAAATAAATTTGGAGGATCTAAAGAGAGAAATATAGAGAGAGAAAGGAAGAAGAAATAAAAGGTCAAGAAAGAAAAAATATTAGAGAGAGAAAATAACGTTGAACTGATTTTATTACTCACAAATTAAACGTTTACAAACTGATAAGAAAAATAAAAATTACAACCCCAAATAAAATCTATCTAAATTAAAAATACAGAAATAAGGT
Organism: Amorphophallus konjac; assembly: GCA_022559845.1. NCBI lineage: Eukaryota > Viridiplantae > Streptophyta > Magnoliopsida > Alismatales > Araceae > Amorphophallus > Amorphophallus konjac. Next base: position 318,613,110 of record CM040124.1, read on the forward strand.
GAAGGGATAACCAGGAGAAATGTAGAAACGTCGTTGCCCACTCCTTTGAGCCTTGGGGAGCCGCCCAACCGATGTGGATTCTGCCGTGAGAGAAAGCCTTAGAGAAAGAGATTTAGAGAGAGAAATAAGGAGAGATGTAGAGAGAGAAAGAAATAGAGGTGGAGAAGGTGTGAATAAAATAAAGGTTGAAAAAGAATAAAAAAAATTTAAAACAAAACTGGGTGTGTGTGAGAAGTGAGAGAGAGAGAGAGAGAAGACGAGAAGAGAGAGAAAGAGAGGGAAAGTATGTGCAGTGGAGAGAGGAAGGGAACAGGACGCAGTGGTTGGAGTGTGTGTGTAGGGAGCGACTTGTGTGCGTGTGGCAGAAGACAGGAATAGAGAGAACAGGAGGTGGTGTCGAAGGCGCGGTGGTGTGGGTGAGTTAGAGGGAAGACGAGAGGGAGGGGTCGATGTGCCTGGGGTCACGGTGTGAGTGGGACGTGCATGGAGGAGAGGGGAGCTCACGGGGGAGGGATGCCTGTGCAACAGTGCGAGGGGGTGTGCGTTGAGAGGGTGGAGAGAAGCCGTGTGTGCGAGTGTGTGCACCGGTGTGTGTTTAGAAGGGAGGAAGAGAGACAGGAAGAGGGGGGGTGTGCACCGTGTGTGTGCGTTGCTTGTGTGTGTGCGTGAAGAGAGAAAGGCCGGGAGATAGAGAAGTGCAGAGAGGGAGAGGGGAAGGGAGAAGCCGCGGTGCAGTGGTGTAAGTGACCATCGGTGAGCACCAGAAGGCACAGGGCCGCCGCAGTGCGAGTGTGTGTGTTAGAAAGAGAGAAGGCGAAGAGAGGAGAGGGGAGAGTGGTGAGAAGAGTGAGAAAGAGAGGGGATCTACGGGAGAGAAGAGAATAGGCCCGGTGGGAAGAAGTCTGCCGCCGGTCGACCGGGGGGAGAGGAGCAGATTGGGTTCTTGTAGGCGATGCGCTGGCCTTTGCCAGCTACTGCCAGCCTAGCGCTCGCCCACAGCTGCTTGTTGTTGTTCGCTCCTGCACACGCCGGATGCGCTGGCCTTTGCCAGCTACTGCCAGCCTGGTGCTCGCGTCGGTGTGTGAAGTGGATTAGAGAGAGAGGGAGAGCGGCAGTGATGGTGGAGGTGGTGCGTGTGTGAAGGTGGACGTGAGTGTGTGAGGTGAGTGCATGAAGTTGCTACAAACATGAGTGGGTGATGGCTGTGGTGTGCACGGGAAGAAAAGGGAGCAGGGTAGAGAGAGCAGGAGAGAGATGAGGACCGCTGCGGTGGGTTGGTTAGAGAGAGAAAGGAGAGAGAGTGGGGGTGACGGGGTGTGCATGGTAGAGGAGAGAGAAAGAGGGAGGTGAGGTTGTGTGGGGAGCGGTGAGGATGTTTGTGGGTGAGAGATGGAGGAGGCTTTGGTGTGCATGGGCCCTTGGCCACGTGCATGTGCATGGTGTGGGTGAGGAGAGGTGGATGGGAACTGAGGTGTGTTGTGGGTTACGTGCATGTGTGTGTGAAGAGAGGTGCATGGTGTGGGAGAGGGTGTGTCCGCATGGGATGCTACGTGTGCATGTGTGAAGGTGGACGTGAGTGTGTGAAGTGGGTTAGAGGGAAGCATTCATGGGCAGAGGGGAATGAGTTTAGAGAGAGAAAGGGAGCCATGGCGGTGTTTGTATGGGTTAGAGAGAGAAGGGGAGAGAAGTGTGTGGTGCATGGGAGATGAGGTGCATGGTGCTCACGTGGGTGTATGAAGTGGAGTGTGAGTGTTAAAGAGAGAAAGAGGGAGAGGTGGAGAGAGGTGAGAAAATGGAGGGGGGCATGCATGGGGTCGTTGGTGAGAACGTGGGTGTGAAGGGTGAGGGTGGTGGGCACGGTGTGCATGTAGTGATGGTGACGGTGTGGTGGTTGGAGTGAAAAAGAGAGAGATTAGGGAGACGACACTGGTGGGTTGTATGTGCATGGCCGACGGCGGACGCAGTGAGGCCCATGCCGGATTCTTCTTGTTCTTCGGCCATTCGACACACCAACATGATCGTTGACACTCCTGTACGTGCCACCGTCTTCCTCCACACCTTAGTCGATCGCCGCCGTGGGGCTCTCCCGTGAGCAGGCGAAGGCCAGCCCTCCGTAGTAAAGGAAGGGCACTGTTCACAAAAGAGAGACTTTGATCAAAGTTTGTTTAAATGTAAAAAAAATTAAGTCCCCCCAGCATATGAATATTAACCATGCAATTTCTATATATCTCAAGTCCTATAGATTATGTTGTGTAAAAATTTTAATTAATTATCGAACGATCTCAATTTTGTGTAGGACTGAGATTAATATGAAAAACTTGCATAATTAATTATATTTAAGCCCATAAATAATGAGTATGACATAAATAAATATACAAAAATACACACTTATCAATGGGCGATTTGGCGACCGACGAGTCCTACTTATTGAAGTTCTTTGGATCCTCATTGACGGGACTTGCTTTCGAATGGTACTCCAACCTGCCAGCTGGAGCAATCAATGATTGGCCAGATATGCAGCGGCAATTCCGGGAGCGGTTCCATATAGCCCAAAGAGAAGTAACCATGGCTAAGCTCTATGCCTCCCAGCAAAGGCAAGATGAGATCGCCTTGGACTACATCAAAAGATGGTGAAATCTCAGCATGAGATGCAAACGCCCGCTATATCAAGAGGGCGTAGTTCAAATCTGCAAACAAAATTTGAAGAGAGAAATCTTCGAGAGGATGATCGGGAGTGAGATTAAGACTTTCGATCGGCTAAACAATGTGGTGGCCGAGATCGAGGCCTTCTTCTCCAGCTATCCTCACACTTCCACTTCTGCAAGCCAGAGGGCCCGATTTGTCGATAAGCGACTAGAGCCAAAGGAAGCTTGCACGATTGACTTCAAAGAGTTCGAACCACAGAAGAATAGAGGTAAAGGGCTTGTCAACCCTTCCCTTGCTGAACCCAATGAACCACAAGAGGGCCCATCCTTGCGGACCAAAATGAAGAATGTACTCCTTTCTTAAGGAGAGGACCTGGGTCATATTCGAATGGGCCACCCAACACAACAAAGTCACCCTCCCGGAACCAAAGAGGCCGACGGATACTATCAGAAAAGATGATCCTCGCTTCTGCCCGTATCATCAAATGATCAGGCACTCTATTGAAGATTGCTACCCATTCAAGGATGCCATTGAACGGCTAATCCGAAGAGGAGAATTGCAAATGGGCAACTACAAGGTTGACTATCCACTACCTCATGAGCTGCCTGATCTTAAGAGGGCGGTTAATATGGTATCTTTGTACCCGCTACCACCTGAAGGGCCGATGCTCGCTGCAAGGGAAAATGAAAATAAGAAGCTGAAGGACAAGGGGAAGGGGGCTTCCCTCTCCTGCAATGCATTATCTGCCTCGCCCGGCACGAGCCAAGCTGCTGAGGAAAAGGATGAAGAATCATGCTATCCACCGCCTGTAAGAAAGGCGCACCACCGTACCCCTTCTCCACGTGAGAACGTGGGGCAGGAATGCCAAGGGCAGAACGTACTACTAAACTAAGGCTAGCCGAGGAAGAAATCACCGAGGCGACGCTACACATCACCAAGCAAGGGAATGATGAATCTGCTTCGGATTACATTCGACGGTGAAGGGATCTCAGTGCGAGATGCAAGCACCCACCCAGCTACCGGGACGCTGTCCGAATATGCAAACACAACATGAAGATGTACCACCTGCTGAGCGTAATTGGCGTCGAAGTTAAATCTTTCGAGCAACTGGATGATCTTGCAATGGACGTAGAAGCGCTCTTGGCGAAACATTGCCCGGTTGTTGCTGCCGCAGATCAAGAGCATAAGCCGGCCAGTGAGCTGTCGGCACAAATGGAAATAAATCCCGCTGACTTTAAGGCCCTTGGGCAGCGACAGAAGAAATTGAAGGAGGCGGTTGGCCCTTCTCCACCAAGCCCCTTGAGCGACACTCGTCATTAAGGGGTAAAATGATGAAGCCATAATCCTTCTCAAAAGATAAGACTCGGGTTCTCTTTGAATGGGCCTGCGAATATGGTAAAATGGAGCTCCCGTAACCCAAAAGACCAAATGAAGCGGAAAGAAAAGATGATCCTCAATTTTGCCTATACCATCAGGGGTTGGGGCATCCTATTGAGGACTGCTAAATATTCAAAGACATCATAGAAGGCTTGATTAGCACAGGCGAATTGCAGATGGGCGAGTATAAGGTGGAACCGTCGCGCCTCATCAGATGCCCATCTTCAAGACGACGGCTAACAAGGCCTCGCTATATCGGCCGAAGCAACGCAGGCACTAAAGGGTACATTACCCCAGCCTGGGGGACAGATACCAAGGTGTCAATTGGTTCCACTCAGGGAGCCGAAGATGAAGAAGATGAAATGGTGGAATCCCATGATCGAATCTCCCGCTACTATCTGTCTACATGACTTTTCGTGAAGAGGGCGGGCTACCCTATGCAAGGACACGCCTTGGACGGCTTTATCATTCATTCACCCCCGGTCTGGGGGCATCTTAAGCTGTAATATCATTCGGGCGTGTCCAGGCCCCGTTGAACCTGTGAGGGAATTTGGGCATCTTAGTAGCCCGCTGAAGAAATGGAAGCACCATGATTTGCTTAAGGCCCGCTGGGTCTATAAAATGTTTGGGGGGCAACCCGCTGCAAGTGCTGTCTGCTTGACAATCGACTTGAATCCCTCATTCGCAGGGATCATTCGCTATGTCTTATGTAATGAGGAGAATAGGATTCTCCCCCTGGGGCGGTGATGTAAAACAATGACGGAATGAATGATGATGGTAAAAAAAGGGGGGGGGGGAAGAGAAAAAAGAAGAAGAGAGAAAAGAAGAACAGAAATACAAAAAAGGGGAAATAATGATGATCAACAAAGAAGGGAGGTGTCATCGGTAGTTACCAACCCCTCTCAACGATCATTCAACTTTATAGCCTGTTCCCAAGGCCCGTTGGCGTCCACAGCTTGCTTTCTTGATATCTCTTGGCTGCCATAGCCTGCTTCTCCCTTAACCGCGGCTCTTATAGCCTGCTTCCAACCTCTTCGGCTCTCACAGCCTGCTCTCGACATTCCTTGGCGCTTATAGCCTGCTACCTCGGTTATCCCTCTGCCCTTGTGGCTCGCTTCCCTAATCGCCATTTGGCTTTTACAACAGTTGGCTGTCAAAAATTTCTTGCAAGTGTTGAATATTGTGAGCTGTCACCTTTGCTGCGGCTTAACAACAGCCTGCTTTCTTGATATCTTTTGGTTTCCATAGCCCGCTTTCCCCTTAACTGCGGCTCCTATAGCCTGCTTCAAACCTCTTTGGCTCTCACAGCCCGCTTTCTACATTCCTTGGCGCTTATAGCCTGTTTCCTAGATTATCCTTCAGCCCTTGAAGCTCGCTCCCCTGATTGGAATTTGGCTTTTACTACAGTTGGCTGTCAACAATTTCTTGCAAGTGTTGAATATTGTGAGCTGTCACCTTCATTGTGACTTAACAACAGCCTACTCCCCGACGTCATTCAGGCTCTTATAGCCTACCTTTCCCTACTACCCTTTGGCCTTTTATGGCTTTTTTTTGACATCCCTTTGGCTTCATAGCCTGCTACCATAATATCTTCTCGGCCCTCCACGGCCCACTATCCAACACCTTTTGGCTTAGCCATTTCGGCCAAGGCCCAGAATTAGGATTAATCCATCCGTCCCACTGCGCTCCCCAATATCTTTTGGCTTTATAGCATGCTTCCAACATCTCTCGGCTTGTTAGATTGCTTCCAATACCTCTCGACTTTTGTAGCCCGCTTCCCCAACTTCGGCTTTTACAGCCCGCTTTCCCGATTTTGACTTTTGTAGCCTGCTTCCCAATTGTGGCTTTTGGAGCCTGCTTCCCTAATGTCGGCTCTTGTAGCCTGTTTCCTAACTTTGGCTCTCATAGCCCACTTTTTTGATTTCGGCTCTTGTAGTCCGCTTCACCAACCTTTGGCCTTTGTAGCCTACTTCCCAACTTCAGCCCTTGCAGCCCGCTTTCCAGACTTCGGCTCTTGTAGCCCGCTTCCTGATTTTGGCCTTGGTAGTCTGCTTCCTAACTTCAGCTCTCGCAGCCCGCTTCCCAGACTTTGGCTTTTGTAGCATGCTTCCCTAACTTCGGCTTTTGTAGCCCGCTTTCCCGATTGTGACATTCGTAGCCTGCTTCCTTAATTTTGGCATTCGTAGCCTACTTCTTCGATTTCGGCTCTCGCAGCCCGCTTCCTAGACTTTGGCCTTCGCAGCCTGCTTCGCAATATCTTTGGCTCTTATATCCTTCTTTCCAATATCTTTTGGCTCTTATGGCCTACTTCTCTAATGCCCTTTGGCTTTTATAGCACGCTTTTTGAACTTTGGCCTCTATGGCCTACTTCCCTGGCATTCTCTAATCTTTTGCGACCTGTTTCCGGCATTCCTGTTGGCCTCTATGGCCTACTTCCCTAATCCCCTTTCGACCCTTTTGCGGTCTACTTTCTTAATACCCTTGCTGCTACATTAATTCTACATGCATATAGCATACGTAACAACGGTATGTTCCTACGCAAAAAAAAAATAGAGAGCAAAAAAAGAAAAAATACTTGATTACCCTGCTTATATGCTTGCTTATAATATAGAGTAATACACTTCCTTGGCATTTTCTACGACCATGTTTCCTTGCTAAATAATGCTGCCCCGATTTCGGATGCACGTGCGTCACAGCATACGCTGAAAGGGGACCCAATTATGGTGGGTGCACATGTCAAGGGGATGAGTCGTGGCCGAACGGTTAGCCTAGCTCACGAGACACACCTGATGCAACATTCCTACACTTTGCACACGATGTGCTTAATGGCCTGCAACCATAGGGATGGCGGACCTTCCTCCTAACACTCTACAGGTGCTTAAATTCCTGCACTCATGTTAAAGGTGATCGTGAGGAAAAAGATGCCTACCCCTACTTAAAAAAAGAAAAAAATGGGAATGATGCATGAATTAAACATAAATCCAAGTAGCCAGGAATCCCCACTGAAACAAATGAGGAGACTCGTGCGAAATGGTGAAGTGAATTCCAGTAAGGATGAAGCCTAATGGCCAGGAATCCCTATTGAGACATATGAGGAGACTCGCGTCAAATGGTGAAATCTGCAATAAAGAATATGACAAGGACGAAGCCTAGTAGCCGAGAATCCCCATTGAGACATATGAAGATACTCACGCCGAACGGTGGAATCTGCTACTAAAATACATATATGGGGACTGTGAGAAGCTACCAACAAATCGAGAGCCTGAAACCCATGTATAGGTGCTAGAGTAATCCTCGAGTGTTACTTGGAAAGCCTGTATATCCTTATGTTTAGGGCATTTTGTTCACATACTTGCACTTTCACACCACGAAGAATTGTCTTGGGTGAAGATTGTGAATTTGAGCTATGCATGCGAACCATGTGATATCCTTTTGATGGGTGCACCACCCCTTAGCTGTGCTTCGTGGCTCGCATCATGTTTGCGAATTATGGGCGATGTCTCTATCCCATCCCCTATAGATGGAAGCTACGTTATGCATATTTATGCTATGCTTGATATGGTGAATGCATGCATGCTTAAGTAATAAAACAAAAAAAGGGAATGAAAAAAAAGAAGAAAAGCTCAATTTTGGCTGTCGTAGCTTGCTTTCCCAGTTATGGCTTGTAATACCCAACCTTGGACCTCACAGTCTGCTTTCCGCCCTCATGGCTTGCTTTCAATTCCCAGCTTCGGCTTTTATGGCCTACTCTCGACTTTGGCTTTTATAGCCTGCTTCTCAACTTTGACTTTTATAGCATGCTTCCTAATTTCAGCCCTCGTAGCCTGCTCCCCCGACTCCGGCTTGTATAGCCCGCTCTCCTGACTTCGGCTTTTATAGCTCGCTCTCAACTCTGGCTCGGTAACCTACTTCCCTAACTTTGGCTTTTAAAGCCCGATCTCAGCTTCGGCTCTTGCATCCCGCTCTCTTAACTTCAACTTTGGCCCGCGTGGCCTACCTTTCCAAAATTAACTTAGGCTCTCATAGCCTACTCGTTTGATGTTAACTCTAAACACCTAATTCTCCTCAAAGTTCGACTTTTACGGCCCGCTCTCACAGGACCCTTCGGCTTGCTCAACTCCCTCTCAACTTCGGTCCATGTACCCACTCTCTTCTTCGTGATGATAACAAGTCTCTCAAACGGGCTGCACCCGTAGGCCCCGCTCAGTCATCCCTCCTTCGTGCCACCTACGGGTGGGGGGCATTTGTGGACACCCAAATTTTGGCGGTCGACGGTCGAATTTCAAACTCTGGTGATGGTGGGGCCACATCCTACACATGGCACCGTGCCATCATGAATTTGCGTTCTAAGAGATGAATTGAATATAAAATTGAGCGAGGTTTTGGCATCCTCCGGAGTGTGGAGACCCGGGCGTTTAAAAAAGGGAAGGAGAGAGAGAGGACCCAAGGAGAGGAGCTTAATAAAACGAAGGATGAGGTAGGAGAACAAGGAAAAGGTGATCTAACTGGGCGCCCATTGTAGACATGCTAAAATTGATATTATGATGAGTAAATCTCATGTCACCACGTGATGCCCCAAAGTGGACTTCAATAATGGCTCAATATGAAGTTTTTCTAATATTTTTATATTATATCTATAATTAGCGACCGTCAGCAGGGCGTCATTTAATTAACGACTCTATGGGTGTTGTTATTTCAATCAATTAACGACCGCACGCGCAGGCGTTATCTCCTGATTTTACGAATTCCAATTAAAATAAAATTCAAGGAATTAACGTATCTCTCCAAGGCGCGCATTAATTGACGACATTCCGTGCATGTGTCATTTCCTATTTTTAAATACAGAAAGTCATTTATTTCTATAAATTAACCCAGGAATTAGCGACTGTGTGCGCAGTCGTCATTTCAATTAGCGACCACCCTGATGTCGTCATTTGGCTTTCATGTCCGTCTCTGCTGCTGCTTCCTTGTAGGGGAAATCTTTCTATCTTTTGATCTCGATCCCTTCCTTGGAAGTCCATCCATATTCTGGAAGTTTATCTCTAGTTTTAATCCCATTAGAACTAGATCTTAAGCCCTATAAATACCCTCCCTTGATGGCCACCCGCCAAAAAAAAGAAGAGTTCGAGCAGAGGAGAGAGGAGAGATTCCAGTATTCCTGTTGAAAAGAGAGAGTTTCTTTTAGTCTTGTTAACAAGTCTCCTGCAGGTTCTGCTTTCTACGGCGGTCTTCTTCCCACAGTGATCTTCCTACGGCGTTCTCTCGGCGACTGCTGCTCTGCTTTTGTCTCTCCCTATACTGGTGCAGCAACAGCATAAAGGGCACCCCTTCTTCTTTAGTTTATTTACTACACCTCTCACACACATATCCCCTTCTAGTTATTTTGCTAGAATAGTCACCATATAACTTCTCTGCATATTACGTGCTTCGCATTCATAGCATATATCTCCCCCTTTTACTCCTCCAAGGGGTTTAAACAAAACACACCAGGTGTGTTAATGTTTATATTGCATAGTCCTCTTTATTGTGAGCATTGATATCGCACTTTGGCTAATCCATAATATTTGCTTGTCTTTGCTTGTCTTACAAGGGTAATCAAAGTAAGAACCCCCTTCATCGGCCGTCCGGTAGAAGGAGGAAGAAAGGACTTACAATCTCACCCGCTTCTTCACAAGGTACATGCGATCATCCTTTTATATTTTTGAGGTAACCCCTCTGGAAATCACCCTCCTTTAGAGCATCACATGCTCTCTTTTCTTCCTTTTCTTTATTTCCCATCATATCTTATCTCATCTTCTTTTCTTAACATATCTTTTTTTTAAATTAAATATTCTTTTTTTAATGTCTATGTGACACGTTCACAAATTGGCGATCATGGTGGGACTCTTGATGTTTTTATTTTGATTACCCCTCCATTGGCACCCACGTGTGCCCCTCCCTTTGGCACCCTCGCGTGCCCCTCCTTTGGCACCCACGTGTGCCCCTCCTTAGTGCTCCACATAGCACACTCCCTTTGTGCACCACGTGCACACCTTCCACTGGATTAGCCAATTTTTAAACTGTCCTTAGCATTTTGAGGAGGAAAAATTGATTTCTGTTAGGTTTCAGCTTGTTATCGATTCTCTGGAACTGATTAGCGACTGTTCTCCAACCGCTATTTGCATAATCAGTGACCACGCACAGAGGCACTATTTTCATTATTTTGACATTTTTATTATTTTAATAATCAACGCCCTTCCACAGAGGCGTCATTCACTCATTTAACGCCTAACTCCAAGGCATCATTTCGTCAGTTACTATTCATTCTTCTTGTGCACTTACTATTCACTGATATTTGACGCCCCTCCATAGAGGCGTTATTCACATATTCAACGCCTCACACCAAGGCGCTATTTCACTTTGATGCTCACTATTATCACGGTTTTACTGTGATTAGGGACTATCATACAGCCGCGATTTGCTGATACAGCGACTGCTGTTATGTCACCATTTTGTTCTGTTTTCACATAACCTTAATTCTTACTATTATCTTCACCTGTTGGCTGCATTTATTGATTATCTGATTATTACTGATTGATCTACCTGCATTAGCTTGCATTCTAGGGCATTTGGTTGAGAGACCTCCTCTCTCTACACTCCTAGGATTTCACACCCTTTTCTTGGAATTGGAAGAACTCTCCATTGAGCATTCCGTCTCTTTGGATTAGAAATTCCTTTTCCAAGGCCTCCGTAAGTCCCCGCACCTGTGGATTCCCTCACGAACGTCGGGCCAGTTGTACCATTTGAAGTATCCGGAGTTTAGTCAACCCATCCGTTGGTAAGGAGAGAGAAAGAACTTAGTTGACCCAGAGATTACACCCAAACTTGAAACTAGGACCCACATTGAAGAGAGAGAATTGATTACACATTTAAAAATTCATCTTAATCTCAAAGAAAACCTTAAAAATCTCGGGTTCATTACAACTTGTGTGAACAACTTGCTTGATTGGGTGATTACTTCTTACTTTTATTTGTTGTCTTAAGATATTTGCCTTTCCTTAAACATGCAACTTCGTTCAGGTAAAATCATTAACATGGCCAACTACGGGTATTCTTATGATGGTTATGAGGAGGGTCAATTTGACCCGTCTCATGAGGTTTCCCCTCAAGATTCCACCCATTATGAGGGAAACTATGCTCCCTCCCATGCTTATTATTCCCAAGTCCATGTCGTAGGTACCACTACTCAAGAGGTTGAGCCTTCCTCACAAGCTCAACCTACCACGCAAAATACATCTGGGGACGTTTCCCCATCTTTCAATCTCAATGATCCTCTGTCTCAATTGGACGATTCTCAACGCCAGGCGGTCCAGGCCGCTTTAAAAGGGAAATATGTTTCTTCATCTTCAAACCCTCCTCAGGCCGCGGGTGGCCATCCATCTCTTAATGACCAGGCGGTCTCACATAACAACCCTTCACGTCCATCAACTCCCATCATGGTTACGCCAGCTCAACCGGCAAGCCACTCCATGGTTAGGCCCAAATATCCTCCACCTCCCCAACTCTTAAGGAGGCCTATGCCGAATCCGTTCCCTTCTAATCCGGCCCCGGTCGAGTCTGATACCAACATCATACTCCTCCAGAAGATAGCTAGTATGGAGGAGCAGCTTAAGAAGGTTACGGCACCGGAGAATGCTCCAGAGATTGCTCCCCCCACTTTGTCGATTTTCCATTTGCCTCCTTCTGAGATGCCAAATTTCTGGCGCTACATTGGAACGGGTAACCCATTCATTCATTTGAAAGACTTTATGTACGAGACATCCTTCTGGCAGGATAACAATATCTCCCTGGCCTATTTATTTAGAATGTCTCTAGATGGTCTGGCACTCGAATGGTTTTATTCTTTGGAACTGGCTGAAGCTAGTGATTTTGATGTTGTTCAGTGAAAGTTCTTACAGAAATATAAGGACCGCGTGGGTCCATCCTTGTTAGTCACGGATCTAGTTGCTGAAAAAATGAAGCTCGCGGAGGACTTCATCCTGTTTGCCGATAGATGGAGAGCTATGGCCGAAAAATTGAAAGACACTGTTTCGAAAACGGAGCAAGTCAAGATGATTATATCAAATTCTATGCCGCAATTCTGTCACATTCTGGCCATGAATAGGCTGAGCACTATGGAAGAGCTCTATGAGAGAGCAAGATACATACAAACCCAGATGAAAGATTCTCCCATCATGGGCATGTTTGAACAGAAACCAAGGTTGGTCAGGAAGAACACCAATGTTAACAATAGTGGTGGCACAACCGAGGGCACCGTGAGCAATGAGCAGGTGGGTGTAGTTGGCAACCCCGCACCTTTCCGCCACCCTAACCCAAGACCTCCACAACCTCCACAACAACTCCCCTTCTTTAATCCTGCTCCCCAAGTAAATATTCCCCCTCGACCCTTCCATCCTCCTCCACAAAATCAAGCCGTCCACCCAAACCCACCAGTTCCTCAGCAATACCACCAAGTGCCACCACCCACCAACTATGGCCCCCAGCAGCCAAGAAGACCACTAGGCCCCAAAAGGGCCCAATACCCTCCATTACCTTAAAGTCTTCCTGATATCTTCAACGCCCTCATGGCTGCCAACCTGCTCGCCTTGCCAAAAGAAAGAACGGCTTGGCCCTCTAATGTGGATACCTCTTAGTATTGTGTCTTCCACCGACAGCCTAGTCACAATATAGATCATTACTTTCATTTCAAGGATTATATTTATGATTTGAATGATCAGGGTGGTATTAATTGGAATGAAATGAGGTAGTTTATTGCCACTTTGAAGACACAGAGACCTCCTCGGTAGCAGCAGGCTCAACAACCGCCTCAGTAACAAGTTCCACCACCTCCTCAACAGCAGCAAGCTCCCGCACCTCAACCGGACATGGGGATTGTCCATAATCCATTGACGGAGCACCCCCCGAACCAGCAAGTAAACCCTGTTACTTCCTTCCACGAAGTGGAAAGAGGAAAAGGGTGGCATGAAGAGAACGCCTCTGTTGGGGCTACAAACTAAACTCCAACTCAACCACCCCGTCTATTAAGAACACCTCTACATCCGTCGCCTTTTCCCCAACTAGCCCGTCCCCTTTTACGCACCACTAACCAAGTTCCCTCTACTACCACCAATTTCTTTACCGACTAGACCTCTCCTCATTCGCCCTCCATCATCTTCCACACCACAACAAACCCCCCCTCCAATCATCAACTCCTCGCCTTTGCCATCTAGGCCACTCCTCATTCGCCCCCCTACCAACACCTAATCCCTCCACTGCTACCACCAACCCTCCGCCAGTAAGGATTACCACACCGCAACCAGCAAATCCCTCATTTTTACCTAGACCCCTCCTCATTCGGCCTGCGCCTCCTTCAGCCGTTCAGGCGCCCCCTACCCCTCCAACTACCACTACCCCTCAGCCAACAAGGTCTCTCATAAGGGTTCCTTCTTTGGTCACCCCTCCAGCATCCGTTAACCCCAACATCCCATCTTCCTCTTCCATCAATCCTTTCACCTAACCATAACCCGACAAAGGTGCAATCGTCACAAACCATGGTGCTCCGCAGTGGATGGATGTTCCATCATGTATTCCCACAAAGGACGTCAGAGCCCACATAGGGGCAAGAAGAACAAGAGCAAGAACAAGAATCCATATCGGACACTCAGTATGATTTGCTAAAGCACCTAGACAAGACCCCGACAAGGATTTCTATTTTAGAATTGATAAAAAGATCCACCATTCACTAGCAGGCTTTGAAAGAGTACCTTCATAAGGTGATGGTTAATGAGGACATTCTAGCAGAACAGATTACATCAGTCTTGACACCAACAAGTGGTCAGCCAGCCATTGTTTTTCATGAGCATGAATTAGCTCCAAGGATAACCAGGAAGTATGCCTTGTTCATCACAGTTGACATTAACAAAGTGGCAGTTAAACAATGTTTAGTGGATACTAGAGCATCCATCAATGTGCTACCACCAAGTACTCTGAAGATGTGCGGTATTCCAGATAGTCAGATTCGGCCATCTACTATTACAGTAACGGTTTATGATAATACGAAGAAACCTCCTCTGGGCATGATTACTTTAAAAGTTGGACTGGGTTCGATCTCGATTACAGCAGACTTCCACATTCTGGACATGGATCCAACCTTCAATGGTATTTTGGGTCGCCCTTATACTCAAGTACTTGCTGCCGTGCCCTCCACGAATCATCAATGCATAAAGTTTCCACACAAAGGGCGCATCATCAAAGTCATAAGCATGCCTATTCTGCCGTCAGAGGATATACATTCAGCAACGTCAGTACCTTCCATATGGCCGGCTAATAGGCCCTTATTATCAGTGTTAGATGTTGCCGATCCGCGGCAGGATTCGCCAAGGCCTCCAATCACAACACCTGCATCGGTTTTGATATCACCCCTACCCTCCAAGGGGAAGAAAAAGAAGAATATGATAAATACCCCGGGATGGAATATTTTGATGAAAATGGGGTACAGATCCGGCAAGGGCCTAGGTGTTAACCTCCAGGGCAGGGTAAAGCCCATTAAAAATCATAAGCTTATTCCCCGAGGCGGCCTGGGATATAAAGGGCTGAGCAAAGAGGAATATGGAAAAGGAGAGCCATGGGCTATTATGACTTCCACTCTCAAAACAGACCGACAGCCACTCACATGGACCTTATATACCCACTTTGTGAAAGGGGCTACTCAATATGATGAGCAGACCATATTGGTTACTTCTGTGTTAGACCATCAAGATGTGCATTCCCGACAGTTTGCTCGTCATCGGGCACCATTAGTCACTTATAAGGCCCTAGAATCTGTAAGGCCACTCAAAAGGAGAAAAATGGAGGATCTGGAATGTGAATGGTACCGTTGGTTTGATATGAATGACATTGTCATTGTCTTAAGCCGTTTGTTTATGCCGACTAATCCGGAATGGCTGCCACTTATTCATGAGCTGATAGAAAAGCCGGCAGTGATCAAAGACAAGAGGCAACTTCTAAGTAACTATACAGATACCAGAGAGCCGGATGTGCCATTTGAAGAAGGCTTTACCATGGACAGGCTGTGGGTCGGCCTTTTCTCTCTTAATTCTGTACACCCGTCACTTATTACCTTCTGGTGCTCCAAACTGTTCGTCTCCAATATTCCCAGACCACCCGCGGTCTTGATTACTCTTTCTCCAGATTTGCTACAAGCTTCCCCAATTCCTCCTTTGCTCCTCGAGCAATTTTCTCAACTCTCCATTACACCCTCGCGTGGGCAATCTCTCATCCAATCTTTCTCTAAACTTTCAATTTCAACACCGCACCCTATTCCTTCCTCCCATTGCTTTATTCTTGAAAACAAAAAAAAAATGCCAAAATTCAAACTTTCCAATCTCCCATCTCTATTGAAGAGACCTTCTATCTTGCTCCGGAGTGTGTCCCGATCCAAGGGCCGCTCTTTCAAGGTTCGTTAGCGGACCTCCTTTTCTCCTCTGATGAGGAGGCCTCTCCTGTACCTTCTCATGTATCCACTGCGTCTTTCTCTTCTTCTCTTCCTTCTCTAGGTCAGAATAGTTCGTCTAGCTTGTCATCTTGTTCCTCTCCCTCCTCTTCTAATAAGAGTCTTGGGGTAGCTACTTATAAGAAGGCTACGAGTAGACAGATTCTCCGTAGGTTCCTGCAAGATCTAGCTAGAAGATGCCGGGTATGTTTAGCCCTTCCTGGTTTCTTAGAGGATCCGATCTTCCTACCGGAAATAGAATGTGAGGATGTAGGCTCTATAGATGCATGGTTTGGTGTTTACGAGATTATGAATGATGAAGACCCTATTGAAGAGGGGGATGAAGATTACGAAAAATATGAGGATGAGGCTAATGCTTTTTCTAGTGGTATGAGAAGATTCGACGAACCATCAGCCTCAGTAGAAGAACCCACTAAAGAGATTAATCTGGATACCGAGGAAAACCCTAGGATTGTCCTCATCAGTAAAAATTTGCCGCCTTCCGAAGAAGAGGCACTCATTCAAGTTCTTCGAGAATATAAGGACACGTTTGCGTGGAGTTATGAGGATATGCCTGGTCTGGACCCTGAAGACCGTCTCACACTTAACCCAGGATCTGTCCCGGTCAAATAGCGGTTAAGACGTTTCCACCCTTACATGGCATTAAAGATGAAAGAAGAGGTCGACAAGCTTCATAAGGTAAGATTTATTAGAGTCGTCCTCTATCCCAATTGGGTGGCTAACATTGTCCCGGTAATGAAGAAGGATGGGAGAGTTAGAATTTGCATAGACTTCCGAGACCTTAACCGCGCGTGTCCTAAGGATGATTTTCCCCTCCCTCACATAGATGTGCTGATTGATAATATGGCAGGGTACGAGACCCTCTCTTTTATGGATGGCTTCTCTGGTTACAATCAGATCCGCTTGGCTGAAGAGGATCAGGATAAAACCTCATTCACTACACCTTGGGGCACTTACTGTTATGTGGTCATGCCGTTTGGGCTCAAGAATGTCGGAGCCACTTACTAAAGGGCCATGATGGCTATTTTTCATGACATGATCCCCATTTTTATAGAGGTGTATGTTGATGATTTGGTAGTGAAGTCAAGGACAAGGATTGAGCATCCTGGGGTTCTAGCCAAGGTTTTGCAAAGAGCACGGGAGTATCAGTTAAAGATGAACCCCAAGAAGTGCGTGTTTGGTGTTTCATCAGGAAAATTGCTTGGATTCATAGTCAGCAAGAGGGGTATTGAGATTGAGCCCAATAAGGCAAAAGCAATAAGGGATATGCCTCCTCCCATAAATTTGAAGGAAGTTCGAGGACTGATCGGGAGGTTGCAATTTATTCACCGGTTTGTCTCCCAGCATTCACAAAGGTGTAGGCCGTTTTACGAGCTTACTAAACCGGGAGTCAAATTTAATTGGGATGACAAGTGTCAGGCAACCTTTGACGGACTAAAGGATTATTTGGCCAATCCTCCTGTCCTGAGGCCGCCAGTTCTAGGCAAACCACTTGTTCTTTATGTTTCTGTTCTGGATGACTCTGTAGGCGCTGTCCTTGCGCAAGTTGATGAAGAAGGAAAAGAGAGGACAACCTACTACTTGTCTAAGCTTCTTAACCCTTGTGAGCAAAAGTACTCAGCCATGGAAAAGACTTGTGCTACTTTAGTCTGGGTAGTGCAAAAGTTGAAGCATTATTTCTTAGCTCACGAGGTTCATCTTATAGCTCGCATGAATCCTATCAAGTTTCTCCTTGAAAAATCTATTCTCACTAACCGATTGGCATGATGGCAAAGCTTTCTTTCCTAGTTTGATATCATCTATATATAGCAAAAGGTAATTAAAGGCTATGCCATAGCAGAACATCTAGCTCATCACCCTCTCCCCAGATTTGACCATGTTCGCTCGGAGTTTTCAGATGAGGAACTAATGTCCGTCAATTAGCCCAATTCAATGTGGACATTACATTTTGATGGAGCTCAGAATTTACAAGGAAAGGGGATTGGCATTGTTCACTTATCACCTAAGGGTATCACTATTCCACTTGCCTCTCAGCTCGCATTTCCAGTTACAAATAACATAGTTGAATATGAGGCTCCTCTGGCCGGACTGCAGGCCGCTCATCAATTCGGTGTTATCCAATTACGGATTGTAGGTGATAGTCAGCTTATTCTTCGCCAAGTGCTCACCAAATGTCGCACGCTCAATCCTAAACTTAAGCCCTATCAGGAACTGGCTTCTGCTTATGCCAAGCTTTTCACTAAACTATTCTTCATTCATGTTCCTCGAGATCAGAACATTCTAGATGATGCTCTCGCTTCCCTTGCTTCCTCTTTGGTTTTCCTTCCCAAAAGGGATTTCCATTCGATCATTGTTAACAAGCGTCTTACTTCTGCTATTAAAGATCCAACGTTCCTTAGTATTAAGGAGGAGGTGCTCAAGAAGGTTAAGGAAAGAGGAATTATTGAGAACAAGGAGATCATGTTATTAGATCTAGAGGAAGAGTTGGATGATGAAAAAAAGCCATGGTATTACGAAATTACCAAGTATTGTCAGGATCAATCTTATCCTAAAGAGGCCACTGTTGAAGAGAAGAAAGCCATCAGAAGAGTTGCTTAGAGATATGCACTGATTGGAGGTATGCTTTATAGAAGAGGTCTTACTGGAGTCTTGCTTAGATGCCTCGACGATGTGGAGTCTTGGAAGGTCGTGGAAGAGGCACATTCAGGAGTATGTGGGGGTCATGTCAATAGCCAGATGCTAGCTAAGAAAATCCTTAGATTAGGCTTCTATTGACCCACTCTAGAAGAGGACTGTTCCATCTATGTACGAAGGTGTGTCAAGTGCCAACTGCACGCTGATAAAATTCATTCTCCTGCTTCTTTACTCCATCCTATGTCTTCCCCATGGCCTTTCTCCATGTGGGCTTTCGATATTATCGGACATCTTGGTGATTCAAACCTCCTCACAAAACTGAAATCATTTATACTCACGGCCACGGAGTACTTCACCAAGTGGGCGGAAGCGGAAGCGTATGTGGAGATTAAAATGTCAACCGTCTGCAAGTTTATAATGAAGAATATAATTGCAAGATTCGGCATCCCAAGTACCATTGTCACCAACAATGGGCCGCAAAGGGGATGGCAAAGGCCGACTAAGAAGGATGGGCCGCAAGAGGATATGAGTAAAAGCACAAGTCATTAAACACGTTGACCCTTTGTTAAATCATTTAAGAATGATTAATTAATTTAAGATGGTGATTGTGTAAAGTTTCAAGACCTTTTTTACCATGCTAAGCCTCATAATAGAAAAAAATATTTTTTCAATCAACGCCTTCCTACGGGGGCGTCATTTCATTCCATTTCTTTGAGTCGCGATGACCTGCATGTCGTCATCTTCAAAATAAAATAAAATAAAAAAATGGTTTTCAATTAACACCAGCGTGTTAGGGCGTCGATTTCTTGATTAACGTCTTATGTGGAGTCGTCATTTAAAAGAAAAGGAAAGAAGAAAATAAAAAAGAGAAAAAATGGAAAAGAATTTCTTGAATTAAGCCCACTACTTTCCCTTTTGCCATGTCATGTGCTTGGTTGCATCTGTGTGTGGACATTCTTTTATTCCAAGTTTGCATTTGTTCGCTTGCGTGTTTCATTTTCCTATGTCCTTGTTATTTGCCTTAATTAATTAAAAGCCTGGCCCCTTGACCTATCATCAAAGTCGAAATAGTGACAACCCCTTGCTTATTGAGCAAGGGACCAAGCCGAACAGATGAATTAATCTGTTTGTTTAAGTGTGAATTACAGGAACATGGGGAGAAAGAAAGAAAAGAAACAAGGAAAGTATACAAGTGCTCACAACAACAACTCAGGTAACATCAAAATTTCATATATATATATATATATATATATATAAATGTCTGAGTACAAAACATGCAAGTGGAGGAGCACAAGTCTCTCTTTAGCTCTCACCTTCACCCTCCTCTCTCCTGCTCTCTGCCTCACTGTCGTCTCGGCGACGGGACTGTGGAGGGGGCATGGACCCCTAGGAAGCGGCAGAAGCTCGAGCCTGCTCCTCTACCTCGTTTCTCTGTCAAGTCGAGGAACCTGCCAGGTAGGTCGTGCTGGCGAAGGCGCTGGAGTGTCCCGTGGCTCGCGCCCGCTCTCGACCCCTCTGAAGTCGCTCCTCTGTGACTCGTAACCGCTCCTGTGAAGCGCCCAGCTGCATCCTCAGGTCCGCGAGCTTGCGCTCGCCCACCATCCGCTCCTCCCTCTCGCGGGCGCACTCCCTCCTCTCCATCTCTAAGAGGAGCCTCATCTCTGTCACCTCACGATGTAACTCCCCGTGCTTCCTCTATGCCTCCTCTAGCTCTGCCACGCGCTTATCACGGATGGCGACCTCGGTGCACGCTAGCACTGTCTGCCTCCTCGCCTCTGCTAGCTCTGTGACCTGCATGTATCACATCATATTAACATCATTGAATTTTTGAAAGTACATAATGCATGTGAATATTATTTTTATGAACTAACCCGTGCAACCATCTCGCACTGTCCTGCCTCGAAACAAGTAATCGCGGCTCGAAGCTCCTCAGTTTGTAAGAAACACAAGTTTTTATGAACATAATGATATAATGGAATGCATTTATGAGTTTGGTTTTGAACTTACCCGTGCTGTAAGGTCACGTTCCGCTGCCACGGCCTGCTCCACTACTCCTGTGAGTCGCTGCTCCAAGGTAGCAATTTCGGCAGTCGAATCTCTCATCCCCGAGCTCGAGGCCCCTTCTGCGCCTCCTATCACTGCCCCCTGCTGGGCACGCTGCATTCATTAAAAATTGTCAGTGGCTGAACATTAATAAATCAGGAATCATTTTGCATACAGGTAGTTGCACTCACGAAGGTCTCCAGATTTGCCCGTGTGGCTGCGAGCTGGGCCTCCAAGTTGTGAAGATGGACTTGCATGTCCATCACCGCTACATCCCGCACATCCTGCATTCATCACATATTAGTTGCATAATAGACATATATCATTTAGGAGAATAAAACAAATGCATTCATACATGCCCCTGTGACCCACATCTGGGGTTGGCCGACGTAAACCTCCCAGTAGCGCCGCAAGTACTCCGAGCTGTCTGTCGCCTGGGAAGTGACACACGTCCCACCACGCTGCCAGTCATCGTACTGGTCTGGAAACTGGATCTGCCAGTCGGTCGCTTTCGTGTGCCCTCGGGTCTTCCGCCCGATCCCGCGTGGCTCTCCAACCTCGACCCAATCCTGGTGAAGGCCGAGGGTCCTCATTACCAGCCTGAGCCGTAGCGGCTCGATCTCGTTCAGGCAATGAACCCAAAGCTCACGCCCAAAGCGAGGTCGGCCCACTACGACCCAAGGCTGACCCTCCTCAGTCATACCCTGGTAGGGTCTCCAAACCACCTGCATTCACATCACATCATTCATATCATTATATCATCATATTTTCATAAGGCAAGAAATAAAAGAAAATTGCATCATATTTAACACACGTACCAGTGAGGCGGGGTAGTCGCAGAACTCCCGTCGAAGAACGCTCAGCTCGTAAGCGTGTGGTGCTCCAGTCAAGAGAGGTAACCATCGCCGTGCTAGTGGGAAGGCCCCCTCATCTCCGGGTCGTAGGTCGGCTCGGCCCATTGGCATGTATAAGTGGCTCCATACCTGCATCCATCAATTGCATCAGTAAACATTCATATGCATAATCATATTCATAAGCATTTAAATAAACAAAAGGACATGCATACTTGAAGAAAAGGTGAGAAGCCACTGACAGTCGTCTCTCGGCCTGTCCCAGTGGACAGATAGGCCATCAAGTGCGCCAATAGGGCGGCTCCCCACGCGTACCTCCCAACTCCCTCCAGGTCCTCAAGGATGCCTAAGAATCGGCAGTTGATCACATCCCTTTTCGTACTCAGCAATAACCTCCCGAGCATCAGGAATAGAAATCTCCTCAAGTCTCGGTCTACTCTCTCCCTCTGAGCCGATTCTTGGCAGTAGGCAGCCCGGGCTCTCCCAATCAACCTCACTAAAAACTCATCCATGGACTCTCTCGGTCTCTGTCTAGAATCCCCTAATCCCATGGCTAGGGTCAAATCAGTGCGGAAGATGGTCCTACACTCCATAGGGGTATCTGCTATCGTCTCTAGCCCTAACAGTCTCCGGACTAGCTCCCCGTAGTCTGGAAGAGTCACTCCACTAACAGCCTCCCCGTCTACCCTCAATCCGGTGATCCGGGAGATATCCTCCAAACTCGGTACCATTGTTGACACCCGTTTTATGACCAATAAGTCGGGTCATCTCTTTATTCATTATATATGATGCTCCGAGTTGTTCACTCTTCATCGAGTCTCTTTGTTTAGTTGAAGATTATTTCTTGGGTCTTGACTCCTTGATTGGATGTGGCTTTTTGTGGCATTTCATTTGACTAAGGCTTAGCAAAACCTTCATTTCTTCTTTTGAACTCCATTGATAATAACAGTCTACTCCAGGAGCGTTGTTTCTTTATAACGGGCGGGTCCTGGGCCGTTACTCTTTGAAGAGTCCTAAGGCTTAAGATCTCATTTTCAATCTTTATCTTTTGGTTTACGCGTTGATAATAACGGTCTGTCGTGCAGCCGTTGTTTCATTATGACGCCCCATGCCTTGGCCGTTGCTTTCTTCACAGAGTCCTATTGCTTTGATCTTCTTCCCATTGATCTTATCTCTTTGGGATAAGGTTGAAAGTAACGGACGATCCTTGGTGCGTTATTTTCAAGTGGCAGTCTGTCATGCAGCCGTTACTTCCTTCAGAGAGTCCTGGCAGTTCAGGCCTTTTCTCTGCTACTCTGTGGTCGAGATAAGAACTTGGATTGGCGATATCTCTTTCAAATCTGATCCTCAGGACCTTCTGTTTGATTCTATGGACTCTTGGTGATATTATCTTCGAGGATTTGCTAAGAGTTATCCCTTTATCTTGCTAGATTATCCTCTGCTCGACCTGAGAGTTTGAGGGTCTATAAATAGAACCCTTAACTTCATAGCCAAAGGAGGAAGATCTAGAGTTTGTGTCAAAGTGCTGCCGCATTCTAGAGCCACGTTTGATCAAGGAGAAGTGCTTCTCACGTTCGTTTGCTGCCTGGTGAAGGGAGTATTTGTTCCTTTTGGTTCTAAAGCTTATAATTGCATATTGAGTTTTCCTTCAGTCTCCCTTTCATCATAAGCATTATTTCTCTCCTTTCTCCACGTTTTTCACTGGTTTTCATCATCTAAACATCCTCCTAATCTTTTAAAATGCCCAGAGGGGTTAAAAAACCAAAACTCCCTGGTATTCCCCTCTCCTTTTGATGATATTTTGTTTATTGAAGAATTGATGCTATATTGTCTAAAGGGCTAATTTGGGTTGTTTTGTTCTTGTCTTCCACTTCTTTGGCAGGTTTACAGGTTCACTAGGGCGAGGCCTAAGTCTTCTAGCCGGCTGGAAGAGTTGGAGTTAAAAGGATCCACACTTTGCTACTGCAGGTATTACGACGGCCTTGTGCAGGTGCGTCAGAGTCTTCCAGCGGTCTATCGAGCAACCGTCACTTTCAAGTGACGCACAGGGTTCTGGCCGTTACTTCTAGCTGACCTGCAGGTTCTCTTTGGTTTTCTCTCCCGTGGGCGGGTGCTTCATCCACCTACTTCCAAGGTATATTCAGGTCTTTGGCTTGTTTTTACTTTGGTGGCGATCACGACTTTCCTTGGTATCGGGCATTAGCTTTCTCCTTCATTGCATATCTTTTATTTCCTTGCTTGTTCCACCCCTTGTGGTGTGTTTCCATTTACTCCTTGCTCCACGCCCCGGCGTGTGTTTTCCTTTTCCTTAGCTTAGTTTGATTGAGATAGCATGCCCATGCTACAGCTTGCTTTGGTTGCCTAGGTTCATGATCACATGTTCATAGGTTAAGAGAAGATCTTTGATTATTTGCTTGTCATCTTGCTACATATCATCACTAAAACCCCCCAAGGAAAAGAAGATAGAGAAGCAAAATAAAATCAACAGATAATTTTTTGGCGATCACGGTGGGACAACTTGTGCCAATCGTGCTTTTAATTCCTGTTAAACCTGCCATCATCTCTTGTGTTGTTCCCCTCCCGCTTTCCTCTTATTTTCTGTTGATCCTGGTTTTCTTAGCGCTCTGACGGCCCTGTGTCCACGCGTTGGAGTCCTCTGACGCGGGGTCATTAGACCACCACATCTGTTCTGCCGCGAGAGTTTCACGGTCTTTTCCTGTTAGTTCTGGTTGATTTTGGCTCTCTGGCTCATTTGATGGTCCTACCTCCCCGCATTACATTACTTCTGGCGGTCTGGTCTTCGACCGTTATTTTATTCTGACGCAGGGTTCCTCGACCGTTATACTCCAGACAGGTACGCATCCGAGGTGCATTTATTTCCACAGTTTCTGCTGTGACTCTTTGCTTGGGTGATACTTGACTTCCTCCTTGCTTTGTTTCATATCTCCATATCATTGCGTGCATCATTGTTTGTTAGATCATAGGCTAGACTTTACATGCACTCCGGTGCACATAGGGGCATTCATACATTCATATCTTAGATTGTATTTTCCTACCTTGTTGTGAGGACCTCTCATCTCCATATTCCTTGGGACCGACTAGGAAATCACACCAGGGACCTCCATAAGTCCCCGCGAGCCGTGGATTCCCACACGGACGTCGGGCTGGTTGTACCTTTCCCATCCCGTGTCTAGGGTTGCATAAGTGAAGGAGTGATTACACTTAGAGTCAAGCCAAGTCCCATACCCATCTCCTATTAGGAACCCATTGTTGAGAGCACATTTTAATCAATTCACTAAAGTTCCAAAGGAGAAATCACAAGAATCTTGCTGCAACATCTTAAGCAACTTGGTTGACTTTGAGTGTCTTCACCTTTTATCACTTATATCTTTTTCAAAAAAAACATTCAAGTTTGGTTACTCATTGTGTAATTGTTTGTGTTGTTTGTTTGCATTTTGTCAAGGTTGTCTGTTGCATGTGGAGTTGTTTTCGTCCGTCCGACTCATCTCCTCAAGTCAATTCCTTCTTCAAGTCCTATTCCAATCCTCTTTTCGAGTCCACCATGGCATCCTGTAATCCTCCCCGTTCCCAAGAGGACTCCCTTCCTCAAGGGCTTCTTGAAAACCCTCCCAGGGTTACCTCCTTTTCTTCTGGAGAGGGGACTGCCCCTCTTCTACCCTCCACTTCCATGGAAGGTGGTCAAGCCACCCCTTCTTTCTCCACTCCTTCCGCGGGCTCCGTCCTTCAGATGATGGCCCAATTGGATCCGGCCCAACTCCAAGCTCTTTATCAGGCCATGCAAGGGTCCAACGCATCTCCTTCTACCATCATCCAAAATCAATCCAATCCTTCCATTGTTGGGCTTTCCATTCAGCCTACTCCAATTGATCTCACCCCGGTCCAACCACGGACCATTACTTTCGCGGGCATGGAAACGGGCCAGTCTTCCAATTCGGCCCAACAATCCTTCGATAAGGGAAAGTCGCCCATCCCCTCTTTTGTTCAAATAGATCATCACGTATCTACTCCGGTAGCTTCACAAGTTCTCATGGGCCCTTCTGATTTCTTGCACCCTCGGCAAGGGGTGGCTCAAGCCCATTCTAATCTTGGCCAATCTCAGGCCCAATATCCTTCTTATGGGCCCCCCATCTCTACTGTTTATCCCTCCACTCCTGCTTATGGGCTTCGACCTTCTGCCGCAATCGTTCCATCTGCTCCTCAAATTCAATCAGCATCCTTCACTACCCCTGCTCCCTCCCGAGAGCAGGACTTGCTTGACAAATGGGCCGCCATGCAGCAACAACTCGATTTCCTCCAGAAGCGGGTTGGCCCGTAATCTTTGGCAGATGTTCATGTCCCGAGCTTCCAGAATATTCGGTTCCCCCCACAATCGGAACTCCCTAACTACCGCAAGTACGATGGGAACGGCAATCCCTTCATTCATGTGAGGGATTTTCTATATGAGTCGGCGTAGTTCCAATATGATGATCGCCTTATGGCGTACTTATTCCACCGATCTTTGGATGGTGTTGCTCTGGAATGGTTCTACTCTTTGTCGCTAGAAGAAGCTGAAAGTTTCAAGGTAGTAAAGGACAAATCATCCAGCGGTTCCAAGACAGGGTCGGCCTGGAATACTCATTTACAGATCTAGTAGCCAAGAAGATGAAGCCAGATGAGGAGTTCGCCACTTATGCAGACAGGTGGAGACAGATGGCTGCTAGAGTGCCTGGCCACATTCCGGAGAAAGAGAAGGTCAAGCTACTCATTTCAAATGCTACCCCAACCTTCAGGAACATTCTGGCAATGAATGATATAGCTAACATGCATCAACTCTACAGCCGGGCGCGCTTCATACAAACCCAGTTCAAGGACTCTCCCATACACACCCTATTTGAAAACCAAAAGCCCAAATATCACAAGAAACCACAAGGGCCGGTTACCGAGGGGGTCCAGACAAACGAACAGGTACAAGCTGTTTCCTTTCCATTCCAAGCCGCACCATTCCGCTTCCCCCAAAACCCCCGCACTCCACAAAATCCTGCTTCACAGAACTTTCAAGCCGCTCCACAAAACCCTCCGCCCGCCTTCACCATTCCAAAAAATGCCTTCGTCGCTCCGCAGCAACAACTACCACCTCAGCAATTCCATAATGTCTCTCCACCCAACGGCTATAACAACAATCGAAACAACAAGCGCCCGGCTCCCAAGAGGGCACAATATCCTCCACTGCCAGAGACCCTCACGGATATTTTTTCGGCTCTTATGTCGGTGAATGCAATTCAACTTCCTCCGGAACGGCCTAACTGGAACCCAGCCGTTGATCAGACGAAATATTGCATGTTCCATAGGCAGTCAGGCCACACTATCGAAGGATGTTATCAGTTTCGGGATCTGGTATATGATCTCCATGAAGGACAGAGAATCGATTGGGCCGCGATGCATCGGGCCATTGTTGAAATCAAGGAGAAAAGAGGGCAACAGCCGAGGCAACAAGCACAGCAGCAACAAGCACCGCAGCCGTAGCCGCAGCAGCCACTACCACAACAGCAACTACAACAGGCTCAGGATCTGGGGATCCATCAAAATCCGATGCCAAATCATCCGCCGGCTCTACAGCAACCTCAGCCGCCTGCACCGGCTCAAGTGAACGTAGTTTAACCCCTGGCCCCTAGTGCCGAGTGGTCTTTTGATGACGATGGTGCCACACCGCAAGTCATGGCCCTCCACCACAACCACCGCAATCCTCTTACCCCCTCCTTCGTCCTTCCTTCACACCCAATATCCTCTCCACTGGTCCTCCCGTTTACGCCCGCTCCAACAAATTTACTACCACCCACCACTCCGTCATACCCTTCGCCATTTACCTCTGCCACCATCATCACGCCATCGCCTAACCTATCACCTGTCTTGACTCCTCCACCAATACTCCCTCCATCCGTACCACCCACCATCACCATCCCGCCTTCCATCAATCCTTCCCCCATCATCCGCTCACCACCACCCATTACCCCCACTAACCTCACATCCCACCTACTCATCTCCTCTACACAGCCTACACCACTCATCCACCCCGCAGGGCCCATCATACTATCCACCGATGCCTCGGCCGCTACAAGTTGTGCTTTAAGAAGCGGGAAGATGTTCCATCGGAACTACCCTACTACTTCTAATCCCCAGTATTCTCAGCCGACGGTCGAGCAGGCAGAAACTGAACCTCTGCCGGGTACTCAATATGACTTGCTGCATCATCTGGATCGAGTGCCCGCAAAAATATCTGTGCTGGAGCTGATCAAAAGGTCTACCCTTCATCAGGATGCACTGAGAGATTTCTTATAGAAGGTAATGGTCAGCGAAGATATGGCAGTCGATAGCTTACCAACGGCCCTAGCAACTATTTCCAAAGGGCCGGCAATCACGTTTTCAGAATCCGAGCTAGCACTCCCGGAAGCTCGGCAAATGCCGCTTTGCATTACAATCACTCTGAACAAAGTCAGCATTGAAGCAGCACTGGTTGACACAGGGGCTTCAATCAATGTGTGCCCACTCAGCACTCTACGAGCTTGCAACATATCCGAAGAGTTATTACGACCTACCCCGACCACTACAGCAGCATGTGACAATTCAAGGCGAGCATGTCACGGGGTGGTCACTATCCAAGCAGAGCTCGGACCCCTTACAATGGCTGTAGAATTCTATGTACTAGACATCGACCCTATGTTCAAGGCTATCTTGGGTCGACCATGGCTGGATACGCTCGGTGCCGTGCCCTCCACCGCACATCAGTGCGTCAAGTTCCCTTTCCAAGGGAGGGTCGTCAAGGTCAAAAGCCTATCTACAGTGCAATCAATTAAGGCCATTTCAGAACAGATTCTTCCTACACTTTGGCCAAGCAGCCGACCCGTCATATCAGTGCTGGATTTAAACTTCCCTTGGGATTATACGCCTCCTAGGCCCATCACTACTCCAGTTAACATCAAGATGAAGCCCCAGATCCGAGACCCAAAAGGCTGGAACATTATACTAAAATTGGGCTACCAACCGGGGAGAGGCCTCGGTGCACAATTACAAGGAATGACCAAGCCCATACCCAAGGGAAGAAAGATGGGCAGAAGAGGTCTTGGCTACAAAGAGACCGCATTATCTGTGATGGGTGATTCTGGGCCACTCACCTAGGACTACCGCCAGCACTTTGTCCGAGGGCCTCTCCAGCCCGGCACATTGGCTTTGCAGCCAGCTCCGTTGGGGAGAAATACAGTATGTCCGATTGCCAGTCCTCCGCCGGCACAAAAAAGGTCAGAACATGATATGCTTGATTATGGTCAAACCCTTCAGGGGTTGTTTCATGAAGAAGACTGCCAAAAGAAGCAAGAGGTTCGGCTCATGCAATGGAGACCGAAGAAGCGGCCAGACGATGATCCACGGGAGGAGGGGAGCTCGCCGATTGTCTTTTCTTGGTCTCCCTCCCGCTTTTAATCTCTCCTCCAGCAATGGGAGTTCTTACCCCGTCTTCCTCCTATCATGGTAAATCTATTCTTCGTTGATCCGCCCGAGATT
Organism: Amorphophallus konjac; assembly: GCA_022559845.1. Classification (NCBI taxonomy): domain Eukaryota; kingdom Viridiplantae; phylum Streptophyta; class Magnoliopsida; order Alismatales; family Araceae; genus Amorphophallus; species Amorphophallus konjac. The sequence continues at coordinate 318,641,745 of CM040124.1, forward strand.
CTATTTGTTCCTTGCGCTTGCGGGCACTGCCCGCCCATTGATTTATCCACTCTATTCACTCCTCCTCCTCCCAACGCCCAACTCCACGAGATGTGGTTCTCATCTTCCGATCCCTTCTTTGACTGCATCTTCCCTGAGCTATTCCCTATGCAGCTCCCGCCTCCTCCATCTTGCTGTATAGTCTCTGCTGATCTCCAAAAAAAAACGTCAAATTCAAAATGGAGATTTCAGTGGAAGATTATGCTACCCTGTCTCCATCATCATCCCAGGGGCACGAGCCCCCTGCTACTTCCCTTCCACTAGGTCTCCTTTCCCCTAGGTTAGGATTAGGGTCTATCGAGTCTAGGGAAGTAGAATTAGTTAGGTCTAAAGAAGTAGGGTCTTGTTCTAGGTCATCCAACCCTTCCTCCTCTGAGCCGCGCCCGCTTGCGCGTCCTCCCAAATCTGTTCCTGATAGGTTCTTGCAAGACCTAGCTCACCGCTGTTATGCCCTTTTAAGATGTCCGGAATTTGTTGCTACGGCAATTACGATTGAGGATGAAGAAGAAATAGAAGGGGCGTGGGGCGATGACGGACTCGGCGTCTATGAAATCCTGGGTGAAAAAGATCTGGTTAATGAAGACAGCAACGTAGATGACGCTGCCGATTTGTATGCACAAGGACTTAAGAGATTCGACGAGCCGTCGACGGCAGTTGACGAACCTACGAAGGAAATCAACTTGGGAACTGAAGAAGACCCAAGGCCCATCATTATTGCCGCTAATCTCCCTCCGCAAGTAGAAGAAGATTTAATCAAAGTTCTAAGGGAGTATAGCGATTCCTTCGCCTAGTCTTACGAGGACATGCCGGGTCTTGACCCCTCCTTAGTGGAACACCGACTCGTGCTTAAACCAGGGGCAACACCTGTCAAACAACAGTCAAGAAGATTTCACCCCCACATGGCCTTGAGGATTAAGGAAGAAGTCGACAAGTTATACAAGGCCAGATTCATCAGAGTTGTTTTATATCCTTAGTGGGTGGCAAACATAGTCCCTGTTATCAAGAAGGATGGAAAAGTGCGTATTTGCATCGATTTCAGGGATCTTAATAAAGCATGTCCCAAGGATGATTTCCCGCTGCCTCACATTGATGTCTTGGTAGACAACACTGCCGGGTATGAAGCCCTGTCATTTATGGACGGGTACTCAGGCTACAATCAAATCCGTCTCGCTCCGGAAGATCAAGAGAAAACTTCCTTCACCACGCCCTGGGGCACGTACTGTTATGTGGTTATGCCATTTGGTCTGAAGAACGCAGGTGCCACCTATCAAAGGGCAATGATGGCCATCTTCCACGACATGATGCACATCTATATGGAAGCTTACGTGGATGATATCCTGGTGAAGTCAAGAACCAAGGAAGAACACCCCTCTATCCTGGCTAAGGTGCTGCAGAGAGCCAGGGAGTACAAGCTCAAGATGAATTCGAAGAAGTGTGTGTTCGGTGTCTCCTCAGGGAAATTGCTAGGCTTTATAGTAAGCAAACGGGGGATCCAGATTGATCCTAACAAAGCACAGGCCGTCATGGATATGCCTCCGCCAAAGAACATTACGGAACGTCGAGGATTGATTGGTAGATTACAATTCATTAGAAGATTCATATCCCAGCATTCTCAAAGGTGCCGTCTGTTTCATGAATTGCTTAAGGCGGAGGTCAAGTTCGAATGGAATCAAGAGTGTCAAAAGGCCTATGAGGACCTTAAGGAATATCTATCCAATCCCCCGGTTCTGCAACCTCCTGTCCCTGGGAAACCCCTAATCCTATACATCTCGGTTATTGAGGACTCCCTAGGGGCGATCTTAGCACAAGTGGACGATGAAGGGAAAGAGCGGGCTGCATACTATCTCTCTCAGTTGTTTAACCTAACTGAATCCAAGTACACCGCTATGGAGAAGACTTGTGCCGCCTTAGTGTGGGTAGCTCAGAAGCTGAAACACTACTTTCTTACCCACCCAGTTAGGTTGATCTCTAGAATGGACCCGATCCGCTATCTCTTAGAAAAGCCTGTCCTTTCTAGCAGGTTAGCTCGCTGGCAGAGCTTCCTCTCTCAGTTCGATATCACATTTGTTGTTCAGAAGGCAGTCAAAGGATATGCCATTGCTGAGCATCTTGCCCATCTCCCCATTCCTCACACCGATTCCATTCAAGACGATTTCCCTGATGAGCATCTTTCTGTTATCTCTCATCACCCCTTCTAGTCTCTACACTTCGACGGTGCACTCAACTCTCAAGGCCGAGGGATCGGTGCTGTTTTTCTTACTCCGGAGGGAGTGACCATTCCCTTCGCTTATCAACTTCGGTTTCCTGCTACAAACAACATCGCTGAGTATGAGGCTCTCCTGGCCGGGTTGAAGCACGCCTACCTCCTAGGCGCGCGCTATTTAAACATTATAGGAGATTCTCAGCTCATCCTACGGCAAGTGCTGACCACTTACCGTACTCGTGACCCCAAGCTCAAGCCTTATCAAGATCTGGTCACGCTCCTTGCCAGGCAATTCCGTAAGTTGATCTATATCCATACTCCCCGTTCTCAGAACATCCTAGCTGATGCTCTAGCATCCCTTGCTTCTTCCCTATCTTTCCCTCTCAGTCGGAGCACTGAGACTATCGTCGTTCAGAGATTGGACGCACCCTCTCTTCAGGACCCTTGGTTCGTCAATCTTAGGAAATCTGTAGAGGCAAGAGCTGAGAAGGGAGATCTTAAGGAAGTATCTTTAACAGAGCTAGAAGAGATCCTGGACGAAGAAGAGTTGCCTTGGTATCATGAAATCGAGTTGTTTTGCAAAGAGGGATTGTTCCCAGAAGGGGCAACGGCTGAGCAACGCTAGTCAATCAGAAGAGCCGCCGCAAGGTATACTATTGTCGCAGGAGAACTGTACAGGCGCACTATGATAAGTGTGTATTTTTCCTTCTTAATTCATCATTATACACATTTTTATGAGCTTAAATAACAATAAATATACACTTCTCACACTTACTGTTGATTGAGAATCAAAAGTTTAATTTTTGGAAATTAAATAGTTTTAATAATGATTTTTATGTATTTATGTAGGCACACAATACGAGGAAAGCTCCAAGAAAAAGAAAAAAAAGGAAAATAAATTTATATGTGAAAATGGGCCAAAAGCCCAAGGAGTTGTTCAAAAAGAAAAGAAAAAATAGAAAAAAAATAAATTTATTAGCTATTTTTTAAGATTTTTTATAAGATATATAGCTAATATATATATATCAATACATATATTATATATATATAATAATAATAATAATAATAAAAGTTTAAACACCGCCCCCCCTTCCCGCCTTCGCCGCCCGCGCGAAGCGCACGGGCGACGAGGTCGGCGAAGGGGGGGGGTTGTGGCGATCGGCGACGACGCGTGGCAGGGAGGCGCGGGCGCACGCGCCCGCGTGCGACACGCGGTGACGGCGGGCGGGGTTCAGCGCACGGCGGGCCCACAGGCGGGCGGCCTAACGCGGTCGGCCGGCCGGTGCGTTGTGCCGGCAGAGAGAGAAAAGAAAGAAAAAGAGAGAAAGAGAAAGAAGAAAGGGCTATAAAAATTCCAAAAAATTTTGAAAAAATCCGAAAAAATAGAAGAGTGTGCATCACATCCAGCCTAACATTTTGGATCCAATAGAGCATCAATTATGTTCACATTGAAGAGAAAGGGAGTGTTGTGATCCCTATAAAAGGGGGTCTATTGGCCATTGTGAGGCCAAGGAAGAGATGTTAGGAGAGTAGGAAGCTATGGGTCATTTGTAAGGTAAGTTTGTTCTTTGTATTTCTGAAGTTGTTGATTGTTGGAATTGTGTTTTTCAAAGCTTTTGAAGTCAAGATTGTAAGTTGAAGTTATTTCAATACAAGTTTTTATTTTGGAATTCAGTCTTTTCATAGCCTTATTTCGCATTGTTGTGATCTTCATTTCAATTTGAGTTCTTCACGAAAGTTGTTTGTTTTCAAGTGTTCTTCAACTTCCATGCTTAGCATTTCTTCAAATTCTTCCTAATTCATAGAGTTAAGTGCTGTTTTGTGTGATTACTATTCATCCGTGGTGAGACCTTCTAGTATTCTCATGTTTTGAAGCCTTTCTAGACCTCTTTTCAATCTGAGTTCTTCATCAAAGTTGTTCCTCTCTTGTAGAACTAAATTTCATTCTTATACCACTTTGTCTAATTCTAATTATTTTTAGAGTTATAATTAATTATTTACTGTGCTATTTTCTACCATTTTACTGTTCATCCGAATTGATAGTTCTTTAGTTTTTCTCATTTTTCACTATCTTCCTCTTATTTTCTGTGTCTACATTCTTCATCAAAGTTCTTCATCTTTTCATTCTCTACAACTTTCATGTTTTCCATTTCTTCTAATTCCATCTAGATTTCACGTTATTCTTTTCCTTCCAACCCCATGTTTTCAACAAAATTCTGATGTATTTTCAAGTTATGTTTGTTTCTATTTACATTTCTTCATAAGTTCTTCAATCACACCCGAAGCGGTAAGTCATCTTCGAATCATCTCACGGCGTCGACTTCCAAGGCAGAGCGGTCTTCATCAAAGGCTCGGCAAGGAAACGACGGCGTTCTTCAATTGGCTAATTATTCCTTTACTTTTCTCTTGATATTTAAAGTTGTAATTTCATTCCACTTAGTGATAATCGCACTCCATGAACAAAATTTGTGTTTTCAAGCATAAGGGTATTTCCAACTTGAGCTAAAATCAAATATTCTCTCCCCGTGGGATCGACCCGTATTCACCACTGTACTCGTATTTTCAAAATCATTCGAGTGAGTGAGTGCGGTTATAAATTTTGAAATTTGTGTGGCACGGCATTTTTAAACGACGACTGTCGAGCGCATCAAATTTTTGGCGCCGTTGCCGGGGAGTGAATTATGTTTATAGTTGGATATTCTTGTGTTTGGTGTATATATGTGAATATTAATTTTGCTCTTTTTACTTGTGCAGGAAAACGAAAACAATTCGAAAATCAAAGAAAGAGGAAGATCGGACCTGAAATCCTAAGGATATGAAACGTTGTTAAAAGCCCGGAAGCATCGCTGAAGGGCAGAAACGAATGAACAGGTTCTATTTTTTCAATTTCTGAAAAATTTTTACAAAAATTTGAAAAATTCTTCAAAACTCTATAAAAATCATAAAACATCAAAATAAAAGAAATTTTTGTGCTGGCTAGATAGGGTCATTAATTAAAAACAAAAAAATTACTTGCACCAAAATCAAAACAAAAAAATTGCATTCCAAGATTAGAAACCACACATCATGTTCTAGGTCATGCATCATTTAGCATAGAATTTCTCTTTGTTAAATTTCTGTCATTGCATTTTGAAGATTGCGAGGGGCAAGGTATGTTCTACTTACCATATTCTGGCATTCATTTTGCATAAAGAACCCCTTGTTTGAAATTATGGTGTGTATTTTCATTTCAAAATACTTTAAGGGCAACACTCCTAAATAAGATAAGGTGGGGATTTCATCACCCTTCCTTAGCCCGCAAACCACACTTCCCTTGCATATCTGTATGACCTACGCCATAAATAAAAGTCAGTAAACGTTGGCCCTAGGATCACACTGTGGTTCTTGTGTTATTTGGGTTTACTCTCATATGAAAACCGGTGCCTAAGGCAAGACGGTCGGACAGAAAACGCCTTAAGCGGGCTAGTGGTTTGACATAATAAGGTCCCTACGAAAGTAGGGGGAACCTCCCACTTCCCCACCCCTTACCTGGCTGGTGGTCATATTGAGGGTAAACTTAAGTCTCACGTTAATCACTTTGTGAAACCCTACTTGTAGGTCTAAGTCACATCTAGGTCATTAGGGTCATTTGTGTGCTAACTTGTTTATTTTTGCATAAAAGCACAATAAAATTTAAAAAACAATTTCATTAAAAAAAACCATCACTCTTTCTTGGATCTTTTGCATTATCACATCTAAATTTATTCAGGCCCATTATTAGATTATTTCATGTTCAATTATGTGGGCTATTTGAATTCCAACCCTTCATTTGCCCCTTATCATCAAACTCCTTCACTTTTCCACAATGGGGTTCACAATTCATCTTTTACCCAAGAACCGTATCAATTGTCATCGAATTCTTCCACCTCTTTCTCTCACACAAATCCATATCCTAGGTGGGAAAACCAACAATCATCCTCTTGGGCATCCTCTCAAGACCCCATTCAAAGTCCTTCAAATCCACACTTTGCAGATTGGGCTTCATATTCCAATGATCCTTATAATCGAGCCCATTCTCAAGGTCAACCCATCTACTCTCCCCCACCTCAGTACCAGACTGATTGCTATTCTGATTATTACTCATCCCAGTCTGAGTGCCATCCAACATATCCAGCTCCTCCAAAGTCTCATTTCGAGGACAAGTTTAATCAACTGACTCAACTTATCTTGGCCAATCAGCAATCCCTTAATGCTCAAAGCAAATCATTCAAGCCCAAATTGATCAACGTGATAGAGAGCTAGCAATGGACCTACATGATAGCCTCACCACGGAAAACCTTGAAAATCAATTTCTTGATTATGATTATAATATCAGCTTGAATGAACCATCCATCAATCCTCACTTCACCAACTCTCAAATAATTTTTGATGATGAGGATAATCGGGAGCAGCCATATCAGGAAAATTGGGGGGAAGCTAATGCAACTCAAGTTGTGATGGCCAAGGAAAATAATGAGAAGTTTAAGTTGGGGGGAGAAGAAGGGAATAATGAAAATCATATTTGGGCCAAAACCTCTGATGACTATTATGACCCAGCCCAACATACAAATCATTCCCCTCCTCACTATTCATCTCTTCCACCCTCAGCTAATACCTCTGATGATCAATTCATTCAGTTACTTCTCCTCAGTCACTCCCTCCAACAGCAAATCAATAGGCTTACTGAGGAAGTCAAAATCATGGAGGGAAATCAATTCTTTGATTACTCTGAACCCAATCCTCATCAAGTCCTTCACACTGACTACGATCAATCTATGAGTCCCCGAGAGCATAACACTCCTAGCACTCTTAATTTAGAAGATAAAGGGATTATAGAGAGGTCTTCTCAGCAAAATTCAAATGAGCACTCTAAAGTATTGAGGGGATTGTGGAATTTAGTGGAGATGAAATAGATGAAGGTGATGAACCGATGAATGAAGCTGAGGAGCTTATGCTTGATTATCTTGAGGAAAATGCTAGAAAGGTGGATGATCTTGAATTAGGGGGAGAGGAAGCGTATACTGCACCGCAGATCTTTAATCACATGTCTTCCCCTGCATTTGAGAAAATTCCCTTTGACGATGGAAAGGAAGAAGAAGTGAAGGTCGAACAAGAATTGCATATATATTTGAATAATGAAGTTGGGGTAAATGAGGAATTGAATGATTTGAATGTACCACATGATACTTTCAATCTAGAGGAGAGGGTAGAGCTTATGTCAATTCTTGACCACGGTGATTCTTTTGAAGTTCTTCCAACCGACTGGTCTACTCTTACTCTACATGCTGATCCCATAGCCTCTAAGGAGGAACATTTCATAATTGATGACATGATTTTTCACAATGTTCCTCCTCTATTCTCTGATTGGGGTGGTCCTTTTGTGATGCCTCCACCTCGATACATGCTTTGCCCTTGCGCTCACCAGTCACAGTCGTTTTCTTCAGGACATGAAAAAGACAATTTTGGCAAGGATAAAATTCTTTGGTGGCTCATTTTAAAATCAACTTGTTGGTTGTTGAGCTACAATGCGTCTGGCTGAAGACGGTAAACTTAGCACTTTTTGGGAGGCAGCCCAACGTTTTCCTAGTTTGGTGTGCTAATAAATAGTTTTTGGGAAGCAACCCCAGATTTTGATATTTTATTTCTTATTTTAGTGTGTCTATTTTTCAGTATCAGGCCAAACTGCACCGACGCCCTCGTCACTTTCACCCCGACCATCAGGTTGTATCCTTCCATCCCACCCTTATTACCTGTTTAATTGTTCTCTGATCTTTCTCATGCTTATGCCATTGAGGACAATGTCATTTAAGTTTGGGGGGGAGATCAAATAAATTTTTTTTTATTTTTTCTTGCTATTTTGTACTTTTGTATTGTCACGCTAAACAACAGTTTTCCCCGAGTTGATGTTTCTGGATTCATGTCTCATGAAAACTAATTCTGGAATAGCAACGACTAGGAAAAGGATGATGGATAATTTCTTTAAGCTAGCACTGGAAAACTGATTTAAGAATCTCTTTAAAGTTCAGATGCACTTTAAAAAATGAAAATCACGTTGCACGCTAATGAAACAAGTAGGACAAGCCTTCTGCTATTTTGGGTATGTGTCGGATATTCTGCATTTCTTGAAAAAGAGATTCGTTATAAGCTTTCTGCCATATAAAATTATGAGAAAAAAAATACCATGAAAAATGTTCCGATTCTGAGTAACCGGGCCTACTTCACCTAAGACGTGTTGAGGTTCGCGTCAAAAGGAAAAGGGAACTCTGATCTGCGTAACCGGGCCTACTTCACCTAAGACGTGTTGAGGTTCGTGTAAAATAGTGACGAGTAGTGCAGCATCATGTGTGTAGAGAAAAAAAAAAGCAGACAAAGAAAAAGAAAAAAAAAATAAGAGGAAAAGAGATCCCAAAAGGGACAAATGAAATAAGGCAGATAAAAAGTTATTATGCTTAAAGCTCTAATTAAGAAGTGCAGAATTGAAAGATATTTGTTTGGAATAGTAAATGGGGGATGCAATTATCTTCACTGTGGACTTAGCATTACACATGCACAAGTGCTACTGAATTTTGATTAGAATTCTTGATAATGTACCTGAATTTCCGACATAAGGCTAGTCTGTGGTAATTACTCCAGATTCCTGATCTTTAGTTAACTCTATGAAAGATGATCTGGAAATGAAGCATGAATATCTTTAAACTCTTGTTAGTCCTCAAATTTTCATTATGTGCATTGCTAAGGGACTAGCAATGAGTAAGTTGGGAGGTGTGATAAGTGTGTATTTTTCCTTCTTAATTCATCATTATACACATTTTTATGAGCTTAAATAACAATAAATATACACTTCTCACACTTACTGTTGATTGAGAATCAAAAGTTTAATTTTTGGAAATTAAATAGTTTTAATAATGATTTTTATGTATTTATGCAGGCACACAATACGAGGAAAGCTCCAAGAAAAAGAAAAAAAGAAAATAAATTTATATGTGAAAATGGGCCAAAAGCCCAAGGAGTTGTTCAAAAGAAAAGAAAAATAGAAAAAATAAATTATTAGCTATTTTTTAGGATTTTTTATAAGATATATAGCTAATATATATATCAATACATATATTATATATATATATATATATATATAATAATAAAAAGTTTAAACAGCCCCCCCCCTTCCCGCCTTCGCCGCCCGCGCGAAGCGCACGGGCGACGAGGTCGGCGAAGGGGGGGGGTTCGTGGCGGTCGGCGACGACGCGTGGCAGGGAGGCGCGGGCGCACGCGCCGCGTGCGACATGCGGCGACGGCGGGCGGGGTTCGGCGCACGGCGGGCCCACAGGCGGGCGGCCTAACGCGGTCGGCCGGCCGGCGCGTTGTGCCGGCAGAGAGAGAAAAGAAAGAAAAAGAGAGAAAGAGAAGGAAGAAAGGGCTATAAAAATTTTAAAAAAATTTAGAAAAATCCAAAAAAATAGAAGAGTGTGCAGCACATCCAACCTAACATTTTGGATCCAATAGAGCATCAATTATGTTCACATTGAAGAGAAAGAGAGTGTTGTGATCCCTATAAAAGGGGGTCTATTGGCCATTGTGAGGCCAAGGAAGAGATGTTAGGAGAGTAGGAAGCTATGGGTCATTTGTAATGTAAGTTTGTTCTTTATATTTCTGAAGTTGTTGATTGTTGGAGTTGTGTTTTACAAGCTTTTGAAGTCAAAGTTGTAAGTTGAAGTTATTTCAATACAAGTTTCATTTTGGAATTCAGTCTTTTCTTAGCCTTATTTCTCATTGTTATGATCTTCATTTAAATTTGAGTTCTTCATACAAGTTGTTCTTTTTAAGTTTTCTTCAACTTCTCTGTTTAGCATTTCTTCAAATTCTTCCTAATTCATAGAGTTCTTTCCATTTTCTTAAGTGCTATTTTGTATGTTTACTGTTCATCCGTGGTGAGACCTTCTAGTATTCTTATATTTTGAAGCCTTTCTAGACCTCTTTTCAATCTGAGTTCTTCATCAAAGTTGTTCCTTACTTGTAGAACTAAGTTTTGTTCTTCTACCACTTCTCCAAATTCTGCTTATTTTGTGTGTTAGAATTAATTTTTCAACGTTCTGATTTTTGCTATGTTACTGTTCATCCGAATTGATAGTTCTTTAGTTTTTCTCATTTTTCACTATCTTCCTCTTATTTTCTGTGTCTACATTATCATCAAAGTTCTTCATCTTTTCCTTCTCTACAACTTTCATGTTTTCCATTTCTTCTAATTCCATCTAGATTTCACGTTATTCTTTTCCTTCCAACCCCATGTTTTCAACAAAATTCTGATGTATTTTCAAGTTATGTTTGTTTCTATTTACATTTCTTCATAAGTTCTTCAATCACACCCGAAGCGGTAAGTCATCTTCGAATCATCTCACAGCGTCGACTTCCAAGGCAGAGCGGTCTTCATCAAAGGCTCGGCAAGGAAACGACGGCGTTCTTCAATTGGCTAATTATTCCTTTACTTTTCTCTTGATATTTAAAGTTGTAATTTCATTCCACTTAGTGATAATCGCACTCCATGAACAAAATTTATGTTTTCAAGCATAAGGGTATTTCCAACTTGAGCTAAAATCAAATATTCTCTCCCCGTGGGATCGACCCGTATTCACCACTGTACTCGTATTTTCAAAATCATTCGAGTGAGTGAGTGCGGTTATAAATTTTGAAATTTGTGTGGCACGGCATTTTTAAACGACGACTGTCGAGCGCATCACGCTACTAATGGGATGCTCATGAGATGCTTAGATGATGTTGAAGCTTAGAAGGTGGCCGAAGCAGCCCATTCTAGTGAGTGTGGGGGTCATGTCAATGGTCAGGCTCTAGCGAAGAAGATCCTGAGGCAGGGCTACTATTGGCCCACTCTAGAGGAAGATTGCTCCCTCTATGTCCGGAGGTGTCTTAAGTGCCAACTCCACGCTGATAAAATTCATTCTCCAACTTCGTCTCTCCATCCTATGACCGCTCCTTGGCCATTCTCTATGTGGGCCTTTGACGTTGTCGGCCCACTCGGTGATCCTAACTCCCAGATCAAGCAGAAATCCTTTATCCTTACCGCCACTGAGTACTTCACCAAGTGGGTTGAAGCCGAGGCGTACGCAGAGATCAATGCTACAACAGTGTGCCGCTTTATTATGAAGAATATCATCTCACGGTTTGGAGTGCCAAGCAGTATCATCACCGACAACGGACCCCAGTTCGTCTCCCAAGAGCTTAAGGACCTCTGTAAGAAATTCAATATTGCATTGCATCATTCATCTCCATATTATCCTCAAGGCAACGGTCAAGCCGAGGCCACTAATAAAACCCTTCTTAAAATCATCAAGAAAACATGTGAAGCTCATAAGTTCTTTGATTGGCCAGAAAGATTAGTGGAAGCTCTGTGGGCTTACCGCTCCTCCGTCCGTACCCCTACGGGATAAACTCCCTATTCTCTTACCTACGGGATGGAGGCGGTGCTCCCATATGAGATCCTGATCCCTTCCCTTAGAGTGCAGCTTGATAAGGAGCTTAATCTCGATGAACGTCGAGAGACGTTGCTGGTTCAGTTGGAACTCCTAGATGAGAAGAGGATGAATGCGGCCGATCATGTATCCGTTTATCAAAAGAGGGTTTTGCGTTATTTTCAAAAGAAGGTAATCGAACGTAAGTTTCAAAAAGGTGATATGGTTTTAAAACGAAAATCCATTCGGTCTGCAGGTCCTAGGTCTAAATTACAACCTAACTGGGAAGGGCCGTTTGTCGTAAAAGAAGCTTATCCAGGAAATGCTTACCGTTTAGTAAACGTGGAAGGTGAGGAGCTCTCTCACCCATGGAATGGGTTGTATCTTAAACGTTTCTTTCCTTAGAGTCTAACCATGTGCTACCCCGGCAGTAAGATGTTCCTCCTGTCACTAAAGGAGTCCCGAGTGAGGTAATCACACACTACACGACATCCCTGGTCAGATTTTCCACGTTGAGAAAGGACAACGTTTCTCCTTGGCCATGCTTTGGGGGAAAGTCAAGGTCCCTGTCCGTTTCTTCCTTCAGCTAAAACCAGGGGCAAGAGGCGATAACCGATCCAAACACCCTCACGAGAGGAGGTCTCAAATATGGGCAGTCCATTATGACCTGACGCCACAAGAAAGCAAAAGAGACAGCGAAGGGGCAATCTTTATGACAAAAGCATCACCTCAAAGTCGATATAGTATGAATTATGAATTCCAAAGCTCCAGAAAGGCAAAGCAAGAAAAGCTAGGCATGACAAGAGTGGCAGTACAGTTCCCCGTGGGATGTTATGAGCCCGGTCGCATGCATGCCTAAGGTGGATTAAGGTTCGATGGCGGACACAAAGCCCCGGCACAACAGAACAAGTCTCTAATGGGTTGTACGAAAAGGAAATCAAGTCTTAAAAACTTCTATATCTGGCCTAAAGCTTACCCCCATATTCTGTTTTTCTTTTAGGACCAAGATTAATACCCTGGGTATGGCCCTGGCAGAAACACCGTCATGACAATTGGACCTTGTCCAGGGGTTGTCACCTCATTGCACGCCAACCTCGGGATTCTCGATATCAACAAGGAAGGGCTCACATTGATGGGGAAGCACTGGTTTTCCAAAATCAAAAAAATTAAATATTTTCAAAATCCCAAAAAACATCAAATATTTTCAAAATCCAAACAAATTGAATATTTTCAAAATCCAAACAAATTTAATATTTTCCAAAACCCAAAAAAAATCGAAATATTTCCAAAATGCAAAAACATCAAATATCTTCAAAATCCAAACAAATCAAATATTTTCAAAGTCTCACAAAAATCAGATATTCTCCAAAACCCCCGAAAAACACCATCATGTGCATAGCATGCATTGCATTTTCATTATGTTTTTTCCGCCTATTTAATAAGGCTCCACCCCTTGACCAAATATCAAGAAACGGTCATTATCTACCTTACTTCAAGGCAAGGGGTAGAGTCTAAGAATGGATCTAACGTGTTTCATGTTTTAACATGTGCAGACAGCAGGATCAAGTTCAGGATTACAACTATGCAGTCTGTAACGCATCAGTGTTCGACCGTCACAGGTATCTAACGGTCCCCTCCTTGACCGTTAATTCTCTTCAGGCATGGGCTTTTTGTTCTGTCAACCGTCATCACTCTGACGGCCTGGTCCATATCCGTCACTTCTATATAACGGCCCATCGCCCATCCGTTACATGCTTCAGAGAGCAGGATTGATAAGGCTTCCACTCTGACGGCCTATTGTCAGGCCGTCGTTTCTTTGTAGCGGCCCACTGCCCATCCGTTACATCCTCCAGAGGCTCTGCCTCTTCACATCATTCTAGCCAATCAAACCACAAAGCTCATGCTCATTCAACTAAGGCAATCTCATCTCATTCAAGCAAGCTTAATGAAACATGAATTCATAAAAAATCCAAACTCGGATTGTCAATTACAAACAATATCTCTCATGAACAAAAGGACATCAAGGTACATTCAATTTTTTATCCGCAAGAGGACGGATTCTTCTCAACTCTTTCACGTAATCACGACGTGCCTCGTCGTTCTCTTCTACTTCTGCTTGCCACGGACGCACCTTGCTGATCTCCCACATGGTCAGCGCATTCCGGATCGCCCTTTCATCCTCCTCGGTCCCCGTCTTCCTAGGTAGAAGGGGAGGGTAGTGTGATAGTGTAGGAGCTTGGGTTCTTGGAAGTCCGATCTGAAGATGGCACCGGTGCGGGTTGTAGATCGCCATGGTGGTGTTCCCCACTAGCTGGAGGTCCAGGCCTTGACGCCGCGGTATTTTAAGAAGAGTGCTTCGAAGGATTCTTGGTCGCATGATGAACTTATCTAGTGGCAAAGTGTTGAAGAAGAGGCGACATTCATCGCGCGTTTTCTTATCCGCCGTCTTACATTCAACCTGTGAAGAGTATCCAAATGCCCCTCCAATGAAGAAGAGAGGGTGGCTCCCAAAGATTCAGCTAGTTGAAGTTAGGTCCTCCTTGTATTGGAATTTGACTCTTACTCCCATCCAGCACTCAAGGAGTATCATGGAGCCGAACAGAAGTCCTCCTAGGCAAGCCGAGCTGAGTCCTTCATAAAGGTATGAAAGGATCGCTTGAGAGATGGACATTCCCCGCCACAACCCACTAATAATGCTGAGATTTTGGGTGTCTAGAAGGTGGTCGGTCGTAGTGAAAAGGAAGACTCCGCATAGGCAAACCGCCACCGCCTTGGCTATTGCTTCGTGTCTCTCCCACTTATTTTTACAATGAGACACTATCCACTGTGCCAAGGGTATCAAATGAATGTGGTGTGGGCTGATCATAGTCCTCACGTCCTTTGGATTATGGATGAAGTCACTCAAGATCAAGGACGGGTCAATAGGCTCTATTGTATAGCAAACCCAGTCTTCATCCCCCGCCTTAGTCTTAGGAAAGACTAGGTAGGTCTCTACCTCTTCTAATAGGACTGTTACTTCGAAGGAAGGGAAGATGAAAGTATGAGTTTGTGGATGCCATAGTTCTACAGAGCTGAAATACTTGGCCAATCTAAGGATAATTTCTGGAAATTTTTGCCTAAAACCAAGAGAGGTTGAAGGTGCCAAGCTTTAAGGATGGATGTGACTTCTATAGGGAGTGCTTTTACCATGGGAGCCACTCACTTCAGATTAGAGTAGCATCTTGGACTAGGAAGAGGCTTGAAGAAAGAAGGAGAAGAAGAAGTCATAAAAAGAATTAAGGTGCAGAATTTTCTAAACTTGGATGTGTTGTTGGGAACTTACCACCCTTTGAACATTGGAGCTTAAGTGCTTTGGAATTGACTTCAACCGTTGAAGCTCTCCATGTTCTTTTCTGGCAGCTTTAGGTCCGGTGTAGACCTTCTCCTCCATAGCCATCACCTCGAAGCTTCTCTTCATCTTGATTTCTACCCTTAGGAGAGGTTCTTCAGCCCTAGAGCAGAGGTTTTTAGCAAAGTTACGATTTTTGGTTGAGTTTCCAAGTTTTAAAAGCTTGATTTTGGCTTAGGAAGGATAAGACTTGAGTTGGAAGGTTTTATCTTCAAACTAGATAGGTTCTAGTAGGAGATTAAGTGGATAAATCTCGAGTTTAGGCTCTCACGGCTCAATCCATCTTGGAACACAACTCAGTCTCTAACGGTCTATCGCGGGGCCGTCATTTGTCTCTAACGCGCCATCCTTAGGCCGTCACATTTCCTGTGGGTTTGATTTGGCCCAACCCTGTTCTGTGAAGCTTAACGGTCTAGTCTTTGGCCGTCATTATCTTGTAACGCGTGGACCAGGATCCGTTACACTCTCGGTCGTTCAGATGTTGGCTTTTGGGTTCAACATTTTCCCGACGGTCTTGGATATGGCCGTTATTTCACCCCGACGCGTCTCCCGTGGGCCGTCGCATTTCCTGCTAGTTGCCCCAACAACCCATCGTTCTGCCATGATCAACGGTCTAGCATTGGCCGTTATTTCCCTCTGACACACCAGAGGTGGGCCGTCTCTTTTCCTGCAGCTCAGATTACAAATTTGGGCTCTGTTGTGTATAACGCCCTTCAGCCAGTGCGTTATTTGACTATGACGGTCTAACCCTGGACCGTTACTTTCTCTGCTGCTGAATTCAGGCAATTTCTTCCTGCCCTTGTGTTAAACCTGGCGGTCTTTCACACATTCTACAACTCATTCAGCATCCACGCATTCTCATACATACTCCTTTTTTTCCGCATACATGCATTCGTACATTCACACACATCTCTCGCACTCGAATCATCTGAATCGATCATTCATTTCTGCATTCACATTCAGACCTGCCAAACCATTCGTTCACTCATTCATTCCTGCATATTTATTCATTCACACTCATGAAACAAAACAAAAATGCCAAAAAAGAATTTCATTTTTCTATATATATAGTCATGTACAAAAATAAATAAAAAGAAATGCATCATTCGGCCGGCTCGTTCACCGGGCCGCCCTCCTCATCTCCACCCTCCGGCTTCCTTGCTGGCGGTGCTATGGAGGCACTCTCCTCCTACTGTCCTCTCTCCACCCTCTCATTCCTTCGCTGGCCGGAGGAACTCACAAGGAAATCAGACACCGTCCCGCTCCGAGGCGCTCCTCTGTGCTCCGCTCTGCGAAACACTCCGCTCAGGTCCTCGGCCTATCATCCGGACAGTCCTCTCGAGGGTCCGCAGCTCGATCTTCATATCGTAAGCCTGGCGCCGAGCCTCGGGTGCCTCAGTCCGGTGGCGGTCTAAATCTACCGTCCCAACTCGGAGTCACTCGATCTCGGCCTGTGACCGAGTCAGCTCCTCCCGGAGTCGCTGTGTCTCGGTCGTTGCTATGGCTAGTTCTCTCGCCTGTAGGTTGCATTTCACATAGATAATCATAAAGCATTTAATTGGCATAATCATAAAGCATAAGCATTTTTTTTAGCATCTTACCCGCTCCGCGAGGGTGGCCTCCTCCTCCTCGGCCCGGGCAACCGCCCGAGCAAACTCGGCCTCCTGCTCAGCCCTGCCTCCCGCAAGCTGCGAAGAAGACGATGGGGCATCCGGTCCCGCTCGTTGGGCTCCCTCGGCCCGCTGCATTTAGAAATCACGGTTAGGTGTCGTGGTTAGTCAGCATTAGCATCATTTTGCATTGCATAATCATAATCATTTAAGTCTAAGTTTTAGAATCTTACCAGAAGCTCCAGGGCGGTCCGGTACTCGTCCCGCTGCTGGATGGTGGAGTGGAGTAGTCCCTCCAGCTCGGCTATCCATCCCTCAAGGTCTAGCTGCATTTAGAAAGCATGTAAGTCAGTACATCTAGCTCGTTGCATTTTGCATATAGAAAGAGGTTTTTGAGTTTAGAATTTACATACCGGTCGTCGGGTACCTCGGTACACCCGGTCGCCGTAGAGTCGAGCGAAGGCCTTCAGATATGCCTCGTCGCTCTCGTCTCGCTCCTTCACCGCTCAGCCCCGCTTGTTCCAGTCATGGACGTACTTCACCTTCCGAGCGCACCAATCCACGTTGCCACTAATGCCCCTTGCCGACTTGCCTGGGTGGTCATCACTGTGGTGTGGAAAGGTCACCTCGGGCTGGTGTAGTCCCCGAGTCCGCAGGATCAGCCTGTAGTGCAGAGGCTCGATGATGTGGATGCAGTGCAGCCAGATATCTCGTCCCCGATATGATAAGGCCGCCTCCACCCATGGCTGTCCCGTGTAACCCTCGCCGCGGTACGGGGTCCATCTCACCTGAAAGCATTCAAGAGCATTTAGAAGCATTTAGAAGCATTCAAAACCATTTAGAAGCATTCAGAAGCATTTAGAAGCATTCAAGAGCATTTAAAAGCATTTAGAAGCATTCAAGAGCATTTAGAAGCATTTAGAAGCATGTAGAAATCATTTCGAGTTCTGGACTTATCGACGTGTGTGGGTAGGAGTCCAGGTCGTCCTGGATCGTCCGGGTCAGTCTGATGATCGACCCTGTGTCCCTCGCTACTGTCCATCGCCTTGCAATCGGGATGTGGCCGGGGTGGAGTAGTGTACCTCTCCCAATGCCCGGGAGATACATATAGCTCCAAATCTTCATTTTAGAAATCAAGTCTATCAAATTGCATAATCATTTGCATAGCATTCTTTTGCATAATATAGAAAGCATTTAAATTGCATTTACCTGTAGAAAAGGTGAGAAGCCGCCCAGCATCGTCTGCCGGTCGGTCGTGCTGAGGGACTCAAACAGGAACGCTAGCACCGCCGCTCCCTAGGCGTATCTCCCAACTCTGTGCAAATTTTCTATCATCGGAAGCAGTCTGCAACTGATGACGTCCGCTCGAGTCGCGAAGAGGAGCTTCCCGAATAGCAGCATCAGGAAGCGTCTGAGCACTCTGTCTCCCTCTGGTCCCGCCTCCGCCGCCACGTAAGGGCGCACCTGGTCTATCACTCTGCCCAGATGCTCCTCGGGTAGCTCTCCCACGGCGATCGCTGCTCCTCTCAGCCCCAAGCTCTCCTGCAGTACTGATCTTGAGAGCTGAGATGAGGACTGTCCCGGCCTGATCAAATCCAACCCGAGCAGCTGCTGCGCCATCTCCCGGTAGTCGTCGTATGTCCATCCTGTCACTGCGGCTCTGTGGACTCTCAATCCCGTAATCCTCGCTATATCTTCTAGTGTGGGGATCATATGGCCCTACGGGAAGATGAACGCCCTACTAATCGGGTCCCACCTCTCGTGCAATGCGTACAGCAATGGTGTGTCCATCCGGATCACCTCGATGCTGAGCACCTCGGCGAATCCCATACTGGCTAGCCGTTCTCTCTGGTAATCGGGCAATGCCTGGTACACTGCCCGGATCTGCAGGCAGGAGATCCTTGATCTTCGCTTTCCCTGCATGTCATTTAGATTATAAGTTAGTTGATTGCATCATAAAAACATTGCATAAGCATTTTAAAATGAAAATCAAACAAAAATCTGAAATTAGAAAACCCTAAAACAGTTTAGATCTCTGGTAGATGTAACGGCCCTGGGGTGGGTCGTTACTTGGCTCTGACGCACTCGGGGTGACGCGTCAGGCATATGACGGTCGCTGGCAGGACCGTCACATTGTCTGCGTTTTGGCATTTTTTTTCTTTGCATTCCTGTGGTCTCCCACTTTGGCCAAATAGCCTACAATCATTCCTAATGGGTTCGTGAACCCATTTCTACCCTTCAACCCCGCATGCATACATAATGAAAATTCAAAAAAATCAAAAATTGAAGTTAGAGCGAGGGGGCCTACCTCACGGTCCATGCCCCTTCTCCTCTTTATTGTTGGCTCCTTGGGTTCCTCTTGACCCAAGGGGGCTTCTTCTTGGTCCTCTGCAGCCGTGGGAGCTTCATCTTCCTCCCTTGGATCTCTTCTCGCCGTTTGTTCTTCTTCCACCGGCGGGATTGCTTCTCGTTCGAGCCGGCGGTGGAACCGCCGTATTGCCTTCCTCTTTCCTCTCTCCCTCTTCTGTGGAGGCGGCTGGGATGGCTCGTCGTCGGCCATGGTGATGGTGGGGGTTGGAATCGCCAGAGTTTTTTTTGGGGGCGTTTGATTGCTTGGTGATTGAATGATGGCCGTGACCGTTCGGTTTTATTTTTTTGAACGCTCAGGAAATGTGGCGGACTATCGACCGACCGTTACATCATTCTGACGCGTCTGGATTTGACCGTTACATGTGTTGGCCCTGTTTTATTGAAGAATGTGAACCGCCTGGTTTATGACGGACTAGGGGTGGTCCGTTACTTGATGTGACGCACGTACATGAGACCGTTACAAACTTGCAAGTTTCTTGATGAATTAAAAGGTCTAATTGATGTTAAAATGGTTCCATGTTCTGTCAAGATGTTCATTAATGATGCCTCTCGTACGTACAAATGGTTATGCCTTGATTCATGATCATATTTATTTTTGGCTAACCTCTTTCCATGAAGGAATTTATGAACAAAGTCACGCTCTGCCGTTCGTCAAGTAGGTAAGTCAGGTACTGTATCTCTTTCCCTTATCCTTTAATGCATTA